>JAOSBN010000178.1:29415180-29432892 GCA_027563595.1 Erythroxylum suave
CAATTCAACCCCCCTTCTTGTGCATCTTAAATATCGTTTTCTAAGTGTTGTATTAACGTGTGAATTACTTCAATTACTTCAAAAATTATTAAAAAACACATGGTTTTTATTTCCTAACACTCGTTCCCCCTATAGTCAAATGCCCCTTAAGAGCCCTAAATCTTCATGAAAATGACATTGTTTTTTAACGTAGTAGTACAAATGGAACTACTATGCCACCTAACCAATGATGTCGTCTGAGTTGTTCAACCCACACAACATTTAACTTTATTATGTGGAATCAAACTTATTGTTTGATGCTAAAAAAAAAGTGGAAATAGGGGCAAGTTTGTTGCATATTAATTGAACCTTTTAGATGAAATGAATAATATCGATAACATATACAGTTTTAAAAGGGGCAATTGGAATTGTCTTTGATTAGGTTCATTTTAAACATTGATCAACTATACAACTTAATATTTATTTGCTTTATTGGTAATTAAATTAATAATTACGTTAAACAAAATTAATAACGAGCATATGAAAATTATTTATCAAAATAACAATACAAAATATAATGATAAACAAAAAATAAAATAGAAGATAATAAGAGTTTAAACTACATTTAAAAAAAATAGAAAACATCTTAAGATAATTTATATGAAACATCACACAATGCTATTTATTATGGATTAAACAAAACATTGTAAAATGGAATGGCTACATTTGATTTACCAATCATTGATTTTTTTACATTTACTAGCTATACATTTATGGTGTTTTTAATACAAAAATAATTTATAACTATTTTACTTTATTAACAAATTGAGAAAACGTCACGTAAACTATTCTAAGACAGAAATCAATCATATTTTAAGTGATGATTTGATAATATCATGACTATAACGTGCAATGCTTATTAGATAAATTGTCTACATTTTTGTTTGTAGCCTATATCTTAGTTTGTTGTAGTGATATAGCATGAATAAATAAGAGGTTAAAGGCAAGGTAGATAGAAGAAATCCTAATACTATGGCAGTTTGTAAAAGAATTGCAATATAACATCTATTTGCCTAAAGTTGTATTGCATCAATCTATAAGAAAGATAACAAAGTCAAATTTAAAGGCAAAATCTTCCAAGAAAATAAGAGAGTGAGGTACATATAAAACCTTATTTTATGGAACAATAAAAATTGGTGAATAAAATTTATGGTTATGTATGGATCTCCCAAAGTAATTGAAGGATTAGTTGGGCACATTTGAGAAAGATTTTTTTCTTTGCATTATTTAAGTAATATATAATAAGAAGAAAAAGACAAGGTGGCCAAAATTTTTTTATTGTAAGCTTGTTTGTTTAGAATTTAGAATAAAGTGATAGGAAGTGTAATTATATATACCGTATCTTTCAAAAAAATTTGTTCCCTTTTGACATTTTTTTGGTTGTGCTCTGTTCTAGCAACTTTTCACCAAGTAACTAAGGGATCAAGCTTGCATATGTATAAAAGAGAAGCCTTTTATTCTCTTTCAACTATTTCAAAATGATTTATTACCTCTTACAATTATTTTAGTGGTGTATTTACATATATAAAGAAGATGAGCCTTTTAATCTCTTTGTATATATATGTATGTGTGTGTGTCCTTTAAAATAAAACGATAACCCATAACATAAAAGGAAGTGTACCTATAAGTACCTTTTTTGAGTTCTAGTGGAGTATTTCTTATCTTTATAACTTGAGAAATACCACTTATTCTGCCATTTTATGCCTATTTCTTATCTTTGTTGCTTTGTTCAATTATAGAACTTGGATTTTATCAATGATTTGGTGTTATGGAAAGTGAATATTTGATTGGATTTTATTGAATTTTTCGTATATGGAATCATCAACATCAACAATAGAAAGTTTGTAATAACATGTTTATAAATATTACAATTTATGAACTACAAGCTCATTTACAGACATATTGGATATCAAAGAACCTTGGAAGGAGTTTTTTTTTATGTCTAAAATATGGGGTAAATTCTATGCATAGTTCAATTACTTTAAAGAAAGATTGTACAAAATAGATAAATATTTATCTTGTCTATTAAAGGAAAGAAATGTTGAAATTTCTTTGATTTATTTAATGAAAACTTTACTCCAAGAAGTTTAAATGTCATAAATGGCTTATAAGAGAAGTACATGGCTTGAAATGAACACAAAGGAGATATAAACTTAGTTAGGAATAGGGATTGATGATATTCTCTTAGATTATACCTAGTGCTGCAATTAGTACATATATGTACAAACAATAAGGATAAGATGAGTTATACCTTTATGACATTATGTATTAAATAATATTTTTAAGTAATGAAATCTTATATGACATTATGTATTAAGTTAATGAAAATGAGTTGTGCTTTATTTCATGCACATGTATACAACAAAATTGCCTTTAGTCACATACATTTGAATTCAAATTAAAAGATCAAGAAAATGATTCTATGTAAATGGTGTGTAATTTTATACACATAATTTAGTATATAAATTCAAAAGATCTATAAAGTGATTCCTTGTATACGGTTCCTTATACATGATGTAATTATATATATATGATTCGGTCTATAACCTCATCAAAACATACAAAAGTGAGATGTCATAATTACATAGGACCATATGAGCTTTTCGTGAGTCAAAATCATATATGTAATTACATAAGATCAAAAAGTCCAAATAAGTTGTCTATAAATATAAAGGACCACAAGCCATACACTTCCTTTAATCCTTATTTGTTTGGTTAGTCCATCCTCTTCTTTTGCTCCTAACCTTAATGAGATGTTAGATGCTCTAACTTTGGTTGCCTTCCTACTTTGTTCTAGTTTTATTATTAAGTTCCTTTCCCTTGATTTATGATTCATCTACTACAATGCTTTCTTATGAAGGCATTTACACTTGATCCTGTATGAAAAAATAATATTAACGTTTTATATTATACATTATAATGCTTTTTTCAATATGAAATAAATAAGCTTACCATGATTTGTCTCATAGCAAATAATCTAAGTGTTGGCATCTTACGAGTTATAAAATTATGTTAGGCTTGTTTACATTTCTTATGTGTTACATATACTTCAATCCTTGTTGAAATAGTAGCCCTTCTTACCTTTAGTAACTTCCTTTATTCTTTTTTTCTTTAAGCTTCCATCTATTTTCTTATAGGCAAGAAGATTAATCTTTGTCTATGTTCTTCTCCAAGCATTGACAAAAATTGTTCACCTAGTGAAGGATTTATATTCTTCCGGTAACACCTAATATATGCCTCCATTGGCATAGTACTTGTGCACATAATCCTTAAGATCTCCTCTCTCTATCTAGGATAATCGTTAAAATGGTATTGTAACATCCCGTTTTCTCATGCTAAGGGTTAGACACCTAGAATATTGTACATGAGCGACATTATTGAGAAGTTAGAAAGTGCATTTCAAGCTTATGCATAATATAGCATACACCAACACACACGTGATTATTGATGTTTGCACAAATAAAACATATTACGTTAAACATATCTGTTAACTATTCGTTGCAAAAATAAAACATATAACTGACACATATTATTAATTTTTGTTAGCCCCTGTAACATATTTATCCTATGTGGCAAATAACCTAAACAATTAAAAATACATGCCTTATTTTTCCTCCTAGATGACAACAATTGGGTTCACCCCAAACTTTGTTATCTGGCATTGTTTTTAAGTATAGCTTCATTATCAGATGACAACGTTTGCCCAAACGTTGTATTTGTCTTGGACTTAATAATGAAGTAGAAAGATAATGTTCTTAAGAAAGCCAAACATTGTCATTTGTGTCTTTGTCTGGTTGAAACCAAACACCTTCCTTATCCTCCATTTTGCTTCTTTTTCTCAAATTTTGGTTCCAATCACTAACCTATAATCTCAACATTTATGAATGATTCCATTAGGTTTTGTCTTCTCTATTTCACTATCATCTCTTCTCTAACGAAGTTATCTCCACACCATTGAACTATTTAATTTGGATTTATTTATATGTTTACACTTTCTAATTTATTAATGATTAAATGAATGGAATAGGCAAATACATAGCTTCATCAATTATCAAACAAATTGTGTGAATTCTTTAGGAGTCATTTGGTTACATTTTTGTTTTCCAGTTGTCCTTTTCTGTTTTTTGTTTTTTGTTTTTTGTTTTCAGTTTTTATTTTTCTTTCAAACAAAAACAAAGACCTATTTGGTTGTTATTGTTAATGTAATTATATTTCTATCACTAATAATAATTAAATATTAGGTAAAATTTAAAGATAAATTATTTTTAATTAAATAAATTTATTTTAATATTTTATATAATATTTATTAAAATATTAATAAAAATATTTTATTTTATTAAAATAAATAATTCAAAATTAAAATTTATAAATTAAAATTTATTAAATCAAATTTTATTTGAAATTAATATATTTTGAAGATATTTTAAATTAAATTACATTTATTAACAATCATAAAATTAAATTTATTTATTTTAATTACAAAAATTAAATAAAATTATTAAGCAATTTTAGTTAATCAAATATACAATATTAAATTACACTATTCATATTTCTTATTAATAATTAATATATTAAATAATATATTTAGTTGATAGCAAATCTAATTATGAAAAAAATAAAAAAAACACCATTTTTTATGATTTTTATAATTTTTGAAAACTGGAAGAAACCAAAATCAAAAAATTAAAGAAAAAACAGTTTTTTTAATTTTTAAAAAATAGAAAACGAAAAATAAAAATGGAAACAAACAGACCATTAATTTGTGTAAGTTGAGTGTTATGACTTTAACAGTTATTAAATGAATGAATTAGGCATATTTGTAGCTTCATGAGCTAGTGGGATTAATATAAGGAAAAGGTATGAAAGTTCTAATATGAGGCAATTAAGGTTCAAATTTAAATAGAAAAACTTTTAATGTGGTTAAGATTCAGATTTAGATAGAAGTGCTTCCAACATGGGACAATTGTTTTTCAAACTAGAATAGAAGGCAAAGCCATGAAGTTTTCTACATATAGCAACTTTTGATATAAAGCAATATTAGGAGCATTTTGATAGTTTTTTTCTGCATAAACTAGCTTCAACCTTCCTTTTAATTAGGGTTAAAGTGAACAATGAGGAACTATAATGGTAGATGTACTCGTGGTACAACCCATCACTTACCAGTTTCATAGTCAATTGTCTAGTTTTTTGTCAATATTTATTTACTAGTTTTAGTTTTAGTCATATATTTTGATCAATAATAGATGAACATTTATCATATATGTGAGATGAATGAAATTATGACTAAAAACATGGTTCATGATGTATCACACCAAAGTCTGGAAAATGCTAAGAAGTGATATTTAGGTTTCCCTCGGCAGTTCTTATCATCATCTCAAGTTGTCCTATGTTAAAAAAATGATTGAACTTTGTGCATGTTCCTATATGTAATAAAATGATGGATTTTTGTGAATGCTCTTGAAAGTGTCTTTTTCTTTTTTTCTTTAAAATCATCATTTTATTGATTGAACATAATGAATGTAAAGTTTTTGTTATAGATTTGCAAATGGAATTCTCAATATCTTACAACTCTAATTGTAATATTGTTAAAATCGGTTTGCTTTTGTGGACTGGATAGTTCTATCAGGATATTATAGAGCAAAAGTAACCTAGGTTCGATGATTTTTGTAATATCCTAATTACCCCTTTGGTAATTATGAATTTTTTCAATGGTACAATAAGCAATTTAAAAATTAAAGAAAGATATATTTTCATTTAAGAAGGGGGCTGAAAGAAGGAGAAGTATATATGAACCAAAGAAAGATGATGAGCAATTGAAATTATGAAGCAAGACATCGAGATGTTGACTAGAGAGAGCAAAAGGTTAAATTTGATTTTATCAATATAATTGTAGGGTTTATTTCAATTGTTATTTCATTATTCATCTTTTATATGGTTATAAAATTAAAATTTTAGTATGACTAGTATAAATGTACTTATGCTATTTATTATTGAATGGAGATATATTGTATTCAAGTATAGTTGAATTCAACAATGTTTTCCTGAAAAAAAAACTATAGTTAAATTTAATATGCTAAAACACTTAATTAGGCATATAAGATCTATTACATATAAATGTTTATTGTGTATTTATCATATATACATATAACCTCCAACTAAATTAATAAAGTTCATTTAGTTTGAGTAGCAAATTTATGGTTTAGTTATAAAATACACCAAATCAATTATTACAGATTAAAATGCATCGAAACACTAAATCAATTATACGGTTTGACAACTTTTTGGTTGCTAGTTCCAATTGTCACTCTCCTCTTACTTGCGATAGCTTGTAATTGTGATAAGGTGATGCTATACTTACCCTTAAATCTAAGACCTCTTGGTTCAATGACAATTTAAAAGATCTTGGATTGACCTATTTATATTTCTTTTGAGTAATGTTTATAGAACCAGCAGCTTGTGAACCACCTATTAATGAACATAGATCAACATACTAATGAACATGTATATGAGCTTAAAATTAGTACAACTCATATTGATGATTTATTGACCGTGATCACATTCATCAATAGCTAACATATAACTTTGAATTTGAGTTTGTTGAACATAAATTGTTCAAATAAGTAGTATTGTAATTTATAAGATATAGAAATCATTAAGTTACTATTGTAAATTAACCTATTACTATTATCTAACACAAGGCCTTCAGTTGAAGTTGTTTCTACCTACAAAATAATATGCATAACATTAACATTATAACTGAATTAAAATTAAAAAATATTTAAAATTAGTCACTTATATTGATATATTGTTCATTAGGTCTTGTTATATCACATGTTCTACTATTATGTCCACAAACACCACATTTCCTTTATTTTTTTCACTTAAACCTTTTATGACACCTTAGTTACATTTAGTACTTTCTTTAGTTCATTTTTATTACTCCTGCTTGCCTTTTTTGGCCTTCCCTAGATCACCCTCTTAGTTGGTGGATGTATTTCCTCACAATCATTTAATGGCTAAAAGATCACTTCCCTAATAGGTTGTAACACTTGATCATACACTCTTCAAAAGGTACTCTTTTGTAGCAGAAAACCATAAATACCTCTTTTTTTCGGAGTGATTAATAGTACTGCTAGTATGTTTGCATGATTAACAATATAGGTTCCATGCTTTGTCATTATAGCAATTGTCCTTTCTTAGCCTTACAATATGCTTTCTATTCCTTTTGCCTTATATGCTCCATCACTTTTCATAATTCTCCATTGCAATGCCTCCATTTTTTTTAGCTTCTTCACAACTATAGATGCAATATCTAATTTTTATCATATATATATATATATATATATCCTCCTTTCAGCATGTCTCCTCATCACTATTGTCCTTATGGTTTCTAGCATATTAATCTCTAGTTTATTTCTTGTTATTAGGAGCTACTCCTTGAAAGTCTCACTTAAGTTATTGTTAACATTCAATCATTATGACTTAAATAATTAGTATGACTTAGCCCAACTCTCTTGTCAATATTTAAGCAATACAAAAACACACCCAAGTCTTATTTTGTCCAATTTCTCATTGAAATATTCGACATACGTTGACCATATGCTCAAAATTATCTTCTCATATCTTCACTACTCCATTGTCCGTCCCAGTTATAGTAAATATATTTGGCATACATTCTATGACATGCATTTGGAAGAGTATCCTCCATAACTCTTATTAATCCCTAGATAAATAAGTCATAAAATAATTGTAAAACAACAAAATATAATAATAAATCCTATAAATAAAATAAGAAAAATTATGTGCCTTTCGCATGTCTAAAATTAGTGTGACCTTATATCTATGCTTTAACTTCAAATCAGCTAATAAGAATGAGAAGAACCAACTCCATAAATCAATATTTTCAACTTCAACAATTACGTATGCTATAGGATACATGCCTTCATCTTCATCCTTTCTAACTGCACTGCTTAGTTGCCCTTGAAACTTAGTATTTAAGAAATAATCATTCATCCTAAATCTGGGCCTCAAGAGTTTTCATCCTTCTTTCATAGCTCCAAACAAATATATAACCTCTTAAACTGCAATAATGAGCTTTCTTAATTCCTTGACAATTGTAGTTCCACTGTTAATTCGAGTTTTCTATGTTTCAACTCTTAGAAATAACCTTACAACTTAGAATATTCATGAGTATAATTTAACGCTCACTCCTTCCCTAACATCCTCTTAGCAGCACTACGCATAGTAGAATTCACAAATATATTTTTTCTACATTCTTTAATCATCTTCGTAGTGATAATGCAAAGCTTCTCTAAATTTCTATCCTGGAAGTTTCTAACCAACATTTTTGGCTTATTTAATATAAAACATTTATACTCAGACCAATATGTTTTTATTTTGAAATACCTAGAATTACTGTTATAAGATTCATAGAAATCCCACTTGCATCCTTCAGTGCATCAATCTCTAATTCACTTAGACTCACTTTTTTCCACCGAACATTTAATCTTATCATTATTGAATAATCAAAAACATCTTTAAACTCTTTAACATTTCCAAACTCCATACCCTGTGTCCAATGTAACATACTACCATCTAGTCTTCTAAAACTTATATTAAGTCTTTTAATTGGTGCCTCAAGCTCCTTCCACTAGGGTAGTCATGACTATCAATGGAAGCTCCATAATCACTATAATCAACCTTGATTGGTTGGCCATCTAGAATTGGAAGATCAAATATATTTTTTACACCTTCAACTTCATTATCACCTTTTGCTACCTTCTGCTTCATTATCACCTTTTTGTCCACATCTCCATCATTACTATCTCTTCTTTAATGATATCTACATTAACTTTATCATATAAAAAATCATCATCAAATCCTAAATCCTCATCATTACCTATTATAGACAAAAAAATTTTAGCTATAACTGGATAGTTAGTTTATGTGTAATATACACCTTAATTGTCTTATGTATTTTTAAACGATGAACTAACCTATTACAAATTTCATTAGAATTAGTAGGCCTTAAAGACTTATTTAATTTGAAACCAACAACTCTATAATAAGCCTTATCTGCTTGTAAGTATCTAAGTTCCTTCCCCTTCTCACAAATATGTCTATAGTTGACAAAATCTAGATCCACTTTATCAAAATAACTTGATAACCCATCCACTTAACTCAACTCGAGATCTTTCTTAAAGTAACCACCATAATATAACTTTAAGGTTTCGCATTAAGTCATTATAACCTTACAAATGGCATGTAAATAGCCCTATAGATGATAAGCAAAATAATAATTGGTAAACAAACACATACATATATGAGCTACTTTGTCTAATATTAATTAAGTAAAAAACTAAATGAGCAGAAACTAATGTTAATTAAGGTATTTCATATCCATTTCAACTAATATAAAAGTTTATAATTTTAAACGAAAATGAATTTGAAAGCCTATAGTAGAAGTTCATAGATTATTTATGTAGTATTATAACCATAGGATATAAGGAATTAAAATGTTTTGGGAAGAAATTCATGTAATGTTCTTTTTTCTTCTTGTAAATCTTGGTATAAGATCTCTATCAAAGTTATTTCAAGATAGTATATATCTACTCAAATAAAATCTTATGTCATTAAGTTTGTTTTATTATAAACATTATTGCATGAATTATCTATCTTATAATCACTTCCTACATAATTAACATTTCTTGGACCTTGATACAAAGTCTTCCATCTCCAAAATGGCACTTCAATTCGAAGATCCTACTTTGTTCTAGTTGTTCAAGTTATATTCCTTATATATGATTAGATAAATCTTTTATGAAGGTGCATCTTTTAGGTAAACATTTGTACATAATGCAGAAGATATATAATTTTGAAAATGCTAACAAAGAAATGTAACTTTTCAGGACCACATGTTACCTCTAATCCAGCATAACAGACAAAATAGGTCTAAGGTTGATTACACTTCTCTCCTAACCTATATAAACAAACATGTTAAATTAAAATGAAACAATTTTACATTCTTTAACCAAAATAAACTACATAAATTAAGAGATGGAGCTGCACCACATTTTGAAACAGGGGGAAGATGCAACACATTATGATACAAGAAGAAGCACATTATACCAACCATCGATGAACACCCACACTAAAAAATAGAGAAAGGTCAAACAACCGTAAACAGATAAACACAAGCAATTAAGGATTTCAACACCCACAAACAAAGAAAAATGAGCAATTAGGGATGTTCTGAATTATCTACATGTGCCTAAATGTTGTTGTCCATAATTTGTTCTTTTTGTCTCATTTCATTGTCAAACAATAGCATTTGGTAAATGCGAATGTCGTCGCTTAGTATTATTTTTCATGTGGTCACTTCCAGATGAAAACATTTGGTTTATGCCAAATGTTGTCATTTGGCTATGAAGATAAATGAAAAAAAAGGTTGACGACAACATTTAACATTTAACCAAACAATATCATCTAGAATTGGGCATGGAGAAATTCAGTTTTTGTTTCTCCTACCATATAAGATGTAAATGTGGAATAATCCCTACATAAAAAATAATATAGTGTGTCAAATGTGTTTTTTTTAATGAGCGGTTGACGTAATTGTTAAAATGAGGTTCTTATTCAATATTTTCAAAAATGATAGGGTTATTTTTAAATGTTTGAAAAATTTTATGGTTCTTTCTTAATGAATTGAAAGTGATTGATTCTCATCTGACCCTTTTACTAAGAAAAATGTAAACTTTATTTTGTATTTATGAAGTAACTTTCAATGTTGAATCACAAAACATCTTTTCTTTATTGTTAAGTTTTTGTTCTTTTTCTCATTATTTCATTTTTACATTTCAACAAGTAAAAAGGAAATCTATGTTTGAATAATATTCAAGTTTAAGCTTTTATTGGATTCAAACTTCATGAATAAATTTTAGATAATAAATAATTAAAAAGTTATAATGGACTAAAAATGTTTTGACAAAATCAAGTTTGATTTTATATATAGCATTAGGTTTTTTGTTTTATTTTAGGGTTAATTACAAAAAATCTCAAATTTTACTCAATTTTGATAACCCGAACTTAAAAAAGTGGCAATTAAATGCTCGAACTTTCAATTTTTTTTAATTTAAGCCCAATGTCAGTATTTCCATTAACAATGCTAACATGACTTGCCACATAAAACAGGTAACCTTAATACTTATATACATCAAACTTAATTAAACTAAATAAGACTTAATTAAACTAGAGTTTCATTAAGATTTTTCAATTCCAAAATGACGTAGTTTAGTTAAGCAACTTAATGAAACTTAATTAGTTTAATTAAGTCTGACATGTATAAGTATTAAGGGCATCTGTCTTATGTGGTAAATCACGTTAGAAATATTAATGAATACTAATGTGGGACTAAACTTTAAAAAAATTTAAAAAAATGAGTATTTAATTATAACTTTTTAAATTCGACAATTATTACAAAATTAAGTAAAGTTTGAGATTTTTTGTAATTAACCATTTATTTTAATACTCTGATTATAAAATAAACTTATAAAATCTTAAAAAAGTCACAGAATACAATTTGCGACGTTTTAAAAAATGTTACAAATATCGTCGCCAAATGTGATGTAGGTAAAAGTTTTCTGCGATGTTTCCTATAAAATGTCATGGAAAACACGGACATTCCGTGATGTTTTTAAAAACATCACTGAAAGATTGGTCTTTATGTGATGTTTCATTCTGCGATGTTTTTTTGAAACGACACAGAAAGTCACATTCTACGATGTTTTTGGAAACGACACAATCTGCGACGTTTTTAGAAACATCCCAGAAAGTCATATTCTGCGACATTTTTGGTGTTGCTTTTTGTGACGTTTATACAAAAACGTGCAAATAGTTATATTGTTTTTTAATTATTATTTTTTCCATTTTTTATAAAAACATTTTAATTTAATAATTTTTAATTTTAATAATTATTTTTAAAATACAAAATTTTTAAATCTTATTTGTTTAATAACTATTCAATATTATTTATGAATTTTATTTATTTAATTCTTCAATTTTTTAGTATATCATTGATTTTAATAATTATTCATGTATCACAAGAATTTCATACCTGCACACAATGTATTATTTAATTGCAATTCGCAAACATGTCAATACACTAATTAATATGAATAGTAAAACATCATAAGTGTATAGTAAAACATCATAAGTGTATAGTAAATAGTAAATAGTTATAAGTATACAATATATCAATATGAGTGCATATATCTAACCTAAACAAATATTATGTGTAGAACATAAAAGTTCCAAGAGCTTTTTTTACTGTTCAAATTCAATTCTTTGTTGGTCGATTTCGGTAGTTAGTCGATCCTGAATTTGTTTAACTTTTTTATTCAATCCATTGACTTGAGACTGTAATTCTTGATTAACCTTCTTCGACTCCTCTAGTTCATCTCGAAGTCTCTTTCTGACCGAAGTCTTCCCTTATGGTTGAGGCCCAACCCCCATGCCAACAATGTAATCTGATCTAGTGCCCAAAACTTTGTCGCACACTCCATCCTCTATCATCAAATGACCTTGTTCTATTGAATATGCCAATTCCTTACACATTAACTCCTGAAAAATTAAGAATCAATTAGATACACAGTCTCATTTAAGAAATATTTGTAAATGAACTATGTACTCATCCATTTTTCTCTGCATTCGGTAGTTGTCCATTGACCTTTATTTTCATCATAATGAGTGTGATACCATAGCTTCATCCGGTCACACTCTTCTCCATCTTGTTACTCTGTTGTATATAAAATTTGAAATGTCAATCAAAGTAAAATATAATTAAAAAGATAATAACTCAATCTCTTATCATATCGCTACAAAGGCCTTGGAGCTGGAGTTTGGTTGACATTTGACCTGACTCCTAGCCTATTTGGCTTTTTCACTTTTTTCCTAATCGTAAGTGTAACAAAATCTATTATAACATCTATAAATCACAATTCATAAATGCTAAAATATAATCAGTTGTCAATAAAGTTGTGACATTAAGTTTTGTCATCAAATTAAGTAACCTTTGTAGCTGATTGCTCCCAATATTCACATAAATCCATCGACTTTGCCACTATCACATTATACGGCTTAACATCATTTACGTGCTTGTTATAATGCTTTTTTAAATGATATCTTTGATCTTTAGACCTTAAAGAACAAATTTCTTGACAACAGCATGTACTTTGTTGTCTGTCCTCATTCCTTTGACTTCTAACTTTTATTGTAAAAAATTATAAATTATTGGTCAAAGCGTTAGGCATATGGAAAACACGTATAAATTAGATAGTTTTATAATACTTATGTCTAACTTATCAAATGAAATGTCCAACTCCTCATTAGTTATTTTTTTCCATTTTGTTCTTAAAGGTAAGGAAGTTCGAGAGACCACATCAATCTCACTCGATAATTTGGCAGACTGTATGGAGTTGGTTAGTTGTCCTTCAGCAGGGGAGATCTCTATCTGGAATGTCTTACCTATCACCTTATTAATCTGAGCCAATCCATGTCCTTTTGTAACACCCCTTGTCTTTTTCAGATCAATTATAGATCCTAAATTATAGCAAAAGAATATTTTACAATAAGTATATAATATATTATAGTCTAGGCTCTCGTAACTCTAATTAAAATCCTTAATGCACTATTACAAAGGTTTTGTATATATAATGGTTGGTAAGTTTATTAGAGTTTATTAGTTCCCACATATCAACTAGGGATAACGATAAAGGATGATCAACATACAAGAAAGAGACCACAACCCAATGCCTTAGACTGAATAGAGATTAATGAAAAATTTAACAGTATCACCCCATTAACAAGGTCAAATCCCATTAAGTACACGAGTGAGGGTGTGTGAATATGTGTTTGTACAATCCTTTTTCATTATGATATGCAGATGTTATAAAACTTTGATATCATTATAACACAACATGTAACACAATTTCAAGTGTTATAAAACTTTGATAAAAATATATTATCTTTTATTCTAGCAAAACCAAAAAAGGTTCAATTGCATAATAAGAATTTATTCATCATCGTCTTCAGTAGACTCTTCCAAAACAATATCACATTCATTCTTACTACTGCTTGTCTCTAAGTCCTCCAAATCATCATTCAAACATTGCTCGGAATTCAATAAAACATTATTTATTACATCACATGCAATATCTTTTCGATCTAAAAACTTTAAGGAACATTCCTCGACTTCCACTGGAACTTCATTAGACTCCTCAATGTCATTTGAACCTTCTTCATTATCATGCAAAGGGATATCATACGTACATCTAACTTCACATTCTTGCACAATATGCCAATTTGGACTTAATAACAAATCTTCTACATAAAAGACTTGCTTTGCTTGGTTTACCAAAATAAATGGGTCATCCTTAAACCAGAACTTAGTTACATTGATGCTTTTTACAATGCCGTTGACCCTCATATTCAAATTTCCAAGATCATACCATTTGCACTTGAAAAGCACAACATTTTTACCCTTAACACATTCAAGCCTAATAATATCTATCAGCAGCCCATAAAATGTAATATTATCTTCCCCATAATTTCCTAACACTGCAACACCACTATTTTATGTAATCCTACATAGATCACAGGCTTTAGTGCGAAACCGCATGCCATTTGCATTACATACAGTATACTTCTGCACCAAACTATGAGGTCCACATGCTAATGCATACAAAGACTCAAAGATACTTCCTTCACAAGAGCTAGTTAATGTCGTCATCTATAACAACAAATGAAAAGGTCAAATATGTATTTACTAGAATCTATATATAATTATTAGTGTAGACCACGTACAAATTATAATCTCACCTGACGCTTTAACCATGAAGAAAATTGTTCTTTATGTCTCCTGTTAACATATAATGGACTTTGTTGCCTCAACTCATCCATGTGCTCACTATGGATGAAAAAATTCAATCAAGATTATGAAATATCTCTACTTATTACATATCTTAATTTCACAATAGGTTAGAAAAACTTACTCAATAAAGGGCCTAATCTCATGACAATTCATAAGCACATACCAATGTGCAATCTCTAGCTCATCTGTAGGAAGAGCAATTGTTTTGCTAGAACCAATTGGCTTACATTGTTGGAAGAACACTGATATGTCACTACCATCAACCATATCATTGATTCGCTCTGACACGTTGAAGTTGGTTTCAATTCCTTTTAGATATATTGAACAGAATGCCATGCACTCTTTAACAATATACGTTTGAACAATTAACCCTTATGGACGTGCTTTATTTCTAACAAATCTCTTTGCAACAAAGAATCTCAACAAATGATTAACCATAATTAGATAGGACACTATTTAGTTAACTTTTAAGAGTGATAAGATAAATTTAAATAATACCTCTTAATTGGATACATCAATCTATATGCAACTGGTCCACTAAGTAAGGCTTCATTCAGCAAATAAATAACCAAATGTACTATGACATCAAAGAATGTCGGGGGGTATATCATTTCAAGTTTGCATACAATTAAAATTATCTCATCACATATCTTTTGTACGTCATCCTTATTCAAACTTCATTTACAAATTCGGTGAATGAAGTCCCCCAACTCCATTAAAACACCTGTCATATCTTTATTCAAGATGGCACACGTGCCTAATGAAAGAATGCTTTATAATAGTATATGACCATCATTAGACTCAAGTCCAGTAATCTTCCTTTCATTAACATTAAACCATCTACATATATTTGATGCATAACTATCTGGAAACTTCACCTAGTTTACAAACTCACAAAACTTCTTCTTCTCATCGGAAGACATTGTATAGCATGCTAGAGGTTTTGCCGCAATAGTTCCATCAGCTACTCTTTTCCAGTGTAATTCCTTTCGAATGTTCATATCTTCCAAATCAAGCTGAGCCTTGATTGTATCTTTGTTTTTACCTTCAACATTCATCAAGGTACTAAGGATATTGTCACAAATATGTTTTTCTATATGCATGATATCAAGGTTATGCCTCAATCTTAACTTATGCCAATATGGTATATCAAAAAGAATGCTTTTTTTTTTAATTCCAATTCAGCTCTCCTTCCAATCTCGTTCTCCTCTTATTGCTGGGGTGCTTTCCATGGCATATATTTTGCACATGATATAATTGTTCAACCACATCATCTCCATCTGGTAAGTTAGGTATAAACCGATGATCACTCTTGCCATCACACTTCTTGCATTTTCTCCATGTATGATCATAAGGAAGAAAACACCGATGGACTAAGTAACCAATCTTACTTCTTAACTTACAAGAAGGAGTTTGCTTGTTACAAACAGGGCATGCCTTATAGCCTTTAGTGCTCCCCCTAAAAATGTTACCATAGGCTGGAAAGTCGTTGATAGTCCACATCAAAGTTGTATGCATTCGAAAATTTTCTCCTTTTGAAGCATCAAAAACATCAAAACCATTCTCCTATAGCTCATTTAACTGATCTACTAGTGGTCTCATATAGATGTCAATGCCTTTACCCACCGCTTTTAGACCTAGAAAAACCAGCAATAACATAAAAAATGACTCATTCATACATATCCAAGGGGGTAAATTGTATGCTAAGAGAACAACAGGCCACACGCTATATGAAATTGACAAATTGCCATGTGGATTAAATCCATCTGTTGCTAAACCTAGTCTAACATTACGTGGTTCTCTGGAAAACTCAGGATATAGCTCATCAAAGCTCTTTTAAGCTTCTCCATCAGGAAGATGAACCATGGTATTACTGTCACCTTTAGGCCTATCATTATGTCATGTCTTTTGTTTAGCAGTCTTACTTGACATAAATAATTGTTGTAATTTGGATGTTAATGGAAAGTACCGCAATACTTTATGAGGTATCTTCTTACCCCTGCCATCATTAATTCTCCATCTCGATGTTCCATACTGGGGACAACTTTCCAAGTCCTTATAATCTTTTCAAAACAAGGAACCATCATACTTACATGCACGTATCGACACATAACCCAAACCTAGACTCCGTAAAATTTGATTCTCTTCATAATAGGACTTCAGAAAAGATTTACAATTAGGTAATACATCCCTTAACAGAGCAAGTAACATTTCAAATGACTTATTGCTCCTCTTGTTGTATACTTTCAAGTGAAACAATTTTATTAAAAACAACAACTTTGAAAAGTTTGTACATCTAAGGTACAACTCTTTAGTTGCTTTACTCAACAATTCATGAAAAAGCACCCATAATAGAATCTCCGACGCCTACAGGAGGACTCCTACCATTCTAATCAATTGGACAATCATTTAAGAAAGTACCCGCATCATGAAGCAAATCTTGCATGTCATTGTCCTCCTCATCACCATCACCTTCATTAATATTGTAAACGATCTAGAGGGGAGGTTGAATAGATCTTTGAACCTTTTTCGTAAAGTTCTACAAAAACCAGAAGTTAATACACACAAAGCAATTAAACAAATTTAAATGCAAAGAGTTGGGAAGAGAGGCAAACACTGTTTTTATAGAGGTTCGGTGCTAAGACCTACGTCCTCTACCTAAGTTCCCATTTAGAATTTTGGCAAAACACTTTACTACACACTTTTTAGTTTAGTGTGAACTTTTCAATACAACTTGACTTCCGGCT
>JAOSBN010000178.1:29436682-29454380 GCA_027563595.1 Erythroxylum suave
CCTTTCACTTCAAAGTTAACATCAAAATTAGGGAAAGCAGCAGTAAATGGATCATAATTCACATCAGAGGTTGTTGCCTCCCTAATGGTTCTCCATCTCTGATTTCCATTGTTCTCTCTAGCTCTCTCATGCTCTCCATTTCCTCCAATATCACCATTTCTAGGTTGGTTAGCATGAAAGTTAGGATTTTGCATAAAACCGGGGTTCTCAACCATGATCACTCTCTCTCTTGGCTCACTCTCACTAGTAGGTTGATGTGACTCCTCTTCTAGAACTATCCCTCTTCTCTTTTGTTCTTTCCTCTCTTTTCTAATCTTCCTTAAGCGTATCTCAATTTCAGGTTGGAAAGGAACAAGTCTAGCTCTCTGGACATGCAACAAAAATAAATCAACTAAAAAAAATTGTAACAAAACTTACTCACTAGAACACAAAGTCAAATAAAAGGTGTAATGTGAAGGATGTGAGTGTAAAAGTATGTATGAAGATGGGTATGTGTGAAAGATGCTAGGTATGAAAAATTCAACTATGAAAGTATGCTTTTCTTTTTTTGTTTTCAAAATGCATATTATGCAAAGAAAATTTAAAAACTATACTATGGAAAAGTATGAAATTAAACTATCCAAAAAAATGAAATCTAAAGGAAAAGGTTCCTATGATCAACGACAAGCAAAGATGATAGTGGCTATCCTAAAGAAAACGAATTGTTTGGTTCCCCGGCAACGGCGCCATTTTGATCGGGTTTGTGATTGAGTCTTTGAATTACTTCCTTGGAAACCGAATCAAAAGAATTAATTACAAGGATTGCAATATAGAGTGCAATCCCAGGTCATCTCACTTAATTGGAACCTAGAGCAAATGATCTAAGCTAGCCTAATTGTCTGGAAATGGAAACTAAATTAATTAAGAGTTAGGTTTTGGATTGTCTTGATTAAATTAAAAGACTTGAACTAAATGAAAGAAAATTATGTAAAGGAAAAATTATTTTTTGAATTTTTTGGAAAAAGAAAAGTGAAAACTCAAACAATGATCAAATATGAGAAAATCCTCTTGAAAATGAGCTTTGGCTATCATGGTTCTAGATAAATCTTTGGCAGCAAAATTAACTAAGTTTCTGAATGATAAACCTTAAAGAACTCTTTAAGTCTAGGGTTTTAATCAATGAACTCCATTTCTTAAAACCTTGTTGAATACATCTTAGTGTGTAATGGACAAGTTGATGTAAGTGGTCAATTTGGATCAAGCATAATCTCAATATCAAACACAACTAGGCAGATAAACGAGTATTAACACAATCACCAAAAAGACATATATGAAACTTCATATGTTAAGCATCCAAATTCTACATAAACAAATCCATAACACAGTGCGTTGTTTGACTCTTGATTAACCATGTAATCGAACATGACAATGTAAAACAACTCCCTTTTGAAGCCCATCGAACCCAAGCCAACGCTACATCTTTAAGAGGAAATGGTGTTCGACCGAGCATCACTTCGGGAGCACTCACTACTACAAATACTCCGGCAGCATCCATGGAAGCAACAACCAGGTGAGATCGACGATGAAAAATGAAAAAGATAGGTGATGGATGAATGTTGAGAGTGAAAATTTCGAGTGTTTTCTGTCGACTATGCCTCTCCGAATGTATTTTCTTGACTCTGCTCTCTCCCATCTGTGTCTGTCTCCTCGAATGACCTAATTTAGCATGTTTTTTAATGTAGGGTCGTGGGTCGGGTAAGAACAGCAAGAGAATTTTTCAAATATGGTCGGGTTTTGACGTTTTGTTGCAGCAACAGATGGGCTCGCCGCGGCGTGGAGTCTTTCCTGGATCCTTCGCCGCGATGTGGGAATTATTCTTTTCTGCGGCGTGCTTTCCCCATAAGTTCTGCCTATTCTTCATTCTTCGGCATGGCGACAGATGGGCTTCCCGCGACATTCTTCTTTCGAAGGCTTATCTCCTGTTGACTTTTACTCCCTTCTTCTTGAG
Source organism: Erythroxylum suave (assembly GCA_027563595.1). Taxonomy (NCBI): domain Eukaryota; kingdom Viridiplantae; phylum Streptophyta; class Magnoliopsida; order Malpighiales; family Erythroxylaceae; genus Erythroxylum; species Erythroxylum suave. The sequence continues at coordinate 29,438,670 of JAOSBN010000178.1, forward strand.
CATCCAACAACCAAAGAAATAGCAATTTGTAGTATCAATTGTTCTTAGAAAACTTAAGAGATGCAATTAATACCAATTGCGAAAATTTTTACTGTCAAATTGTATTAAATAAAAGTGCACATTCAAGAATTAATTTCAGCACAAAAATTGAAAATTAGGAGTCGAAAAGCATAGTGAAGGCCATAAAAGTGTTGCCAATTTAGATAATAAACTTGGGCTCAATCAAATATTCTAAGCTTAAATTGGCTTATTTACATCATATCCCTTAGCAATATAATATTTTCCTTATGTTCAAACAGTTTTTTTAATTTTTCTTAGAAGATAAGGTAAGATTCAGTCATAATCGGATTAAGAAAGTAACAAGTTACAGTTTCCATATTTGAGAAGGAATTTAAGTTATCGTTTTTATATTTGCGAAGGAGTTTCTTAATTTTTTGATTTGTGTTAAGAGAAGATTCTAAGGAGTTTGCCAGTTAGTTTATAACCTATATAACACATGCATTAGTTCTTCTATGATTGAGTATTCAAATAACACAAAAACTTTCTGATTGGTTCTTGATATCTTATGTTATATGAGTAGGTTTGAGCTTAAGATACTCAAGTTCATATCCTTTTAATTTCGAGTGTTCATTGATTCACAAAACCATTAGAATTGTTCTTTTCTTTTTGAATGAGTTAAGCATCAAATTTTGGTATCAAAGCATGATTTTAAGCTTTCTCAACTTTTAAATGGTCTGAGATTTATTCTTTGAGGAGTGATCAACTATTTTTATGTCATGGCTGGTTAAGATATTGGGAAATTGATCGAAGAAGCAATGAGCAAGTAGGTAGTAATTAATATTATTATATTAACGAGTCTTACAACAAATGTCACTAGTGTTAATCACACCCTTACCATTATCAGCAAGAAAATAAACTTCTTAAAGAGACATTTTAAAAGGAAAAGGAACAAGTAGATTGTATGTTTCGAACATCCATGGATGGAAGGAGAACACCTATATTTGGGGAAATCATAATCAAGAATGCTCTCAATAATGTGAACTTAATGAAGCTGATGTTTTGAAATTTGATATTCCATAGTTTAATGTCAACCTTAATCTTGAATATTATCTTGACTAGATAGATATAGTAGAAGAATTATTTGAATATAAGATTTTTGTGTTAGTTTATGTCCTACAACCAATCGATTGGTTGTAGTTTAATGATAAAATAATTTAAAGGCATTCTTTATCTTGTACATGTTTAGATGCATATGATAAAATCCATGGGATAACTATACATTGCATATGAAATTATAATTAGATTACAATTATAAGATTCATATTGCATTTATGTATTATCCTTAAATGGATTATATGTATAGTATTATACAACGTTCTCTCCTAACAGCACCGTTGTCTTCTTCAAAGCCTAAACCCTAGTGTAGTTTTTTGCTTTTCATGGCCACTATAGTCGGTGAACCTCCTGGGGGGTTCCTCACTGGACCTCCTCGAACCTTTGCTAGTTTTTTCCAGAAACCAAATACGTCTTTTGAGCCAAAATCCAATCTTATTAAGCAAGTTAAATTTTTCAATGGAGTTCCTATTCTTGAATATGAATTAGAAGAATTTCAACAAATGATTGCCCCACACAAATTGAGCCTCATTGGGAAGTTCTCTTATGGGCGTTCCAAGATGGAGGAGGTGTATAGGGAATTTGCAAAACTAGGTTTTCATGGAACCTACACCATTGGTTTGATGAACCCTCGTCATATTTACATCCGATTTGAGCTTGAGGAGGATTATCAACGGCGCTAGATTAAAAATTTTTTGAATATTGAGGGATTTCCAATGAGAATTCTCAAATGGAAGCCAGGTTTTTAATTTGAAGAGGATCCCCCAATAGTTCCTATTTGGGTATGTCTTTTTGATTTACCCATGGAATTTATGATTCTTGAAGTGATTTTCTCAATGGTCATGGCCATAGGCCAACCTTTTAAGGTTGACACGCCCACACTCAGTCTCACATGGCCCTTAGTGGCTCGTTTTTGTATTGAAGTTGATCTCATAAGAGAATTGCCCAAACCAGTCAAGGTATGTATAAGGGGAAAAAAGCATGAGCAAGTATTTACGTATGAACATGTTCCATCATATTGTTTTAAGTGTGAAAAAATTGGTCATAAGGAAGTGGATTGTAGGATGGGTAAGCCTCCTCAATCATTGAATAAGGAAGCATCTCTCTCAGAAAAAGCTGATTCAAATAAGAAGGAAAGAGGACTCAAGCTACAGCACCTAAAAGTGGAAGCAACAATCGGTCTTGAATAAAGGCGATGGTGGGCAGCCAAATTTGGGAGACCTAAACTCTTCTTCCTCAGGACTTAGTGGCAAGGAGTAGGCGGCGACCCTTGTTGTGTTACTAATGAAAAAACCTGAAGTGGATATGATGGATAACCTAGCAACTAACGGCCCCAATTCCAATGTTGCTGAGGACGTGCATGCATGCAACGTTATTAATACCTTAGGCGTGCAAACTCCAATTCCAATCGATAACTGACTAGGCAGTTTTGATGTCTAGCAAGGTCCCAAAATTAGTGGCAGAAGACTTGGAAAATATGGAAGCCATGGCACCTTTGGCAACTCCTCACTCTTAACCGATGCGCAAGGAGTTTCCCCAATGCAAAACTCCTTTCCGTACTATGGTTTTAGCTCCTTTAGCGGTGTCCCTTGTGCCTCTCCGTCAACGCAAAGACTCTCTGCAAGGTTCACAGCTTGAGAATCATTTTGCAGTACATCGAAATCTAACAACTTTGAATATAGAAAATATGGAATGTTCTGAGTTACAATTGGATGTTGCAAGACCATGCACTAGAACGAAGGATTTTTTTCATGATGATGCTTTGCTGGGATTGTCTTCTGACCCTAAGGCTTTTAAGCATGACCTGGAGGAAGGAATTAGTTTGTCCGAGGGTGATAATTATGAGGTATGACTCATGGGGTCTTGCACAAAGCAACAAAAATGTGGACGAAAATCAAACGTTGAGAGATTGTAGACGCAAGAGGGCTTGTCTCTCAGGCACTCTTCTAGGTTACACTAAAATTTCTCTTGTCCTTATCTTGTAATGATTAATCAATTCATCTGGAATATTAGGGGCATTGCTAATTAAGCTTTAGGACGACGTCTAAAGAACCTAATTAGGGCTCATTCAATAACTTTTCTGGTTAGTTTTGAACCAATGTTAGGGAGTAATGATCTGGATAGCATAAGGAGGGATTCAAAATTTGATGTATGCTTAAGATCTTGTTCAGATAAGATTTAGGTTTTTTGGTAAAAGTGACTATGATGTGGTTTTATTAGAAAAAATGGAACAGGATGTCCATATGCAGGTGAACCATCCTATTACAAAAAAAAGTTTTCTTATCTCTACAGTCTACGCCAAAAGTACAAGGGTGGGACGATGCTCTTTGTAGAATACTATGTCGTAGTTTTAGGAACTACACCAAGGACTTCCTTGGATGGTTGGAGGTGATTTTAATGTTATTCGAAACTTGGAGGAATACTCTGGAAGTTTGGTCCAGGAAAGGGGGGCTATGGAAGAATTCAATAATTAGATTGATTCTTGTGCTCTTTCTGAGCTATAGACTGTTGGCGATGTGTTTACTTAGGGAGGCACACAAAGCACTGGCTGGGTAAGTAAGAAGTTGGATCGAATACTATTCTCACAAGAGTGGGTTGATCTTTTCTCTGAATCTTCTATTCAGTATCTAAATACAACTACTTCAGATCACTGTGCTCTCTTGCATCAATTCAGTCCTTTTGTTGAAAGTAGACCAGAGGTTTTTCATTTTCAAAACATATTGTTTCAAAGGCCAGAGGTGATGGACATGATTAAAGATTTTTAGGATCAGCCTATTCAAGGTTATGACATGATTGCATTTTCTTTAAAATTGCGTCATTTGAAAGGGGGTTGAAGGCTTGGAACAAGGAGCATTTTGGTGATGTTTTTGAAAATTTTAAAGTAGTGAAAGAGAGGGCTCAACAGCTTGAAATTCAATATGATACTTTACCTACTGTTGTTCATTGAGAGAATCACAAGGCAAGGGCTATTTTGTTACAAAAACTCAAGGAACATGACGACTATTGAAGGCAAAAAATGAAGCTAAGGCCGCCTAAGGAGGGTGATGCTAACACGACTTTTTTTATGGTTCCTTAGTAGAAAAAAGGTCTCGCATGTGTATTCAGAAAATTTAGTCTGAAAATGGAACCTGGTTGTCTAGGAGAGAGGAGATAGAAGTGGAGGTTGTACGATTCTTTAAACTTTGTTAAAGCAAGAAAATGTGACTGCTAGTGGGCATGTGCAAGAGGTCTTCCTTAAACACATTCCATCTTTGCTCACGGAAGAGGATAGAAGTTGATTGATGAGGGGTGTGGAGTTGAAGGAGATTCACTGAGCCATTTTTGACTTGGATCCTTTAAGTACGTCGGGTTCAGATGGTTTTGGAGGAGAATTTTTTAGACGGTGTTGGGACATAATTTGCTTGGATTTATTAGGAGCATGCAAAGAGTTCGTGTTGGGGATACCGATCCCAAGGGGAATAGCTAGTACTCTCATAACCTTAATACCAAAAAAGGCTTCATACACAACTTTTTCTCACTTTTGGCTGCTTAGCCTTTGCAATTTTATAGATAAGATCTTCTCTAAGATCCTGACTGAGAGAATAAAAGGGGTTCTCCATATGTTGATCTCTAATGAGAAACCTGCATTTTTGTCAAGGCGTGACATTACTAACAATATTCTACTCACTCAGGACCTCTGTCAATTTTTAAAGCATAAGGTGGCGGGTGGCAATGTTATATTAAAGCTTGACATGATGAAGGCTTTTGATAGGGTTTCTTGGGAATTTTTGGAGAGGTTGTTGAAGACTTTCGGGTTCCCTAGCCTATTTGTTTGTTTGATAATGACTAATTTACAAAGCTCTTGGTTCTCAGTCCTCATTAATGGTTCTCCTACAGGTTTCTTTCAGGCTTTGAGGGGAATTAAGCAAGGGGATCGACTCCCTCCGTATTTATTCATATTAGTCTCGGAGGCACTCTCTCATAGGATGAAACATTTAATGGATCTATTCCCTCCGTATTTATTCATATTAGTCTCGGAGGCACTCTCTCATAGGCTGAAACATTTAATGGAAGTGGGTTTGGTGGCACGCTATGGTTCTTTAGCGGGTTCCCTACTTGTTTCTCATTTGTATTTTGCAAATGATTTAGTGATTTTCACGCGAGGGATGAGACAATCACTGAAGCACTTAAATGAATTTTTCACAAGCTATGAGGAGGTTACTGGGCAAAAAATTAATCGGTACAAAAGTACCTTTCTTGTTTCAGAAGATTGTAAGCCTCGTATAGTGAAAAATATTATGGACATCCTTGCAATGTAAAGAGGTGTTTTCCCTTTTACTTATCTTGGTAGCCACATTGTTTTGGGTAGAAAAAAGACAGATATTTTTCAGTTTCTACTTGATACACTGGACAAAAGATTGGGGAATTGGAAGAATAAATTATTATCGTAGGGAGGGCAACTACTACTCGTCAAACACGTCCTCTCCTCTATACCATTGCACATGTGGGCAGCTATTGGCCCTCCGAAGTCGGTGATTAGGGCTATTGAATCTAAATTTCAAAAGTTCTTGTGGGGTAGTTCCGATAGTGAACAAAGACAGCATTGGATGTCTTAGGCGAATGTTTCTAAAAATGTTGGAGAAAATGGCCTTAGTCTCTGAAAATTTGATGACATTATTGAAGCTTTCTCGGCTAAATTATGGTGGAAGGTGAAGCATGGTGTAGGGTTATGGTCAAAATTTATCCAATCTTTGTCTCCTCTCTCACGCAAAAAAACAATGTCGAAGCGAGTTGCGTTGATTGATTTTAAGGCATCACAAATTATGAAAGTCCTAGCTCATAGAGGTGATAGATCTTTTGGTATGATAATTGGTCACCTTTGGGGGTGATATGGGATTTTCCATAGGATGTGACGTCTCCTTTTCCAAATTTGTCAACATGGCAATTCTTTGAGTTTTGGGAGCAGTATAGATCGGAGCTTCAATTACTTTTGTCTGATACGGCTGTTGAAACTTTGATGGGCTTAGAACTGGATTTTAAGGAAGGGGATGATTTATTGATTTTGCAACCTACAACAACAGGTCAGTTTACGATTAAATTAGCCTATGAATCCTTACGCAAACCTCAGCAGTAGCACGAAATTACAAAGATTTTATGGCATCGGGTTATTCCTTTGAAGATATCACTTTTTGTGTGGCGCATGTACAACTGACTACTACCTTTTCCAGATGTCCTGAGTAAGTATGGTTTTGCCCCATGCCCTTCATATTGTCCTTTATGTTTTGTGCATGCACAAACCATACCTTATGTGTTTATGGGAAGTCCGATGGCTATCAAAATTTGGAGATATTTTGCTTCCATTTTGGATTTATCTTTTCAGCCTTCCTTAAACGTTTGGCTTTCGGTGCGAGCTTGGTTGAGAATGGCAACTTTTCTTCTTCCCTTAACACAAAATGCATGGCCACACCTTTTTAAATTTTATGGGAGATATGGAAGGCTCGGAATAGATTCTTTTTTTAGCAAGAAAAAAGCTCATTGTCACACATAAAGCTAGCTGTCAAGGATCACTTGGTAGGGATGTTGTGTGTTGGAAATTTTAAGGTAAAATCTAAAGTTGAATTCTAAAAAATTAAGGTGCTGTTTGGTGTGAAATCGTTACACCATGGCTCACGTTTGGTTCGCTGTGTGAGTTGGAAGTTAAAACCAAATTTTGATATAGTTTTAAATATGGATGGATTAGCCTTGGGATTGCCAGGACCATCTGGTTGTGGTTATATCATTCGAAATGCTGGAGGAAGATTTATTTTCGGAGAGGCGAGATTCATAGGCATCGACACTAGCTTCAGGGTAGAGGTTGCTAGACTCTTACATGGGGTGTGAAGGTGTGAAGAGTTGGGACTTCATAATGTGCTTATTCAAACTAATAGTAGCGTGCTTGCCCTACTCCTACAACAACAAGAAAATTATCCTTGGAGATATTTGTCGGTCTTGTAGGAGATATCAAACATTATTGGGAGATTTCATGATAGCATTATTCATGTCTTCCGAGAGACCATTGCCCTTGCAGACTGCCTAGCATGCATTGGCTCCTCTAGCTCATCTAAGGTTTTCCAGGATGTGTTTTCTTTGCCATCTACTATGAGAGGGTTGTTGGTTTTAGATCAGCAATCCTTTCCTTACTTGAAAGTTTCATAAATGTTTTCCATTATTGGGTAAGTCTTAAGCACTACCTTTGAACCCCTTTTATTTTACCATTAATAAATCGGGTTTCATCCCTACCAGGTTTCGCCCTAGTTATTTAAAAAAATGTATTATCCTTAAATAGAATGTAAAAGGGCTAGCATATGTTATGTTTTTCCTTTTGATGGAAGTAGTCAATCTCATAGGTTAAAGTATGGCAATACTTAAGCAAATATGTGGGTGCTTGTTAGAGAATAATTTCTCTAAACTGGCCCAATATGAGAAATCCGTTTGGAACATTACTTGTATTTTAATGGAAATTTTCATTATGATGATTGTATAACTTATCCTTTTAGTTGAAGTCTACAAAGTTATCTTCTATAGATATTTCTATGATTTGATACTACTTATAATCTATTATAATCATAAGTCGTTCAATCAGTAGTCATTGGATGTAACATAAACTATAGGAGGTAGTTTTATGATCAAGATAGCATTCCTCACCATAAAGTAGTTAGGGAGAATGTTCCATTGTTCTCTATTCTTATGATTCATGAAATCCTTGACTAAAGAATAATAACGCTTTATAAATAGTTATAAAATGTTATTAATTGAATCAGTAGCTAAGAGAGGAGAACTAAAATGATTGGATCCAGAAAGAGTAGACATTAATTCCATACTCTGTCTAATCAAACCATTATATGATGAAAGGGTAAAATTATATGGAAAAATCATACATGAAAAGGTTATTCAAAACCACTTTGACATTTCTAATATTTGGGTGGTCATGATGCGTTACTACACTCTAATCTTAATCTATGATTAAATTTTTTTGATTACAAAATTTATAATAAATTAAATACAGTTTTAATTCATCTAATTATAATTCTAATTTGTAAAATTGTCAAAATATTTGAGAACCGAATGGGTCATTGACAGCATCGTAACACTAGTCAAAATAGAATAACTAAACTACTACCTTAGTAGTGGTGAGTATAGGTCGATCCCACAGAGAGTGTGGGTGAATTTTCTGAAATGAAAGTAGCTGGTGTTTAGGTTTAGCCGGGGGTTTTAGATTGTTTTAAACAAGAAAATAAAATCAAACTAGAATAATAAAAACAAATTAATGAAAACATGCGAAAATTGATGAAAGTGGGTAATTCAGTAGGGACCCGGCTCTTTGATTCAATTTCGACTTACACCCTAATTAATCATGGGTGTTGTTCTCAAACCTCTCCTAGCAACTATTAATCGTGGGTTAATAATTAATATGACTTTTCCGTTAGGTTGTTTTTAATCAAGATACGATTATTAATTGAACCTAACCATTGAATAACCTAGGATACGATCTCTAGATTTGATTAGACAGTAGCATTACGAATTAAAAAAACTGATTAATCAAGGAAACAACTACATACGATGCGTCATTTAACTTATGGAATGTTATCCCTAATGATTACGAATCATTATCGTTACACATAAATTTCAACATAACAATTACAAACTACATCGAAATTCTAGCAATGGGACTACAAAAAAAAGATTTGATGAATGCATAAAAATAATCTTTTCACAAAAACAAATAAGTTCACACATAAATAACTGAACAATAACGAATATCTGATTATCCATACACAAAACCCAAATCAATTAACATAGGATAGTACGATCAATTTCTAATGAGAGAAAGAAACAACAAAAATAGTAAAATACACTTAACGTAGGTCATTAACATCGATGTCACCTCCAAATCGGCATCAAGACGTTTAGTCCTCCATGGATCTCTCAAGAAATGCTTTAGCGCCAAAAAAATTGTCCCACTTGAAGCCCCTTGTGGTGCCTCCACTCTTCTTTTTTCTCTCAAACCACTTTACTATTCACTTATTCACCTCTCATTTAAACCTATTGCTTCTAGGAGTTTTAATTTAAAATGCATCCAATGTCTTGAAAAAGTAGGCATGAAATGCAGTCGTTACTTGACTCTAGTTGCTATGCATCGTCTCTCCAACTGCTTATTTGTGGCTACTGAACTATCCATCAAACTGCCATTTCATGTTTCTTGTTTTATTCCACCTTATGCACTGTGTTTTGCTTCTTCCTAGTAGCCTCTTCTCTTCCTTAGTTAAAGTAATGGTGTACATGGCCCTACAAAACATTTAATTCATGTACAACTTGCATGATCCATGCAACTTTGAATTATTTGTGTTTCTACTTCTCTTGTCTTCTTTTTTTCTTTTAGTTTTCTTCTTCCTGTTCGATGAAGACAACTAAAAATTAATCTTCAGAAAATGCAGAAAATATAGAGATTTCGGCTCACTTTAACTTCTTTGCTTCTAAATTGTACCTAAAATCACATATGAGCCAAATTGAGTACCTTAAACAATTTCGTGTAGATAATCGCTAAACGTTATGGAATAATTTCATAATCAATTAACATTTTATCAATTTCCCCCACAATTAGCTTTTGTTCGTCCTCGGGCAAAACATCAAAATTAAGCTCATAGACTGAAAAACAATATTTACTCATTTCCTATATTTTCCAATAATAAAAAATCATAACAAATATGAATAACTTTCAAAAATCATAGCAAAAATTTGACATCCCAAGATTTGACTCACGATCAATCAACATTCAATATCTTTTAAAAACTTAGTCATCTAATGGTAGACTTAGAAAATGTGTTTAAGCAAGATATGTTTATGGATAAACTCAAATACCATTGATGGATCATTATAGTCCACAACTTTGAATGCCATATCATTTCTCCACAACTAAAGGTCACATACAAAATCATTAATCAAAGGACTTTTCAAGGTTGTAATGTGGGTAAGGGGAAGGTGAGATGTATTTGTATCAAGTAATGTATTTATATCAAGTAACTTGAAAGCCATTAAGCTAGTGAAAAAAACAACACTCAATATGACATCAAGTGCACAAGTTATCACTCATCAAAACTGGGTACTGTTAGTTATGACGAATGCAATATTTGTATTTCATAACCCCATTCAGCTCTCACTCATAAACCATATGAAGCATATACCAATATGAAGGAATCACTCATACAATTGATGGCAATACATTGAAACCGCAAAAAAGTTAGCCTTCCAAGCCAACATCTACCTCATATTCAACATACAAAAATTACTCATTCATTATAACACCAAGAAGATGCATTAATAATTATGAATGACTTTGCAAACTCATATGCACTTCCTACTTGATAAATTTAGTTAAACAAAATAATTTCTTTCTTTTTTTTGTTTCTTTCTTTTCCATTTTATTTTCGTTTCTCTTTTCTTTTTTTTCTCTTTCTTTCTTTCTTTCTTTCTTTCTTTCCTTTATAAAAATTAAAATAAACTAAATCAACATGGGAATTTCAATGATAAGACATAACAAAACATCCTAACATTAACAAACCTATATATGTACACCCCTACATTTAGACTTTTGTACATCCATAAACTCACCAATCAAAAATATTCCACTAGCTTTATCGCTTGAGTAGGACATTTGGTTAAGTATAAAGCATGTAATATGGTTGATACAAAAAGAAAGGCTAATATGGCTCAAAGGGGCCTTATCAAAAAGGAAAATCCTATAATGGGTAGGGTATTTAGCTAATATAGTTCGGAAAAGTAAAGAATGCCTAATCATATCAATGTTAATGAATGTGATAAAAATGTGGTCTCGAATAGAAATCCAAGGAAAAATTGGGATGTGCCATAAAGGTCACATATTATCAAAAGACAATGAGACTGATATGAATGTGTTAGTCAAATAAAGCTCAAAATCTCACTAGCTTTGTCTACCATTAGTCACTACTATTCTAAAGATAATGCATATCTCGGACAAGAAAAAATACATGCTAAAGTTGCTATGAAATTCTCTAGTCCATTCATTATCAACTCATGACTAAATAACCACTGAAGCAATAGAAAATGAGAAAATGTTTGTTTGTTTCTTTTATTCTTTCTCTCATTTTGATTGAAAACTTAAAACAAGTAAAACAAACAAATTCAAAAACACATATGCTTATAAAAGTTAACTAAAAATGTAGAGAAAAAGAAATTTACTTCCTTTGGGTTGCCTCCTAAGAAGCACCTTTCTTCAGGTTCGTTGGCTCAACTTTATGTTTCCTCCTCTTATGAAAAAATTATGATCTTCAGGGGTCATATGCAGCTTCTCCAAGTGAGTTTCTTCAAGATAGGGCCTTGTTTGATAATCGTTCATCTTTAATGTCTTCCTTATCTTCAGATTCTTCATCTCTACTAAGCCTTTGCTCTTTTGAAATTATTCAAATGACTCTTCGCCTTTTTCTTCTTCATTTAATTCTTCCAACCTGCTAGGTAAAGATGAAATGTTGGTCTTAAATATAATTACGGACTCAGTACTTACCTCTAAGCTAAAGGATATGCCTTTCCTGCCTCGAGCTCCTCCTCAGCTTCTTCAACACAAGTAATTCCTTGAGTAGTCATCTCAAGATTCTCAAGTACCTCATCACTTTGAAAGGTCCCTAAACTAACGTCTACTGGGTACTCCTCAGGTTGATATGGCTGCTTCTCTTCCATTTATGATTCTAGGTAGTCAATCCTGCTGCCATTTCACCCATTTTGCTTAACAAGTTCTTGTTTCTTGACATTATATGCCTCATTTCCTACTAGAACTATTAGGTATTCTATTAAAGTTGTTGCATATTCTCTTGAATTTGCTACATACCCTGTTGAAATTGGACATTACTAATAATGACAACATTCATTAAATGGTTCCAAAGTTGTACCTAAGTTTTGAAAAGAAGCCCTTGGTCCACACGAAATTGTTGTGTGTCCTACAAACTATCATAGAAGTAATTATGATGGTTATCCCATCCATAACCAAAGTTAGGGAGATCAGTCCGACCTTGGGTATATGATTGATAATAAGAGTTATAAAAGAAATTATATCTATCTATGATTTTTCCATTATTTTAAAAAAAATCAGAAACGTGAAATAGGATAATGAAATGATCATGAAATAATTGAAAAGAAACCAATTATGAACAAATATGTACAAAACATCAGTTACATCACAAACAAAAACTAAACACTATATTCCCTAGCAATAGTGTTAAAATTGACAGCACGTCGCAACGCTAGTCAAAATAAAATAACTACACTACTACTTTAGCACTGGTAAGTCTAGGGTGACCCCACAGAGAGTGTGTGAGCAAATTTTCCTAAATGAAAATAACTGGTGTTTGGGTTTAATGGGGATTTTGGATTTTTTAAACAAGAAAAATAAAATGAAACTAGACTAACAAAATCAAGTTAAACAAAAATGCAAAAAAAATAAAAGTGGGAAATTCGGTAGGGACTCGGTTCTTTAGTTCAATCTCGATCTACACCCTAATTATGCATATTTCATTGATTTGTTGTTCTTAAACCTTTCCTAGCAACTTTTAATCGTGGGTTAATAATTGACCCAAGTTTTCCCTAAGTTTTGTTCAATTAAGATACGATCATTAATTAAACCTAGCCATCGAATAACCTAGGATATGATCTCTAGATTTGTTTGGGCAGCAGCATTATGAATTAGGAAAATTGATTAATCAAGGCAACAACCACATATGATGCGTGATCTAACCTCAGTCATGTTATCCTTAATGATTACGAATCATTATTACTACAAATGAATTTCAACATAATAACTACAAATTACATTGAAACTCTGACAATAGGTTTACAAATAAATGATTCAATGAACACATTAAAATCATCTTTTCAGAATAACCAATGGGTTCAAAGACAAATAACTGAACAATAATGAAAATTCGATTCTCCGTACTCAAAACCCAAATCAATTAATATAGGATAACACAATCAATTTCTGTTGAGAGAGAGAAACAACAAAAATATTAAAATACTCTTAACATGCATCGATGGTGTCAATGTCACCATTGAACTGGTATCGAGATGTCCAGCCCTCCATGGGTCTCTTAAGAAAATGTTTTAGCCCATTAAAATTGTCCCGCTTGAAGCCCTCTTTAGCGCCTCTACTCTTCTATTTTCTCTCCAACTGGCTACTATTCACTGATGTGACGAATTGACATTATGGTCCAAGCTACTATTCATAAGTGTGTATTTGATTACGAAATGATTCCATAACACTTATTGATTATTGACATGAAATCGCTTAAGATACTTACTTTAACAAATATGTGATTTTAGGCACGATTCAGAAGTGGAGGAGTTAAAATGAGTCAAAAGCACTATATTTGTGGTCATCTTCTAAAGATCCGCATTCACTTGTCTTCATGGATTAAGAAGAAGAAGATTAGAGCAAAAGAATGGACAAAAAATAAAAGAATGGAGGATGAAGCATGCTCATAACCTGCTAGAATTATTCCAGAACCGTGAGCATTACTCACAACTGTGCATGGATTTGCATGGACATGACAGACTCTCACAACCATGCAAGATATGGACATGAATTAAATGTGGTCTAAAGTAAAAGATGAGTTGAAGCAACATGAGTGTAGTATGTGATATGAAGAGAGGCTAGAAAAATAAAAAAGTATGTGAGGACATTGAACAACATGAATGAAAGCGTTAAAAAGGGACAATTATAAAAGGAGGGAACCGTGAGTGTGAGGGCTGGAACTTAACACCTATCCATTACTTTTTTACTATAGCATAACATAAAGGTGGAGGTGTTTGACAGCTATAGGAGAGTGAGTAGTGTGTGATGTGAAGTTGAAAGAAGAGAAAAATGTGAGCTGAAAACTTCTAAGGCTTAATTAAAAAGAATTGTATAGCAATTGGAATGTGAGACAAGAGCCATTAGCCATCTGTCCTACTATAACTTTTTAACCTAATTTTTATAATAAGCAAAGGGGAGGATCAACTAAAGTGAAAAGTGGGGTTGCACTTAGATAAAAATAGGTGAGTGACGGCAATAAGTGGAGGGCTAGAAGTGAGCAATCAAAAGCAAGGGAGATGATAACTTCTTCATCATTCCTCTTCAGTTTCTAAGATCGAGAAAGCCTTGGTCAGTAGCCATTATTCTTTACGATAAACATGTTGAGAGGGATGGATAAGATGGACAGCTAGAGAAAACAAATAGAGTATGGATAGCAGCTGTTGGTTTTTAACAATGATGGAGACACTATTAGCTAATTCTTAAAGCATGATGGAAAAGATAGAAAGCTAGCTTTTCTGACGCCAGCCCAAAGGTGAAATCGATGCTAATGGCCTAGCTTAAGCATTTCTTTCATATTTTTGTTATTTCTTTCTCTCATTTGAAATTGATTGTGTTATCCTATGTTAAATGATTTTGGTTTTAGGTATGGATAATCGGATTTTCGTTAGCATTTAGTGAAATGATTTGGGTTTTAATGCATTAATTAAATCATTTATTTGCAAACCCTTCACAAGAATTTCAATGTAATCCGTAATTTTTATGTTGAAATTCATGTGCAGTGACTAATGATTCTTAATCTTTAGTGATAAGATGACCTAGGTTAAATGAAGCATCATATGTGGCTGTTGCCTTGATTAATCAGTTTTCCTAATTCGTAATGCTACTACCTAATGAAATCTAAAGGTCATATCCTAGGTTATTTGGTGGTTAGGTTTAATTAACGATTGTAACTTGATTAAACAAAACCTAAAGGAAAACTCAGGTTAATTATTAACCCACGATTAATAGTTCCTAAGAGAGGTTAATGAACAACAATCAATGAAATTTGCTTAATTAGGGTGCAGGCTGAGATTAAACCAAAGAATTGGGTCCCTACTGAATTCCCCACTTTTATCATTTTTCGCATGTCTTCTTTAATTTGTTTTTATTACTTATTATCATTTTACTTTCTTTTTTCAACCCCCCTCCCTGCTAACCCTTAACACTGGTTAATTTTAATTCAACAACTTTTCACACACTCTCTGTGGGATCGACCTAGAGTTACCACTACTATAGTAGTAGTCTAGTGTTTTTTATTAGCCTTACGACACACTGTTAATTTTGATGTTGTTGCCAACAGTGCAGTGTTTTAGTTTTTATTTTTGATTTAATTGGTGTTTTTTATATATTTTTTTGTAATTGATTTCTTTTTAGTTATTTCATGATCCTTTCATTTTTTTCTGTTTAGTGTTTGTGATAAATATTTAAAAATTTCATAGATGGAAG
Source organism: Erythroxylum suave (assembly GCA_027563595.1). Lineage (NCBI taxonomy): Eukaryota > Viridiplantae > Streptophyta > Magnoliopsida > Malpighiales > Erythroxylaceae > Erythroxylum > Erythroxylum suave. The sequence goes on from JAOSBN010000178.1 coordinate 29,454,103, forward strand.
TAATTTTTCTTTAACTCTTCTCTCTATCCTATTATCAATGTTTGGTTGATCAACCTAACTTTAGTTATGGATGAGATAATCAATAAAGTTACTTCCATGATAGTTTGCAAGATGCTCAACAATTCTTGTATAGACCAGAAGTGTCGTATCATAATTTAGGTATATCACTAGACTACTACATCAGGTGTAACATCCCATCATCAATGGGAAGGGTAAAATAGTATTTTGGAATGGGCTAGGAGTGTTTTAAAATTGTTTGGCTATGTTCATGCATTCAT
>JAOSBN010000178.1:29457748-29489822 GCA_027563595.1 Erythroxylum suave
AGATAAATCGCAACACTACAGTCTAAACCATAATCAAGCAACTAACTTGATTATTCAACTGTGAATCCATTAATTTATATTCTAATAATATACATGTTTCCCATATATCTCTATGTATATGTACATTACTTATAAAAGAATCTTGGTACCTTATAACTAGATATATATGCTCGTTAAAACCAACTCTTTTATTTTATTAATAATAAATATTTTCATTACAAAACTGTAACTGAAGAAGATTAAGGTACATCATGTAAATACACTTGCTTTCCAGGACACTATATTTACATAACTCCATCATACTTGTAGTGGACAGTAATTTTTTAATTGTGACCTATCACTTTCGGGCTACTAGCATCATAGTAGCTTAACAGGAAAGCTAGGATTTGTATTGTCTTGAAACAGGCTATGTGATGTTGAATGATGAAATGATGAACTTTTGACTTGGTTTGTACACTTGTGTATGAATGATGAATGGTTGGTTTATTAACTTTTTAATGTTTTTCATTTATGTACGTGTATGAATGATGAGGATATGATTTGTTTGCAGGTGCTTAATTATGGGCAGATACAACTTCTATGTTGTATTTGTTGGACGTCAAGTTGGTATTTTTACAAATTGGGATGATGTTAAATTGGCAACTAAGTGGTTTCCTAATGCTAAATTCAAAGGGTATCGAACTTTAGTTGAAACTCATAGTGCTTATGTCATGGATCCAAATAGGCAGACTTGTCGAAATGAGAAATTGATCCTACGACTAATGAACCCTCATCAATACCTAATCAATTTTTACTTCCAACAAATGCATAACTAAATGAAGTTGCAACTTTGAAGACAAAATGACATGGAGTCAAGGATTTTTACTCATCACCATTGGAATCTTTGGGTATTATTGTTAAGGACATTCTTAATAAAATATAAGGCTTGAATGTATCTTCAACCTATTACGTAATTAATTCCATGAATGCTTAAATATTTTATCAAATTATTATGTACTAGAAATTCTAACTTGTAGAATTTTTTTTATTCAATAACTCATTTCATTAAATTTTTAGGTTTCTCATTTCATTAAATATTTATGTTCCTTATTTTATTTCATCATAATTAAAAAAATACATACAATTAAAAAATATTGATACAATTATAAAAATATTTAATGTAATTCATTTTATTGTTAACTTGCACGAATTTTTTGCAATTCAATAGCTTATTTCATTAAATTTTTAGGTTCCTCATTTTTTTAATTCCTTATTTATAGATATAATTAAAAAATACTAATGCAAATCATTAATTTTAAAATAATCAGTGAATTACATATTTCTAATCATATTATACTGCAGGGGTACTTTGCCATTGACATTATTTTCTATGTTTTGTCAACTACAACCAAACACATTTCTGTCATCGAGACGCACAATTTTATTTGTTTTGTCTATTACAATCAAACACCTCACTATCTCCAATTTTGGTTCTATTATGTCTCCAAATTTTTATTTCATTCCGTCTTAGTATATGGATCACTGTAACCAAACGCAACGTTAGTTCCAAAAACAACATTCCCCACCTTATCCTGTTTACCTTAGATCAACTGCATGTGAAACAACAATGCAATTGAGTGAGGCCGTTTATAATGAGACAAGAATTGAAAAGAAAAAAGAAATAGGTAAGAGGGAAGAAAGGAGTTTGTGATAACAAAATAGACGTAAAAAAGATAACTAGTAGGTCTTGGGTTTGCTAAAGAGGATGATGGAGATAAGAAAATAAGGATTTGTCATTTTTCTGTGCTAGAAAACTTGTAGTAAAAATATAATGAAACGTTATTTTCTTATTTTTGTAAAATTATTGTGATTTTTTCAAAATTTCAGAAGTAAAAAATTGTAGCAAACGAAAAAAATAGAAGCAAATGACCCCTATATATAAACGAGAGAATATTTTTTCCAAAATTAAAGGTGTTTTTAAGTTAAAATTTTTGGTATTTTGGCAATATCTGGTTATACATAATATTAGAGAAAAGAATTCAAGAATTTAATTTTAAAAGTTCATATTAGTGGTTTACGTAGTTAATGTAAATTTATAAATAAAAATTGATCAAATCAGCAAAATGGGAAGATCCTAAAAAAATATTCTATATGATTTTCAAAATGCTATCATCTTTTCTACATTAATAAATGTTAAAATTTAATGGTGACTTGAACAGGTAAAAGAAAGTCAAATTAGTGTTATAAAAATAAAATGCCGAAGAAGAAAAAGAGACAAGATTTTTTATCTAATTTTATGATATCTTATTTTATTCAATAAATTTCAACCATTTATTTATACAAGTTTTATATGAATCTTATTTAAATCCTGCATAAATAAATACGAAATCTATATAAATAAATGAATAAGATTTATAAGGTAGAATAAAATATTATAAAATTTAGACTATAAGAAAAGAGGACAAAAAGAAGCAGAACAAAAGCGATATCTGACTCGCGAGGAATTCAATCCCACCCGCTTCCAAACTCTGTTTCGCAGCTTACAATGCAGTTTTTCCGCCTTTACTTCGTCTCTCTATTAACTTTAGGTATTTCCCTTCTAAACCATTATTTCCTTCATTTATTTGCATTCTTTTGTTTGGTTTATGAGAAAATACATCGAATGAATTGTGGCGGTATGACCATATCTGAGGAGTGGAAATTCCCATTTCACAACTTATAATCTTTGTCGAATGCCCTACTTGTTTTCATTCAAGTCCCATAACTTTTTTTAATTCTTTTCTTTTCAATTTTCGGGTTTTTAGGCCACGTCTACTGGAGATCAGATGAACAGGCCATCGATTGCTTTAAGATTTTTTTTATTAAACTCACAAAGCTGTCATTAAACTGAAAGTTGTAAACTTAAAATTTCATCTTCTTAAGGGAAGTATTTGACACTATACTTTGAACTTTTAACAGGTTCAATGAAACTTGGTTGGACTGATAGTGGGTTCTGCTCTGCACCTACATTACTAAACGCTGAACCGAACTCCAAATCTCGCTACTGGAAAGTCATAAATCCGACTTTGTCTCCTTCTCATCTTCGAGGCAAGTTCTAAGTGTAATTCTGGAAGCGGAAGATCCTAGTTCTTATTGATTCCTAGAATTAAGGATTGAATTGCAACAACTTGCTAACTTTATTGTGCAATTTGCTTGCGGAAGAAGCTAGTCTCTGAAGAAGATGAAAGAAAATGAAGCAAGATTTTTCCTTTACAAATCTTCTATATGTGAAGCTTTGGATCCCTTATAGGGAAGGGACATTTTGGTGTGGTCACTGCTATTGGTTTTCTAAACTAACTGAATGGAGGAATAATTCAAGGCAAATATATTTTAATTGTAGAGAATAGATTATTTTTTCCTTTCATTCTTTGGAATTCAGCGATTGTATGGTCTAGGATTCTTATAAAAATTGCTTTAGTATCAATTATAATTACTTTAAGCTGATCCTTTAGACGTATTTCTGGTTTTGTCCTTCCTAATAAACTCACCACAAATTAAATTTGGTCTTTTGCAGACTTGCCAGGTTTTACTCGTAGTGTTTACAAAAGAGACCATGCTTTAATAACACCTGAAAGTCATGTATTCGGTCCTTTACGTCAGTGGTAATAAGGATCTTGTTTTGAATTTTATTGTAAAGAAGATGAGACTTGATTTTAGCATGTTAATTCATTTGAGTTTTTCACAGGAAAAACACATTGGGGGCATACCTAATCACACCAGCTATGGGCTCACACTTTGTAATGTACCTAGCAAAGATGCAAGGTTTTCTGATTTTGATTAATGAACTTATCTTTGACCTTTGGTGTTGGTATTCAACGAATTAACTGTTCTCATTAATCCAACTATGGACTTTTAATGCTTTTGGTTTACTTGAATGCTTTAGTTGGGCAAAAGTTGTGATTAATGTTGGTGAAAGCTGTGGCTCTCAAATTTGAGCCAACTCTTAGTTGATATTTGATAGACACTTTGATGTAAAAGATAAGGAATGTATATAGAAGAAATAAAAAAGGAATAATTAGTCATTCACAAGTGTTAATTTGGTAAGACGAGGATTGAGAATTGAGTTGATATCAAAGATAAGGACTGAACTTTAGATCGTGTTAGGTTTTTTTCTTAGATAGGAAGTAGTAATAAGTTAAATATATTATTGTACTTTAGATATATTATCTAAGCTGTTTTGGACTTATAGAATTTTTATTAGGACATGATTTAAATTTGTTAGAAACTTTTTCTTACCAGAATAAGGGGTCTAAAAACTTATCTATAAACATGTCTATATTCAACCATTCAATGAGACGCAATTTGAAATTTCCTACAAACATGAGTTTTTAATTAGAAGGTGTGATGCTTTGTTCTAAGAGTGATTTTCTATTAGCAATTCCATTTTGTTGAGGTGTGTCAACAGAAGTTGTTTGATGAAAAATGCCTTTATCTTTCAAAAAAGTGCCAAGATTTGTTTTGAAATATTCGGTACCATTATCAGAACGAAGTATGCTAATTTTTGAGTGAAACTGTGTTTCAATCAAAGTATAAAAAGCTCGAAATATTTGGGGAACTTCAGATTTTTCTCTTAATAGATACACCCAACAAAGTCTCGTGTGATCATCTATAAAGTTCACAAACCATCTTTTACCAGAGATTGTTTTAACACGCGAAGGCCCCCAATCGTCACCATGAATTAAATAAAAAGGTTTGGAAGGTTGATATGTAAGAGGTGTAATAATTTTTATGACTTTTTGATAAAATGCAATTTTCACACTGAAGTTTTGAGCAATCAACACATTTAAATAAATGAGGCATTATTTTATTGAGATAAGAGAGGCTAGGATGGCCTAATCTATTATGCCAAAGCAAAATTAGTTCCTTAACAGAGGTGGAATGGATACTACCAAGGCATTGAGCTTCTTTATGCTAGGAGTCTTCCTCAAAAAAGTAGTAGAGACCATTTATAAGTTTAGAACTACCAATCATCCTCCTTGTAGTCTAGTCTCGAAACATGTAATGAGAATCAAGGAAAGTGACATTACAATTAGATTCCTGAGTAAGTTTACTAATGAATAGAGGATTGCGCTTAAGTTTAGGCACATGAAGGATTGATTTAAGGCAAATATTAGGAGACAAGTGAATCAAACCTTTTCTAGCTATAGGAGAAAAGGACCTATTTGCGGTATGAACTTTCCATTACCAGAATAGGGATTGTAAGTATGAAATTGATGAGAATGACTAGTAATATGATTAGAAGCTCCAGAATCAATGATCCAAGGAGTGGAATAGCAGGGGAAAGAACACCATAGATCTTGAGAAGAATTGAGATTACTAACTATTTGTGCAACTGAGGCATTAGGGACACGTGTGGATTCAGATTTAGGTTTTAGCAACTTTAGGATTTGATTAACCTACTCTTGGTTGAATGGTCTAGTGTCCACCTCATTAGGAACAAGGGTTTTATTGAATTTACCCTCATGAGACCCCTTCCAATTGGCAAGCTTCCCATGGAGTTTCTAGCAGGTTGCTAGGGTGTGTTTTGCCTTGTTACAATAGTCACACCAGACCTGTGCTTTCTCTTCAAGTTGCTTGCCACGGCTGCCAACATTGCCTATAGTGAAGGCTGAAGTTTCAATACTAGGATTGGGGAGCCATTTTCCAAGCATGACTTGACGTTTACTTTCTTCACGTCTCACCTCAGCAAAGACTTCTCCAATAGGAGGAAGTGGTTGTCTCCCAATGATCGTGCCTCTCACGTCATCATACTCAACATTTAAATTGAATAGGAATTTAAAGATCCTGTTATCCTCACAGTTTTCGATAATGATTAAAATCCTCAGGAGATTTCCACTCATAAACTCTAAACATATCTTAGATCCTGCCATACACGCTTTAGGGAATTGAAGTACTTGGTAACATTATCCTTAGCTCGGCTGATTTGACCCAATTTTAGAGCCAACTCATATACTTGTGATTGATTTCCTAAATCATAGTACATCTAATGGACATTCTCCGATAACTCCTTGGCTGTATAGTAGCACATATAATTGGAGCTGATGTCTTCCTCCATTGAGTTCACCAGCCATGTCGTCACCATAGAGTTTTTTGCATCCCATATTGCATATGCAGGATCATCTATAGCAGGTTCCTTCTTGTCTCCAGTTAGGTAGCCAATCTTGCCTCTTCCACAAATGTACACTTGTATGGATTGAGACCAGCGAAGAAAATTTTCTCCATTAAGTCGTATAGAGGTAACCTGAACTGAGTGGATTATAGAACTTTAATAGAGGAATAGCTATTACTCCCCTTTCACTTTACATTGATGCATAATATATAGACATTACAGAATTCTATTCTAGGAATTTATAGCTGTACATGATAAGGTCCTAATGTGACTTAGCTAATTACAATTGTACATGATATGATTAGGATCTGATTTAGCTAACTTATTGGAATAAAATATTCACCAAGAATATGTCTCAACAATTTCTCTAGCTCATTCTCTAGCTACTTGAAACAACAAGGTATTTAACATCAATCTTCTTGCTAACACACTCCTCAACAAAATGTGATAGCTAAGCGAAAATCCAACATATTGTTGAAACAACTCGTACCATGTTAATTTGCATGAATGTAGCTAAAAGTTTCTGGGGAGATGCTGTACTCACTGCATGTTTTCTTATCAATCAGATGCCATCTTTTTGTTAACGAGTAAAACTCCATTCTTAGTTCTCTTTCCCTCTCAAGTTCCTTTTTCCATTAATCCTTGAGTATTCAGATGTGTTTGTTTTCGTAATCATCTTCAACCTAACACAGATAAATTAGATCTAAAAGCTATAAAATGCATTTTTCTAGGGTACTCATGTTTGCAAAAAGGGTATAAATGTTCCAGCCCCTTGTTGAATCATCTTTTTGTATTTGTTGATGTTACATTCTTTGAGGACATATCATACTTTTTAGATGCCCAGTTTATCTCTACTGACACTGATGAGTGTCTACCAATTCCTTTTGTTCCTTCCCAAACAACTCCTAATTATGTTGGTCTTGATACTAATCCTACTCCTTTGAAACGTCTATCTCGTCCTAATTTGCAAGTTTATAATCAATGCACTCATTATGAAGTACGACCAGACGATTCACGCTTGTCCACTTTGTCTTCTATACCTGTACCTAAGTCTGTTTCAGAAGCTTTAGATCATCCTGGATGGAAACATGTGACAGAAGAAGAGATGTTGGCTTTGCAAGCTAATAATAAATGGGACATAGTTCCTCTTCCACATGGGCAGACAATTGTGGGCCGTCTTTGGGTGTTCAATGTTAAGGTCAATTCTGATGGCATGGTTAATCGTTTAAAAGCTCATTTGGTAGCTAAGAGATAGACATAAGTGTATGGTAGGTATTATATTGAAAACTTTTCTCCTATAGCCAAATTGACATTCGTTCGTGTTATCATTACATTAGCAGCCACCCATGATTGGCCTCTTCATCAACTCAATGTAAAAAATGCTTTCCTTTATGGTGATTTTCAGGAGTATTTTTATGGAGCAACCACTAGGGTTTGTTGTTTAGGGGGAGACTAATCTAGTTTATCGCCTTAACAAATCTTTGTATGGTCTAAAACAATAACCGAGAGCTTGGTTTGGGTGCTTTAGTACAGTGGTTATGGAGTTTGGTTTGCATTGATGTGATGTTGATCACTCCAGTGGCGGTAGCCCGGGGTTGCAAGTGGGGCCTACCGCCACCCTTGATAATAAATTTATAGAGTAAAGGGTGACTTTTGCTTTATATTTCTTTTTAGCCGAACTTCGCCACTGGATCACTCTGTATTTTATCGTCATTTTAAGGCTGGTAAAATTCTTTTGATCATTTATGTTGATGATATTGCTATTACTGTAGATGATAAAGAAGGAATCCAGTCTTCAAAGTTATTCCTACAGACTAAATTTCAAACAAAGGATCTTGGTTTATTAAAATATTCTCTGGGCTTTGAGATAGCAAGGTCGAAGATGGGGATTTGGCAATCTCAAAGAAAGTACGTCCTTGATCTTCTAGATGGGTTTGTTGGATACAAAGCTAGTTGAGAGCGCGATGGAACCAAATGTAAAACTTAATGTTGATAAAGGAGAGCAGTTGGAAGATCCAAGTAAGTATTCATATTGTCTTGAATCCAGTCTTTTATGAGAGAACCAAACATGTTGAAGTGGATTGTTACTTTGTTCGTGAAAAGCTTCAAGAAGGATTGATTGAGACACAATATATCAAGTCAGAAGATCAACTTGCCGACTTACTGATCAAAGCATTAGATGGTCTCAATTGAAAGGTACATGTAAAAAGCTCAGAGCTTATGACATGTATGCTTAGGGGGAGTGTTAGGACATATCAATATTAGATCTTAGGAAATATCTATGTTGCGGAGAGTATGATCTCCCTCTTTATTGTGTGATTTCCTCTTTATTACAAAGATCTTTTCCTTATGTAATTACCTCCACATAAAGATATAAAGGATACCAGGGTCTTGAGTTTGAATCAAGCCCTCAGTTAAATATTCTCTGAATTTACAAAAGCAAAGGACAGTCGACTAAAATAACAAAAAAAGGAGCTGAAGAGATTAACCAATGGCTACTTGGGATTCTAGAGCTTAATGGCTCAAAAATTGATGATATCCTTAGTATTGCTAATGAAGATTGTGCTGTAGTGGTTGATGAAGGAGAAGCAGACTTGAATGAAGATGTGCAATTACTACAACATAGAAATAAAGAAAAAGTTATGTGTGCACTTGCAAAGTCAAAATTAAAAAATGATGGCAAGTTAGTGCATCTGACTACAAGAAGCAACAATATGTATGTTCTTGATTCCTATGTTGTAGAGAAGCCATGTGGTTCAATATATTGGTCAAGGCTTATAATGTTGTCCATACTGCTAAACTATTATTCAAAGAGATTGTACATGTACATGAATTACCTTAACCATTGATTGTGATTGTGATGTGAAGTTTGTAAGTTATTTTTGTAGAATTCTATAGAAAACATTAAACATTTAGCTTCAATTTTCAAGTTCTTTCTATCCCCAAATCGATAGACAAATAGAGGTAGCGAATAGAAGCTTGGGGGACTTGTTAAGATGCTTGGTTTAAGACAATGTAAAAAATTGGGACCTAATTCTCCCTGTGGTAGAATTTGCATAAAATAGTTCTATAAATAAGAGCTCTTTTGAGATAGTTTGAGGAGTTCAACCAAGGAAGTCTATTGATCTAGTCCATTACCACAAACACCACGAGTTAGTGTTGAAGTTGAAAGTTTTGCACAACACATGCGGGACATCTTTGATGAGATATGATGAAAGATAGCAACTAAAAACTTGTCTTATAAAAACATGTTGATCAATATAGTCAATTGGTGGATTTCAATGAAGGGGATTTTGTGATGGTTAGGATTCATCCCGAGTGTTTTTCGAAAGGAAAATATAAGAAACTTCATTCATGGAAAGTTGGACATTATAAGATCATCAAGAAGATAAGTGCTAATACTTAGTATATAGAAAAAATAAAAGAGCTTAAAGTATATAGAAAAAAATAAAAGAGGAATAATTAGTCAACCATAAGCCTTAATTTGGTGGGATGAGAATTGAGAATTCAGTTGACATCAAAGATCTATGCTGGAATTTTGATTTTGCTAGAATTTCCTAGTAGTAAGTTAAATATATTATTCTATTTTAGATAGGTTATCCTAATTGTGTGGGACTTGTATAATTTTTATTAGAACAAGATTTAAATTTGTTGAGAACCGTTTCCTATTAGAATAAGTGTTCTAAAAACTTCTCTATAAGTATGTGTCTATTCAGTCCTTCAATGATAAGCAATTTGAAATTTCATACAAACTTGAGTTTTCAACTAGAAGGTGTGATGATTTCTTCTAAGAGTGATTCTCAAACCCTAAAAATGATTCCTAGTTTCCTATTTTCCATTGTTTTGTTCCTCACTAAAGTTCCAACAATCAAAATTCTATGTTATAGCCACACCTACCTCAAATTCTAACCATATTAAACCCTAAAATTCTGGCCTAAATTTTCAACAAACAAACCCTAAAAACTCAACTATATGTAATATGAGATTTTAGCATTCTTAACCAAAATCTAGCCTTGAAATTTGATATTCCAGCTGTCTAATATCAGTCGTATATCCTAATTTTATGATTTTTAGCTACTAGTTGATACTTCTATTTGTCCTACATCAGATTTGTTGCATGTAACATGCCTTTGCTTTATTTTTCACTGTGATTATGTAGTTCATTTACATATTTTTCCCATGCTGTAGTTAGGGCCAAAATTTTTCTTTAGAATTCTTTTCTTTTTTAACAGATATAATTCTATTGATACTGTATAACTATCATTTATAAATTCCAAGGATTGTTTCGTGGCCACAGGGCTTCTAGCAATTCTCTTCCCTTGCTTAATGAGCTTAGCATTTTAGTCAAGAAAAATAACACCTTTCTCATTTTGCAAAACCTACAATTTGTTAGGTTATAGTCATGTGGAAGCTGGAACTCTATGTTAATGTTGCTTTCCTTATGTATTCTGGCATCAAGTTAAGCGGCACACTTTGGGTTTGAACTTGAACAAATTGTCATTTTACCTCAATATCTTGTCTGTCGAATTGCGAACAACATCTAAACTTTAAGAAATCTTATAATTTTGCAAAAAGTACCTCTAAAATCTCCTGATATTACTCAAATAATATTAAAAAAAAACTAATACTAGATTATATGCTCTGCAGAAAATTCAAGTTCGGGGCTTCCTGATCATGATATAGAGAGGTGTGGAGTTTCTTTCTAAATTCTTGATTGGCAGTCATCGTTAATTTGACCTTTTAATGTATCCATCATGTCTGATATACACTTCCAAATTTTATTAGGTTCATATTTGTGGTTCAGGGTTCTGCAAGTCTTAAGTATGCGACTGGTGAAATCCATCAACTGAAGGTTGGAATTTTTGCATATTAGATACAGCAGAATGCATTTCACCATCATATGCCTTTTTTTTACCTGAACAGCAACATTTCTGTTTGTCAAAACAATTATGACATCATTCCTTTTATTTCGGTAGGTTGATTCATTTGCTTATTTACCTCCTAACTTTGAACATTCATTGGAGTGTGGTACATCTGCTACCATTGTTACCATGGAGCGGAGGTTAGTTCGTATATCAATTATAGTTAACTGGAGAAGTTTCTTTCAGTTATCTTTATGGTATTTGAATGTTGTGTATATTTAAAAGTTTTGACATTAGGAGATTACTAAAACCTAGAAAATCTATCTTGAACTAACATTTTGGTGAATTACAACAGTTAAGCATATGTTGCTGTAGCTGTTACTTTAGTTTTATAATTATTAACCTAAAAGACTTTCTGGGATTCTTAGATATGCTTCACTGGGAACTAGTACGACTGAGCCAGTAGTTGGTTCCACAGATACACAACCACTTCTTGAAACTCATGGTGAGGTAAGTTGGGTTGGTTTGATCAGTAGCTCAAAAGGCTAGGGACAGATTTTGAAAAAAACACATGACTACATGCAAATACATGTTCTCTCCATATGTTTCGGTGTGTATTTCTGTGTATGTGCATACATTATAGAGCAAAACTGGTGTCATACAAAAACCAATCCAAACACAAAATAGAAATTATGTTTGTTGTATTATTTCCAAATTTGGAGAAACCTGACCATTATTGCCATCCTTTTCCCTCCTTCCTTGCTAAGATTAACTTTTGAACTTACTTCTTTATACATGACAGGAAATAGGAGGAAAACAAAATATTTCATGTTGCACCTTAATATGCGGTTGAAATAATTGAAACATGGATGCTACCAAGGTCCTTGCAAACACTGTATGGACTTTGAGTTGTCTTCTTCTCTTACCAAAAGATCACGGTTCCTAAATTATTCATAAGCATCATAGGGAAAAATATTGATCATAATATTAAAACAAAGAAAACCTGAATTAAGATTAGAAGACATAGCCTATTGGAGTAGTGACCCATACACGTTGCTCTTCTTCTTTGATGCTCTTGTAATAAATGATAATAGCTGAATGTGAAAAGCCCATCTTTTTAAAGAGTGTAGGTTATTGTTTAGTTTTCCATGTTACGTTTTATATGGATCATGCATATTAATCATTCTATTCCAGTTAGAAACATCTTGTGCATAATCAACACTTAATTTTCACATATCATCCTTGTGTAATACTGCTAGATCACTGTTCTGAAATCTCTATTCTTATGAAAAGTGTTTGACCTTTATTATATTTCCTATATATTATATCAGACAACACACGTACACACAAAGAGACATACCTAATGGTTTTAATCAACACACATAACCACTTATTAGAGGTTCTCTCTTTATTTTGTTGGTTTTCTTTATTATGTTTCATATTTTGATAACCCATTTTTTATCTTTTGATAGGTCTTTGATCTAAGGAAGCTTCTTCCCGAATCATCGACTTATGACTTTAATATCCATGTAAGCCATTATTTTTTCTTCAAATTTTAAAGATCCTTTTGGGAGAAGCTAGTCTCAACTAATTGTTTAGTTGTCATGAATAAGTGTTTCCTTGAAGGGATTCCTCCAATATTATTTATTTGAATGAGAAAAGGATCTTTAACCAAAATGCCCCATTAAACCTCCACCATGTGTCTCCCTCACTAATAATTCCCCTAAAGAAGATTGAGGAATGCACAACTTGCTTTCTCTGAACAAGGAACCATCATGCTTATAGAACTTATCAAATGCTCCATTATCACTTGCCCCAAATATGCTAGAAAAGTCATGGTCATTAGCATATAATTCCTTTAATGTACTTAAAACCAAGTAAGTTTGCATCAAGTTTAGAGAGTAAGGCGTACCTCCTTGATAGTGCAACAGTCACAATGTTCTCCTTACCTTGCTTGTACTTGACAACATATGAGAATGTTTCAATGAACTCCATCCACTTGGCATGTCTTTTATGCAACTTATCTTGTCCCTTGAGATGTTTCAATGACTTATGATTTGTATGTATCACAAATTCCTTAGGTCAAAGGTAGTGTTGCCAAGTTTGCAATGCCCTCACTAAAGCGTACAACTCCTCATCATAAGTCGGGTAATTCAAAGCTGCCCCCATGGGTTTTTCACTACAATAGGCAATTGGATGCTTCTCTTGCGTCAAAACAGCTCCAATGCTTATTCTCGAGGCATCACACTCAATCACAAAAGTTTTTGAAAACTTAGGCAATGCTAAACAAGGTGTTGAACGCAACCTATCTTTAATCAAATTGAATGCATGCTCTTAATCACTACCCCACTTAAATTTTAGTGAGTGTTGCTGCAATGGTGCTAAAATTTTTAACAAAAAGCCTATAAAAGCTAGCTCTTGTTTTATGGAATTAGGTGTTGGCCATTCTTGGATAGCATTTACCTTTTCTTCATCAACCTCAACACCTACCACCTACAGCAAAACCAAGAAAAACAATCTTATCCATGCAAAAAGAACACTTTAAGATTAGCATAAAGCTTCTCTTTTCTCAAAACATTCAAAAGAGATCTTAAATGTTCTAAATGCTTATCCATATTCTCACTATAAATTAAGATATCATTAAAATAGACCAGAACAAATTTGCCTTTGAATGCACGCAACTCATGATTCATTAACCTGCAAGATCAAATGGTATTACAAGCCATATAAACCATACTTAGTCTTAAAGGCAGTTTTCCATTCTTCAACTTCTCACATCCTAATTTGATAATAACCACTTTTCAAATCATTCTTACTAAAGACTTGTGATCTGTGTAATTCATCCAACATATCGTCAAGCCTAGGGATAGGCTGTGAATACTTTACCTTTATGTTGTTGATAGCTCTACAATCAACACGCATTCTCCAATATCTATCCTTTTTAGGCATAAGAAGTGCCGGCAGCGCACATGGATTCGTGCTCTCCCTTACACACCATTTTACCATCAACTCCTCATCTTGCTTTTGAAGTTCCTTTTTCTCCTCGGGATTACTTCTATAAACTAGTCGGTTTGGAATTGAAGCACCAGGAACAAGATCAATTTGATGTTCTATTCTTCTAATAGGTGGCAATCCACTAGAAACATCTTCAGGAAATACATCCTCAAGTTCCAGCAATAAAGAAGCAGAGACACTAGGCAAAGAAATGTTAAGTTTGTTAGTATTACAATAAGCCTCTTTGTACAACAGTACAATATTGGCTTATTTGAAAACACAACCCTCTTGACATCACTCTATTTTGCATAAAGGTTGCATCACTCTTGATCTTCTCCTTTTTCATCTCCACTCAAAAGTTACTTCTTTTCCTCTCCTCTTGAGTTCAACAACTTCTTTCTTTTCACTCTTATTTTGTTTGTTTTTACTAATCTCAACTTCACTCTCTCTTGCTGTGTTACTCCCACTTGTAGCTTTTATTTGATATCCATATACTTGTCTAGGGGTTAATGGTGCCAGAGTGATTGGTTTCCCATTCATTATAAAAGAATATTTGTTCTTGAATCTATCATGCATTGCATGCCTATCATATTGCTAGTCTCCCCAAAAGAATGTTTCCAACATGCATAGGCAATACATCACACAAAACCTCATCTTTATACCTTCTAATTGAGGATGAAATTAGCACTTGTTTTTCTACCTTAAGTTGCCCACAATCAATCAGCTATTGAAGTTTATATGGCCGTGGGTGTTTTGTAGTAGGTAAACTCAGCTTCTCCACCAATTGCTGCATTTGTGCAACTACTACTATCAATGATCATGCTAAATACCTTGTCTTTGATGTGGCATCTTGTATGGAAGATATTGTTACGTTGCTCGTCATTATCTTCCTTCACTTGTGTACTCAATGCATGCGTAATAACCAATGCTTCTCCCTCAACAAGGTACTCCACGTCAGTCGCATCGTCCAAAGGTGGCATGGATTAATCATCTGATTTACTTTTAGTCTCAACAACTCCATTCTCTCTCAAAATCTTAACAAGTTTGTTTGGACGTTAGGAGGTAATATGGCTTGTTCCCAAACATCGAAAACACTTAATATCCCTATTTCTTTTTTGTTGGGAAGAATCGTTACCATTGGTGGATCTCATGTCCTTGGCCTTATAGGATTCATCTTTGTGCTTGGAAATAGCCGTGCCTTCCTTTTAGCCCAATTCGGTTTCCATGATGAGGAGGAATGCAAATTTTGGCCGAAGTTTGTGGGACCCTTCCTTTTGAGTTGTTTTTCTACTTTCATGGCCATGTGCAACATATCTTCTAGCTCCACATAATGTTGTAGCTCCATTGCATTGGCTATGTCTTTATTTAGCCCCTGCAAGAAACATGCCATGGTTGCTTCTCTATCTTCCCCGACATTGGCTCGAATCATTGCAATCTCCATCTTCTTGTGGTAGTTCTCAACACTTTTAGACCCTTTATTAAGGCCTTGCAACCTTTGATACATATCCCTGTAATGGTGATTACGGATGAATCTCCTCCTCATTTGAGTAGTATGAAAACCATGATTTAAGCTAATCATAGTGTGAATACAATTCTAACAGTCGGTCTGGACAAGAAACAAGAGGAAAACATATTATTTAATGCTTAGAATCACTCTTAATTTTTTGAGACAGCTTGTAAATGTTTTTGATGCATAAAACACATTATTAGATGCCTAAAATCACTCTTAATTTGTTGGGATAGCTTGCACAGGTTTTTGAATTTTTCCCTCAAATCTTGGTCAATTTGAACATGTCTTGGAATGCTTGGAACATATTAGAATAACTTGGATACTCATTGGACTTCTTGACTCATCTTGGATAAGATTTTATTGGGCCTTGAATTCTTTCCAAGCTAATTAGAGCTTGTTTAGTCCATATCCCTTCAATTAGCCCATTTGTAGCTTCTTTTGTCATCTTGGCTCCAGCTCTTGTAGTTAGGCCTCCTTGAATGCCCAATGAATCCTTTGGAGCTTTGCTTGGGCCAGCTTGGTTTTCAGTTGGGGATCTGCATGGAATGTATGATATACTTGCATCTAATACTACTTCCAAAAATTTTGAATTTAACCCAAGTCATTGGTTGTCTATAATAGCCTAATACTTGTACATATTTAAGCTTTCTTTTTCCATTTTGTATGCTAGCACGTCTTGGTCTCTATGTGATGCACTAAAATGAATAAAATAGAAATTGAGAATTAAGAGGCTTGGGAGAATTTGTGAGACAAACTAGGAAGAAACAGTGAGAAATATGCATTGATTCCTAAAACATCCCATATAAACAAAAGATTTCACTATTTGTAGCCCAAATGGTAGTAACCATCAATAACTACATTTAGGCTATTTCTAACCTATTTAGTGTTAAATTTTATATTTTTATTTTAGCGAAGGAGAGGTCTATACATGGGGGTTCATATATCAACCTAAAATTTTATGCCATTAGGTCATGTTCCCATATTTGTGCACAAGTCCTAATAATTAAATAATTTTAATTATTGCTTGTAGTTCATTCTTAAGAATGGAAAGTTGACATATAAAGTTTTTGTCCATAGGTAAATTTTTATATTGCTTTTTTTTAAGTGGTTCATATGTAAGAAAGATTAATTTTTTTACCCAAAACCTTAAGACATTTGGTTATCAATTAGTTATTGAATATGAACCACTCTAATCCATTATTTATTTGTAATATGGACTTAGAAAGGCTTTTATTGGAAATAGTCTCGCTATAGGTAAGGGTAAGATTGCATACTACTGGACCTTTCCAGACCCCGTGTCTTAGCATAATTTCTACAGGAATGTTGTTATTGTTGACATAGTAAGACTTTTAATGCTTCCCTTTTACGTAGTACATTCTTGTTCCTTGACGCGTAATGCCATCCAGACACCATTATGCAAATCAAGTTTCATGATCGATAAATCTCCAGTCCATTCTCATTTTCTCTAGCCATTTGCAAGCACATTACTCTCAAGCATCTGGCTCTACCAAGTTTTCAGTCCTATTATGGCCTTATAACTTGCAATTTCTAAGCATATATTTTTTTAACTGAACTTCTTGTTTGAGACATTGTATTGTTTTACTTGGAAATTGGCTGAATTTCATAATTTTCTAAGGAGTGATTCACATACAGGGAGGTTTATATCTCAATTGAAAACCTTAAGAGATTATGGTTCCATTTTTTAATGTAAATCCTCTTTCATTAAGACACCAACAAACTTCAGATACCAACTAACTAAGAACTGTTGTCTCCTCTAGCTTATGACAATGTTACAATCTCGAGTTTGGGATTGCGTCACTGAACGATTAACCAGAGATTCTTCTCCCAACAAAGGGTTTTTACCCTTGTTCATCCTCCTAGATTACCTATAGTGGGTAATCCAACACAGCTCGTCGAAGGGGGTTGCATCCTTGAAACTCGTTAAGAGAGAGAGTTTCAAATTTCGTGATTTCTAATAAATTCTGCTTATCTTTTCTTTATTGCTGAATAACTCCCTGTTATAGGGAAATCTCCTTACAACCAAGAAGAATAATAGAACTAGAATTCCTGGCTAAACTAGAATTCCTAACTAAGCAAACTCCTACTGCCAACTAGAATTCTTAACTAAGCAAGGATTCAGAATCCTTAATAGAATTCCTAACAGAACATAACTGGAAATAACAAAAATTAGACCACCTAGGATTCCTTATTTCACACACAGCATCGATATCTAAGGCAGTAATCTTTATTCGTCGTTCATATTTTTGTCCCACGAATGTATCCGTAACATTACTCCCCTCCTCCATAAAAAGCTTGTCCTCAAGCTTGAAGTCCGGAAATGCCATTTTCAACTCTGAGACATCTTCCCAAGTAGCATCCTCCGCCGCACCTCCATTCCACTGTACTAAAATGTCCCAACGACCTCTATTCAATCGAGACCACAAATGGGCCATAGGACTTAACAGAACTCGACCTTCTTCAAGCAGGGGTAGCGTTGGTGACGTCCCGGGTATCTTACCCTTGAAAGGCTTCAACAAAGATACATGGAAAACATTATGCAGCTTGCAGTCCAAGGGAAGCTCTAGTTGTTATGCTACTGTACCAATGCATTTTGCCACCCGGAATGGTCCATAGAACTTGGGTGCAAGTTTATGTTTAATGTGGCCGGCAATGGTCTTTTGACGATAAGGATGTAAACGCAGCCACACATAGTTGCCAGGAGAGAATGCCACATCACGATGTCCTTTGTCATAGACGTTCTTCATTCGTTGCTGTGCTTGTTGGAGTTTGATACAAATTGCAACTAAAGCTTCATCGCGATCAAGAAGTGCTTGATCCACCGCATCTACTCGAGAAGTTCTTGCCACATAAGATGTCAAACTCAGAGGCTCCCTGCCATATACTACGTGAAATGGAGATGTTTTAAGGGCTATGTGGAAGGACGTGTTGTAACAAAATTGAGCCCAAGGAATCCATTCTACCCACTTCTTAGGTCGATCTCCAGCAAGGCAACGCAAGTACATTTCAATGGTTTGATTAACCACCTCGATCTGCCCATCAGATTGTGAGTGATATGCGGAGGAGAAATTAAGATTGGTTCTGCATAAACGAAACAACTCCTTCCAAAAGGTACTTGTGAAAAGGGTATCTCGATCACTAACAATAGATTCAGGAATGCCATGTAGTCGTACAATATTTTCAAGGAATACTCGTGCAACAGTGCAAGCATTGTACCGATGTGCTAATGGAATAAAGTGAGCATATTTTGAGAATCGATCGACCACCACTAATAATACAGTTTTACCCAACGATTTTGGTAACCTGTCAATAAAATCCATTGATATATCCGACCAAACCTGGTGAGGTAATTGTAATGGTTGAAGTAATCCAGCTGGACTCAAATGTTCAGCTTTATTTCATTGACAAACTACGCATGCCGCTGCATATTCCTTGATGGTGTTCTTCATGCCTGAAATTCACTGTAACGTCTTCCCAGCTCCTTCATGAGTACTATCATGGATTCCTGATAATATAGCACTGATCAAGGAAGAGGTTGGTAACAGGTAAATGCGATCTCGAAAGAACACCATTCCATCACGCAAGGACCAACCCGGTTCTGATGTTCCTTACTCAATTCTTGATTTAATTTCCAGTGAAGTGGTTGAATCTTGAATCTCTGCTCGAATCTCATTGAACAAGACAACCTGTGGTTGAGATATGGGGTATAACAGCCCACAATCTTCTTCACGTCGTGACAAAGCCGGTTAGCCTTATACTCCACTCGAAAATTGAATCCCATTAACTTGTTAAGCCAGTGTTGTTGGGGGGATGTGGACAACCGCTGTTCAAGTAAATACATGAGACTATAGTGATCTGTTCGAACGATAAAGGAACCTCCCCAAAGGTATGATCTCCAATGTTGGACTGTCTTCACTAATCCGATTAATTCTCGCTCATACGCTGCAAGTTTAAGGTGATGATCTGCTAATTTCCTGCTAAAGAAGGCAATGGGATGTCCTTTTGTTGCAGGACAGCTCCTATACCTACACCAGACGCGTCATATTCAACTACAAACTCTTCCTCAAAATTAGGTAAACTCAACACTGGGGCAGCTATTAAGGCTTTCTTTAGCGCGGCAAAGGAGGCTCTAGCCGCATCATTCCATTGAAAAGCTTGTTTCTTTAGCATTTTTGTCAAGGGGGCTGTAATTTGGCCATAATCCTTAATGAATTTTCGGCAATATCCTGTCAAACCTAAGAATCCACGCAAGGCTTTGATAGTTTGAGGTTGAGGCCAATCAGTGACTGCTTGAATTTTACTTGCATCGGTGGAAACACCTCCTCCTGATACCACATGGCCTAAATAGGAGACTTGTGGTTTTCCAAATGAGCACTTTGACTTCTTAAGATAGAGATGATGGGCCCTCAATAGTTCAAAGACAATTTGTAGATGCATCAAGTGGCTCTCCCAAGAGCTGCTATACACAAGGATATCGTCAAAAAAAACAAGCACAAATTGACGTAAATGGGGTCGAAATACCTCGTTCATTAACGCTTGAAAGGTGGAAGGGGCATTGGTTAGTCCAAAGGCCATGACAAGGAACTCAAAATGGCCATGGTGAGTTCGGAAAGCTGTTTTTTCCACATTGGTAACCGGATCGGAGATCAAGCTTATTAAAAAATTTTGTGCCATGCGACTCATCCAACAATTCATCAACTATTGGGATGGGAAATTTATCCTTCATAGTTTTATCGTTCATCTCCCAGTAATCAACACAAAATCGCCATGTGCCATCGTGCTTGCGAACTAGTAGTACAGGGGAGGAGAATGGCAATCGACTAGGTCGGATGATGCATTGCTGTAGCATTTGCTGACATTGTTTTTCAATCTCATCTTTTTGAAAGTGAGGATATCGATAGGGTCGGACCACCACGGGGGCTGTATCCGGCTGTAAAGTAATACGATGATCGCTTGGTCGGATGGGTGGTGGTCCTATTAGCTCTTGAAATAATTCCTTGAAGGCTGCCAGTATTTTCTCCAAGTCCCTCTCTTGAGGTTGTGCTGCCTGAAGATGATTTACTGTTGGGTGTGAGAAGTGCGGCTGTCCCTGTAACATAACTAGGTTGCCCGCTTCCCCGAAGCACATTGTTAGGGACGTAAAATCCCATAAAATTGGGCCCAATGTTTGTAGCCACTGTATACCCAATACCAAATCAAAACCAGCCAAGGGAATCACGTAAAAATCAGCCTTGAAAGGATGATTGGTGATTGAAACCTGTATGTTGGTGCATTTGCCTAATCCCACAACTTACTCCCCATTTGCTACAGCTACGTTAAGGTTCGCTTGGGGCTGAACGTGGATTCCTAACCTTCGAGCTGCTGTCAAACTAATAAAGTTGTAAGTACTACCGGAATCCACCAAACTAGTTAATGGCTACTGCCAAATGACTGCCGTTAATTGCATTGTTCTAGCATGTTGTTCGCCTGTAATAGCATTTAAGGATATCCCCGGAGTACTTTCTTCTTCCTTTGAGTCTCCTTCCTTTGTGTCTTCTAGTTCTAGCCAAAATAGTTTCTTGCATTGATGTCCAACAACATATTGTTCATCACCATTATAACACAATCCTTGAGCTCTACGAGCGGCCATCTCAGCTCTTGTTAATCTCTTAATAAATGGAGTTGAAGCTCTGCTGGAAGTGGTTACTACACTGCCAACAATAGTGTCCGTTTTGGCATTATTTGAAGTTCCCCTTGAATTGAAGTTGATGGTAGGATTTACGCCTTTCTTCATGTTTTGGGTGAGCTGTAATTTTCTTTCATAAGCCCTGACAAAATTCATGGCATGTAACAAGTTCGGTGGGCTTTGCAATTCTACGTCAATGCGGATATTCTCCTTTAGGCCTGCTGTAAACATGTCGACCTGTTGATCAGCTCGTACTGAGCTTGCCCGTGCTAATAATGTTTGAAATTCTGCTGGTACTCTTTTACAGAACTTGTTTGTTTGAGGTTAATTAACTCTCCTAAAGGGTTGCTCCGCAAGGGTGGACCAAAGCGAAGGGTACAATTCTCGCTAAATGTCTTCCATGACATGTTCGGCTCCTTCTGTTCAATTTGGTAAAACCATAATTGGGCTTCCCCAATCATGTGAAATGCTGCCAAACCAACCTTGTCTCCCTCAGCCGTTCTCTGATTAGCGAAGAATTTATCGCACCTATGGAGCCACACCAATGGGTCACTTGCTCCCTCATAGGTGGGGAAATCTAACTTCGTATACCGCGGCACAAAACCTCCAGTTCCTGACACCATTCACGCCTCCTTTACTGCTGCTGTTTCCTTCGTCAATGTGAGGATTCTGGTTTTGGTTGGAGCCTGCAGTGCTTCCGTTCCCAATGTCAACCCCTTTACTACGGCTGTTGGCATGAATTAAAGTTTCCAGTTGCTGCAATAATTGTTGAAGTTGAGCCGCCATCCGTGCCTCTACAGTGGCTCGGCTTGATTCTGCTGCTGCAATTTTAGCATCAGTTTCAGATTGGTTTTCGCGTAGAAGGTTACGTAACCGTTCTTCAATGATGCTCTCGTCCATGGTGAGTGGCTCTGATACCAAATTGTTACGGTCCCAAGTCTGGGATCGCATCACTGGACTATTAACTGGAGATTCTTCTCCCACGAAGGGTTTTTACCGTTGTTCTTCCTCCTGGATGTACCTATGGTGGGTAATCTAACACGGCTCGTTGAAGGGAGCTGCAACCTTGGAACTCGTTAAGAGAGAGAGTTTCAGATCTCGTGATTTCTAATAAATTCTGCTTATCTTTTTTTATTGCTGAATAACTCCCTGTTATAGGGAAATCTCCTTACAATCAAGAAGAATAATAGAACTAGAATTCCTAGCTAAACAAACTCCTACTGCCAACTAGAATTCCTAACTAAGCAAACTCTTACTGCCAACTAGAATTCCTAACTAAGCAAATATTCAAAATCCTTAATAGAATTCCTAACAGAACATAACTGGAAATAACAAAAATTAGACCACCTAGGATTCCTTATTTCACACACGGCATCGATATCTTAGGCAATAATCTTTTTGTGTCGTTCATATTTTTTTCCGACGAATGTATCCGTAACAGGTGATCACCTCACCTTTTCTCTTCTGTATTACCTTGCCCTCCTTTTCTTCTTTGTCATGTTTCTGTTTGAGGAAGTTGTTGGGGTGATTTAGCTGCTCACGTAGTAGAAGTAGTGCTGAAAGTGGTTGTAAATTGGAGTTGGAAAGGCAAACTGACAAAATTTATGATTTATTACTTTTACAAGCTTTTTTACCATAGACTTGTTCCGTCCTGCTGGCCTTACTGATCTTACTATTGCCTCCGTAAGTGGCTGGAAGAAGTGTCACTTGATATTGGTTGATTTGCACTTCTTCACCATGCTGATATACTTTCATATTCCCTATTTTATGAAAATGTTCAATGAATCTTTGAAGGAGAATAAAGTACAAAATCTTTAACTGATTGCGTGTTTCTTTTTGGTTATTTCTGTCTAAAGTTTTTACTACCTCACTTCTTTTTGTTTTCTTATGTTCTGGTTGTCCTATGTGTTGATATGATGCGAGCTTATATTTGGAAGCCCTTTGGGTGTAATTGTTTATTGTATCTACAAATTTTTAGACATATGCTTTTGCATTGGATGCTCAGCGATGTGAAAACCTCTCACCATGTTTAGCAATATATTTGGGTCGCATCTTACTTTTTTACCATGCTTGATAAGTTGTGAATATATTTTTGTTTGGTTACATAATGCCATGTTTCAGTTGCCTTGTTTATGGATATTATGGATCTGAATGTGAACTTGCTAGTGGAATTATAATAACTTTGTTTACCTTCCATCATTTTGCTTTTTCATATTTTTGTTGTCATTTGAACTCTTGGTTTTCATTTATCTGCGACATTTTGTTCTTTAAGATATCATCTCTTTAAACTTGTTTCCAGTCACCTTTAGCTTTTGAAACTGATGATTACTGCATTGTGACTTCCTTGTGTTTCATGTTATCAATCTCAATTGTAATGGAAATAGTTCATATGTACTTTGACTAGCTCTGGTGTTGGCTGGTGGACATGCATCAAACGGTGCGGCTGCCCAAGGTTCCCAAATTGATGGTGACTCTAATAACACAACTGTGAGTTAGGCTTGCTCTTGTTTCATTGGCGTTGTTCAATCCTATGAGTTCCTCATTCATGTGATGCTGCAGATATTTGTTGGAGGAATTGACTCTGATGTCAGTGATGAAGATCTGAGGTCACCTTTCTCTCAGTTTGGTGATGTTGTGTCAGTGAAAATACCAGTCGGAAAAGGATGTGGTTTTGTGCAATTTGCTAATAGGTTTCCATATCTCAAAGTTTTCATCTTTTGTAAATGATTTAATGTCTACTAAGGGATCAACATTTGTATATTTTTTCAGGATCTTGTTTTGGGACCTTATTGATTATTGATGTGACAAATTGAATTGATTTTATTGCACATATTTCTGATTGCAGAAAGAGTGCGGAGGATGCACTGCAGAGCTTAAACGGAACTGTGATAGGCAGGCAGACAGTACGCCTTTCTTGGGGTCGTAGTCCTGCAAACAAGCAGGTAAATTTGTCTCAGCATGAAGTAGTGTGCTATTTAGAAAGCATATGCAACAACATCCGTACCTGATACACCATGGTGTTTTCTTTTTCTTTTGATTCCCAATCATTGGTATAGGGAGGTACTGTATGCTGCTGGTGGCATTAGCTTGTAGCAAACTTATTATATGTTACTGCAACTTATTTAATCTTGATTCCTGGGGGTTGGGATAGCTACTTTTCTTGTTGGGATAGCTACTTTTCTTTCTTTTTTTGCGGAAAGTTAGAACTACTTTTTTCTTGTGTCTGACTAAAGCCTGAAATGACTTTGCCTTCTAGTTTTCTCTAAAGGTTGTCTGCACGATTTTCATTGTTATTGAATGTGTTGCCCTTTATCAGTCAATCCTTTTGTTAATTTGATTTGTGACAGTGGAAAGGTGGGGATCATGGTAATCAATGGAATGGGGCATATTTTGGAGGGCAAGGCTATGGTGGCTATGGATATGGTATGCCAGTGAATCAGGAACCAAGCATGTATGCTACAGCTGCAGCTTCTGGGGCTTCTTGACCGGTTCGTGTTACAATCTGAAGTTGCTGGCCAAAGATAAAGTGTAGCAGTAATCAAAGCCAAGTTTGAAACTATTATGGCTTGAGCTACTGCTTAGTCCATACGTGGAGAGTTTAGCGTGATTGGAAACTGTATGTCCACTAGTTGTGCTAGGATTGTAACAATAACTTGGAATGTTTAAGAGTCTGCTCTTGAAGTTTTGTTCAGTGGTGGGAATTGATTCGTTTGGTATTTAGACCCAGGACAATAAGAGATACTATGAAAAGGATGACTTTCAATAGTTGTTACTTTTGCTGCTTGTTAGCCATACAGTTAATACATAGCATAAGGAATATAAATTGGACTGGACTCGGAGATGAGAAGCTATTGGCTTCGCGTGTTACTGATCTCTGTTAAGCTATTATTGGCCATTTTAATAGTCTTGTTTTAGCATCGAACTTGCTTGACATGTAATTGAGTTGCTTTACTTTAGTCAGTACAAGCTTGTCATTGCATCCTGTAATCTCTTCTTCTCCATTTGTTCATAGAACCCCCTTAGGAGATGCACAGACGAGGCATTTGTTTGCTGTATAACGTAAAAGCTATTGGGGCACTGGCTCCCACACCAGAACCCGTAACTTTCCTTTTCTGTCTTTTTCGGCCTGAAGAGAGGATCTTACTAATTGTAAGGGGGCTTATAAACAAGACCCTATGAATTTCGTTGATAGACTCCAACTCTCCGTGAGACGTCAGAAAAAGATCCCAGCTTTCTATTCTCCAAAGCCACAAGGTCAGTGCACGTTAGTGAATGCCTTAAACTTCCAATAAAACCTGGAGGAAGATCACTTCTTTCAACCCTTTAATTTATCTAAGTTTGCTGTAACGAACTTTGTCATCAAACGACTGAGTTAAAATGCTAGTTCCAAGAACGTAAAACCTGAACGAAAGAAAACACAAAGATGTAATCAAAATGCAGAGCTTCAAAAACTTTGAACATGCCTCCTCTTACCATTTTGAACAGAACATCATGGCCAAGGTTGTCGAAGCTGCTGTCAATGTGGTCTTTGTGTCTCTTAAAGTGGAATGCGATCCTCCATCATTGGAACTGAAAAACCTGGTCAGCCCACAATTCCCAGGTTGGCTTTCTGCAGGTACATCCAGTTGGGTGATCTTAACACAGTTTTCATATTCTTTACTTTAGATCCTAAAGAAAAAATTGTACCATCGCTCCCATGTTTGGAGAAGGAAAAGAGAATCCCAAGTAAACGTAAAACTCTTAATATAATACAGATCTTGTCTTGTTTATTTCTTTGCTTTTCATGTTTATTAGTGTTTTTGTCTTGAAGAATGTTGTGCTCAATTTGTATGAGACGAAGAAAAGTCGCCTTTAATTTGTAGAAAATTATTGTAAACAAATAGTCTAATACATGCAAAGTTGGACTTCTGATCGAAACTTTCTGTTAAAAATAATAACATTTAACACATCTTTATTATAACCTATTGCTCCTAGCTCTGTCCTTATTTGGTTTGATGAAGACACATGTTTAAGTCCATTATTCAATATTCACGCATTAAGGAGTACTTAGAACAATAGTTCACCGTTTGTTAGGATGATTGCTTCTCAAGTGTTTGAGGGCACTTTAAAATAATAGATTATAAAGCTTTTTTTGGCCATTTCTCCACTGTTAGCTTCTACATGAATTTAATTACCTTATCCCTTGAATGGCAGTGATTGATTACACCTTCAAATAATATTTGGCTATGATCGTTTCATAGGTTATCTTTCGCATAAATAGAAATTTTTGTAACAACTAATATTTTAGGGTCATCCTAGTTGATAAATCAAAGGTGAGGTTACATATAAAGACTTTTAGAATTTAACATTTTGGACTTTCGTGAGATTGAGTTGAGGATACAAATTAAGACTTCCTTACCTTCTTGGGGATACTACGAAGAATGGAAAAAGAGATCATTTTAATTTTTGTTAGGGAAAAATATGGCACGACGCAATCAATCATGGGTTTGTATAGTAAAACACGACACAATCAATCATCGACCAAAACGAATCCCTTAGCTACAAATGTTAACAAGCAACACTTAAAGCCATCAAGTTTGATGTTTTCTTGTTTTCTAGATATATATATATTGAATTTTGTTTACATACGATGTGATATGAAAAGGATTCGCCCACATTAAGGAAAAATATCTGTGGTAAACCCAACTTGCATGATAAAATATCAAACAGTAAATGAAGAAAAATAGTATGAGATAGTTGAAGATTTGGTCAAGTGGTACAACAAATTCTACGTACAGTTACGTATATATATCACGTGCCTTTTTGCTTCAAGCAAAATGAAAGATAATGGAAAATCGTGAACGCAGCATATGATAGTTGACATTTATTACTTTTTGCATAGACTTGTACTTAAAACTATATGGAATAATAATCTGGATCATCGAATCATTAACTTGATAGTTGTCATTTTCCTTTTTTGCCTTTTTAATTATATAAATATAGAGTAGTTCATTGTAATGATAATCATAATGAACACATATATATAAGAAATTACAAATTGACAAGGGTCATACATATATTATATGCCCTTGTTAAATCCACTTGTTCCCAACTGTCCAGACCTTAATTTGGTAGCTTGCAAACATAATGAACAATTTTACTGCTTAAATAAATAAATATATAGTTAGGAATTATAGAGGAAATATTGGATTGTCGTTTCTTAATGAGGAATAGGGTGTTTATGCATGACTTGCCTCAATTAGAGCAATATAAGTAGCAACTAAATAGTAAACATCGGTGTCATCTTGTACCTGAAGAACATACATTAAAGTAGTATATACTCACAAGAAGACGGTAATAGCAAGCAAAACAAGTAGTTTTACTTTAACTGTATTTGTGTTCAACAATCAGCATGTACATTGAACAATGATTAAGAAGATGCATTAGAGGAGCTAATTACTCAATTACCTTTGTTTAATTACCAACCAGCATTTTTGATAAGGAGGGCCATGGCCATGGTCATGGTAAGGTTGACCACTTTTTCATACGTCTTAATCCAGCAAATCAAGTCATTATTATTCTTCTTGTTAAAATTTACAAATTTATAGTAAAAAAAAATCGATTAAAGTGAGGCTAATTAATGCAATTTCTAATTTAGATTTCCCCATTTCGTATGACAAAAAGAGACTTAAATATGAATATTTTCTTTTCTTTTTAATTTTTAAGAGAAGCCACCTGAACGATTGTTGAAAAACCCCACCTCCAAGAAAACAAAAAGAAAACATTCATGATCAATCAAGTCATCTAACTGAATTATAGTTCAATAAATCCTAATTAGAGGACAATTAAAACATCACAAAATACACAAACACCCCCCAAAATCAATTGATCTCACTTGTATTCATAGCATAACCTCTTGATTCTCCATATAAAATAAAAAATAGTAACAAATACTATACTATATTAAATTGGTTGCGGTAAGTACAAAAAGATTTATATAGCCGCCTCGTCCTGAATGAGAGTCGTATGGTCAAATCTCCTCTGCTTCCTGTGACCTTCCTCGCCCACCACTAATCACCTCCTCGCTTTCCTTATAAATTCACGCGATTCGATCGATTTTCGCCTTCAAAGCCCACAACAACCAGCGACCACCCATTGTCACAGAGCTCGAGAACATGGAAATGGAGGTGGTTTTACAACTCGCGCCAGTGGACTTCAACTTCGACAGTAG
Source organism: Erythroxylum suave (assembly GCA_027563595.1). Taxonomy (NCBI): domain Eukaryota; kingdom Viridiplantae; phylum Streptophyta; class Magnoliopsida; order Malpighiales; family Erythroxylaceae; genus Erythroxylum; species Erythroxylum suave. The sequence goes on from JAOSBN010000178.1 coordinate 29,486,135, forward strand.
TACTTGTTCTTCACCTTACATGACCGCACCTTCAAGTCCTCAACGGTTCGGCAACTTCTTCAGCGCCCCCACTAGCCCCACTCGAATTTCCGCTTTCTATCGTGAGCTTCGCAGCGTTTCTGATCATATTGCCACCAATATCTCGTCCTCTGCTATCCCTTTTGACTGGGAAGAGAAGCCTGGAACTCCAAAGTCTAGAAGGCATGAAAGTCAGGAAGAGGGAAACAACAAGAGCAAGATCAGTACCGAAGATGATAACCATGGAGGTTTTGTTGGTGGAGATTTTGAATTCAACTTCAGCGGCCATTTGGAACGTACTTCGCTGTCTGCTGAGGAGCTTTTTGACGGAGGAAAGATCCGTCCTTTGAAGCCCCCACCCGGTTACGACTCCTCCGTCTCGTCTCCGAGATCTCCAAGGTCACCGAAATTAAGAGCTAAGAAAGATGTTGACCCTTTTCAGGTTGCCATAGAAGAGACTCGTAGAAGAGAATTTATAACACCTCAGAATCAAGACAAAGAACAAATTCGACGAGGAAGAGAAAGAAGTTCCAGTTCTTCATCTGTTACATATCAAGTACGTAAGGGAACCAGATCTTTGTCACCTTTACGTGTCTCTGAAATCTTGTTTGAACATGATCCAGGGAGTACCATCTCAACAGGTGACAAAGTTTCAACTACTACTACTACTACAAGTAACGGAAAAGCATCCTATGTATCATCGATCCTCTCAGCGATGTCGTTTTCCAAGAGCTACAAGAAATGGAAACTCAAGGATTTGTTGCTCTTCAGAAGCGCATCAGAGGGTAGAGCAACAAGCAAAGATCCATTGGCTAAGTACGCAGTGTTGTCAAAGAGGGAGGTGGTAGAGGACGTCAGAAACTCAAGTTTCCGATCAATTGACAGTGGAGGAAGTTCCCGCAGGCGAGGGCCGCCGGTATCAGCTCACGAGATGCATTACACGGTGAACAGAGCGGTGTCGGAGGAGATGAAGAGGAGGACCTTTTTGCCGTACAGGCAAGGGCTTCTTGGTTGTTTGGGTTTCAATCCTGGGGTGCATGAGATCTCTAGAGGTGTTGGGTCTTTGACACGTGTATGAATCCGATCCGCTCGTTCTGCTTCTGGTTCTGTCTGTCAAGCAAACGGGATCTTTTTCCTTCAATTTTTTGGCTTATATCTCTTTCTTTTCCTCCCGCTCCTCTCATGATCTCCGTTTCGGTTAACGGTACTTTGATATACGTGTTCGTTACAGTATAGTGTGTCACTTTCCATTGAAATGGACACAAATTGTATAAAATCATAATATTGGTGATCAAGGGGGCATTTAGAACTGGTTTTGATTGGGAGTTGTCTGGAATATTTATTGGCGCGTAATCTATATATGTTTAATAAGCAGAATGAAGTCACTCTAATTGCCTAATAATTCTCAACATTTTTGATTGTATTCCATGTTTTCCAAACTCAGTTTTTGATGGTCCAAATAGGCAAATTGCTTTTTTTTTTTTTAATCACTAACGTCTCAAGATCAGAACATTAATGTGAAAAGTAAATCATATGAACTTGTAGATTTGGATACAGCAAGGTTGGAGTAGGCTGTTAGTATAAATCATTTAATCCAAGCTTATGGTCATCTTGGGCCATATTTCTCAAGTATGGTTCTCATTACGTAAAAGTGAAGGTACGGTATGCTGTACATATATATATATATATATAAATTTGGCCCTTTCTCTGAACGGACCAATCTAGAGTTAAACAAGTATATATTCCCAGCTAGGTCACCGGAAAGTGGCAAATGTTAGAGAATGATAACACAACATGGAATAGCCAAAAATATAATACAATATATATATTTGTAACCAAAAGGAAACCCACACATGGGTTGGAAAGAGATTTCCTTGACATAATCATTAGGTTTATGGAATAATCACGCTCATGACCTGGAACAGTGTAAAGTTGTGACATGTTTTTTGGCCCCTCCAATGGTCAAACATGAAGAACATGAATGTATGTATGTCAAAACAGGATAATCTATGTGCCTGTGCTACAACATCAAGATTTCAATTCCAACAAAAGAATAAATAATCCACGCCTCTTTTTTGACAAAACCACGAGATTCTAGGGGTATTCACTTGTTTTAACAAGAATGCAAAACCACTGAGAGCCTTTGCCCTCAATTCTGAACATGATCTGCAGATTCTAAATGATTACTATTTTTGAAAATAGTCTTTAATTAGCTTGAAAATTCAGTCCCTTTGTATCTTTGAAGTAACCTGAGAGCTCCAAACAAAAGAAAGGAGGCGAGAGAGGTTATATATGCCTCAATTTTTTTGAGATGTTTTAGGCTCTTACATTACATGTGGATTGTCTTAAAACGTTATAACATTGGTGTGAATTGTATCTGATATTGTACTAAGAACTTGAGACACCAGGACGAGGAATGGTGAAGAGGACAAATGAAATTCTGCATTACCAACAAGCAAAAGCTGCTAAGTTAAAAGTAGGAATACAAGGTTCAGAAGTTATGGCATTTACAATTACAGGGACGTATCAGGAGAAACGGACGCACCATTTGACAAAATGGTCGTTTCATACATTTCTACGTACGAATGTTTTGCCCATTCACTTGCCTTTCTGCTAATCCTTCAAATTTTGTTCTGGTGATATATATGTATATATATAGAATTTCATGGTTACTCAAACTTTGAGTTAGAACTAAAATCTTCTGGTAGGGTATCAGTATCGACAGATTTGTAACAGAAAGAGGTATAAAAGGTTAAGTGATGATTCACATACATGGATAACAAAGGTTTTGGGATTTGTTTTAGTATGGAAAAAGATGAGTACGGGCATGCTCGCGGAAGCTATAACCTTTTATTACAGAAAGGTAGTAATGCCGATAATAGAGGAGACCTACATGAAATGTTTCCTTTAATTATGCTATAACTTTATTCTCAGGGGTTGTTAGAGAGGCAAAGACTAAAAGGAAGGGACATTATGCCATTAATGTACTGTTTGCAATGATGGGGCGAAATTCTCAATGACCGCCGATTATAATTTAAATTTCTGCCCAAAAAAGAAAGGCTTGAGAGAATGATGATAGTGATCATGGACATATGTATATTCACACACACACACACTATGCTAATGGGTTTTCTGTTATATCTGATATATTCTGATTATCAACTATAGTTTCATTGCATGGTTGTTGGTGATAATGATGTGTTCATTAATGTTACTGCAATTCCATAAACCAAATTGTTCGAGAACGAAAAAATCTATCGTCTTCAAGCTATCGGTTATTGGATACTAATGATCCATCAGTCCAAACGAGCACGTCAGTATGACTTCATATTCCATTACACGATCAGGTCAGGTTTGCAGGAATAAGTTGTGCTGCTTATATTATATGCATTAATAGCTTAACACCAATTTATTATTCATATTGTGGTTGTATTATTTGTAATTATTTTAGAAGTTACTGAAGGTAAAAAGTTATGTTCAACCAATATTTTATATAGGGGGGAAGCCAAAGCATGTAGCCTTTTTCCTTGGTAGTCCTTGATCCTTCCCTAAATGTCCTTTAAGCCTTGTACATACTTTTAAAGCTCCTGTTGTCTTTTTATATTAGAGCAGAAGGAAGCTAAAGCTATGCGTTTTTTCTTTTATTTGAATAATATTTTATGTTGTTATC
>JAOSBN010000178.1:29498263-29513067 GCA_027563595.1 Erythroxylum suave
CATGTCATACTTTAATAGGTCCATTTGTCAATTCATAGTTAGTCCATTTGTCACACTTCTATTGGTCTCTTTTTTTTTACAATATCTTTTTTTAAATCCATAATATTTTAAATTTCCAAAAGACCCAAAATATCACCGTAATTACTAAATCAATTCTAATATACTCCAATGTACTTTTCTATTCACAATTCTCATTTATCTTATATTTCTATATTTCTCCTAGTCCAAAAACTTACCCCGACATTTCAGAAAAATAATTTCTAAAATTCTCCAAAAATTCGAAAACCACTATGTCTCTCTCCATCTCAATTTTTCATACAAACAAATCACATTTATTCACAATCACATTTCTTAACACTTATACCGGAAAATGTCATGAATGCATGTACAGTCATTTTTTATGTGCAAAATTCACTATTCACATGTATGCGGATGCTAGATTATGCATGAACATGTAAAGACATTTTTAAACGCCCGTGGACCACTCAAAATTACTATTCTACCCTTCCCATCGGTGATGGGATGTTACAAACGCCCTCCTTCATTTACCAACGGTCTACGCGCTCATCCATCGATAATCATAGAAGGAATAAGCAATTAGATTGCAGTTTTTACCGATGGAACGACTTCACTGACGGTAATCTTTTAGCAAATTTATCGATGGTAAATTTCTTACCATTAGTAAATATGCCAATGGAACATAACCGTCAGTCGCTAAATGTTACCGATGGCTAAATGTAGAGTAAACTATCAGTATCTTTATTGACATTAAAAGGTGTAACGTTGGTAACTTTACCGATGGTAACTCTTTTGACTGACGGTAATTATTAGCTATGGCCGATTCTATGATACCTTTGTCTGTCAATAAAGTCTGTCGGTAATATAATTTACCTACGGAATATTTGTCTTTTCTGTCAGTAATTTTCATCGTAAAATGATATTTTTCTTATAAAGATGTAGAAGTCCTCAAGGTTAAGTTGATTAGTTGTTGTGAGTGCACATCTGATGGCGTGGTTATCTTAATGAATAATACTACTGTTACATGCACAGATATGGTACAGGGAGTGATCTATGACATAATGAATACTTTTAAGCCTTAGTCCTTATAGTTAAAATTCTGGCATGATTGAGAGTAGCACAATTACAATATAAAACAATAACTAAAATTTGAAATAATAAAAAACCTAGAGTTTTTTCAAATCTCAAAGGGAGTTAAATTATTTCAACATTTGAAATGATAACTACGAATGATAAGTAACTTTTGTATAGTCATAGAATTCTACAATGTTATCAATAATCAATAGAGATCAAGGTATTATCAACTTAAGATATTAATTGGTGACTTTTTGAAAAATAAATATCTAGATATGATGTAATGATCTTGACGGTACATACCAAAGCATGAGAGTAAATGAACATGCCTACTACTTCATTGAGCTTTAATATATAGAACATTCTAATCTTGTAAGATATGATAGTAATTGATTTTTTTGAAGTATTATGAATTAATTAAAAGCAACAATGAGCATAGTTGACTGAGAAAGATTTCGAGAAGAATACAATTAAATTTGGAGAGAAATGCTTTTTTAAATACTTTCATCAAACATATAGATCAAATGTTTCATTTCTAGGAGTGAATGAATATTGAACGAATCAGAAGTGAATATTGGAGTTGGATAGATCTAAGACTCAGGTATAAGAAGCTAAATATAGTATAGAGAGTGCATGTATTTTGTTTGTTGTAAAGTATCCAAACTACATTATTGGGTTCTTGAATTTGAGATGGCACTATTACTATTTCTAGAAGAACTTAGGTCCATAATGTATTCTATGTTAGCATGTTTAGGAGGTATAAGTTAGATTTGATGCATGTATTAGCAGCTCAGGAAGTTAAGATTGCAAATAATTTGAATTACATAGAGAAACCAGTAACAATGGTCAGACATAAGAATAAACCATTGAGGAATCTGAGGATTGAATGATTAAAGAGATTCATTCAAGAGAAGTAGTTAGTTGGGGGATTGAGAAAAACATGAGGCAACATTAACCCCATGTGTGGAATCAGTTGGTTAAGAATTTCAAGGATGAAATGTCTTAAAGGGAGGAGAGTTATAGTTTCCTGTCTCTTAACTTATTGAAGTTAAAATGTTAGATTACAGAGTCACACGAGTGGCATCATATAGAATTAATTGGGAAAATTTATGACATGATTTTATTATTGTATTTAAATGAATAATATTAGTATACACACATGAATTGTGAATTGGATAAATTGTACTAAATTGACATATTCCAAGGTATGAAACTAAAATAAATGTGACATGAATATGCATATCCAATGTTTTGTACTTTTGTTTACGAATGACAAGAGGTGATGGATTATAATCAATAACTTGGAATTAATTGTTACAATTGAGAGATTGATGAATTAATATGTACATCTAGTCTAGGAAAAATGTCAAGTGGTAAGACAATTTAATATGTGGAAAATTAGGATGACTAGACTTAAGAAATAAGTGACACATAGTAGTAGAATTGAGTGACAAATAGCTTAGAGATTGAATGACAAATGGACTAGAGATTGAATGACAAATGACTTAGATATTAAGTGATAAATGTCCTAGGATCATGGTGACATTCTGTAGAATAAGGTGAGGACAAGTGGCTTGCATGTAACCATGATAAGTGTCATTGCATTACATTGAAACCTTGCACTTAATAATGCAAACTAAAGCAGAAACATCTGCTTCACTATTTCTATTGTGATTCATCCCTCTCACCATCGAGAACTCACTTCTTCCTCGTAGCTTTCAACTTTTGACTAAGTTTTTTCCATTATCACCTAGTATTTGAGATGATCTTCCATGTATGGAAGGCTAGATTAGCTTTCTATTTAAGGAGGCAATTGAGCTGATCATGTAAGTGAAATAATGATATCTTGTGATATATGATAATAATACTTGATGATGACTAAATTGGGGATGGATTGATTGTGATATGAGTGATGGAAAATGACACATGAATGGTAGTTTCTATTTTGTTTCTGCATCAATGAAAATCAATAGTTTATGAGCTATTAAATGATTTATTTTTAGCTAGAATTTAATATGAATTGGCAAGGAATTGAGGTATAATTAAGGTATAAGTAATGGACATTTAAGAAGGTGTTTTGAATATGGTATGAAGGTGTTTTACATTTGGAAAATTGGGAATGTTGTTAGGGTTATATAAATATAGTTCCCTAGAAAGAAAATGTATTTATATATAACTTAATTTTCTTCCATTTACAATATTGTAATGAAAATATTTATTATTAATAAAATAAAAGAGTTTAGTTTTATTTATATGAGCATAATATAACTAGTCATAAGGTACCAAGGTTCCCTTTTAAGTAATAAACATATACATGGAGATGTATGGGGAACATGTATAATATTAGAATTTAAATTAATTGATTCATAGTCGAATAATCAAGTTGGTCGCTTGATTATGGTTTAGACTGTAGTTTTGCAATTTATCTCTGTGTAAGTAAAAGAGTTTACTTCAAGGAAATGACGAGCTTCAAATCATGCTAGGGGTTGACTATTAGTAATGGCACTATTAAATGAATTTGGAATCCTGTATGTTTTAAATAATAAAGTAGATCGTTACGTTAATCTTAAAGCATACACCTTAGCATTTGTTTATTACAAACCACAATCTTGATGAGTAATGAACTCATAGGTGTTTCATTATAATTCTTGATATGATCAGAATGGATTTTTATAGGGTATCAATCCAGAGTCCGTATGTTGGAATTATTAATTGAAAAATGCATACGGGAACATTAACTCAAATAAAGAGTTTATAATGATATTATCACTTCTGGATGTTTTACAAAGATTGTTGGTTAAGATAACGCCAGTAGTTTGATAGACTAGATACATATCAAGTTTTAACACCATGGTTAGATCTTGTGTGTTAATCACCATGTAAAGTGAAACGGGAGATCTAGAAGGAAAACCGACATAAGGGCAAAATGATAATCTATATGGTTCATAATAGAGTTTTTTGATTGGACATCAAATTAATAATTTTAAAACACGTTTTCTCATAATTTTAAGTAATTCAAGAGTTTAGCTAATTGGCTTTAGTGGAACGACATTTGGTTAATAAGTTAGAATTAATTCTAATGAGACTAAATTAATTATGGGCTTATGGGAGCTTGAATTATTTAAGTCCAATTAGATTCTCCACTTGGCTTCTAGGGATGTTATCAAGGAAAGTAGGAAAAATAAACGGAGATTACCGGAAAGAAAATAGGAAAGAAAGGAGAGAAATGACTGAATTGGATTCAACCTAATAAGACCGAAACAATTTAATTAAGAGTTAAACAAATTGGGTCTTAAGCCTATAATTATATATTAGGCTTACACTAATTAATTGTTAATTATAAGCCTAAAAGAACATTTAATATTAGGCTGGATTTTAATTTGATTAATTAGATTAATTGAATTCAAACAAAATCTTAAAAAAATTAAATAAACAAAACCAAATTCTACAAAAAGGTAGGATTCGATCATGCTTATTATTAACGAGTGAAAGTGTGGTAGTTGAAAGGACACAACTCTTTTAACATTCTTATTGAACGAAAGTGAGTGTTTTTTGGGTTCTTCACTCTCTACCAACTAGTTGACCACGGCAAAGAAAAAATCCTTCAATTTTCTTCTCTTTTCCCACCAAAGGATCTTGTTAATCAACCTATCCAAGGAACAAGTGGTTGATTGGATTGGTTGAGGACATAGTACTGAGGAGTTGAAGCAATGGCGAGGAGTCAGTAATATTCTAATCTTGTTCTTATTTTATTTATTTTCTTTATGCCATATCATGAGTGGATTAAAAGCATGCTAATTTGGTGTTTATATTTCTGTTGTGTTTGATTTAAAAAAAAGTTTTGAAATCTACCGCTTATCCATGGCAAGCATGAACCTGTTTTCATTCCAACGGTAAGGGTATTTGTAAAAGGTGATTTTTTAGGATATAAATGAAAAAATTTTATATGGCCTAATTGTAGCCAAAATCGAAGTTACATTGACATGAATTCAATTAGCTTTTAAGGATATGTAATCTAGAAAAAAATGCAAGTGTTAGTTGTGTTTTATAGTAAGTGAAATTTCCCAGAGAATTGAGGGAAATTGGATAGTGCAGGTTCGGGGCACTCTTCCCACGATTGTGGGAAGGTCCTCCACATTCCTAGATAATGTTTTGAAATGAAAAACTTCTGTTTTGTGTAATTGTTGAAACACATAAGAATAAGTCACTTTAAATTGGTTTATTTAGACTTGATAGAAACTTAAAATGATCCTAAATTGTTGATTGGTTTATTGGTTAAGGGTTTGATATGTTTGGGTTTTTAATTGATGAGATAGCTTAAGGAATGGATCGTCTTGATATCAATGTATTGAAATCTAGGAATTATGAGTTGTTAAAGGAGATAAGATGTTCTTATGAATGCAAATATGATTCAAAGGATATAAGTAATGTGTATTAGATATAAATGAATGAACATTGGAGAACATGAAGTAATTGTGAGTGAGAATTGGATAATTAGGAATGTATATGATAGATGAATAAATCAAGCTTACTTAAAGTATTAACTTAATTGCAAAATGGTAGTATCCAAGCTATAAAGTTTGAATGATTTGAATGCGTATAAGTATAATCAAGATCTTTGTATATTAACACATACCTAGAAGGTCAATTGAGCATGCATTGAAATATGATATATATATATATATATATATATCCATGTGAATGTTTGAATAATCATATGATCGACAACTTAATGATATATGAAATATATGTGCATTACATAAAGATAGATACACAAGTTCATCATCAACTTTTAGACATTACCAGATCATCAAGTAAATAACTAATTTGGAGCATACTATGAGTTAACCTAAATCTATAAACTCAATTATATGTGTTTCTGTCTGATCTATATGCTGAATATGAAATGTGATAATAATTGAATGTGAAATGCTAGAATGAATATGAAATGTGTAAGTAATTGAACGTGAAATATCAGACTTAGATCCGATGAATTTGATACAAACGATAGAAGCACACAGGAATGAAAGGTAATAAAGTATGGCATAAGGAGTGATGCATCACATTGAAATTCATGATCAGATAAAAGAGTTGTGACCAGAGCGACCAATGTGAAAAAGAGCTTTAAGTGCAAGATTGTGCACAAAGAGCTAGAGGCTTAGTTATTAATGAGCCTGATATCCACAATGGATACAAGACTGTAAATGAAATGAGACCGGTATCCAAAATTGATATAAGACAGTAAATAGGCACATGGTCACAACAAAGCAAAACAAAATGGAGTCACATGTTTATTTGTATATATTCTTATTTATATCATATGATTGAATTGAAATGAATTACTGAATTGTTTGAAATACAGTTGACAAGTAAATGATGATATGTTGTGATATGCAATGTTATTTTACATGATATTATGAAATGTTATTTTACTTCAAATACTTATGAAAGTATGATAAACTTGATGTACTTCCTAAGGTATGATGAATGTGATGTGATAGTCAATACTGGATGATGTGTAATACTTGTTGAATTAGGATATGACTTTTCTCTATGTATCTGACTTGAGTGAATACATTGATGATAATTCACTCACTGAATTCCTAAAATCATCAAAATTGCAATGTTGATTTTTAGGTTTAGAGGAGATCTAGTTAGACTAATTGGAGTATAGCTACTGCAATTGAACATGAGTTAGTGGTCGAGATCAGTTGGACCTGCAAATTTCTTTAGTCATTATGCATTAAGAATAATAGTTCTCACCTATATTCATGTATATGTGAACTCTAAAATGTAATGAAAATTCTAATTTATTATGATTTTATATGAAATGATTCAAAATTAATGTACGAAATGCTTTTGTTATGTGTTACTCTAATAATGTGGTAATGGGATCATTTTAATGTGCCATCATCGTGAAGTTTGTTCTTGAATAATCATCAATACATTTAGGCATATGCTATATGAGAGTGGTACGTTACATTGTAGTATTAGAGCCCAAGCTTAGCATCTTACGTAAGCATTCATCATAATTTGTGTCAAGGTACATGCATCTTAAATATGTCATAGAATGCAGTGGCAACTTATCTCTAATCTTAGTTGTATTTAAATAAGTCACGTGCATGAACATTTGTTAAAATTCTAAACTGTTAGAAACAATGAGAAGAATGATGATCTGTTAGAGTGTGAGAAAATGAAAGTCTGTTGATATCTTGAAATAGGTGATACTACATGGTTTGATATGTTAGACATAGATTCAATATATTTGTATTTGTGGTTATATCATTGAATATGATATCAGTATTGTGTTGTGGTTGTATACCTTTTAATTGATATGGATGTGAATACATTTTCGTTGATTGATTGAGAAAAATAGAGATACAGGTTGAAATGACAATATTTAAAGTGTACTAGAAAAGTTAGAAGAAAACCAAAATTTATTATTACCTTAAGAGGTTGAACTTGCAATTAGAATGGTTGTTTAATTATCTTATTAAGAGCTTATGATTTAGTATAAAATATATCATTAGATCTGATATAAGAATTTCATGATGGTTATGTATCTTATATTGTTGAATTAATTGAGAACATACTTACGTATGATGAAATAAATGATAACGATGATGTCCTCTAGGTCAAGTTAATCAGTTATTGTGAGGGCACTCTGATGGTGTGTTTATCTTGACAAATAATGCTATTGGACACGTATGTATTACATGCTTGGATATGGTACAGGGAGTGATCTATGACATATTGAATGCTCATAAGTCTCAATTCTCATAGTTAAAATTCTGAGATAACTAAGAGTAGTGCAGTGGAAGTATAAATTTATATGGATATATTGAAATGGAAACCACTAAGGATAAGTAACTTCTATGTAGTCATAGAATACTCAAATGTTACCTAGAATCAATAGACATCAATTTATCATCAGTTTAAGGTATTAATTGGTGACTTTCCAAAAATAAATCTCTGGATAAGATGTAATGATCTTGATGGTAAATAGAAAAACATAAGAGTAAATGAACATGCCTACTGCTTCATTGAGCTTTAATATATAGTACTTTTTGATAATGTAAGATATGATAGTAAATGATTTTTTTGAAGTATTGCGAATGGATGGAAAGTAACAATGAACATAGTTAACTAAGAAAGATTTAGTGAACAATACAAGTAAATTTGGAGAGAAATGTTTTTATAAAGACTTTCATTGAACATATAGATCAAATGTTCCAGTTCTAAGAATGAATGAATATTGAACGAATCAGAAGTGAATATTAGAGTTGGGTAGATCTGATACTTAGGCACATGAAACTAAATATACTATAGAGAATACATGAATTTTGTTTGTTGTAAAGTATCCAAACTACGTTTTTGGGTTCTTAAATTTGAGATGACACAATTACTATTGCTAGAAGAACTTAGGTCCATAATGTATTCTATGCTAGCATGTTCAGAAGGTATAAGTTAGATTTGATATATGTATTAGTATTTCATGAAGTTAATATTTCAAATAATTTGAATTATGTGGAGAAACTAGTAAGAATGGTTAGACATCAGGATAAGCCTTTGAGGAATCAAATGATTGGAGAAAATCATTTGAGAGTTGTAGTTGATTAGGAGATTGAGAAAAACATGAGAAAACATTACCCCATCTGTGGAATTAGTTAGTTAACAATTTCGAGGATGAAATGTCTTGGGGCGGGGATTGTAGTTTCCTCTCTCTCAAATTATTGAAGGATTTAAAGTGTTAGATGTTGGATCGGGAAAAGAAAGCATGCCATATTTGGAGAACCGGTAGATGTCAAAACTTTTTAGAAATCTTATTTGTAGAAAAAGCAACATATCCAAATCATCATGCCAATCTATACATGATATGGTATAAGCATAATAATAAACATAAACAAGATAATGATATTACTGACTCCTTTGCTACATCTTTAATTTCTCGTTGCGCTGTCCTCTCTTTCTTCTTGTATCCAAAGCCTTTGCTTTTGAATCCCTTTCTTTGTTAATCTATCCTCTCCTTGTTGTTGTATCCTCAATCAATTTGATTTACCTCTTGTTCTTCCAGGACAACTAGGTTAACAAGATCCATTGGTGGGAAAGGAAAAGAAATGTTTGGAGGAGATTTTTCATAGAAGAAATGAACCAAAAATGAGACTCTTCTTTGCAAATTTTGGCTCACTCATGCTGAAAGGAGAGAGAGAGTCAAACCATGCAAGAACACATTCTTACGCCCTCAATTTTGGCTATGCATGGAATGGAAGAAGAAAATAGAATCCAATGCATCACTTCTTACTTTAATCAATCATAAAGTAGCCACTAAATGAGACTCTTCTCATTTATCTTTAAGATGGCTATATGAAAAGACTATTAACCTAAATATGACCTACCAATTTCGGTTTTGGAAGATGGAAGAAGGAAGATGGTCCATCCAATGCACATCTTTCTTTTTTATTCCAATTAATGCTAATAGGTTATATGCTAACATTAAAAGATAACCATTAAACCATTTAATGGTACGTTCATAACTCTATAAAGACCATCTTTATTTAGCAATTTAATGTCAAATGTGCAGCTGCACAATCAGCCCATTAAAACCAAAATTGCTACTCCTTTCTCTAAATAATTTGTTTTAATATAATTAATCTAATCAATTACATTAAACCAAAGTCTAGCCCATTTCTAAGTGAACATTTGGGCTTCTAATTAACCATTTATTAGTGCAAGCCCAACATTCAATTATGGGCTTCTAAAACCTCTTTCTATATTTCTTACTTAGCTTGATAACCTTCCTTGAAGCCAAATGGGGAATCTTATTGGACTTTGATAATTCAAGCTCCAATACGCTTAGAATTAATTCTAGCTTATTAACTCAATGTCATTCCATTGAAGACAATTAGTTGAACTCTTGAAATATTAAATATTATGAGAACATATTTTATGTCCAATCGCAAACTCTATTTAGAACCTTATTATAGCCATCCATACAATAAAGGGTAAAATTACCGTTTTGCCCTTATTTTGGTTTCTTCTTGTAGAACTCATTTTTTACTTTATACGGTGATTAACACACAAGATCTCATCTTTATGTTGAGACTTGATGGGCAGCTAGTCAATCAAACTACTGTCGCCAGTTTAATCACCAAATCTCCTTAAAACTTCTAGAAGTGATGATATCACTATAAACTCTTTATTTGAGTGAATGGTCCCTGATACATGTTTCAATTAATAATTCCAACAAACAAACACTAGATTTATACTACGTAAAAAATCCATTCCGATCATATCAAGAATTACAATGAAACACGTACAAGTTCACCATTCATCAAGATTGTGGTTCATAATAAGCGAATGCTTAAGTTGTATGTTTTAAGATTAAAGTAACGACCCACTTTATTCTTGAAGACATACTTGATTCTAGATTCATTTAATAATGCCATTATCAATATTCAACTACTATCATGGTATGAAACTCATCATTTCCTAGAAGTAAACTCGTTTACTTACACAAAGATAAATTGCAACAGTACAATCTAGACCATAATCAAGCAACCAACTTGATTATTCAACTATGAATCCATTAATTTAGATGCTAATGATATACATGTTTCTCATACATCTCTATGTATATGTTTATTACTTACAAAAGAATCTTGGTACCTTATGACTAGATATATAATGCTCATAAAAACCAAGTTCTTTTATTTTATTAATAATAAATATTTCCATTACAAAACTTTAACTGAAGAACATTAAGTTACATGTAAATACACTTGCTTTCTAGGGTACTATATTTACCTAACTCCAACAATCTCCCACTTGTCCTAAAGCAAGTTTGACATATCCCTCATTCCCATCCCCGCTAGGTGACCCTCAAAACTCTTTTGAGACGTCTTCGTAAACGGATTAGCAAGGTTTTGCTCTGTGGGAATATTTACCACATCGACGTCTCCACGTTGCATTATCTCCCTTATGAGATGATACTTTCACTCAATATGTTTGGCAACTTTATGATTCCGAGGTTCTTTAGAATTAGCCACTGCCCCACTATTATCACAATAAAGTGTAATGACTTTTTTTGCCTCTGGAACTACCTCCAAATCATTTAGGAACTTTTAGAGCTAGACTGCTTCCTTTGCTGCTTCACAAATAGCAACATACTCAGCCTCCATAGTCTAATCAACAATACAAGATTGCTTGACACTCCTCCAGACTATGGCTCCACCTCCTAAAGTAAATATAGAACCAGAAGTTGATTTCCTTTAATCAACATTTGATTGGAAATCAGAATCTATATATCCTGTCGGAATAAGATGACTTCCAGAGTAAACAAGCATTAAGTTCTTCGTCCTATGAAGATATTTAAGTATACACTTAACTGCAGTCCAATGTTCCATTCCTGAATTGGACTGAAATATGCTTACTAGTCCCACTCTATAATAGATATCTCGTCCAATGCAAAGCATTGCATACGTCAAACTTCTAATTGCCGAAGCATATGGAATGTTATTCATGTGTTCAACCTCCTCTTGGGTTTTATGTGCTTGTTTCTTTGCAAGTTTGATTCCATGTCTAGTAGGTGTGAAACCTCTTTTGGAATCTTGCATAGCGATCTTATTGAGCATATTCTCATTGCAGGTTAATTGAGACAAGGCTATTTTTTTGTTCCTACGATTCTTTATAAGTTTGATCCCTAGAACATAGTTAGCCTCTCCCAAACCCTTTATTGAAAACTTTTCATTCAGCCATCCCTTAACCGTAGATAACATTCCCACATCATTCCCAATGAGAAGAATGTCATCAACATACAGGATTAGGAAAGTAACCTTACCTTTTTGTATTCTTTTATAAACACAAGGCTTATCTAGGTTTTGTATGAACCCATAGGTTTTGATATACTTATCAAACCTAATGTTCCAAGACCTAGATGCTTGCTTAAGTCCATAAATGGACCTTTGCAACTTACATACCTTATGCTCATTTCCTGGCTCAATGAAACCTTCTGGTTAGGTCATATCAATGATGTCCTCAAGATCCTCATTAAAAAAATGCTTTCTTAACATAATTTTTCATATTTCATAATTGAAACAGGCTATTATGGCCAAAAGAATCCTAATGGACTTAAGCATGGAAACAAGAAAAAAAAGTCTCCTCATAGTCTATACCCTCCTTTTTAGTATAGACCTTAGCTACCAATCTAGCTTTAAAGGTCTCTACCTTTCCATCCGATCCTCTTTTCCTTTTGTAGATCCATTTACACCCTATGGCTTTTATACCTGGTGGTAGATCTACAAGGACCTAGACTTCATTAGTCTACATGGAATCTATTTATGATTCCATCTCCTTGAGCCATTTTTCTGCATTAATATCATTAATAGCCTGAGTATACGTAATGAGATTCATTTATTCTTAGTCTGAGATGGAAATTAAGCCTTCTCCTAGACCTAGATACCTATTTGACTGTCTCACAACCCTCCCACTATGTCTAGGCACAACTTGATGATCATATTGCATTTTCAATTCAACTCTTGAATCCATTTTGACATCTTGTTCTATTATATCCGTATTAACTCTTGGTTTGGATGAAATGGCTAACTCCTTTAGTACTACTTCACTTCTTCCTCTATGATTTCTAACAAACTCTTCCTCTAAGAAGGTCGCATTTGTTGACAGAAATACCTTCCTATCCTGAGGACTATAAAAATAGTACCCTCAAGTTCCTAGAGGATATCCTACAAATAAACATACTTCAGACCTTGGTTTCATCTTTGTGGATTCAGACTTTAGAACATGGATTGGATAGCCCCAAGTCCTTAAGCTCCTCAATGAAGGTACTCGGCTAGTCCACAACTCCCTAGATGTTTTAGGCACCAATTTGGATGGAGCAAAGTTAAGAATATATGTTGCCATTTGGATGGCATATCCCCAGATCGATTCTGGAAGGCTAGTGTAGGACATAATTGATCTTACCATTTCTAATGGAGTCCTATTTCTCCTCTCAGCTACACCATCCTGTTGAGGTGTTCAAGGAGTTGACAAATTGGAAAAAATTCCATTGTCAATTAAATATTGCTGGAACTCTATAAATAAGTGCTCACCACCTCGATTCGATCAAGGTTATTTTAATGGCTTGCCTAGTTGCTTCTTAGCTTCATATTTAAATTCTTTGAACTTTTTAAAGGATTCACTCTTTTTATGCATCAAATACAAATAGGCATATCTTGAGTAATCATCTATAAAAATTATGAAATATTCATAACCTCCTCTTACTTGTACGTTCATGGGCCCATACACATCAATATGTACCAGGTCCAATGTGGATTTAGATATGTTTCCTTCAATACAAGATTCATAGGTGGGCAATGGGTCACTATCCAAGCCCATAAGGATCCCATCCTTTACTAACCTATCAAGTCTTTTTTGAATGAATGACCCATTCTTAAGTGCCACAAATATTTTCGATTAATGCTGGAGTCATTGGATTGTCTTCATTTTATCAATTCTGTGGTGTTTAGTGAGCTTGACATAGGTTCTATAAAGAACAATCCTTGTTTAATTATCACATCATAAATAAAATCCTTATTCTCATATATTGAAACAACTTTTTCAAAATATAAGGAATAAGCAGATTTTATTAAGAAAAAAACAGAAATCACGTTCCTTACAATCATTGGCATATAATAAACATCCTCCAAATATAACCTATGACCATTAGGAAAGTCCAAGATAACTATTCCCATTGATTCTACTGAAACATAGGAACCATTTGCTATCTTGACTTGAAACTGGCCTTTAGGTAGTCTTCTCCTTTGCTGGAACCCCTGCAATGAATTGCGAACATGTTTATTGGCTCGTGAATCTAATATCCAAGAAACAGATAAATCTGCCATATTTCTAGTTCCTAACAAACTTAGGAAACCCATACCTTGTTTGCTTTTGAGGGACTCAAGGTAGACTGGACAGTTTCTTTTCTAGTAACCTATCTCATTACAATGGAAACACTTTCCTTTGATGTTCTCTTTGGCCTGCTTTTTCATGGGTTTGGCCTTGACCCCTGATCGGGCCTTCTTTTTCATTGGACCTTTCTTCTTCTGCTTGCCCTTACCCTTGGGGATTGAAGAAGACGCTACATTAGCTTCGGGCCCATGAGCCTTGATATTCAATATCTCCTCCATGGTCTGGAGTGTATTCATCAACTCACTTAAGGTGTAATCCTTCTTGTTGAGCTTATAGACCAACTTAAACTGCTGAAAAGAAGAGTTTAAGCTATTAATGATCATAATCATCTATGTGTCTACATCCATATCCACCCCAAGCATCTCAGCCTTAGTGATCGCAGAGATTACCTTCATTATGTAATCTTGCATCGGTTCACCAGGTTTCTGTCTGAGATTATGCAAGGTTGCAAACCTAGTCCTCACACCAAATATCTCATATAGGTGATAGACCATTGAACTAGCAGTTTTCATACAAGCAATTTGCTTTTGCAACATACCGTTGACAGAAGCTAGAATATAACACTTGGTAGTCTTGTCAACATTCTGCCAACGCTCATGTTATTAGACTATCTCAAGAGTTGAATCTCCACCCAGAGGTGTAGGATTATTTTCAATAACACCTAGGAAATATGTTCATATTGAAGAACAATGTCAAGGTTACGTCTCCATTCATTAAAATTGTTTTCGTTTTCCAATTTGTTATTTGTC
>JAOSBN010000178.1:29513167-29545415 GCA_027563595.1 Erythroxylum suave
TGGATTAAGCAAAGAGGGTGGTCATCAGTTACCTTGGAATCTGATTCGCAATCTTTAGTTCATGCTATCACAGAAGCTGGACTTAGAGATCATTCACCACTTGGTTTGATTGTTAATGATTGTAAATCCCTCCTATTGGAAATTCGGGATGTCAATCTTGTTTTTGTGAGACGATCTGCGAATAACATTACTCATGTGTTAGCTCGAGCTTGTGTTAATTCGACGGATTTAGTGGAGTGGTTTCATGATCCTCCACTTTGTATTTTTGATTTAATTGCACAAGAGAAATAAAAGTCTCACCAATTAACTTCAAAAAAAAAAAAACCCCACTGCAAAGCAGATAATCCGGAGTGGGGATATTATCTACATCATGGGATAATTAGGCGATTCAAGTGCTTCTTCCATCTAAATTTTATAAGAAGGATTAATAAGAGAAGACAAGAAATCTTGGTTTCAAAATTAGAACGCTTTAATGCATAACCATAAAAACTAGATTGACCAACTAGCTAGGTTAGCTGAGCGATCTCTAAGATTTTACTAGAAACATGATGCCTATTCCTAAAACAAGAGGAGAATGCAAAGGAGAATTTTAATATATTCAATGAGATAAACTATTGTTTTTCTCTTGATAATTAGTACTATCCTCCTTATTAATACACATTAAAGTCTACAAAATTTTACAGGATTTCATTAAGCAACTTATGAGGATGCCACAAAGCAGAAGAATACATAGATATGAGGAAACATAAATATTATGAGAAGAAGACCTTCATATAGCATATTGAAACAAGGGAGATTCCAAACGGTGTTTTGCAAATAACAAAATATAATTACCACTAATGAGTTTATTATTTTAATAAAAAGTAACATAAAAATAAAATGAAGTCATAAATTTAAGAAGATAACTTATGAATTTGATTAAGAGAATTTGAAGTTTATAATAGTCAAAATGAAGGTCAAACCAAAAACAAAATAAGATTAAGATTTATCAAGGTCATTTTTTAGTTTTTTAATTGTAATCTCACTTTGTTAGTTTGATACTATAAAAGGTTGATTGCATATAACATTTCATTTCACTTCATTGCATAAGTTATTACATTTATCAAGAGGCATTAAAGCATTTGAAAAGAAAAATCTCCTAATCTTTTAAATGTGTTTAAAGAAAAATTTTGGGGAAGTGCTTAAATCATAATTAGACTAAACAAATTAGTTTTGAGCATGTGAAGTTATTAAAATTATATTTTTAGGGTGATTGATAGATTTATATAGGTTACTAGTTGTCGAATATAGGTCAAAGTTACTAAATTTTGATATACCTTGAGTGTTGTTGTATTGGTTGATGTATTAGTCGACTAATGTATCATATTAGTTAACCAATATGCCTACTCGTTGGCCAGCATTAAAACAACCGATGAATCTTGTGCTTTTAATGCATAATGGTCAATTAGTTTGTTATATTGGTAGACCAATACTTTGTAAATAATCGTTGTAATGACTAGTTTTTGGCTCCAACGACTAGTAGTGGTCCTAAAATACTATAAATAAGTATTTGCTTGTTATTTTTAGCATCAAGAAGCATTTTAGTTCCTTTTATACACATTTCTAAGTATTTTTTTAATTATTTGAATATTTATTGTCACATTTTGAATATATGAGCCCTTTTGTGATTATCCAAATAATCGAGTCAACAAGTTCAACTTGTAAGGTATTCTTGGAGTTTGTGATCATTGTATTGGGAGTACCTAAAGTGGTATGAGGATCCTTTTTACCTTAAAGAAAGATGAAAAAGGAGGTTACTCTTTGCCAAAAATAAAAGATTGTATAAAGGTTATTTGTCACCTTAGAAAACGAATTAAAGTGGAAATCTATAACATCATCTTGTGAATGGATGTAGGCAACGATTGTTTTTCGAGCCACTACAAAGTAGTTTGCATTTCTCTTCCTTTAATGTTTACCTTAATGTTTACAAGCACAATTAAATTCTTTTACGTTTATTTCGTTCTTGCATTTGTAATAATTTATAGGCATTGTTTTTATAAGTTAGTATCATTTAATTAAAATCTTGAATTCACTCAATTCATTCTTCCTTTTGGGTGCCATTAAGGAATTACAAGTCGTATCGAAGTAGGTTTATGGAGCTAATATATCAATGAATTCCTATAACAATGGTCTTAATGGCTTACTTAGGAGCATATTCGTCAACCTTTAAATAAGAAGGTCGAAACATTAGTAAAGGCTCTTTCTTTGATAAAAATGACTACCTTTATTCAAAACAAGAATATTTTTTTTTAATGGCCGAAAATGTTGATTGATAGGAATATCTCAAGTTGTCCATACATCCCTACCAAAATTATAAATGATAGAAAAGTTTCCAAGTTGAAAGATGGGATCCTTAAGATAAAAGATTAATCTCCTTAAATAGCAAAGTTGTCCACATTTTATTTTGTATATTGGGAAGAAATGTATTCAATATAGTTCTACGTGTGAAATGGTTCTTAAAATTTGACATAATCTAGAAGTCATTCATGATGGAACAAAACTAGTTAAGGAAAGCAAAGATAGCATACTAACTCACTTATATAAATTGCCCCAAATGAAACAGGGTGAAAGCCCAAGGGTCTTGGAAAGTCCAACACTAACATTGAAATGGTAATGAAGTTACTTAGGTCACTATAGAAACCATAAGAAGCTAAAGTGATAGCCATATAAAAAGCTAAGGATATAACAACTCGATCACTAGAGGAGCTTGTTAGATCTCTTCTTTCATTCAAAAGAAGGATCCAGGAGATGCAATAAGAAATGACGCTTTCAAAGAGAAAGAATTTAGTATCCATTGCTTCAAAGGAAGAATCAAGTGAAGAGGAAGAGAAATCTTCTAGTGAAAGCGATGAGGAAGATATTTCTTATCACTAGAAAATTTAAGAAATACTTGAAGAACCCCTTAAGGAGAAAGGATTGCAAAGGTGGTAAGATGGATTCAAAATGTAAATCAAATAAAATTATTTTCTTTGAATGCAGGGAACTTGAATACATGAAGTCTCAATGTTCTTTTCTCAAATAAAATGACAAACATGAAAGAAATAACAAGAAGGAGAAAAGAGACAAAGGAAAAATAAGTTTCTCGAAGCCTCCATTTAGGATGACACAAATAACTCCATAAGGGAGCAATCAAAAGGAGATGTAGCTTATATGTGCTTTATGGAAAAAGATAATGATGAGATACTCTCTAACTTTAAATCACGTTATAATAATAGTGACATTGATCTAACCTATGATGAACTTATAGGGAGTCTCGAAACTATGGGCATGAAAAAGAAAAAAGTTATCTTCTTAAACACATTAAATTACATCAAATTGAAATTTCGTTATTTTTGGGTTTCAAATTTGGGGATTTTCATTCCTTTCTTAATTTGAAGATATCTTTTTAAATTGATGCCTCTATAATTAAATTGTATGAGGAGTTAAGTTTATTTCCCTTTCAATTATTGTTACATCTTTAATTTTGTACTATTTTTGGTATTTTAAGAACTTTTTTCATGTTTCAATTTTTGAAAATTTATGGCTTTATCGTTACATCTTTAATTTTGTTCTTTTTTGTATTTTAGGAACTTTTTTCATGTTTTAATTTTTGAAATTTTGAGGCTTTGTAAGTTGTATATTTTAAATTGATTGTTATATGAAAAAATTATGCTTTTATGATTACAATTCCAACCTCTAATTTTATCAAAATTTGCCCCTTATTTCTTTAATTGAATCTTTAAACTTAGGCACAATATCAAAATTTTGGAATTTTCGAAGTAGACACAAATAAGTACATTTCTATCAAAATTGACATTTTGTTTTAAATTTTTAAATATTTAATAGAACTCTTTAGTGAGGAATTTTATCATTCTTAATAAAATATACTTTGATTATTTTTACCAAGTTAGTTTGAAGCATGGCACTATATATTATGCATTTTCAAATAATGATTCTTTTTTATGATGCCATAAAGGGGGAGAAAGATTGGTGATATTATATTGATGAAATTTAGGGGGAATATTTTTTTAATTTTTTTTCATTTTAAGTGATATGCTTATGGAATTGATGTTATCTTCATGTATGCATATTGCTTTGATTTTGATTATCTCCTTTGTTCTTTGTATTGAATTACGCTCTTTATATCGAATTATGTTTTTTTTCCATGCACTAAAGAGGAGCTAATTACCAATTTGATATTTGTTTATGTGCTTAACTTTGTTATTGTTCTCTAATATCATAAATATTTTGTCATTATTAAAAAGGGGAGATCGTTGAATCAAAGTAGGTTTTAATAAGTGTTTTGATAATAACTAAACAAAACTACTACGAACGAGTTTATGAAAAGTAATACAAGAACAAAATAGGGTTGTAAACTTAAGAAGATAGCTTACGAAATTGATAAAGAGAAGTTGAAGTTTTATAACTATTGAAATGAAGATCAAATCAAGAAAAACAGAGGGCCAAGACTTATCAATGTTAATCTTTAGTTTTTAATATTAATGGTAATCTCTCTTTGTTAATTGGATGTTTTAAAATACTCACTATGCATGCATATTTCATTTCACTTTATTGTATGAGCCTTTACATTCATTAAGAGAAATTGAAGATTTTGATATTAATTAAAAAAAACTCTTGAACTTTAAAACATGATTTAGTTAACATTTTGGAAAGCTTTTAAACCATAATTGGATTAAACAAGTTAGTTCTGAGCATTTGAAGTTATTAAAATTATATTTTTGTGGTGATTGGTAGAATTATATAGGTTAGTGGTCGACCAATATAGGTTAAAGTTGTTAAATTCGATTTATTGTGAATTTATTGTAATATTGGCTTATGTATTGGTTGAGCAGTGTACCATATCAGTCGACCAATATACCTACTAGTTGACTAGTATGCCTACTATTCGACTAGTATTCCCATAGCTAGCAAATTTGGTACATTTAATGCATATTAGTCAATCAACTTGCTATACTGATTGACCAGTGCTTTACAGATAGTCATTGTAACGACTAGTTCTTTGCTCCAATGGTTAGTAGAGGTCCCAAAAAAACTATAAATAGGTTTTTTTTCATCAATTTTAGAATACTTTTTACACACATTTCTAAGTATTTTTCAATTATTTGACCATTCATTGTCTTATTTTGAGTGTGTGAGCCTTTCTATAATTATAAAAATAATCAAGTGAGCAATTTTGAGTTTTAAGCTATCATTAGGGTTTGTGATCATTGTGTTGGGAGTACCTAAGATGGTTTGAGGTTCCTCTTTGCCAAAATAAAAGATTGTACAAAATTTATTCTTCGTATTAAAAGAAGAATTATAGTAGAAATCCAAGAAGAGTCTTAGAGGTAGATATAAACAAGGATTGTTTAAAAAATCACTATTAATCGATTTGTGTTCTCTTCCTTGACTCTTTACTTTATTGTTTACAAACATAGTTAAATTCTTTTAGTTTTATTTCATTCTTATATTTGTGATAATTTATAGGCACTTTTTTTATAAGTTAGTTTCATTTAATTTAAATCTTGAATTCATATAATTCACTCCACTTAGGTGTCATTAGGGAATAATATAGCATAAAATTCTAAAGGATGAGGGTTAAAAGTCTTTCATACCTCCTTAACAATTTTTTAGCATACCAA
Organism: Erythroxylum suave; assembly: GCA_027563595.1. NCBI lineage: Eukaryota > Viridiplantae > Streptophyta > Magnoliopsida > Malpighiales > Erythroxylaceae > Erythroxylum > Erythroxylum suave. The sequence goes on from JAOSBN010000178.1 coordinate 29,518,828, forward strand.
ATAGATAGAAAATATGGACCCTTTAGCTCCTCTTAAAATTTCTCAATCTCTTTACTCTCCGTTATTTAAACACATTTTGAAATACTCAATCATCTAAACTTAGAGTTCACATATATTTCTAGGACAAATGTTAAAAATTTCAAACTAAAGAAAACTATGGTCAAAGTCAGGGTTTTAGAAATTTTAGGTAAAGTTCCTTTTGATTATAGAGAAAAAGTTGAAAAAGATGATGAGTAAAAGGCCTTTTATAAGCATAAGACAAGAAGTTAGTCAAAGCTAGCTATGAATGCTAATTTTCTCCATATTGAATCTGGGGAACCATATACCTTGATCATATTCATTTTTAAAGAGAGAAAAGGTGAGACGAGTGTTTATGCTAATTTGAAGGATGCATGATTTACTATTCTTATATTATTTTGTCCATCTTATTTTTGTTTTTAATTCTTTCCCTTATGTATTTCCAAAATTAATTTAATTTCCAATTATGATATTTCTTGTTTACTTAGTAATTACTATGTTTGATTTTGTATTCTAGTACCTTTTGCATTATCTATTTTTTAAAATGTTTACGTAAAGCATCAAAGGCTTCAAGACTTATCGTAAAATTTATAGTAAGCAACTTATTTGCCAAGGCTCAGAGAAGTTTCTTGATCTTTAATTTCCTTCTTTCTCTAGTTTTTTTACTTCCAATTCTTTTATGTTTGTCTATTAAGGATAATGTATAACTTAAATGTGGTAGAGGGGTTATATTAAGGCTCAACAACTTTAACAGAAATTAGTTCAAGCATTCAACTTAATTTTGTTTAGTTTAGGGAGTTCAAATTTTAAGAAATTAAATAAGGAGATTGTTGCAATAAAAGTGATTCATTATGTGTGAGACTACCTTGTAGTTGAATTGCATAAGTTAACAAAAATTATCATTAATGAGTAGTCTAGTAGAAGCTTAACCAAATATTCCTCAGAGAAATACTTAAAATTTAATGAATTACCAAGTATATTGATGTATAATTTCTGAAAAATAATAAAGACTAACAAGGCAAGTGCATTTGTTGTTGTTACAATATATAGCCCAAAGAATACAAGTATTGTTCCTACAAAGACTATGAGTACCTTTTTATTTCTATCTTTATATTTTCTAATTTAACATAATGAAAGATCAATTTAACAGAAGTGACTAATTGAATGAAAATTGTTAATCTAAAATCACAAACCAAAGCAATAAATGAGAATGAAGCAATTAGTTGATAAACAAGTCTACATATAGAATTCCTATATAATCTTTCTTGTCTCAAATCTATCTTGATTCAATTATTAATGTTAATTTTTTGGAGAAGTAAAAATTTCAAAGCTATGACCATATTCTTTATCAAGAAATACAACTCCTATCTTTAGGTTAATTGATTGAAATCTCTTTCCAATCAAAATTCCTAAGAACGCATTAACTTACTTTAATAATTTCTTTATTAGATTTACTTTATCCTAAAAGACTTATATGACTCCATCTTTAGGATTCCATGCAACTTTAATTATTGTCACAATATATATATTCATGTATATGATTTCTCAATCCTTATATATGAAATTAGAAATTAAATCAAAATAAAAAATTTAATTAAATACAAAAAGTAATGACTAATTTATAAGAAAATTTAGATTTTTCATTAAATGAAAAAATCTATCGTAACAAATAGTTATAGCCATCCCATATAGATTGATACCAATTTATAAACCTGATCTGACCTAACCTAAACCAATTTAGACCAAAAACAAATGTTCATATGTTCTCGAAATTTCTTCTTATTGGGTTATGTCAAACCATTCTTTTCATCATCTTCCTTATATTATAACATTTCTTTTCATTACTTACCACTTGATTCGACCTGTTCATTAAGCTCTTGGAGGTTGAATCAAAGTATTCCAAGAATTGCACTATAGAGTGCAACCTCGGGTCGTTCAGTTAATCGGAACCTAAAATGATTGAACCTAAGTTAACCTACATGTCATGCTATGCAAACTAATTTGGAGAAAGGGGTTAATTTTTAAAATCATTAATAGCACTAATTTGAATGTAGAATGAATGTTTTTGGATTTTAGGGGCAAAGAAAACTGAAGGACGTAAAACACAAAAGATTAAATAGTGATAAAGTCCCCTTGAAGGTGGGTTTTAGCCATCATAGTTCTAAATTGATTTAAGTGAGAGTAGAAGTCACTAAGCTTCAAAATGGTGAACCTTGAAAGACTCTTCAAGTCTAGGATCTTAATCAATGAGACTCCATTTTTTTAAAAATCCTGTTAGGTGCTCTTAGTGTGTGTAGTAGGATTAGCCAATCCAATGGTTCAAATGGAATCTAAAATCATCTCAACATCAAACATAACCATGCAAGATAAGAGAGAATCAAGGAGATTTCAAATAGACATATATGAAACTTTATATATTTTAAGCTCAGAGTTCTACATAAACCAATCCATCCTACACATAATGAATATCCAACGTTTGATTAAAACTATAATCAAATAGCTTAACTACAAATCATAAATTCTAGACCTAGGATGTTATAAATTCATAGTTGAACCATGGATTAAACTACTCCCCTTTTTCAACCCATTGAACTCCAGCCATTGCTACACCTTCAAGAGGAAAAGAAATGCCTAGCCACTCATTACACTCAGAAACTTCATAACTTGGAATGAATCTGAATCACCCATGGTGGAGGTTTGATAGTGGAAAGAAGAATATGGAAGAGGATAGAGTTTTTTTCAAGAGAGTAAAAATGAAGGAGAGTCAATGATAATGTCTCTGCCACCTCCCCCTTACTTATCCCGAAATAGGGTTTTTTAAGTGCTATTCAGGTTGGGTCATATGCATGGGTAAGTGAGATTTCCAAAAATGACTTGAGTTTTAGGTCGCTGTTTCGAAGTTTGATTTCACTACGGCCAAATTTTCCCAAAAAGTCTGAGCTATTGATTTGAAAGTTTCACCGCGGCGAAGTGATGAGTTTGCTGCAGCCAAATTTTCCTTAAAGGTTTGGACTATTGATTCACATGTTTCACTGTGGCAAAGTGATGATTTCGTCGCGACTAAGATGTCCCAAAAGGTCTTCTTCCTTGATCTTATGGCTTAGCAATTTGTTGGTCCTCACTCTTGGCTCCACTTCTTGAGTGTCCTGTAATGAAAAGCAATAGTTTGCAATATCGATTGTCCTATAAACCAAATGAGTGCAATTACTACTAATTATGAAAATTTTATCCTTAAACTATATAAATTCAAAACAAGCACTCCTAAACTAAATTAAGCACAATATCCAACAAAAAGAGCCGAAAAGTACAAAAAAACTATAAAAATACCACTGAATAATAAAGAAGACTTGGGTTCAATCACTACTGATAAGCAACATCGAGATAGTCTAACACTTACTTAATAATCTTACTCATCTCAAACTCCTTACATGCAAGATCTAGGTTCTTATGAATTTGTATTTTAACCATATTGATACTATTTAATATGTGATATTAATAATTTCATCATTCTTTTATCCAAAACTAGAAAGTCCAAAGAGAAGTAAAAGGGTAAGTCAATATGATTTATAGCTAGGAAGCTCAAAGCAAAGCAAAAGAGTAAGCATACATGATTCCATTCTTTCAAAACCTACTTTCCTTTTCTTAAAGTGCTTTAACCCAATATAGCTAACACTACAAAACTCCTATAAATGGAATCTAGAATAGTTAGGGTTAAAAGTGACATTCGATCTCATAAGACAGAGAGTCATGGCTAATTACTTATATGTTAATGCAAAATGAATTTGATCATATGATTCTTCAAAACTCCTATAATTCTTAGTTATTCAACAATTGATTTTTGGATGGAGAGTTTATTGACCAAATTATGTTAGGAAATTAACCGTCATCTAATAATGGGTATAATATAAAATTATTTTTGTAATTTTTTAATCAAATCTCTTTACTTGAATAGCTTGAAAAATATGAATACTAAATAAAAAGGTTGAAAGATACTCTATTCAAATTCTTACATAAATCATTTATATCAAACTGTCAACTATAAGTTGTCCATATGTTCAACCTTTAATAGTATCTATAGTGTAGAGAAAAGAACTTAACATTTGAGAGGATGGTTCTCCAAAAGGCATTCGAGTAAAATAATTAGAGAATAAATGGTCATGGTTTTCCATAGCCTTAAGAAACATATTGCCTACTTGGTTGACTGGAATTGATGTTTAAATTCTACCCCTAGTGCTTAAGCAATTATGAACTGCCAACCACAATATAACTAAGTATCTAGGAAAGAGAAACTTACTCTAAACAAGCTTAAACTAGTATACTTTAGGAGTATGGACCTGAACTATTTCTCTGCAAGAGTTATTTGAAAAGCAACCTAAGAAGTGGTTATTCCAAAATATATTATACTCCATTTTAGAGTTAGGCTAATAGTTTAGAAAATTGAGTTCAAATAACATATTGCCTCTATTGACACACTGGTAGGAGTTTCCAGAGATCAAAGCACTTAATTTAGAATTCTCAAGAAATAGAAATCTAAGGTTTTTGTAGTTAGGAACTAAGAGAGATCCCAAGACACCCTAATTTCCAAACTAGAGCTAAGAGTTACCATTACCAATTTTACTCTTTACATGAAGATGATTTAAGGATTTATGACATGATCTAAGAAGCATCACTCCCACGTTTGAAGGTCTAGAAGCTCCTTTTTAAAAAATAATCCTTATGCACCCATTTTAATAACAAGGACTCCTTGTCTTTAACAAGCTCCAATCTCTTTTGGCTAATAAGATTTTGTTAACCATCATTATCAAAATGAATTCCTAAGCCTCCCTCACATGTCGGTAAGAATATAGCCTTCCAATTGATCTTGGAATAAGGTTTTTTATGAGCATAACTACTCCATATGAAATTCCTAAGGAGTTTCTCAATATTCCTACAAATCTTCTTATGGAAAATAGAGAGTGAAGACTAGCGTTTGTAAAGATTACTAAGAATTAAAGATATTAGTTATAGTTTCCCTATGATGGATAGTGACTCATTACACCAATGCCCAAATTTGTCCCTAATTTTATTAACAGTACTTGGAAATAATTGTAAGTAACTCTAATTATAAAGATAGAGATCCTAAGATATGTAAATGGTGAAGCTCTTTCAATATATATTAGCTAGCAATTGGTAATTTTAAAACTTACTTTTTTCAATAGATAAATCACTTCTAGAAAAAAAGCATCACACTTTATAATTTGAAAACTCAAAATTTAAAGAGATAATAAATCTCCTTTCAATGAAGATTTCCACAGCATAATTAGATCCAATTCTGGAAAGAATTCTAATTAAATCTTAAACTAATATACACAAAATAAAATATAACATATTCCTTTTCTAATAAGGAAAATTAATCTAGTTTTTTATTCTGTATCACAATCTTAAAAGATGATTCTTTATAATAAGGGATTAAGTGGTGGCATGATGCTAGGAGCATTTAGCTTGTGGTTTGAGGAACTTTTTTTACATAATTTAGTACTTGTTTTAGTTTATATGTTATTTACAAGTCTTATTTTAACTATTTAATGAAAAAAAGCAAATTCGAATAATTTGGAGTCAAGTTAAAGAAATTTTAGTACAATTTTGGATGAACATAGGTTGAACATGGTCCTATGTTTAGTATATAGCAAAAACACAGGACCATGTTTATCCCTATGATGATTATTGGCCATTTTTTTTATTACCAATTTAGCTACATGAAGAGCATAACTTGGACATGGTACAATACCATATTCCCTAACTTCAAACTTGTGTTCTAAATGAAGAGGCTTAAATGCAAAATAGAAGAAAAACAAGCCTAACACAAGGTCAACATAGTACCATGTTGCTAACTTATGTTGGTAGTAAAGTTTAAGTAAATTAGGGTTTCTAAGGACACGAGATCAATAAAACACGTTTTGATAAAATGTTTGTCGAAACTAGTCAAAATAAGGCCCAAGAAAAGTTAGAGGATGAGAGGACGACCAAGGGAGGGCTAAGGACACATCAAGAAGAAAGAAACCTTAAAGAAAAGCAAGAAGCCTGTCAAGATTTATCAGGAACATTGAGTTTCAAATCTATGATAATATTACATTATTTGTTTTTTCTTTATTAACTATTTTGGGTTTTGTTCCCCAGGATTCTAGTTTTTATAAAAATAACTAATGTTTGCTTATTGCATTGAATTGAAGAGATGAACATAAAAGATTCAATATCAAAATTAATATATAGGAATTGAGATATCATATATATAATAAAGTCAAAGCACGAATAATGAAAGTTGTATGAAACCATAAGAAAGTGCTATGTAAACCTTTTGTGTTAAGGTCAATCCTACTACATAACTTTATAAGATAAATTAATGTATTCTTAAGAGTTTTGATTAGAAAGAAATTTCAAACAATTAACTCAAAGATGTAAGTTATATATCTTGAAAAGAATATAGATGTAACTTTAGATTAACTAGGTTTAATCATTAAATCAAAATAAATTCAAGCATAGAAGATATTCCAAAGGGATTACTCATCTATATTTAATTTGTTACTACTTATTTATTCTTATCTATCAACTTAATTAGTTGTTTCTTATTTATTATTTTAGTTTCAATAATTTCCTTTTTAAAATAAATCATTTATTTTATTAAATTAAATAATTAAAAGACAGTTTGCAACACCTTACTTCCACCGGGCATATACTAGATCATCTTGAGGACATTCGGGCACATGCCCTATAAAAGTAGCATGTTAGAGCAATCACATTCACTTTATATGACATCATACATAAATAACTCAAATATTCAAAGATTAAACTCCTTATTCCATTTATGAGACATAATTTACATTGTAACCTTTCACTGCATAGTTCATATATATATATATACAGTATCCACTAACATATAAGAGTTTAAAACTCCTTACAACATTCTACATGAAATGAGGAATTAACTATACACAATCTACTTGAGTCCTTAGATATCAACTGATGGACTTTGAGCCATTTTGTTCAAAAAAATGCAGCACTAGACTTCTTCTAGAATGTCTTTGACACTAAGTCTCCTTTCTCGTATATGAAAATCAACATTGCAATTTTGATGAGTTTTATAAACTCAGTGAGTGAACCATCCTTGATGCGCTCGCCCATATCAAAGCACAAAGATAGTTTACAATTCAATTTATAATCAATTCACATCACAAATACTAAATATCACATTACATTTCATATCAGAACAATAGGTCAATTCACATTTTATACCACAACATATACTTAATTATTTTTCCACTATATATCGAACAGTTCACTTGTTCATTTATATTTAATCATAAGACATGTAAGGATGTATATGCATATGCACATGTGCCTGAGCATCTTTTTAACTGTCCTGTATCTGTTGTAGAACCAGGCTTATTGATAACTATCCCGTATCCATTGTGGATACCGGGCTCATTTTAATATTGAGCCTGTGGCTCTTTATACACATTTTTTGAGCTTCAATTTCTTTTCACTAGCCACTCCGATCACAACTTCCTTTATTTGATCATACATTTCAATGTAATGAGATGCATCGATTCACATTATATGCAATCAATCACTTTCGTTCATCGTGTACATTCACTTTCACATTTTCATCGGACTTAATTCCGACATTCAATTTTTTTTTGAGAACACATATTTTTCCTAATTCACATACAATCAGAAACACTTCCAATATATTCCCAAATATCAAACTCTTTAAACCATTAATGTTCGAAATTATCAATATATCAATTACTATTCAATAGTTGAAATTTAAACAGAAATAAATCAATCCTAGTGAGAAACATCTATATTACTCACAGTACGCTCCAGATTAACTATTGCCTTCATTATACGACAATTTCTGGATGTTAATGATTAACTTGCGTATCTGTCTTCATACAATACACATGTATTTCACACATTATTAAGTTGATCATTCACATAAGTAATCAATCATACAAATATGTATATGTGTTATGTACAATGCATGCTCAATTGACTATTCCCTGGGTATGTATTCTTAATCACAAGTCTTGATCATTCAAACATTATCATTTAGATATAACTAGTTTACTCTTAGGTTTATACCTCAAGAATACTTAATTATTCTAATATCATCAATCATACATTCATTAATCCTTTATAGCATTTTATCATCACTCAATATCAAATTTCTCATTTATTTATACCTAATACATCTTACTCACTTTCTTTGGATCAATTAGCAATCATGAGGACACTTCCATTCCTATATCCCTCATTATTTTCCAGATTTTGATACACTATGTCCTTAATTCATTCTTTATTTATAATCTTAATCAACAATCTAATCATATCAAACACTTTATCAACTTATTCAACCTTAAACTAGGTTCATTTCAAGCCTCAAGCAAGTCTAAATCCGCCACAGGAAAGTAGCTTATCATTAGTTGGTTCAATATTCATTCAAAAGAGAAGAATGCACGTCCATAGCCTTTCCAATGCATTCCTATGATTGTGGAGGACTTGCCATGATCGTGAGATGTGTCATCTAAATATCCTTGCAATTCCCACGATAGTGGAGGCATTCCCACGATCATGGGTTATGTTATTTGATAATTCTAACAACTTTCTCCTTCCAATTTTCTAGATTAAAACCTCTACATACTATATCCAACACATCTTATGCATATTTTATCATTTTTACTTCATTTACTTATCATCTTTACCTCCATTTCAACTAAAAAACATCCATACTACAACTCGTAAACTATTATTGATCATTTATACTAAAAACAGAACATCAAACATATTTATTTCTTCATCAATGTACAACACTCATCACCAACACCATTTTCACTATCAGTCATCCTTAAACTATCATCACAATGCTTTTCTGAAAACAAACCATGAAGGTCATTAATATACTTACTTGTTTTAGCTCTAAAGCTTCTTCAAATCACATAAAACATAGGTCCCAAGCATTACACGATCATCAATCTTTCAAGGTAGAATAGATTGGGTCTTTTAGTAATAAGAAGAAAATAACAAGATATTTGAGTAGCAAAGTGCAAGATTGTAGCAAAGCTTAACATTGAGAGGGTTAGGTTGTGAAGGTCATGAATATCGTCAACGGGGAAGACAAAATGAAGAAGAAAATGAGAGTATTTAGCAAAAGTGAAAGACAAGATAAAGATAGTCTAAAAATATGAGAGTTTTGTGTGGTTAAAGGCTTGGTGAGTTTCATGACACATGTCGTGACACTTACCACATAAATAATCAAATTAATATCTGCTAATTATGATGCCAATGTCATTTATTCTCTAGTCTATTTGTTACCCAATTTTCTATGCCACTTATCAATAAATCCTAATGCCATATGTCATTTATTTCTACTACCATGTGTTAATTATTTTTACTACCATTTATCAATTTTTCTTGCCACTTGGCATTTTTCCTATTCTAAAAATACACATAAATTCACAATTCTACCAATTTTAACCAATAATTCTGAACTTACTAATTATAATCTATCAATTCTTGTCATTGGTAAACCAAAGTACAAGATGTTAGAAAGACACATTCATATCTCATTCATTATGCTCAGTCCTTTATCACATTCATCTTAATTTCATACCCTGGAATATGCCAATTGAGTGCAATTGTCTATCTCACAATTAATGTGTGTATGCTAATATTATGCATTTGAACATAATTATGAAATCATGTCATAGACGTACTAATTTCATTCTATATGATACCACTCATATGACTCATTAGTCTAAAATTTTAAATCTCTCAACAATTTGAGAGACGGGATGCTACACGATTAGTATTAATAGTTAAACTCATAGGATCGACTCCTCACTCACTAGACTATAGAAAACAGTAGATGGACTTACTTTAGTGATTCTTTTAATATTGTATAGTGTTTCACATTATTTACATTAAGTTTTGGTGTTATTGCTGGGACTAGAATATAAAAAAAGCGTCATTTTTATCAATTTTCCATTATTTATTTTTATTAATTTAGACATTTTTTCATTAATACTTTATAATTTCCTTTCTTGATCTTATATTTTTAGCTACATTTTAGGATTTAGGTATTTGATTATATCAATTGCCAAACATAATGGCATGATAACGAGATCAATACTCTATTATGATTTTATTATACCATTGCTTATAGTAGCATTGAAAACTTGGAATAAAAGGCACAACAAACCAGTATTAGTAATGCATTGTGATGTATGAGGTGTGGCACCCCAATTATGAATGTCAAGTATCTTACAATATGTACAACCAAATAAGTAACTTAATTTTATGAGGAGCTAGCATCAAAACATCTCCTATAATGATACTTACAATTTGGGGTAGAGACATTATCCAACTATACATGAAAAAATCAAGTTCCTCATGAATTTTAATAAGAATTGTGGCAATAAGGGAAGCCAAATCTTAGGGAGTTTGTAACGAAACTTATCAATACATTCAAAGATATTTTTCAGAGTACTAAAGAATATCTTCGAAATCAATAAGCCTTCATTCTTAACTTACAAATTTTGAGTGGAAGCTTGCTAAAATTGGCTCTCAATGGAAACCAAGTACTTTACCTAGTAACACAACACCAAAATTGAGGGAGAAAAATATAGCAACAATTTTAAGGAGTGAAAGGGAGTTGTAAGTTGAAGAAACAGAGATCAAAGAGAACAAGGCTAATTGCAAGAAGAGTAGGATGAGAAAAATGATGAGGCGAAACAATAAGAGAAGGATGAGGAGACAAAGAAAAAAGTTGTCAAGGAGGACAATATAAAGATACCAAACTCGAGCATACTTAAATTAGGAAGAAAAGGAGATAAATTTGATAATTTTCTAGAGTTTCTTAAAAAATTACATTTTGAAATGCCTTTTGTAAATATCAAAGTGCACCAAATAATTAAAAAAATCTCTTTTCTGAGAAGGTAAAGGTTAAAATCTCCTTTCTGACAAGGAAAAGGTTCGAGGAGTTATTAGAGGTTAGTTTAAATAAAGAGTGCTCCTACACCCTACAAGTATAAGAAGGGGAGATGGAAGATCCAAGTCTATTAGACTACGAGGAAACTAATAAGCCTTGAATTTTAAAGAAGAGTGAAAATAAGCCTTTGATTATAGATCTAGAACGAGTGAAGGACTTAAGAAGAAGTTCAACTAAAGACATAAAGAATCATTTATTAGGAGGCAACCCAATATTGATGTGTTGGGATCTTTAGGTTTAGTTTTAGTTTGTTTTTGTGATTTTAAACTCATGATTTTAAGTTTGTTTTAAAGATATTTCACTATTGAATCATGATTATTCTACTTGAGATGAGGGTTAATAGAGTTCTACAGACTATATAAGTAATTTTACCTCAAAGTACTATAGTAAAAATCATATTTCATAAACTCAAAGGCATATATTGACAACATTAAAAAAGGTCAAACATTGTTACTTTGATTGTTTCAAACTAAGTGAAAAGGTTGAATTAAAGAGTGGTCTTTGTATCCATTTAAAATGGTATCATGATAAGATATTTTCTCTCGCTTCAAAAAGATTAGGTGAATTTTCAAGCAAACTTCTCAATGCTCTTACATGTTATTTACAATTAGTGTTTTAATGTTCATTAAATAAAGATTTTGAAAATATTTAAAAGTTGAAAAATCTTTTTTATGGGTAAGTTTTCAAGCAAACTTCTAAATGCTCTTATATGTTATTTTACAGTTAGTGTTTTACCTTTCTTTCAATAAAGAATATGAAAACATTTAAAATTTGAATTTTTTATATGTTTATTTATGCATTGGAATAAACTTAATTGAGTTTGAATTTAAATATTTTATAGTAAACTAAATTAATTTATTATGATGCAAGTAGTTAGACACCTAAAAATTGATAAACTTTACAATTGAATGAATGATGGAGAGTCTCAATTGATGTGTTTGATTTGTTAAATGCTTTAATCAGAGTTACTTCCCATTTAACTTAAGAGTAATGAAATTGATTTACTTAAAAATAGGGAAATGCTTACTTTATATAATTTGGCACTTAATTCATATTTTGGTTATGAGCCCTATTTTATCTCTCCATTAAATAAGCAATAAATTTAGCCAAGTTAAAATCAAGTTAGCGAAGTTTTAGAACAATTTTAATAAATAGGTTGAACATAGTTCCATGTTTAGAACAGAACAAAAATGCAAGATCAAGTTCATCCCTTTGTTGCTTATTGGTGCATTTGATTCTTCCACAATGTGGCAACAAGTTGGAAGAAATAGCAGTATCTCTTAATGCTATAATAGGAATGCATATGTCTCAATCCATGCAACCGAAAGAATATTTCAATGATATGCCTTTAATAATTCTAACTGACTTTAGGAGCACTCACAAATTTATGAATATTGTATTGGTGGGACAACTGAGAATTCCTATAGAAGCTAAGGTTGGATTGAAGGTTATGTTGTCTAATAAAGAAAAGTTATGTTGTTTAGGCGTATATGACTTGATGCCCATAGAGTTAGTGACTTAAATATTTTGTTTGAGTTTATATATGTTACCTCATTACAAATATGGTGTAGTTTTAAGAGTTAGTTGGTTTGGAATGCTCAACCATAATTTTTGGTATTTTGTTGATATGAAGATGAAATTTAAATGGAATAATGAAGAAGTATAGTTTAATGACATGAAGGACTCCTCCACTTCAAAATTTCTCCCTTATTCACTTCTTCCATAGAATCGGGTAAGGAAATATAACTTTAAAGAGTTCTTATAAGTTCCAACTTGTATTTAACATGCCACAAGACCTGTCCTATTCAGAAATTGTGACCATTGTATAACTCTAAACCTTAGAGTCAGTCATATAGCTATCTGCCCTTACCGTTAGTCATAGATTCAAAACTAAATAAAAAAGCAATAGGTTGAGTTGCTTAAATAGGTAATTATTCAAACTAGTAAGTCCTCTTTCTCTTCCCCTACTCTATTAGTGAAGAAGGTTGATAATTTATGAAGATTTTGTGAGACTATCGAGTACTAAATTTCCATGAGGTGAAGGACAATTTTTTGTAACTGTGATATATGAATTACTAGAAGAATTACACAGGGCTTGTTACTTCTTAAAGCTGGGCTTGTGTTCCCGGTATCATCAAGTCAGAATGAGAATAGATGCAGAGAAAATAACTTTTTGCACCCAACATGGCCACTTTGAATTTTTCATACCCTTTGGTTTGCCCAATGGCCTATTTGCTTTTTAAGCCCTCATGAATTATGTATTCAAACATTACCTACAAAATTTTTATTGGTTTTCTTTGGAAACATTTTAGTCTGTAGTCATCTAAAGGTAGAACATATCCACTGCCTTCGAATTTTCTTCATATTGTTGAAAGAATGATAGTAGTGTTTTGTATGATGTTTTAGGGTGTAACTTGTTATGTAATTAGTGTGAATTTGAATGTTGAGTGTGCATTTAGGATTTAATTATGTTAGTTTGTGTTTTGTTTTTATGGGTTAGTTTGAATCTTTAAGCTTAATTGTTATATTTTTGAGGTACCTTAATGTGTGTGCTAGTGTTGCAGGGTAAACGGAGAAGAATGGTGAAAGTTGAAGAGTTTTGGGCTAAAAGACATAGGCCATGATCGTGCACATTAGCCACGATCGTGACTAAAAAGGAAGAGCCAGAAGCAGCCGGGCCATAATCATGCACATTGGAGCATGATCGTGACAGAGAGTACTTAGTCAGGACACGATAGTGCACACTGGGCCACAATTGTTACAGAAAGGTTAAAGCATCAGCCGTGATTGTGGCAAGTAGGGCCATAATCATGCCCTGTGTCGGGCTGACATGAAAACTCTACTTTTGAGTGATTTTTTGGACCGTTTCGACCCTAAATTTGACCTAAGGCTTCCACAGAATAAATAGAACATGATGTGACTACCACTAGCAGTCCTTGGAGAGCCTAGAGAGTTATGAAAGAGAGTGTTATTCTGTAAAATCTGGGAGAAACCTAGAGAGAGATCAAGAGATTGACGAAGGAGATGAAGGAAGAGAGACATGGAGATAAGTTTGATGCGAAGTACTTCTTGGAACAGGCGGTTTCTCACAGTCGTTGCCTCCGAGATCTGCTCTGATAGTATTTCTTATTTTATTTTGATTTTATTGATGTATGAAATTGGGATATTCATTGGAAATATTGTTGTTAAGTGTTGATCTACTACCCATACTCTCCTTCTTTTTAGTTTTTGAGATTAATAAAGTTTATTTGATTGTGTTTTCTTTCGATTTAATTATGATTCAATTTCTATTCTTAATAACTTGGCAATAAATTGAGAGGGTGAACTAGGTAAAAACCATCAATTTGGACTAACAAAAGTTAGGTGAATTGATAGATAGAGAATTGAATCAAACCTATAGAGTCGTGTAACGAGAGATCGAGCATAGATTCCCTATAGGTTAATACACAACTTAGAACTAATTTAGGTTTTGGGTCAATCGCTAATCAAGAGATTGCGATTCTATAATTTAAATTAGGTATCATTAAGTAGGGTTAAGAATTATAACTCGAGAGAGAGTAATCCACCCTATGATCACCCATTAAATTGAAAATTACATAATTAGGTAGATTTTCTTAGTTTCAAATTAAAACCCCTTTCTCTCACTTGGATATTTCTAGGTTAATTTAAGACTTTTTGTGTGAGTTTGTTATTTTGTGATTTTATGCCCTTTAAAATTTCAGATTTGATTATTAATTGACTTAATTTCTACATTAGTTATTTATTTAGAATTATTATAGTTTAGGGCGACCTTAGGTTTTAGGACTAGTTACCTTCCTCGTGGGATCGACACCTTAGGTATTATGCGAATGACCTGTGTGCTTGCGGAATTTACCAAGTTTTAAATAGTAAAACTTAGTGCATGTAACCTTGAGCGAACAAACAATCTAAATTATCATTTAGGTAGACCTATATTTCCTATCTAGGGTGCTTAGTTTCCTCTTAAGAAGTTATAACCAAACAAAAAAAAATTGTAGCATGATTTCATATCCAAAACCAGGTATTGTTCATGCTTTATAGGAATTTCTAGGTCTTACAAGCTTTTGTAAGAAATTTATTATAAATTATGAAACCATTATAGCTCCTTTAACAAACATATCAAAGAAAATTTTAGTTTCTCATAATCTAGTTCTCAAAAACTTTTAAAGCTTTAAAACTTGCAATTACATTAACTCCAATATTGGCTCTCCCTAGCTTAAACATGATTTTTATGGTCAAATATGATCCTTCTGAGTAGGGCATCATGACTGTTCTTTAAAAAAAAGAACATCCAATTGCATTTTTCGGTTGTTCCTTTCCTCAAAGAGATCAAGGCTAACCCAGGCTTTGGAGGTCATACCTACAGGATTAGAAGTTTTTAATTAAAAAAATCACTATAACCTTCTCAAAATTGTTAGAGGAGAAAACCATCATATGTCTTTAGCATTGTTAGGATAAACATAGATGGGATGAACCATTAAAGACAGTTTTGGATTTATTTTTTATTTAATGAAAAACTTAAGTATTATTGTAAAATGTTTATAATTAGTTATTTTATTTAAATTGAAATATGCATTTATTTTTATTTCATTTTTAATTTCATATATAAGTTTGAGAAATTATATATATGAATGAATCTTAGAAAGAATAACAAAAGTTGCATGGAATCCCAAATAATAGAAATAGATAAATCTTATAAATTTAGAGTCAAATATATTATAAAAGTTCCTAAAAAACAAGTTAAGGCCTTCTTAGAGATTTTGACCAAAAAGAGATTTTAATAAGTCAACTTAAAAAATATCTCTAAAGAAAAAATATAGTTATATTTTTGAATTTTTACTAGTCCAAGCAACTAAAGTTAATCATTGAATCAAGATAAATTCAAGCAAATAAAGGTTCTAAAGGGATTATAAATCTTAATTATAATTTGATTGTTCCTTTCTTATTCATTACTTTGGTTTGTTATTCTAGATTAATTATTTTAGTTTCGTTAAATATTTTTAATTTACTCATTTTTCTTAGATTAAATAATGAAAATACAATTAACATTAGTACTTATGGGATTGATACCCATATTTACTAAGCTATACTCTAAGAATAATATGTGCACTTGGCTTGTAATCTTTAGTATTGTTTAATTGGGTATGCACATCGCAATGGACTTCATTGATTGCCTCCCATCTTTACATGGCAAAAAAATATATTAATGATGGTGGACCATTTTTCCAAATATGCTTACTTTCTTCAACTATCTTATCTATTTACAACAATATTTATGGCTCATCTCTTCTTTTATCATGTTTTCAAATTACATGACGTCAAAATATATCGTCAATGATCAAATGTCACTTCCATTAGCTCATTTGGGATGCAATTATTTTGGTCGAGTGGCTCTAAACTCTCTTTTAGTTCAATCTATCAGCCTAAAATAGATGGTCAAATTGAAGTTAACCCCGTCCTGGAGATGTATCTTTGATATTTCACTAGCAACCATCCCTAACACTCCCTTAATTGGGTCATATAGGCAAAATATTACTATATTACCAACTTCCACACATCTTTAAAAGCCACACTTTTTAAAATAGTATATGGATGTCCCTGACAAGATTATTATCTACTATCTTGGTCTTTCCAAAATTGTAGCAATTGACGCTAAATTTCAAACTAGATAGTAACTACTGTTAGATTTATGGGAAAACCTATTAAGTGCTCAACATGTGATGAAGTTAAGACTTTATAGTCTTTATCAAGAAGATATTAGGAAGTGTTGGGATTATATTGAGGAGTCTATTTTATTTTTCCAAAGCTGGAAATAAAGTAAGCAAAATTTTACTTTCGTAGCTCGTTTTTAGATTGAAAGTTTATCTCTAATGAGCCTTTTCTTCGTAAACTAGCAAAAGAGGTCATAAAGGAAGAAAAACCCTTAAAAGAAACCTACCTAATACTATTTTGCAAGGTATCATAACTATTCTAAGGTTTATTACATACTAAAACTAAATTAAGAGCTTATAAAACCAGTTAACTAGCAACGTTGACTACTTAACTCAATGCCACCGCTTTCACTACAAGAAAATCACACAATAGTGGCGGAAAGTTACCGATGGAAACAAAACTGAAGCTAATTATCGACAAAACAACATCATCTGTCTGTAAAAGTGTCGTGAAAATTTTCATTTTGTGATGGACATAATTGTTGTTGACAAAGGTGGAGGGAAAATATTTCGTGCAAATTTTTTTTATGAAATATAGCGACGACCAAACCATACCCTTCGGTAAAAATTGCAGGAAGGCTTCCCACAATTAAACAGCATCTTCCGTCGGTGAAATATGATTTGTTTAATAATTAGCGTCGGTTTTCTACCGACGGAATAGAATCTGTCATTAATGTACACTCTCAGTTACCGATGAAATACTTAATTTGTTGCAAAGTAAGGCAACATGACGACGTGATATTTGGTGAATTTGAATACCGATGAAAAATGTGTTCCATCAATAAATGACGAGTTGTTCATAAATAAAACAACATCGTTCAGTTTTGAGCCAAGTGATGTCATTTTAGTTATCATCTTAAGTCGACTCCCCTGCTATTTTTCTTCTCTCCTCTCTCAGTTGTGTCGGTTTTGTGCGATTTTCCTTGCTTCCATGATCAATTTTTACTTGTTTTATGGCCCATCATGCGTCATTTTTAGGTAAGCTCTCTATTGGGCTTGTTTTGTCTCCAAAAAATGAAGCTCTTATATGGTTATATATATGTATACCATGGCTGTTGGGTGGTTGGTTTTGGTGTGATGATTGTTGGTGTATGCATTTTTTTGTGTCATTATTGGTTTATTTGTTGTTTATATGTATTGTTGTTGGTAAATAATGGAAAATTTTATTTTTTTTGTGATTAGTTAGAGATAACACATATTACCTATGAGTTGTTTAGATAATACATGTACTTGTTTTATGTTAATTTGAAGATACAATTGCATTCAGATATTGACTAATCAATTCACTTTATGGGTAGATTTTGTGTATAATGATAATTTGAATTTTCATGATTATAAACACTTGAGCATTTAGGTTTTGAACATCTTTATGATATTACAATAACACTTTTATAATAGTTCTTAAGTATTCACAAGTAATCATTCAATCATTGTGAAGTGACTATGAACCATTGAGAATTAAAGTGAATAAGCACATTTTATTCAAGTTGTAAAGAAAATTTGGCATTGTATCTCTTATAGTTAATCGATCTAAGAAGGATTTAGGGTACTCGTAATCTTAAAGAAAGATTGTATAAGAGTTACTTTTTATTTAAACAAAGACTATTGTAAGGATGTTCCTCCCCACTTAGTTGAAAGAAGATTTCAATGGATTCCTAAAAGAGATTTGGGAAGTGGACGTAGACAAGGTTTGATTATTGAACTATTATGAAGTAGTTTGTAGTTTCTTTTTTCATACATTCTTTATATTATTTTTATTCATTTGATTGAAATTTTCTATATTTTTGTTTAATATCATCATTCAACTTGAAATCAATAAGGTTTTATTTTTAAGTTGATAAAGTGTTAATGTCATTATTATTCATGTTTTTAATATTTAATTCCTTTATTTTTATGAGTAAATGTCCTTAATTTTTTGTATTTCATTTCTCTAGCAGTTAGGACTTGATAAAAGCTAAATTTAGAGTTTAAGCAAGAGTTTAAGTTCAAATAGGAAGATAGAAGTTGTAGAAGCAAACTGATCGTGGACACATTCAATGAAAATAACTAGTAGCACAACTTGACTTGGAAGTTTTCTAACACGATCAGGAAATATTTTTGTAAATATCTCTTAGAGATATAATGGGAAACTTATGGTAGTGCACTTAAAATGGATTAGAGATATTATTTTTTTAAAATATTTTATTTTATGACTTTGATTCTTAGCATATGAATTGGCAGATGATATGCTTATTTACCCTTATGATAAATGGGGCATATGTAATGGCTTTTATAAATTGTCACGCTATAATGATAGTGAGATTGGTGATATTCTTCCGTGCTCTATTAAGATGACTTTATACAAAAATTTTGTCTATTTTGCTTTAATGTCATGAACTCTAAGTCTAGAATTCTCACAATGCATAAAAATTTTCTTTTGCTGAAAAATGAATGATTATTTATGAGCATTCAAGCTTTAATGCATTTAATTGGAAGTTATATGCTCATTTGGTAATTTAGGTAATAACTCATCTTGTAATTGCTTACCCCTTACAAAAAGTGTCTTGAAATTAATTAGAGGTTCATTTTTATAAGTAAACCAATTTGTATTTATCATTATAACTCTTTTAGGCTCCAAGCATGTTATTCAAAATTTCACTACTTATAATGAATTTATATAATGAATATTTGAGTTTATTGATTTCCCTATTTGATGCCTTATTTACTTACATCAAAATATTGTCATTATTGTTGACAAGAACCACACTTTTAAATTCTATCATGTAATGCATATCACATTTTAATTCCTCAATATTATATTAAATATTTGATATTCTTTTTCACAGGCCCTATATTGTGTTAGAAAGCATCGCTTATCTTTCTTCGTTATAGGTTGAAGTCGTCTATCCATCCAGGTTAGTCATCCAACTAATATTTACCATATGTATTGCTTTAATAATATGATTATGATACCTTTGTATTTTGTGTGAATGTAAAGGAGGTCTTCATTTTATGTTGATGTTTAGAATATTCTTCTAATCATTGATGAGTTTTTATGTTTTTCTTTAATAGTCCAAGTATTTACTATATGTTGAATTAGTTTGAGATGTTATAGTTTGATCGGTTATTAACATGAGGAATTAATACATTTTATAGACAAAACAATTGCTTTCCATAAAGACGGTATATGGGCTGGAAAAATTCCACGAGCCTAGGAGTCATAGGGAAAACTTGTTTTCTTGATTCACAGATGTAAACAATGCCACGAACCATATTTTTGAAATCAATTGTAGATGATTAATTCAATTGGTTAATACTTCAACTTCGATTTGATTAATGCAAACTTAGCATTTACATTAGGAATTAATACGTTTCATAGCCAAGACAATTGCTTTTCATAATAAACCCTGGGATGGTATATAGGTTGGAAACCTGTGATGCAGCTTCCATGAGGCTATCGGTGAAAAATTCCATGAGGTTAGAAGTCACAGGGAGAACTCGTTTTCTTGATTCACAAGTGTAAACAATGCCACGTACCATAGTTTTGAAATCAATTGTAGGTGATTAATTCAATTGGTTAATACTTGGGGGATTTTGTGTAAAGTTTAGATGTTCTACAATTGGTTAATACTTGGGAAATCACTGTTTTAAATAAACAGTTTTGTAGAAATGAGTCATGTTGATAGATCTTAGATGTATAGACGATTATCACGTGATGGTTTCATTAATCCTGAGTTTGTTGAGGGATTTGAAGCTTTTATTCATTATACATGTTGTCAACCTACATATATGGATGGGACAAAGATCAGATGTCCATGTAAAAAGTGCAAGCACATTCATTTCCTTCCTATTGATGAAGTGAATGGACATTTGTTAAGAAAAGGTTTGTCTAAAATTATTTTGCGTGGACACGACATGGGGAACCGTTGATCAGAAGAACCTCAAGGGCTAGTGAAACACAATCATCAGTGAGCTTAAATAAGTTTAAAGGGGGGATTGGATTTGGAACAAATACTATGGATGCAAATGAAAATCCTTACATGCAAATGGTTTATGATGTAGCCGGTTATACCTTTTAGGAAAAGATAGAAAATCTTGAAGAAGAACCTAACCCACAGTCCAAATAGCTTTTTGACTTACTACACTCAGGTAACCAAGAACTATGGCCAAATTGTGAGACAATGACTCAATTGTCATCAATTGCTCGCATTTTGAACATAAAATCTGAAGGGCATATTTCTGATCGTAGTTTTGATAAAATTCTAGGATGGTCTAATGAATCATTGCCTCTTGATCAATCACACAATGGTTGATAGCTTTTACAATATGAAAAAACTTATTGGGGGTCTTGGTTTGCCTATTAAAAAGATTGATTGTTGAAAAATTAGGATGTATGTTGTATTGAGGTGATGATGTGGAATCACAAGAGTGCAAATTTTATGGGCAATCTAGGTTCAAGCCTAGAAAGTTTAATTAACTTCCATATAGGCTCATTCCCAGCCTTAATTAAGTCCAAATACACCACTATAGATTGAATTTTCTCTGCTGGCTCGATATGTACCCAAGGCTGAAATTAAAGTTTCAGAATATGTCATCAACATCACTAATGTGTGCAACTTTACTTCCTTCAATACTTCACGAATTTTACATTCTTAGAGACATCACTAACGCTTGAACTTTTTCAGATTTCATGTCCTTTAAAGTTACTTCATTTCAAGTTAATTTAACTTCCATATTGGTTACACTTAGGCTCATAAAATTCTACTAACCTTTTTCTTTACGATTCACTTTTTTACAATCACAATTACAATCCAAAATTTTCCATATTTAAAAGCACCTTTATGTCACCTATCTTTAGCATGCATTTATCATCAATTATACTTCAAATTCTAACTTAAATCATCCATACAACATTCCACAAGCTACTATTTTCGTACTTCCAAAAATAGGATAGAAAATTAACCAATTCATCCCTAATTTTTTTCCAGCACATCGTTAACACCAACTACTCATTCAATCCATACCTAATTAGCCATAATAAATTTCTACTAACATATACCACAATAAGTTAGTGTTTCACTTACTTGTTTAGCTTGAATGCCACCTCAAATGTGAAGCTTGCTTAGCCTCACTTGCATGCAAGAACATTGAAGAGGTATGATGGGATTGGCCATGACTAGAAGAAAAAGATAGCAATATATATAACTATGTTATACTTCTATAGCTATCTTTATGATGTATTTTGTATGGGTTTTGGGGTGGTGATGTATAGAACTAAGGCAAAAATCGAAAGGTGTGAGTTAGGTATAGGTTTTGGCAATGAGAGGGAGGAGATGAAGAGTATATGACTTAACAAAATAAAATGACCATGGAGTCCAATTTAACTAACTTCGGTCTTTTATCAATTCCCCTCACATTACATTCATAAATCCAAGCAAACATATAAAAAATTTCTATACAGATTTCACGTCTAAGTCAAAATTTTCTATACAAATTTCACGTCTAAGTATGTATGTCCATGTCGAAGTGAACAACTTATCCATTTACCCTTGTCTTTTACATTAAGTACCATTATGTCTCTTGCTATATTAATCATTATGTTCACTTCTTAATACACCCTAGATGCCCTATAATACTTCCATAGTATATGTTAGGGTGTTACACTATTTCTTAAATCAAACTCAGAACTCAGATTTTATGTTAACTTCTCTATAATTTTCATGAATTCTAAGTCCTTGCTTTGGGCTTTATTCATCCTATCATCTAATACTGATCTAAGTTTAAACGTAGCTAATAATGCTTCATTATGCCCCCCAAACTTAGCTCAACATTCAGTGCTCATAGATAAGCTAGATTTGGTAACGTCAATGCTTGAATCTGTGCTAGATTACTATTGGATTTCTTGCTTAATGCATTAGCTACCACATTAGCCTTACATGGATAGTATGAAGTAAATCACTTGTTAATATAGAAATCATGTATAATATTCAAAATACACAAGAAGAGGGGTTGAATTGTGTTAAATCATCTAAGATAAGACTCTTTAAAACCTTCTTGATTTTCTTTACAAATTTAGACGATTACAAGATTAAACAATGTACTTAATTTGATGAGCAGTTCAATAGTGGAAATTAGTATATATTCTTCTAACAACAAGAAAATTAAACAAGGTAAGAGTTAGAGAATATGACACCGCAATTTATACTGGTTCACCCTTAACCTTGGGCAACATCCAGTCCTCAAAGTTCGTATGAGATTTCACTATCTCCTTCAACGTTACAAGTATTATTTCTACACTTGCAGAGCCTCTTCAGGTCTCTTTCACAAAGTATTCTTTATCTACTTCCTTAGCCTCTTTAGGCTCTAGCCTTTCTTTCACTCGAAAAGATATTGTTTGAACTTCCATACTCACGTTATAGATGTATTTACTCTCTTTCTTTCTTTCTTTTCTCTCAAAATATTTTTCACAGCATAAGCACTCGAGCACAGAATTTCTCTAAGCATTTTTGTACATTCAAATTCTTATTGAAGTCTACAACTACAATTAATATTTATAACCTAATTCTCCAAAGATCTTCTTGAGAAATAAGTCTTCTAAAGTTTGTTATTAGTTGAGTCTTGTAACTAACTCTAACTAACTGACGTTCTAGCACATTCTTCAATTACATCGACTTGCTTATATTCGTATGCTTCGTCTGGTGTCTTAGACTTGCTCACTTCGTCTGATCTGTCTTAGAGGCTTTGTCTTATTTAGCTTTTACTTAAGTATCCTTTTCATTTGATGATTTGTCCTACTTATATTTATCTCTGCACTTAACAAATTCATCAAAACAGTTCACACACTTCTATTATTATTATTATTTGACTTTCATCAAAATCAATAAAAGAAGTGAAGTCTTCTTGACTTAATAATCTCCCCCTTTTTGATGATAATAAATAATCATAATAATAGAAGATAAAAATAATATTTAGATGAATAAATCATTATCCATAAATTTTCTAACTTTCTAATTCACCTTTCTACAGTTCTCCCCCTATTTGTTATTAATCAAAAAGATAGTTTATTTTAGACACTTCCAAATTTCAGAAAACATTTGTTGAAGATCATTATGGATTGTCTTGAGGTCTTCTTCTATAGAAACATGTAGAAGTGCTAATTCCTCATAAAGATCATCCACTGCATCACCTAGTTCAACAACCTTAGTATTAATTTTCTCAATGTTTTTAGGTAAGGCTTCTTGAACTTCCATCTGCTTGTAACTAGCTTCAGTCCATTCGATGAAATTCTTCAAGAGCTCTGAATTAATAGTGGCATTTTGTAGCATTTCAGTTAGTGGATGAATATACTCAAAGACAGATGGTTTTCTAGGTGAATCGTCTAATTCTATAATTTTAACTGAGCGTATTTTGAAAGGCTAGTTTTCATCAGGGTTATCAAGATCATCAGGTTTAGGTAATTTGTAAATCGGTTGCCCTAGAAGGTGTAAAATAGTTTTAACTGAAGGAATGAAACCTAGGGGTTTGAAATGAATGAGCAAATGCACAAAGGTTTCTAAGTTAAAATTGATACCTTCAATTGTGATACTTTCATACCTTCCCTTTGAGATTGTGCCAACTACCTTGAAGCTTTCATCTGTAGTAGATGCTCCAAAATTACTTCTTGATTCCCTTGATATATGATGTGATACATAGATGCCTACAGGTAGCTGCGTGACATACATCATCTATGTTCTTTACTACCGCTTAAATCTCTTCTTTTGTGAGATTAACTTCTCGTCTTTCAGGAAACTTCATCTTCTTCCCTTTTTCTTTACTGACTACTGATGTTGGACTTCTAGGTTGTACATCTGGTACAATCTTAATTTCCATTCTTCTTGTCACTGGATAGATTGTATAAGGATCTTTCGTAATCTTCGATGGATTTGGTTCTATCTTTTTTTCTCGCAGAATACTATCTATTATTCATTCTTAAGGACTTAGAAGATGTATCGTTTGATCATTTACTGTTATAGGCTCAACTTGAACCTTAACTCTCTGTTTAGAAGGTTTTCTAATGTTAATTGAACCTCTGTCATGATCAAGCGTTGATTCTTCTGTGATCTTCATCTTCAAATCTTCCTTCTTTATTAGTTGAGGAGGGTTGTAATTTACTAACTGTTGTTCAGATGATGTCTTCTTCTTCTTTTCAACTGTCTGGGTCTTTTGTGGAACATTAGACGATGAAACCTTCTTCTTCTAAATAGGCTTTGTCTTCTTTTGTTCTTGTTATCGTAAGGACATTAATCTTGGTGACCTTCTTGACTTCTTGGGCCTTTCTAATTGGAATGTCTCAGCCTTCCTCTTTGAAGACACTTGGTGAGTTGGTTGTTGAACCTTTCTTTCCTTCTTCTTTGGAATTGTCTTGGCTTGCATCGACTCATCAAACGATTGTTCAACCTTTACCTTTACTGATATTCTTTTGTACGATCGAGGCTTTGCTTGTTTTTTAGATGGAACATTTCATTTACTGCTTCATCTTACTGAAAGCTCCCCCTTAGACTATGTTTTTGGTGCAAAATCTTCATCCGCTTCGGCTTCAGTCTTGATCCCTATTTTTTGACTATTAGAGGCGTTGATAACACTCTTAACATCCAATTTTACTCTATTTCCTCCATTAAGTAGGATTCTAGATGCCTTGAAAAATCTTGTTAAGGTAAAGAACCATTGTTCAGATGATAATCCTCCCTAGCCTTTATCATGTACTTTAGAATCAAAAATAGGAGATTAACAGGTTGGTGAGTGAGTAGATGAAATAGATAATATTCATCATTCATTGTCACCACGTCATTTGATCCTACCTTGAGTAGGATACAACTGAGTAGAAGTGAGTGAAGAATCCTAGCCTTTGGAATGAGGGTTAAAGACTTCTTGACTCCAGGATTACTGAATCCATATAGTTGTCGATTAATGTTGGCTTCATCTATATGACCTTGAGCGATCCAATCGGTATTGTTGAACATTTCTGCTTCTTCATTTGGACACCCAATAGCCTCCACAAAAGAATCTTGTGTGATTATTACCGATAACCCATCTACCAATGATACCCAGGTGTTGTCTACCACCTTCACATTCTTCCAGAACTCATATATTTCATTCAGATACACTGACACTCAAATGTTGAAGAAGTCTTTCCATCCAACTACTTAAATGTCAGGTTCGATATTCATCTGAGCATTCTTTAAGGAAGTGAAATCGACAAGTCTTCCAAAGACAAGAGATTTTTGGCATTTTCTAATCTATAAAAGATAAACACTAAATAAAGAAATGTATTTTTCTTTAAGACGCGAGGTTAGTATATAGAAAATATTGAGAGAAAGATATGAAATTAAAAGCGAAGACTTTGATGTTTAGAATAGAGCGTTGGATCATCTTTGTTGAGATCACTTTGAACAAGTCAATTTTGAAGTTCTTCATGAAAATTCTAGAGTGTGAACTGTTGCAGATTTTGAAATGATTGATTTTCATATAAACTCTTGAAAAGTTACCATTTGTAATGTTTTTAACTGATCCACCGGTAATTATGAAATTGAAACTATTGTGTAAAAGTTTCCGTTACTATTTAATTTTAAAAATTGTGACTTTTTAGCTTCTTTAGGACGAATCACCTGGATCATAGAGTTTAAGACGAATGGTCATTTAACATCACCATATTTAGATTTCATCTGATTTCCTTGAATTTGTCTTCACTTAAGGGTTTGGTGAAGATATCTTGTAACATCTCATCATCGATGGGAAGGGTAAAATAGTAATTTGGAACGGGCTAGGAGTGTTTTAAAAATTGTTTGGCTATGTTCATG
>JAOSBN010000178.1:29551075-29564542 GCA_027563595.1 Erythroxylum suave
TGTCGCCAGCTTTATTATCTACAACAAATGACTCAAAAGCTTAAAGTTAATAAAGATAGGGGCCCTTTTTTGTGGTGAGCCCTGGGCAGGTGCCCTGCCTGCCCCTGCCCAGGGCCGGCACTGGTCCTTCCGATACAATTGAATGGAAGAAAGGTTATTCGATGAGATCCTAGACTTGTGTTGGTAAAAAGTTAATATTTCTCCTCTTCCAACTTGCAGTAGTTGGATTCTTCTCATGTGAGAATGGAATTTCGACTGGTTCTTGGAAGTTGGAAGTTATAAGTTTTTCTGATGAAAAAAAGATATTTCTTGGCTACATTATTATTATTATTTTAATAGCAATGCATATATATTATTCTGGATCCTTGTTAATTGAATCAATATCTTTAAATTGGCTTCTCATTGAACAAATTGGCCACTGGAGTTAAGAAGCTGCTGCATTCAGTCTTTAAAATTTGGGTTCCAAAGTTGAGATAGACGTTTCTGTTGTGTTCTGTGACGTAACCAGAGGGCAAAGGTCTTCAGATTAAAGAAGATTTTAGTTTATCTGCTCACTGATTGTTACTGTGGCCTCAACTAGTCAGCTGTGCAAATAATACCATCGACATATGCCATAATAGTATTCTGAGATGATGTTTAACGTTTGATTGTTTAGGGTTTTGGGATCAGTTGGACATTCTTTGTACATTTAGTTGATGAAATATCTGCTTATTTTGTCAATATTTTCTGTATTTTCTGTTTTAACTTTTGATTTCTAGCTTAAATTCAGAAACAGGTGTGACCCAACATAGTCGATGATCCAGTCAATGATACCATATTGCTATGTCGGTTATTTATTCGTACTATCTTGTTATGGCTGGTTTGGTTCTTTTCACTGCATCTTGTAGATAAGATCTAATATATATATGGAGATTGATTTATTCGAAAGTAATAGAAATATTTGGAAGGAGATCAACTTGCCTGGGGCTAAAGTTGTTTTGGATCTGGCTTTGTCAATTGCATACTTTGCCTATATATGAGTATTGATAGTGAACTAAAAAAGGGTTAATTATAAAAGAAAGTGAATTTCCAGGGCTGAAGCATTTCGATTGGAATTTGTAAGAGAAGGAAACATTTTAAAAGATAACTATTACTATAGGAAAGTATAATATTTCTTAACAAATTCTTCAACTATGTGATATGTCTGAAGTCAATAGATATATTTGTATTTCCCTAAACTATTATTATCATATTTATAATTAGGTTGATAATACAAAACTTTATCTAAAATTTTTTTATTCAAAGGTACCTAACCCTTGAGGAAGCAAATTAAAAGCAACTTATAATTTAGGACTTTGTCAATTTGTTGAGAAAAAGAATATCCCTTTTAAAAGATAAGCTAAGTCAATGGTGTGATGATAAAAACATCTTTATGTTATGATTTTAATATCTTATCGGTGGATCTATTTATCTCGGTTTCGGTTCTATGGATTTGGTTTTTTTCTTCAGTCAAATCTTTGGTTTATTGGATTTGATGTGATACAAAAATCTTTTTCTCGATTCTGATTGTACCTATATAACCTAAGTTTTTTATTTGTTATTTGGGTTGCTAACTCAACGGTAGAGCACTCGGCTTTTAAGTGCGACTAACATCTTTTACGCATTTTTATGAAGAAAGGGATTTGTCCATACCATCGGTATAGTTTGTACGACCACGACTTACTATGATTGGATATAGTCATTATTATAAGATGATATAAAAGAACTATAAGGAGAAAATATTTGAAGAAAAAAATATTTTAAACAAAAAGCAAGGTATTATAAAAAGAGAGGGATGTAAACTAAAAAATAACCTATGTTTAAGAGAAATAACACTAGAAATAGAAGGATGTTGTCAATTTTATTATTGCTAGGAAAAAGGATACTATGCAAATGAATGTCCTAAAAGATTTCATAAAAAAAAATTGAAATAGAATATGAGATAGAAATTGTGATAGAAAATAAAGAGTTTATTCAAATTAATACTTTTGAAGATTGTTCTTTTGAAGAAACTATTTTTATAATTACAAATTCAAAGTAAGAAGAAACCTCAAATTTTGAAATAAATGAGTAAAATAGGAGAATCTTCCAATAATCAAAATGATAATCAAATTATAGATAATATAGTAGAAAAGTATGTCGGATACACTCAGGAAGCTTTGATTGATAGAAAAGCACTTAAAAAGATTCATAATACTACTTTTTTTAATAAATTCTTATAGTGGATTTAGTATAACTCTTCGAGATAAATTTGGATTAAAATTTAGAAAACATCATATCTTTTATGGAATTAACCCAGAAGAAAAGGCCTTAGATATTAATATAACATCAAACACAGTAGTGATCCCCTTATTATCTAAGTGGGATATTTCTAAAAAACTTGATCATTTGCTTAAATGAATTCGAGATGAAATAGGATGAGTACATATCGAATCAGTTCAAATGATAATTAGACCTACTTTAAGAGAAAGAATTGATAGTCCCACTAATATAGCAATCATAGACGACATAATACCTAATTGAAGAGAAGCATGTATGAGAATTCTTAGAGGCAATCTTAGATGTCAATTTTTTTTAAATCATCTATCCTAAGATATCATACAACATACAAGACAAAACACTTTCTTTGATAGAAGATTTCAAAAGAACAGATTTAATCAAAGATGGAAATGTAAATTATTATATTACCTATATGATATCTTACTTATTGTCTAATACTCATCATAAAGAATGCTTTGCAGATAAAGATATTATTGATTATCCAAAATTATTTTCTGAGGTAGAGAGGAACTATCCTCCGTATATTGCAAATATAGAGGATCTTAAAAATGATTTTTCATTATATTTGCAACAAAAACCTTTGCTAACTTCTAACAATAGACTATTAACTAGATTATCCTATTATGATACTGGTGTCTTAAGTACAAGATATAATAATAATATAATACGTGTAGATAAAAAGATAAAGGCAAATTATAAAATGAAAGGAGAATAATTTGATGGTACAACCTATATTACTTGGAATATTTTAATCGATACTGGTGCAAGTGGAAGTTATATTAATCATAATTTGACAAACAATTTGATAAAGTTTCACCTAAGAGAACCTTATCAGTATATAAACTTTAATGGTGATGTACGACATATCGATACTGTTGTAGAAACGACTATTAAGATTGGAATTACTAAAATAACTATAAGGTTATTAGTAGAAAATGAGGGATTTAATTTAAAGATAATATTGGAAACTAGTTTTCTTGAATAATTTCAACCATATAAGATAACTCAATGTGGAGTACAATTATGTTATAACAATAATATCATATATATTCCTTGATAATGACTAGCCCTACTAGTTTATATATTCCCATTGGAGCTACCTTTAAGGAATATAAAGCTGAATATTTTGCAGCTTATATAGATATAGTGATGCAGGTTCTTACCTATCTAAATTGACTTGTTTTCCTTCACAATATCATGAAACCTTATAACCTATTATAGGATTAGATATTTCTAATCATCAAATTCATTTATCCACCGGCATACAACAACCTTAAATCCTTTTAGGATCATTTTTAGTTAAATGTCCACCCTTTTATTTCTATGATATTGTTACTGATATTCTTCTTGGAAATAACTTTCTTTAGTTATTCTATAAAATCTTATTTGATACTGTTAAACAACAAATACATTTCAAATCTCCTTGTGGACATTGAATAATTCTTAATTGCCATAAAAATGCTTATAGTTGTTCTACCCTATATCTTTTAAACCTCGCACAACCTAGTCTCGTGTAGGTTATAAAGAAAAATCGATTTTTCCAAAAGGAAACCTTTTTAAAAAATAGAAAATCTTATAGAAAACAAATATCAACAGATAAAAACTATCAAAGATGGACAAGAAATAGTGAAGAAAAAAAAGAAAAAAAATTATTTTGATAATCCTTTACAATTTTGGGAAAAAAATAAAGAAGAAACAAATTTAGAAATGATAGATAAACAAAAAAGTTATTAAAGTTACATCCATGAGATATAATGTAGAAGATAAAGAGGAATTTTGAAAAAAATTTCTGGAATTAGAAAATCTAAAAATCATTAAGCCTAGTATATTTCCACACTCTTCTCCAGCTTTTATGGTAAGAAACCATACAAAGATACTAAAAAATATAGCAAGGATGGTAGTCAATTATAAAAGATTAAATGATTAACAAAAGGAAAACAAATTTTCTCTAAGTTTAATTGTAAAAGTGGATTTTGACAAATAAAAAGTGAATAAAGAAAGCATTCTTTGTACTTCTTTTTTAACTCCACAAGGTCATTATGAATGGTTAGTAATGCCCTTTGGTTTAAAAAATGCCCCACAAAATTTTTAAAGAAAAATGGACAATATTTTCAAGTACTATAATTTTATACATCATTATGTAGATGATATTTTAATAACTAGCGATAATATTTCTCAACACATTATACATCTTCATACATTTGTAGATTTATATGAAAAATGTGGTCTTACTCTTTCAGGGAAAAAAAGCTAAGATATTTCAAACTAAAATAGAATTTCTTGTAATGGATATAGATGTTAAATGAGTTAAAATTGAACCCCATATTCTTAAAAAGATTTTGCAATTTCCAAATAAATTACAATATAAAAAAAGTTTCAAAGTTTTTTAGGTGTGTTAAATTATGCATTTGATTTTATTCAAAACTCAATTGAGTTCCAAATGCTTTTAAAGAAAGATCAACGATTTAAATTTTTACCTTATTTGATTGAGCTAGTAAAGAGGATTAAAGTTTTATGCACTACTTTAACTAGGCTTTCTTAAATGAAAAGGATAAAACGAAGTATAAGAAACTCAAATAGTTAAAAGATATCACCCCTAAAAAACCAAACTCTACCTTACGTCTACCTTATGGCAATGATGATAATTTAGTACTTGAAATTGATGCTTCTGATCATGTATGGAACATAGTATTAAAAAGATAGATTATAATAGTGCTTATGTTGAAACTAATTAGCTCTTTGCAGGTATTTGATTTTTTTGCTTTTTTTCCTCATTCTGTCATCATTCTTTTTCTAGTCATTTTTTATAGTTTTTCTTTCTGAGCCCTCTTTTTGCTACATCTTGGCTTTCTTGCCAGATGAGTTTTCTCCCACTTTCCTCCTTAGCCTTTAGATCATTAAATCTCTTGACCTTTTTATCTTCCTTTTTTTCCCCATCAAGGTAGCCCTCTCGCTTCGTAAATTATGTTTAAATGAACTTTAAATAGTTGTTTGTGAGCTTATTAGTCATTTTAATATGGCTTACAAGTGTTTTTACACCCCTTTTCTAATCATTACTCTGTTCATTAAGTTATTCTTTTGGAAATTTTGTTATTATATTGATTTTGACTTGCGAAGGATGCAACCACGATATTAACAAGATGGCATCTATTGGTCATATGAAATTGTTTGAGAGTAAGCCTTTGATGCTAAAGTTATAATGGGATTTGGCACGTTAAATAGAATTTCCATTTTGAATCCTAGCTTGGGTTAGATTTTGTAGGCTTTTTAGGTAAAATCCTTTTCTTTGAGTACTGTTAGTGGATAATATTGTCATGTTTATTTTGACATCAATCGATTCCCTTGTTGAATATTGATCTATTTTGACAATTGCACCTTGTAGGGGAATCAAAGACATTTTGGAGATACTTGTGTTTTCAAGAATGGTTCACTAGTTCTGAGCAGGAAATAAATGATGAAACATAATTCATATAATGGTTTTGATTCCCTTATTTGGTTGATTTCTTTTTTCCAAAAATTTTAGTAGATTTCATAATGTATGAATCAAACATAAATAGTTATATTTATTAATCTTTCAACTTCGTGATTATTGGCATGTGGTTATCCTATGTTTTGAAACTCTATATGTAGGCCTTAAGAAAGTTCTCTCTTCTCTTTATCTTTGTCTCTCTTCTTTTCCTTTTTAGTTATTCATTTCCTTTATTTCTTATGCCTATTGTCGTTGAATTCTGTTTTGTTTAATCTCATCTCTAGCTTAAAAGCTTCAAATTTCATGTGAGGATACCCATGCAAATTGCCATCTTACTAAAACACTATTATTTTTATCTAGCTAGAGCTTACACTTATGACTGTGACATTTCACCATTGTTATGAATATTAACTTTTGATTAGCTTCTCTTATTTTCCTAATATAAGATGAAAAAATTTACCATCATCATTCTTGTACCATTCTTTTGGAAACACTTTTCTTCAGGAAGAAATGCAGATAAAACTTGTTACTCTCATCTTTATAGTTTGATTCATGTATTGTTCTTTTATTGATCTTTAGATCTATAAAAAGAATGAATTTCTTTGTTTCACTTGAGTTATTGATCTTATGTACACACTATTTACTATGATTACGTATTTCAAATTTAAATCTAAAATAGATTGATTGATTACACATGCAGCTAATGGAAGCCATAGTGGCATAAAATTTTTTTCAATTCATGTTATCCAATAATCAACTTCAGATTTAGACATTTAAGAATGATGAGAACTTTAAAGTAGATTAGTCAATCTAAGTTTTTTTTGCACTCATTTGAATTCTCGAGGCCAAAACTAGGCAAAGTTTTTGAACATGAATGACATAGCATGTTGTAACACTACTCAAAATAACTAGACCTATAATTATAGCATTGGTGAGTCTAGGTCGATCTTATAAAGAGTGTTCGGTTATATTTTGTTATGAAAAGAATTAGTGTTTAGGTTTAGGAGAGGAGGGTTTGTTTGATTTCAAATAAGAAAATAAAAAATAAAACAAAAAAATTAAAGAAAACATTCAAAAAATGATGAAAGTAATAAAATCGTTAGGGACTCGATCATTAGTTCAATTTAGGCCTATATATAATTAAACATATTTCATTGAGTTGTTATCCTTATACCTCTCCTAGCAACTATTAATCGTAGGTTAACAACAAGCTCTGTCAAACCTGATTTTCCCTTAGGTCATGTTTAATGAAGAGACGTTTGTTAATTAAACCCATTTATTGAACAACCTAGGATGAGATCTCTATATTTAATTGGACAATTGCATTACAAATTATGAAAACAGATTAATCAAAGCAACAATCATACAACCTCAGGTCATTTAACCTAGATTATGTTATCCCTAATGATTTGAAACCAATAGAAAACACAACAATTATAGATTGTATCCTTAATGATCTAAAACCATTAGTTGCTACAAATGAATCTCAACATAACAATTACGGTTTATATTGAAGATTGTAGTAATATCCAAACACAACAATCACGATTGTGTTCAAAATTCTAGTAACAGGTTCACACATAAACAAATGAGAATAAAGATCATTCATACATGAAAACCCAAATCCATAAGCATAGGATAACACAATTAATCCTTAAGAGAGAAAGAAAAACAAAACAATGAAAGAAATGCTTAACTGAGTTCTTTGGCGTTGATATCACCTAAACTAGTGTCGGGAAGCTAGCCCTTTATAGTTCTGTAAAGTATGTGAGCTCTGCCCCTCTTCGTCCTCCACCTAAAATGTTTCCTCCAATATTTCATAAGTGTAAAAACAATATTTTTATACTAAAAATTAGGTTTTCATGGATAGTTGTCTAAAGACTCAGGCATTTATAGTGGTGTCACAGCTATGAATTGCTTCATTGAAGCTCAGCACCGTGAACTAACTTGTCATGGGTGTGCACGGTGGTGTCACGCCTATAACGAATAAGTCATTGGCGTGACTAACATGTTTCACACCCATGACTTTTATGTCATAGTTGTGAGCTATAATGTTACGCCTTCACTTGATTTTCTACAATGTATACTGTTCATCTTCATGCATTTTCTTGTCTTCTCTTGTTCTAATCCTTCTTCTTCTTGTTCAATGAAGACAAGCGTGGGTGAATCTTAAGAAGACGACTCAAATATTGTGCTTTCGACTCACTTAAGCTCTTTCGCTTCTGAATTGTACCTAAAACCAAATATAAACTAAAGTGAATGTCTTAAGAATTTTATAGCAATAATCACTAAGTGTTATGGATTAAATGTATAATCAATTAAGCACATATCCATTTTCTCTACACTTAGCTTTTGATCGTCCTTGGGCAAAACATTCAAATCAAAGTCCCAACCCAAAACATTTATTCATTTTCCATATTTCCTAAGAATAGACAATCATTAGAAAAGAGAAATAACTTTAAAAAACTATAGTAAGAACTCAACATTCAATGCTTCTACTTATGGTAAACCAACATTCATTACCATTAAAAACTGATCAATCTAGAGGTATACTTGGACAAAATATGTTTAAATAATATATATAGGTACACTCAAAAACCATTCATGATCATGACATTTTACAACTTTGCAAATCATTTTGTTTCTCCACCACTAAGGTTCACATGCATCATTATGAATCAGAGGAATTTTCAAGGTTGTAATATGGGCAAGGGTAAGGTGAGATGTATTTGGATAGTGTAGTGTAAAGGCCATCAAAGCTAGTGAAATAAGAAAAACACTCAATATAAAATCAAGTGCAAAAACCAACATTCACTCAAAATTGTGTACATCAACTATGATGAATGGAAAAAATATTTTGTAGCTCAAATTCAAGCTCTCATACCATAAATCACATGAAGCAAAACGAATTAGAAGGAATCATTCATAAGAATTGATGATAAAAATAACTATAGGGAGTGATCGTTCCAAAATAACATCTACCTCATAAGAAACATACTAAAATCACTCGTTCAACACAACTTTAGGACGAATGACTAATAATAAATAACTTTGCAAAACATATGCATTTCCTCCTTGATTCTTTTATTTAAACTTTTTTTTGTTTTCTTTTCCCTTTTTTCTCTTTCTCTTTGTTTTATTTTTTTCTATATAAAATTGAAAGAAGTGACATCAATATGGGAATTTCATTGGTATGATATAAAATAGCATCCCAACAATTATAACGATATCACACATATGGATACCCCCACACCTATATTTTTGTACACCCACAATCATCAACAATCAACCAATTCTCCACTAATTTTAGGGCTTAAGTAGGACATTTGGTTAGGTTTAAAGCATGTAATATGGTTAGCATAAAAATAATAGATAAATAAAGATCAAGGGGGCTTATCAAAAGGAAAAATCATAACAATGGGTAGGCTATTTGGCTCATATAGTTCAAGAAACAAAGAATGCCTATATCATTTCCATGTTAATGCATATGATAAAGATGTAGTCTTGAATAGACAATTAAAGCAAAGTCAGGATGTACATGTCATGAAGGTCACACATAAATAAAAGACATTGAGACTAATATAGACGTGTCAATCTATTAAGGCTCAAAATCTCACTGGCTTGTGTCTACCATTAGTCACTACTCTTTTAAAGATAATGCACATTGAATAGTTATAAGAGTAAAAGTACATGCTAAAGTTTTCATGGATTCTTATAGTCAATTAACACTTTAATCATGACTATATAATTGTATATGCAATAGAAAAATAGAGAAAATGTTTATTTTTTTTATTTTATTCTCTCTCTCATTTTGTTGAAAACTTAAAAACAAGTAAGAACAAACAAACTTAAAAACACACAACCTATAACAAAGAAATGTGAAAATGTAAAGGAAAAGAAATTAATTTCCCTTGGGTTACCTTGTTTATTATTGCTAACTCGACTCTTTGTTTTCCTCTTCATATGACAAAATTATGATCTTCAGGTGTCACTTGTGCTTCCTCCACTTGGGGTTCTTTAGGATAGAGTCTCGATTGATGATCATTCATATACATTGGCTTCCTTATCTTCAAATTTCCGATCTCTATTGAGACCCAACACTTTTGGAATATCTCTTCACCCTTCTCTTCCTCATTTACTTTCTCTAATCTATTAGGTAAAGGTGCATGGATAGTTTTAACATAAATTAGGAACTCAGTATTTACCTTTGAGCTAAATGATATGTCTTTTTCTCCTTCGAGTTCCTCGTACACTTCTTTGACATAAGCAATTCCTTGAGTAGTTCTTTCAAGATTCTCAAGCTCCTCTTCACTCTGTAAGGTCTTTACACTAATGTCCCTTGGGTAAACCTCATGTTGATATGGTTGCACCTCTTCACTTTGTGATGCTAAGCAGTCAAGAGCTTCCATCATCTGACCTAACTGGCTTACTGTGAAACCCCGAACTTTTCTTTTCAAGTGTCTATAAAATTTCATTTTGTGTGAATGATTTTTTTCGGGCTAATGTCAATTTTATATTCACTGAAAGGTGAATTAGGAACCCAACCTTGAATGACAAGTATTAAATTCAAATGATGGCTGAAAAATAATAGAGTTGATTGGTATAGAAATAGGACAAAAATAAATTCAATCGAATGGATTTATGATAGACCAAGATTGACATTGTTTTAAATTATTGTAGAGTAAATTTGAAGCATTCTTAAGCTGAAACATAAGGACATAAGAATCAATCATAGTTACAGATATTTAAAGTAAATCAATCCAGCTTATGTGTTAATATATTTAGGTGTAACATGTTATTAAGTGGACACAAAATTTCTATCGAAAATAGACAGATTTTTCTTAAGCCATTTAATTATTTTGGACAAGAAATAATACATGTACATATGAATGAACCTTAAGTGGCAGTTGTCACATACATGAAGAAGTTCTCATTATTTTGTAACAAGAATGCACGAAAATCTTATGTTGTCATGTTTATGAAGGAGTAGACGTGAAGGACATAAAAAATCACTAAATGAGAGACCAATTCATAGTATGGACATGTGTCATTTTGGTGACGCAAAATCAGAACAATTTGCTATATTTAGGGGACAAGAATTGTCGTGGATGAGGTCAGGAGTTAAAGGATTAAATAAACAAAGATAGTGATAGATTATATAATTTACAGCTATTAGAAATTTAACTTGCAACATGTAGCACAACCCTCTTCAACAAGTAGCTTAAACAAGAATGATGGAGGAGCTGCTCCACATTCATTCCATCGAAGCCTCACTTATCCCTTGGACTAGAATTGATGTTATTAAATTACAGCCGCTCCTGTCACGCATAGATCTATAAGTTGTTTCCTTTACGAAATAATTTCTGCATGTTGTTTAAGCCTCCAATAATGGACAACACCCCTATCAACGCCAACTACATGCAAGGAAAAGATGGGCAACACATTACCATATGAATTTAGGTATGTTAAACCACTCTTGTCCATCCTCTTTAGCCGTTCACGTGAATGTTTAAGCTAGAAACATGAATTTCCTTATGAATTGCGTGAATGTTTGAGTATGATTTGAAGAAAGTGGTAAGTTTTCCTAATTATATTTAGTGAAATTTTGTATTAGGATTCTCGGTTTCCTTGAACAGGCCTAGTGTTTTGACCATAACTTAGTCTACAGAACTCCAAATTGGGTGATTTCAACTATAAATGAAATGTAAGACATAGAAATAAAAATATACCTAATTCTAGCTGAATGATATTGAAATTTGAGATTGATTATGGTAACCTGATACTATCTCTGTGTTGAAGAAGCTTGTGATTTTTGGTATATGTTTCATAATTTAGAAGTTTAAATAACAATTTTTGATGATATGAAAACTAGAGACATACGAAACAAACGTATAGAAGACTTCAAAACCTAATTTAAATGTTTGATATGTGAAAATTAAGGAACAAGTTGAGGTAATGAAGAGAAAAATAGCATAGTAAATGGAGAGGAAAAACATGTGTATATCTATATCTTATGTATGTTATTCAATTGGCATTAATTGGCTGCATGTAGAAGCTATATATGTGGCTTAATAGCTATTCAATGGAACCATGCAAGTTGAACATAATTTAGTGGTTCAGTGTAAGGAAAACAGTAGGCATATACTATGTATGTTATTTAAAGGGAAAGAAGGCATCACGTATAAATCATGAAATGTATTCAATAGTTAAATGAAAAGAAAACATAATTTTAATCTTACAAAATGCTAAGATTTTGGATAAGTCTTTTGTCATAAAATTTATAAAATAAGGTGGTAAGTTATGGATGTACTTAGCAAGTTTTAGGAACCCTTTAGGGTCTCCCTTATAGCTGAATATAACAATAAAGTTTTCTCGTCATTGTAGACTCGGGACGAATAAAGGAAAAGCACCGAACACGTGAGGGTAGTTAATGATAAACAACAAATAGTGAGTGTACATTTAAATTGATTTTGCAAAGATGGTTTTTACCTTCCTATGAAAAGTGTGTTTATGAATAATTCAATTGGTGGTACTACTTGAATTTAAAAGTTGATCTTCATGAAATTTACATATTCTTTGATTTAGCACTGAATTGAGTTTTGAATGCACTTGGAAACTAATGAGATGTACACACGCTTTGAATTGGCATCGAATTAAAATTTGCATATGTTAAGTCAAGAGGACTTCACGATGACTAATTTTGATGACAATCAAATAATAATAATGTTAGAAACAAACTAACGTTTGACAAGTGTGTTAAGTGTGTAGACGAAGTACAGAACACAAACCAAGACGATACAGACGCAAAGTCAATACAGACGCAAAGACAACATAGACGTAAAGACAATATAGACACAAAGACAACACAGATGCAAAGTCAATACAGACACAAAGATAACACAGACGCAAAGACAATACAGATTTAAAGACGAAACACAAATGCAAAGACAATACAGACGCAAAGATAAAACAGACGCAAGACAACATAGACGATACAATGAAGATACAGTAGCACGTCAGACAGTTACTTAGTTGGAGTTAGTTACAGAACTCAACTAAATGATGGCTATCAAGAATCAAGAAGCGGTTATTAAGGATCAAGAAGCAGTTAGAGACTTAGGCTGTAAATACAAGTCGTAGTCGAAGATTTTACAATCTGACGAATCTTATAACTTTTGAGAAATCAGTGATCTTTGAGCTTTTAGTGCTTACTTAGAAAAGAGAAATTCTATAGTATGATACTTAGAGAGCTAATCCTACTGTAACAAAAGCTTACAATATCTTTTTAGTGAGAGAAAGAAAAGGATAAGAGCCTGAAGAGGCTACATTAGCTAAAAGAATACATTGTATGAGACCTGAAGAGGCTCTGGAAGGGAAGAAAGAATACTTGTAATTGTTTGAAGTATAGTGGAACACTCAGACGAACTCTGAGGACTAGATGTAGCCCACGGTTTGGGGTGAATCAGTATAAAATCGCATCGTCTATCCTTTACTTCATTTTATTTTGTTGTTAAACAATTATATAGAAGTTATTTGCGATTTAACTATGTAATAATTTTTGTATAATCCTTGTGATATCTTTTTAATAAGAAGGAGAAGTTCTTAGTAAGATTTTATACTTATAAAAAAGGATACACCATTCAACCCCCCTTCTTGTGTATCGAGTTTCTTGTACGTAAAGTCTATACTAACGTGTGATT
>JAOSBN010000178.1:29564642-29590832 GCA_027563595.1 Erythroxylum suave
TTAGTGTCTGTTTGTGTGCTAGATTTCAAGCAGATCCTAGAGAATCTCATTATATTGCTATTAAAAGAATTTTGAGAGATCTATCAGGTTCTACTGATCTTTGCTTAATGTATGAGAAAGGTAAAGATTTCAGGTTAATTGGCTACTGCGATGCTGAGTATGCTGGAGACAGGATTGATAGGAAGAGTACAAGTGGAGGCTATTACTTTCTTGGCCATAATCTAGTTTCATGGTTTATTAAAAGGCAAAGCTCAATTGCATTATCTATTGCAGAAGCTGAATATATGTTTGTTGCAAGCTGTTGTTCACAGATGTTATAGATTAAGTATCAGTTAGAAGATTATTCAATAAAAGAAAAACAAATCCCAATCTTTTGTGACAAAACAAGTGCTATCAACCTATAAAAGAATCCAATACAACACTCAAAGGTGAAGCATATCAAAGTTAGACATCATTTCTACGAGAGAGTTTATTGAGACAAGTCATCAATGGGTAGATATCTTTACTAAGCCTTTAAATGAAGAAAGATTTAAAGAAATTAGACGAAACTTGAATATGGTAGTGTTTAGAGACCAATCGTCTGACACGTCATGACCTAGATGATTTTTACAGAAGGAAGATAAAAAGTCATAAGTCTTCAAGAGCTAGTAACTGCAAGTTACAAACGGTAATTATTTTTAGAGGGAAACATAAAGGAAATCCTCTCAAATGGTTCAGAACATCACCAACTTTAGATAACTCTTGAAATCCTCTGAAATTGATTTTTGCAGCACTCTAAAAAATAACTATTCATTACTCTTGATTTCGAGACCTTTCGGTTACGCTCTCGTCTTCAGATTCTAATCTCATTACTTTGAGAAGTTCCTACTGTCTAAAGATCACAATGGAGCAATCAATGACTTATGGAAAACATGTTGATTACGAATCCTTGAAAAAGAATCAGATGGATATTGAACCAGAAGTTGATGCAGCCGGATTAAAAAGCTTCTTTCAGGTTCGTGAAACAGTCTATCTGAATGAAGTTTATGAGTTTTGGAAGAATGCAAATGTAGTAGACGATACTGTAGTATCAATGGTGGATAGATTGTCGTTATTGTGACACTAGAGCTAATCGAGAAGGTTAGTGGATGTCCATGTATTGGAGCAGAGGTGTCTTATAACCCAAATGGATGATTAAAAATCGTCTAGAGAAGGCACAAGTAAATCGACAACTCTATGGAAGTAGAGACCCAAAGGATAAGAAGTCGTTGAACCTTGTTCCGAAGGCTAGGGTTCTAAACAATATAATTTTTCATTGCATTCTACCAAGAATAGGATCAAAGAACATTGTGACAATGATAGATGAGCAATGCCTGTTCTACTTACTCAATCATCAGGCTATAAATCTTCGATTTTGAGGTATATGATGAAGACGAAGAGGGATTCTAATGCCTTTCCATATGGCATGTTGCTAACAAGAATCTTTAGAGATTTTGGAATTCTTCTTGATAGAGGAAAGAGGATGAAGATGAATATTAAAAGCGTTATTAATGTGGCAACTATCGGTAGAATGGGATTGAGTGCGAGTTCTATGGCGGGAGCAAGGATTGAGGGGGAGCACACTATCAGATGCAGCGTGAGTGGGAATGTTACTCCCAAAGAGAAAAAGAAACCTCAATCTTCTAGAAGAATGGTTATAGAAGAAAAGAAGAAACCATTAGAGGTAGCAGCGGAAGCTGAGAAGATGATGCGAAGAAAAGAAAGCCAGGTGAATCTATCTGAAAAACAAGTGTCGTTGAAAAGAAATGCAGCGACACTTGATTTTTGAGAAAGTTAAAAAGTCAAAAAGATCACCAAGGTTATTAACTCTCTGACAAGATGAACAGAAGAGAGGGAAAGGACTGACTCTTGGTGAAGATTTTAAGAAGATAGAAAAGACACCACAGGCTACAAAGTCTCTAGTCTCAATTTTGCAATAAGAGCAGACAAAGCCAACTAAAGAGACTGGAATTAAGAGGAAGTTGGACTTTGAAAGGAAGAAACCCCAACCCCAACCACCTTTTAGATTGGTAGAAGAAAGCAAAAAGTTAAAGACCAGTCAGAAAGAAAGTACTTCAATTGGTAGTCAACGAAAAGAAAAATCAGTTGAAAACAGAGTGGTATCTCATAGTCCTGTCAGAAAAGAGGACTTGAGAATGAAGGTGATAGAAGAAGAGGTACTTGTTAGAAACAGAAGCTCAATTATAATCAGAGAACCTGTGAAAAGGTTACTCAAGGTACAAGTTGAGCCTATATTGATCAATAATCGGTCCATTCATCTTTTGAATCATGAGGAAAGAAGATTATATGGGATTCTGAGAGATGAAAAGTCAGAACATATCCTTTGAAGATGACAAAAGATTGATACACTATCTACCCAGCCACGAGTAAACCATTGATCAAGATTGTACCAGACATATAACTTAGAGCTTTAAACATTGTAGGCAATATGGAAAAAGGAAAACAGAAGATGTACCCTGAAGGAAAAACAGGTGACTTGACAAAAGAACAGATACATGAAACTGTGAGAAACATAGATGAGGCATGCAATGTAGAGCAATCAAGAGGAGTTTATGTTTCACATAACATTTCAAAAGCATCAGGAAGTAATTATGGACGCTTCACCACAGATGCAACTTCTCAAGTAGTTGGAAGAGTGTCAAAAGGATAGTATAGAACTATTGAGGTTGAAGGAATTTTTGCCAACTTAGAGACTTTTGTGCACCTGATCATGCACCTTAGACCTTTGAGTTCCATTTCTTCAATTAAAGATGTCCTTCACCTTCTTGGAAAAACTATTCCAAAACTACCTAGACTTGATGACCTTGATCTCCCTGAAGGCAAGCAATTCTTCAAACCTCCTGTTTTAAAAATAATTGAATTAGATGTCTTACCCTCAGAAACATGTGTTGCTACAAACTTCTATCCATCAAGTGCACCTCAACAAGCCAAAACTATTGGAATGGAAGACGTAAGACACTCTCAACAGTGGAGTCAGGAAGCCTTAGTGAAGGAAATTGAGAAATTTATGAAAAGGTTGATATTATGACTGACTCAGTTGGTGATCTACATGAGGAAGTAGCTTATCTATGAGTATCAATAGAAGAAGACCTCAAGTTGATCAGAACTGATATATAATGTATGTTTTCTGAAATGATGAAGCATCTGAGGTAAATTTTTTGATTGATAACAAATAGGGGGAGAAAGGAAGAAGATAGGGGGAGAAAAGAAGAAAACGGGGGAGAAAAGAAAAACGGGAGAAAAGAAGAGAAGAAAGACAGAAGAAAGAAGAAAAGTAGAAGATAGCATGCATATGTGTATTTTTGGTTATTCTTTGTTTGTTATTTTCTTATTCTTTGTTTGTTGTCTTTTTATTCATTTGTTGTTTGCTTATTCATTTGATGTTTTCTTAATTATTCAATTGTTATTTTCTTATTCATCAACTGAATAAAAAATTCATTCACTTTGATCTTTCTAAAATTATGATTACTTGTTATCATCAAAAAGAGGGAGATTGTTAAGTCAAGAGGACTTCACGATGACTCATTTTGATGACAATCAAATAATAATAATGTTAGAAACAAATGAATGTTTTGACAAGTGTGTTAAGTGTGCAGATGAAGTACAGAACATAGACCAAGACTATACAGACGCAAAGTCAATACAGACACAAAGACAACATAGACTCAAAGATAATATAGACGTAAAGACAACACAGACGCAAAGTCAATACAGACGCAAAGATAACACAGACGCAAAGATAACACAGACGCAAAGACAAAACACAGACGCAAAGGCAATACAGATGCAAAGACAAAACAAAGACGCAAAGACAATACAGATGCAAAGACAAAACAGACGCAAGACAACACAGACGATACAATGAAGATACAGTAGCACGTCAGACAATTACTTAGTTGGAGTTAGTTACAGAACTCAACTAAATGATGGTTATCAAGAATCAAGAAGCGGTTATCAAGGATCAAGAAGCAATTAGAGACTTAGGCTATAAATACTAGTCGTAGTCGAAGATTTTACAATCTGACGAATCTTACAACTTTTGAGAACTCAGTGATCTTTGACCTTTCAGTGCTTACTTAGAAAAGAGAAATTCTGTGATGTGATACTTAGAGAGCTAATCCTACTGTAACAAAAGCTCACAATATCTTTCTAGTGAGAGAAAGAAAAGGTTGAGAGCCTGGAGAGGCTACGTTAGCTAAAAGAATACATTGTATGAGACCTGAAGAGGCTTTGGAAGGGAAGAAAGAATACATGTAATTGTTTGAAGTATAGTGGAACACTCAAA
This sequence comes from Erythroxylum suave, assembly GCA_027563595.1. Lineage (NCBI taxonomy): Eukaryota > Viridiplantae > Streptophyta > Magnoliopsida > Malpighiales > Erythroxylaceae > Erythroxylum > Erythroxylum suave. Next base: position 29,568,967 of record JAOSBN010000178.1, read on the forward strand.
CGAACTCTGGGGACTGGATGTAGCCCACGGTTTGGAGTGAACCAGTATAAAAATTGCAGTGTCTATCTTCTATCGTTTATTTCATTTTATTTTGTTATTAAACAATTATATAGAATTTATTTGCGATTTAACTATGTATTAATTTTCGTATAATCCATGTGATATCTTTTTAATAAGAAAGACAAGCTCTTAGCAAGATTTTATATTCACAAAAAACGATACACCATTCAACCCCCCCTTTCTTATGCATCGAGTTTCTTGTACGTAAAGTCTATACTAACGTGTGATTTACTTCAGCATATGCTATGAATTGGCATAGAAATGGAATTTGAATATGTTTTTAATTGGTATTGAAATGAGGTGCACTCATGTATTAATTGTGGTTTAACCTATGATTCACCATTAGGTCTTTATACATACAATTATGTTGATTAGAGTATGTTCTATTGTGTATGGTAGTGTTTGGGTGGCGTCTGTCACTAACATGGGTGGTGTTGTACCTGTCAGCATGTCCTGTGAGTTGCCCTCTACATGTATGGAGTATATATTGTGTTAGCACTATTACGGGTAAGCTATGTAGAACTAGCTCCATAGTTGCTGATTTATATGTAGTGCTAGCATTGTTATAGCTAAGCGATGTAGAACTAGCTTCATAACAATCGGTATATAGAGGTTAACCAAGCACGGGTAAGCGATATAGAACCAGCTCTATGGCCTTACAACTAAGAGTACCAGATGACAAAAGAAAATTAGTGATAGGCTATATTTTAAAAAGAAAGTTCATGAAGGTATTATTCCATCACTATATACTTTATAAGAAAAGTGGAACTTGATCTTAGAAAATTTTATATGTTTTGTTTTACACATGCATTAATTTGATGAAAAGAAAAGAATGTGATTTGTATGAACATTTGTTATTATTTGAAAAAAAAAGAAATTGTTTTCTTTTATTGAGGTTAATACTTGTTTGTAACCAATAATACTCACTGAGCTTATTTAGCTCACCCTTTATTTTCTGTTTTTAAATAAAACCTCCCAAGTGCATGCTCAGGGGCTTTAGTAGCTAGGACTACTCCTTGTGAGTAGTCAAATTCGTCAACTGTTGTTGTGTAGGCATTTTTATTTTGCCTTATATATATATTTTAGAACTGTTGCATATCTTTGAACATGTTTTGGAAAGTACATTCGCATAAAAATGAATGTGTATAAAGGTTTTTAAATGGAATGCATGATGTTGTTTTACTTTTCAAAGTTTATTGATTTAACTATTTGAGACCGTATGTGAGTGGATTTGAAGTCCACAATTTAGAGTTGAGAAATTGACGTAATAATAGAAATCTTTTGAAATTTTACAGGGACTTTGAAATTTTTGGGATATCCAAATACAACTACTGCGCTGTCGAAATTTTTAATAAACTAAAAAACAAAACTCCACTGTTTACATTTCTTATTGTGAATTAAAGCTTTTCCTTAACAAAGGAAATAGGCTTAGTTTCATGGGAACTTTCTAGCCGACTCAAATATTGACTAGATAGCCACCGTGGAGTGTCCGACAAGTCATTTAGTAATTATAGGATAAAGGCCTATCACTTGCTATATTTTGGAGTCTAGACATTGTATCTTGGTGGAATTGCATAATATTTTTCTGAAGTTGCATCATATCCTCTTGGAATTGTTGTACAACCTGTTGAAATTGAATATTGTTAGTAGTCATAATATTAAGCAATTCTTCCAAAGATGTACTTGAGTCGTAATAAGAAGTTTTTGGTCTATATGAGAATTGTTGTGTATCCTGCAAACTCTAAAGGAACTAATTTTTCTGGTTATTCCATCCATAAATAAAGTTAGTATGATCATTCCAATCTGAGTTATAGGATTGGGAATATGAATTATAAAAAGAAACTACTTCCTTCCATGTATTTTTTTTAATTTAAGACATAAACACTAAACAAAAATGAAAGGATCAAGAAATAACTAAAAAGAAACTAATTACAAACAAATATATACAAAATAACAATTCAAATCAAGAACAAAAACTAAAGCACCACACTCCTCGACAATGACGTCAAAATCGACATAGCGCGTCGTAACACTACTTAAAATAACTAGACCTATAACTATAATAATGGTGATTCTAGGTCGATCCCACAGAGAGTGTTTGGTTAGCTTTTGTTATGAAAAGAATTGGTGTTGGGGGTTTGTTTGATTTCAAACAAGAAAATAAAACAAAACAAAACAAACAAAAACAAATTAAAGAAAACATTTAAAAAATTATGAAAGTGATGAATTCATTAGGGACCTAGTCATCGGTTCAATCTCGGCCTACTTATAATTAAGCATACTTCATTGAGTTGTTATCCTTATACCTCTCTTAGAAACTATTAATCATAGGTTAACAACAAGCTTTGCTAACTCAAGTTTTTCCTTATGTCGTGTTTAATTAAGAGAGGCTCATTAATTAAACCTAGCAATCGAACAACCTAGGATAAGATCTCTAGATTTAATTAGACAGCTCCATTATGAAATAGGAAAACATATTATCAAGGCAACAACCACACAACCTCAGGTCATTCAACTTAGGTTATGTTATCCCTAATGAATTGACACCAATCAGAAACACAACAATTACAGGTTGTATCCTTGATGATCTGAAACTATTAATTACTAAAAATGAATCTAAATATAACAATTACATATTATATTTAAGAATCTAGCAATATCTAAACACAAAAACTATGAATTGTGTTCAAAATTATAATAACAGATTCACACATAAACAATCTAACAAGAACAAGAATAAAGATCATTCATACATGAATACGCAAATCCGTAGGCCTAGGATAACATAATCAATCTATAAGAGAGAAAGAGCAACAAAAACAACGAAAGAAATGCTTAACCGAGTTTTTTAGTGTCGACATCAGCTCCTCAACTGATGTTGGGAAGCTAGCCCTTCGTGGGTCTCCAAAGTATGTGAGCTCTGTCCCTCTTCATTCTTTTGAAACCCCTAAAATGTTTCCTACATATTTTCATAAGTTTCTACCGTCAAAACAATGTTTTTATACTAAAAATTAGGATTTCAAGGACAGTTGTCTAAAGACTCAAAAGCGTGCATAGTGGTATCATGACCGTGAGCTAACTTGTCATGGGCGTGCATGGCGGTGTCACGCCCATGACAAATAAGTCACAGGTATGTATGAAGTGTCACGCCCATGGCTTTTATGTGATGGTCTTGAGTTATTATGTTATGCCTTTACTTAATTTTCTGTAATGTGTACTCTTACATTTTTTTGTCTCCTCTTGCTCTAATCATTCTTCTTTTTGTTTCATGAAGACAAGTGAGTGTAAATCTTACAAGGATTACTCAAATATTGTGCTTTCGACTCACTTTAGCTCTTTCACTTCTGAATTATACCTAAAACCATATATAAACTAGAGTGACTGTCTTAAGCATTTCATAGCAATAATCACTAAGTGTTATAGATTAAATGTATAATCAATTAAGCTCATATCAGTTAGGAAAAGTCAAAGTTAAAGCTGAGTGTGGAGATATACTTTCTTCTATATACAAGACATTGTAACTTTCATTAGTTTATTTCCTATAAAATGTGCCTTGTGAAATTGATGGCCTTGAGTAGTGCAAGAGACAACATCGAATGAGATTGATGGATATTGATCGATAAATTGTTATAGAAGGTCTTTAGTTATTTTTCTTTTTCTTCAAAAAATTGAATTTCATTACTATATGTTTAAATAAATATAGTAATCTAAATACGTCCATATGGTTATTAAGAAAAAATAACATTGTTTGTTGTTACAGGTCTTTATAATGAAAAAAGAGAAAAAGATAATATGTGCAACCAAGTTTGTTGCAGCAAAGTTTATGACAATTTTTTGGAAAAAGCATTAGAAGAAGAATTATGAACTAAAAGAGCAATATAGTGAAGAGCAATGCCAAATCATTAAAAAAAAGATATCAGGAATAATTCCAATGTGTATATGCAGAGGTATATGTTTTCTCATTTGTGTTGGTAGTTTATATGTGTAACATGGTTTGCTTATTTTCCTATTCCCAAATATAGTAAGCCCAACGTGGATTGAAAAGTTAATGCCTTCTAACTTTATTTGTAAAAAAAATTGTGTCATTATATTGTTAGTTTCTGAACTATATTAAATAAATGCAGGGCACAATAAAGTAATTAATATTTCATTCTTTAGATATATAAACCTATTTATAAGCTTAGTTTTTTTAGAACAATTGTAATCTACTTTTTCCTTTATAGAAAGGTTATAATTATAAGTGGATAAAGGTACTTTGTGAAGGATTTTAGAGTGTCTATCCATATTGGTTTTGTTTTGTATTTGGTTTGATGCACTTGTATTCCATATAGACTAAGATAATACAAGTGCATATTTTACCTTATCAATTTTGGCTATTATGTTTTCGATATATTAAAGGATGAATTCCATAACTTCATATGGACTATCTGATAGCATATACAAATGCAATTTTGGCCATTGACATTGGATAGTATATATTTGATATGTGTTTAAATATTGATACATTTAATCGATTACATTTAGTGATTAATGCTTTAAAATACTTAAGACAATCACTTTAGCTCATATTTGATTTTAGATACATTTTAGAAGTGACCAAAAGCATACTCATTGAGCCATCTTCTCAATTTTCATACTCTATTATCTTCATGCAACCAAAAGAAGGAAAAGATTAAAAGAAAAAAGACAAGATAGAGCATAAAAGTGGAGAATGGCGCATGGTGGTTCACGGCTAAGCCAAAATATATGTCACTGCTCATAGTTGTAACATAAATGTATCACGCCCATGCAAGATATCTGCTGTCTCACACCCATCAGATATCATTCACCAACGTCACCAACTATCCATTTAACCTAGCTGTCCATTGTAACCTAGCTTTTGAAGATATAAAGAAACATGTTGTGTGACAAGGTGGAGGTGGAATAACGAGACAGTAATGGATGCATGCCATTGATCATCAATTTCTTTTGATGTTTTAGATGGAATAAGGAAACAATAGTGGAGAAACGCCATTCATCATCATTTTCTCTTGGATTTTCAAGGTGGAATAACAAAGACAGTATTGGACAACAATTACTCTTCATCATTTTCTCTTTGATTTTTAAGACGGAAAGAGGCAACAATAGCTATTCTTCTTGGAGATTGATGGAGAAAATGGGAGGCTAACATCTCGTCACTAGTTTGAAGGTGCAATCGATGCCTGAGTCACAACTAAGTTTATCTCATCTTATTAATGTTGAATCTTTTTTTGGATTTTATTTGTAAAGATAACCTTGATACATTATTTGGATTATTATATTATGAACCAACTGCTAGAATGTTGACTATAATCCATAATCATTATATTTGATTTTCGTTATTAGCCACTAATGATCTTGAATCGTTAGGAACAACGTAACTTAGGTTAGATAACTTGAACATGTGGGTTTATTGCCTATATTGATCCATTTTCTAGTTCGTAATGTAGCTGCCCAATTGAATTTAGAGATCGTATCGTAGGTTATTTAGTGATTAGGTTTAATTAACAAGCATCTCTTAATTAAACATAACTAGAAAATTGGAATTATTATAGCGTATTGTTAGTCCACGATTAATAGTTTGAAGAGAGGTGTGAAAACATTAGAATGATGGGATATGTTTAATCGTGTCTAAGCCAAGATTGATCCTAGAATTAGACTTTACACACATTCGACACTTTTATCTACACATATTCGAAATTTTTATCTTTTTTATTTTTTATATAATTTATTTTCACTAGTTTAATTTTACTTTAATTTCTCAATTACATAAAAACCCAAAACTCCCTTTCTATTTCCTTTGCATCAATTATTTTCATTATAAGAATGAACTGAACATTTTCAGTAGATCCGATCTCGATTCACCACTTCTACAAATTTTTAATGTGCAGAATTAGGAAAATTTTGCAGTGCACTTGACATGCACTGTAAAAAATTTGGCCTATTGTCGGGAAGTGTGGTGATTTGATTTTTGTTTTTTATTTTAGTTGATGTTTGGTTACTTGATAATTTTAAACGTTTGTTAGTGTTGGTGTATGGCAGTTACTAGATCTCCTCGTAGAGAACTTGAGCAACTTGATCTGAAAATCGAGAGGACACTGTGGAGATTACGAAGAGAAGTAAGAACAACTTCAGAAGTAGAACCAGAACCTAAATCCGAAGAGACGATGGCAAATCCAAGAACGCTGGGAGCTAGCTGCACCATACCTAACCCAAACACCCTTATGCATCATATTTCCAAATTTTGCTGAACATGTTACTTCTGAGTTAAATATGGGTTAATACATTTATTACATAATTTTCATGGTCTTATAGGTGAGGATGCACATAAGCATCTCAAGGAGCTCGACGTGGTTTGTCTTAACATGAAACCTCTAGGAGTGACAAACGAGTAAATAATGTTAAGAGCTTTCTCGCTCTCAATAAAAGATGCAAGGAAGGATTGGTTGTTCGATTTACCTACTAGGAGTGTGAATACTTGGCTAGAGATGAAGAGACTATTTTTGAAAAAATATTTTCTAGCATCAAAGACAAGAAGTATTCGAAAGGAAATCTATGGTATCAAGTAGCAAAATGGAGAGTCTCATTACAAGTACTTAAGAAGTTGTGTGCCGGTTGCCCTTAACACAACATTCTAGAGCAACTTCTCATCCAATATTTCTACGAAGGATTACTACCGATGGATAGGAGTTTGGTTGATCTGGAGGGTGGTGGGGCACTATGTGAGAAGACCCCTATCAAAGCCAGGATTCTACTTAAGCATATGACCATTACATTCAACAATTCAGCACTTGCAATGATATTCGACGTGTAAATGAGGTAAGCACTTTATCTATCGAACATCGTTTACATGAACTAACATCTTTTGTTAGACATATTGTAGTTGGATAGGCTCAAGTAAAAGCATGCATAATATGTTCAAACACGAGCCATCCGACTGATGAGTGTCTGACACTACAAGAGGGAAGGGAGTGTTCAGAAGGGAGTGATGACATCTATATAAGTTATTAAACTATCATCACATATTTATTGTCTTATTTTTTTTGATGATATTACTCAAACCTCCTTTCCTTTTTCTCTCCCATAGCTACTACACTTTAGCATCTTTTTGTTCTTTTGCTTTAAAATATTTTGATATACAATTTATCAAAGCTCTGGCTTTGAACTAAACTAATCTTCCATTGATTTGTCTATTTCGAGCTTTTGTTTTGTTTCTGGTGTCGAACTCAGCTACCCATTTGCTCAATCTTGGTTTCAGATTGATTTTTACTATTGATTTCTCAAGTGCTAATCACTCAAACAGTCTCATCTTTCTATACTGATCCTGGTGTTTGAGCGTCAGGAAAACCATTCAGTTCTTAAGGTTTAGAAGAAACTGACCAGTCACAGCAGTTAATAGTAAAAGCTAAATCGAAAAGTAATCTGGTTAGTACTTAAACCGATAGAAACCTATTAGCCCGATCTAATTTTAGGATCAATTGGGGAGACCACGTGAAAGGGAGAAGATGAAATTCATATTTAAGGTTATGTAATTTGAGAATTAGGTATTTTAATTAAATTTAAGTTAATTATTATTTAAGTAAAATTATTTGAGTTAATTTGTATTTTAATATTAGTTATAGTTTTAGTAATATAATCATAATTTAAAATTTTTATGATATTTTAAAACTATTTTAAAAAGTGAGTTCAATTATATTACATGTACATCACTTGAGATAGTAGGATATACGTTACTAAGAAAAATTTACTTACGCCACATCTACACTAATGTTATACATAGCAAATAAAGACATTCAACTTCATCTAAATTATCTACTACTCTTTAGTTTAATTTGAATATTTTAGAAAATAAACTATCCAAAATATTATGATCTTACTAGAATCAATTATAAATGTCAATGAGGAGGTCGCGAATAGAGATGCTAGTATTAGAGTGAATTGAGGAGGGAGCATTCAGGGTTTCCCTTTTTAGCCAAGTAGCTTGTTAAAGGAAGGAAACCATGAATAACAATGTCTACCAGCTAGCTTTGCAGAACAAGGAGAGAGAGAATTCCGTGAGAGGATAGAGTGTCTAGGTTTTTATTTTTAAATTCCTTTAAAAGATATCTTGTAGGAGGAGGATGTAAGAAAACAAAAAGAACCGCCTTTGCATCGAACAAATTGCTGCGCTTTTACTATTTACATTAGAAATGGGCAGAATAATTTTATCGCAATTTACCCATCATTGCCAGAGGTTTCCACCTCGCAACACATCCTTCTCTCTGTCCAAATCAAAAATTAAAAAAGAAGATTCAATATTTTGTACCAATTGTCCACGTTACATCATATTTTCATTTCACGTGGCTATTTCATCCACCTCAGAGTTAAAAACAAAACTTGGAAATGTTGTTGTGATGTCCCTGCATTTGATTTAGACATAAAATAACGGATGAGGATTATGAAAGCAATCAAACTGTCGACTACAGAAATTTGGTTCTTTACCTCAAGTATGGGAGCGTCATGATTTTCAACAATGATGGATTCTTACGGACAAAGTTGTGCCATTCAGTTTGGTCTATCTTCCCATCATTATTCACATCGGCTTCCAAGAAAGTCTATTCACAGAAATGAGAAGGAAATTTTATGTTGCACGGTTATCAAGAAACAAGCCATCCACAAAGTATAACAAAAGCTGCAATCAGCTTCTGCCTAATAGAACAAGCAAAAGCTGCAATCAGCTTCTGCCTACTACAACAAGAATTGCGAATGTCTGCACAGTTATAAGAAAAAGCAAACATGAGAGAGCCAGCTAATCAGATCTACATCAACTCACTTTATCAAGAATTATTTCAATTGTCTCATCGGCCAACTTCATTTCAGACTCGCAGAGAAGAGCAATTAACATTTGCTTAACCTGTCAATAAGTACAGTCAATGAAGATGGCTGCAGGAAGTTTAAATAGATGGATAATCAATGAACAAAACAGTTCTGGAAGACGAGTTGCAAGCCATTCTTTAATATAACTGAACTTGCAAACTGACAAGTTGCATCTAGTCACACTCAGGTAGATAGCTGATATGAACTTTATCAAATATGCTTGGCCTGATAACTAAGATCTTTATACCTAACAGGTAACGCAATTTATACCCATTAAAAGATAGCAGAACTAAGAGCAAAATAAAAAGCTTTTGTCTGCATCTCAAATAGAAAATTCAAATATAGGCAATAATGATCTACAAATGCATTTTCCACACACAGTACAAAATGAAGATGAATGCCAGCTGAAATAGCAAACATAGGTTAGCAATGTGAACCACTAGAATGTTTTTGATAGATTAATTTTATGCTAACTATCCACAAAAAAATATGAATTATTTTTCCCATTCTTAGATTGGAATGAATTGCAACAATTTCAAGTTGATACAAAAACATCCACCCGTTTTTGTCATATTACCAGATCATCAAGATTTAGTTAATAGGGAGACACACATATTTCCCTATTAAGTTGCAACATTAACCAATACAAGGGCCAAAAAGATACCAGGACACAAGCCACAACTTACATACTCTATAATTTTCAATTATGGTTCTGCATTGTTTCTCAGAGGACAGGATGGATGATGTAGAAAATAGACTAACGTCCTCAACTAGTTCACCCAACCATAAGAAAATTCAAGTCATCCTGGCAACTTTTCAGATTCTTCTTCATAGATTATACTTAAATGCAAGTGAGCAACCTCATACCTCATGGCGCTCAATGAATCCTGTATTGTCCAGATCATAAAGCTTAAATGAGACTACAAGGTGAATGAAAACATTAAGTGTAAGCATATGCCAATACATGTAGGGCATATCAAAGATCAATATGCATAAAATGATACATCCATTATAGTTTAACTCACAGTCTATCTTGTCTTCCTGTGGGACATTGGGATGGAAGACATTAAGTGCTCTAACAAAGTCACCAAAATCTATGACTCCCTTCCGTTTAACATCAAACAGACCAAAGATCTACAGTAACAAATTGGTAAAGCAGTAAGGAAATTTTACATAATGCAATTTACAGTAAGAATACAAGGGCATTAGTGATTGAAATAATGCAATTTATAGTAAGAATACAAGGGCATTAGTGATTGAACATTTCTTGGAGCACTATCTTTTTCGAGTTTTATTTTATAAACATAATTTACAAACTCGGTTTCATGCCTCATAAAATCCAGTAAAAGGTTGGGAAGATGAACATGATAAAAGAGTGAAAAAATGCAGGTTGTTAATCAAATCATATAAAGCCTTTGAAGCGTTGATAAAGAAAGAAACACAGAGTTTAAGGACCATTACCCTATTTGCAAAGAGATTTTCTTTCTTTCTATTCTTGAAAAGAGCAAGTTGAAATTCTTCCTGCAATCAATGCAAAATTACATGAATATGATGAGAGAACACTTCAAATCATGTCAATTGAATATCTATTGGCGTAATCAAATGCAAAATGGATCGTTTCTGCTAGCAAAAAGAAATGAGCTATATAAACTCTTTCTGAAATGATATAGGACAGGTAAATGGGATTCATCATTTGTAAGAAAATGCTGTAGGTTTCAATTAAAAACATTCAGTGAATAACATACTTGGAATATTTCTTTGAATTGAACTAGTAGAGAGGAGAAACACCAGGACAGATGAAAAGGAACTACAGAAAAGGGCTACAAAATGCATAGAAGAAAAATGGTAATTACCTTGCTTATCAAACCATCATCAACAACAGAACTACTAATGGTCTTGAACAGTTCAAAAAGGGCTTCAACTTCACTGACACTGACTGAGGAATTGAGAAATAAAAAAATTAAAAAAAAACCAAAAGAGGAGGATGAAATCAAACGGAACACTGCATAAAATAAGGAGAATTTAAGACTGCCTTAATATGAACAGTGAAATTGAATTTCAGCAAACTCTCTCAATTTCCTTTTTTCTTTAATGGTGGTTGCAGCTCAAAACGTAATACTCAACTACTGACCTATGAATACAAGCCAAAGAAGGGAAGATGTCAACATATGAGACTTGATAGTTATGTTTTGCATGATATTTTAGCCTTTAATTTGTTATGCATTTAGTGTTAAAGTGAGTGTTGAGTATGCATTTAGAGCTTAATTAGATTAATTTGTGTATTTAAGTATTGTTATGGGTTAGTTGGAAATTTTGAGCTTAAATTGTATATTTTTGAAGTACCTTGATGTGTCTGTTAGTGTTGTAGGGCAAACAAAGAAGAACGGTGAAGCTTTAAAGAGTTTCGAGCTAAATGACATAGGCCGTAATCGTGGATATGGGCCACAGTCATGATAGAGAAGGAAGAGAAAGAAGCAGTTAGGCCACGATCGTGCACTCAGAGCCACGATTGTGCACTCTAAGCCACGATCGTGCATTTCAAACCACGCTCGAGACAAAAAGGGTAAAGCGCCGGCCACAATCGTGACATGCATGACCACAATCGTGCTCTGCATCGAGTTGAAGCGAAAACTTGAAATTTGGATTATTTTCCAAACCATTTTGACCCCGAGTTTGACCTAGGGTTGCTAGAGAATAAATAGAACAATCCCTAACAGCCGTCAGTAGTGATTAGAGAGCTAAGAAGGTTTTGCAAAAAGGAGAGTTCATCAATCCCACGAGAAACCTAGAGAGAAATCAAGAGATCGAGGAAGGAGACAAAGGAAGAGAGACACAGAGACGAGCTAGACGCGAAGTACTTCCTAGAATAGGTGGTTTCCCGCTGTCACTACTTCAGAGATTCCATTCCCCAGAGTATTTCCATTTATTTCAGTTTTATTATCGTATAGAATTGAAATAGGTTTTGAGATTGATTGTGTGAATGTTGAGTCAAGTTTATACTCACCTTTGGATCTTAATTTTTGAGGTTAATGAAATTCAATTGATTGTGTTTTTTTTACTGCTTGATTGTAATTTCAATTCTACGCTTAATAATTCGGCAATAAACTGAGAGGGTGAGCTAGGTAAAAATCATCGATCTGGACTAACGAGAGTTATGTAAATCGATAGGTAAAGCATTTGATCAAATCGGAAGAGTCATGTAACGAGAGATTGAGCATAAGTTTCCAGTAGGTTAATAGACATTTTAGAACTAATTTAGATTTTGAATCAATTGCGGATCGAGAAATCCTATTTTTCATAATTTGAATTAGGGTTTATTAATTAGGGTTAAGAATTATAACTCGAGAGATAGTAATTCACCCTAAGACCGTCTAGACCCGTCACTCGGTGATTGTATAATTGGTTGGTTTTTTTTTAAAATTTCAAATTAAATCCCCTTTCTCTCCCTTGGTAATTTCTAGGTTAATTTCAGGTTAGTTGTGAGTTTGCTTTTTGTTTACTATTTGGTACTTTAATTTCTCATAATTAATTTTTAATTTCTGCATTAGTTTGTTAATTAGGAATTGTGAACTTAGCTGCCTTCGATTTTATGATTAGTTCCCTTCCTCGTGGGATCGACACCTTAGGTATTACGCGAACAACCTATGCGCTTGTGGTAATTATCAAGATTATAAATAGTAAAACTTAGCGCATGTAACCTCGAGCGAACAAGACTCAAGTATCATAGCCATAAAACAAAAGCTAATACTGTGAAATATTGGCAAGCGAGCACATAAAGATTGAAATTAGCTAAGCACTATGGAAAATTGGGATGGGTGGTTTTGGGTCAGATTTGACTGACAGATTCATAAGTGGCCTATATTGAGGTCCTCCCATGTCCAGTGCCTATACTTCGCCTATACTCTCTTCTTTTTTCTTTTTACTAAACGTAAGAGAGTCTTCAAACAATGATGGGAAGTACAGGTTACACATGTTTTTGGAGCTAATATTACTCTAGTTGACTCTGTAGCTAGAATGGGAATTTCTCTTAAGAATTTAGTTTTGATTTTTTTTTTCATAAACTACCACCAGTAATGCCTCATGTATAACAACAGAGCAGTGTAATCGTTAGGGCATACTTGAACAATAAAATGCACATGATGAAGAATTAAGTTCACATTTTTAAGCAAACAAAAGACTACATAATGAAGTTTTGTGAAACTGAATAAGAAATGGCAATAGTTTGAAGGGGTACTATTGTCTCTAGTTTTAGGTGAATTATTGAAAGGAATAACTAATTCTAAAGTGTCAAACCTTATAGATTTTTTTTTAAAATTTTGTGTATAAGTTTTTAAAATTTTCAATTGAATGACAAACCTTTTAAAAACTTAAAAATTCAATTTGAAACATCAGTTCTGTTAGTAATTGACTGATTTGGCTAATGAAATCCTTGTTGTTCATAATATGTAAGTGTACACTTGAAAAATTCTTTATACTCTAGTCTAACTATAGCCACCATTTTTCAGGTAGATTTGAATTTATCATGAACAACAAAAGTTTCATTAGTTAAATCAACAAATTACTAAAAGAGCTAAAGTTTTGAACTATTATGGTTCTAAAAGGTTCATCATTTAATTAAAAAATTTAAAAGATTGGATACTGAATTGAAAAATCATAAAAGACTGGACTTTTTAAAATTGGTTATCGCTTACTAAAAACTAACGCAAAAAACCATGCAGTCGACAAAATCATAGCTCAAAGAACCAACTAACAAGTGAATTAGATAAGTACAACTTACAGGCAGTTTGGGATGCGAGAGGAATAGGATCCTCGTGTCCGGGAAACTGTCTGGCTACTTTAGAACTAAAACAGCCCATTTACAGCTGAGGAAGGAAGAACAGATAGGCCAATACAAGAATTTGCGCGTCAGCGATCACTGACTACCATCCATCATCGAAACCATCTTTACCTTGCAAATTACAAATCCATAACATTCAAAAACATCGTCACATACATGAACAAATAAGTAAATGGCAACACAATTTTCATCAAAAGATTTCATCTTATTTATCAATCTCAGAAAATTTGCTAACCCAAAAGAAAATCCTGATCAAATTAAAACAGAAAATTATAATTTTCCATGATTGAAAGCAAACTAGAAACGTTAAAGTTCCAAATCTGTAGTATTCTAAAAATGGAAAAAAAAAGCCGTCTCTGCTCTATCAGGTCTCCTCAAATTACTCAGGAACCACAAAAAGATTGCAGCAGAATTGAGAAACAGAAATAACCCAGATAAAAAGAAAGCAAAATCAACAAAGACCTGACGAATAAAAAAAGAGATCATCAAGAAATGAGCGGCATACAGAAATCAATAACAAAGAAAAGCAAAGAAAAGAAACTTACCGAAGAAATAATAGAACCAAAGCCGTGGACAATGGGCGTTTGGTTGAGGAAATTATAGTAAAACAAAGGAGGGAGAGAGGGAGAGCATCCTAGCATAGAAAGCATACAGAGTCCAGAGAGAGACAGAGAGACACATGCTTTTAGGGGCTGTTTGGTTCCGTTTTTTTTTAATTTTTGGTTTTTGTTTTTAAAATAAAAGAAACAATATGATAAACTTGTTTGGTCGAGGATATTGCCATTTTTTGTTTTCAAAAGCATAAAAATCGCAACCACTTTTTTTAAAACAAGTTTTCGTGTATTTTTTAAACATGTTTTGATCCGCCTGCATCTTTAGCCACTACATCTCTGCGTCTTCTGCTATCTTTTGCGGCAAGTTTATCTCTCTCATCACAAAACAAGTCTTCTTCTTTTTTTCCTTTTCCTTATTCTCTGTTTTCTCTGATAAAGCAGAGTCACCAAAAAACTATGGTCACTAATGCCCTCTACCTACTCTCTTTTAAATGACTTCCTCATGCGTTATTCTCTTTGTCACCTGTTCATTGACCACATTCTTCTCTTTTTTTCAACTCACCAATGGCCTGGGCTCAGGCTCCACAGTCGTCGTCGTCTTCGGCTCTGCAATTGTTTGCATCGTTGTTGCGGCAGCATCCACCCACGGTGTCGTCTATTATCAAGGTGGCTACAAAAACAAGTAGTTGATCAAATATCATCACTTCGATTAAGCACCTTTTTTTAAAATATATTCTATTATGGGTTCCAATGAGTTTATTCATTTCCATGGCTTTTCAGGTTTGCTCATGTGCAGTAACAAATGCATGCTTCGATGGACAAACTACCTGAAACTTGGATCAAACGTGGTAAAAGCATTGCTAAATTGCTTAAAGGATGGATGAGAAACGGATCGAAAAAGTCCCAAACAAGCTCAACGAATACTCAGAATTCGTGCTAGAGAGGAGTGGCTTATGAGATAAAGAAGATTGCGTTAAAGAGAAGAGAGCTTGCGGAGAAAAAGAAGAGGGAATAGTAAGGAGGGCAAAACTTTAATTTGTCTAATCATAAACAGTGAGTAACTAGTGAGTGACATGAAAGAAGAAAAGAAGAGAGCTTCGAGAATAGGGAGAGGATTGGGAATAGGGAGAAGTTTGACTAGTAATATAATTTCTATTTATGTAATTGTATTATATAAATTAATATATAATTTTTTAATAATATTTGATTTCTATAAAATTTAATTATAATTATAATGATAATGATAATTAAGTAATTTAAAAATATAATGTACTGTTTTATAATTATTATACATAAGAGTATAATTATAAAAAATTAAAAATAGAAACAGAATGATAAAATTAAACATATTTTTTTTTTATTTTTTATTATAAATTTCAATCAAACATATTTTTATTTTTCAGTTTTTATATTATAAATTTTAACCAAACAAGTTTTAGTTTTTTTAAGGAAAAAAACTAAAATCAAGAAACAGAAATAAAAAATAACAATAAAAAAATAGAAATCAAACCCAGCGGCATCTTAGTCTTTGCCTCAAAATTTTTTCTTAAGATTATAAATCTTAATAAAATTGTTATACTAGCAACTCTCCCACTGACTCTCTCCCGTAAAAAAGAAAAGAAAGAAAAACATGATAGTTAACTTTCAAAAAGTCCCAGTGAATTACGAGCCATTGAATAAAATTAAGACGTAAAGATAAAATAGAAAAGTGCTTTTAATGTCAAACTCAACTTCTCTTCTTTTTCTCGCACGTGTACTTTCTTCATATCTTCGAGTTCTAGCCGGTTCCAATTTCCGGTCCCAATCCACTCATTTTCGAAAAGTGAACTGAAAAATGGTAAAAAGGTGACGGAACGAAAGCATAGCAATAATGTTTTAAAATATTAGTAATTTAACAAAGATACGAATAAGGGTAAAGAAAATAAAAACTAATTTATAATCATACTATGATTGTTAGGGAAGGTGATTGATTACAGTAACAGCCGTCGGATCAGCAAGCTTTCACCTCCGTTGTGGTTTTGTTTTAGTTACTAAAGCAGTATTACATTCGTTTTTTTTTTATCAGCTGAAGCTACACACCGTTCCTAGTTAGCTTTTTAAAAATCAACTAATTGAATTTAATCAGCAGATTACTAAACATAATATACAATTGTTTAATGTAGTCAACCAGCTAAAAATGGTTAAACAACTAATGTTTAACTGATAAGTCATTCACCAAATGAGGCTTCATTTTTAAAAGTTCTAAATTTTCCAAGTATGCATATGAGATACACTAATTTTGGAAATATTCGAAGCTCTCTGTTCGTACTAGTTGATGGGAAGCACTTATCTAGCTTTTTCCAATCCTTTTTTTTATTGGCACAGATCTTGTTTTGAAGTAAGGATCAGATTCTTTTTTTCCATTTAATAATACTGTTACTTTCCTAAGAAAAAATAATATTTTCTTCAACAAGAGCATAAAGATGATCTATATAGATTAATTAGGAAGCAAGTAAATAGTCTATAATGGTGAATGACATAAAACAAAATTATACCTCAAGAAGAAGAAGATGGATATTGTAAACTTATTATTATTTTAAATATATTAATTATTTCTTTATAGTTCAATAAATTCATACTATTTACAGTGCAGAATATAAATATTTCATGGTATAGTAACAAGTAAGAAGGGAAAATCATAAAAGTTTTCTCCATGGCTGATATAGACATACATCATTTCTTAATTCAGTCGATATGAAACTCAAAGTATAGCAATGCCTATGAGCCCACCCGCTCTCACACAACATAGTAGTTTTTCTTGAATCAATAGTGCTTAAGGATAAGAGAGCAATTTTATTACTGACAGCATATACAACACTAAATCTTTAGGAATGTCAAAAGTACTCAACAATAAGCTCAAAAAACATAAACTAATAACCCTAAAACCAAATTGGTACTCATTTGATTTTTATCCTAACAACAAAGCCATTTAAACAAACCCTTCAGACCTTAGCATCCATGTTTTGATCCATTTTGTCTATCATAAATTTCCCACCATTTCTCCCATCCCTTTTTAGAAACTAAAATGCAACAAACATAAACAATAGAGCACCACAGACAAAACAGTTAAGTAAACACAAAAGATGGAATAATTATGAATCAAAAGACATAAACAAATAGTAGTAATGGAGACCATATATATACATACACAAAAACAAACTAATAGCATAAACAAACAAACAACATAGTGGTCGTCATCTTTGTTTCAATAATGGGCTACAAACTTGAACTCTCAATGCTCTCTAACTTCCTTCTTCATACTCAACCTTAACCCTAGATCTAAAATTCTCCACCCACCATTCCCACCCAAATCCCATAACCCTACAACTTCCTTCCCAGCTTTCTTGATGTTCTAACTACTAACTCAACATTTTAACCTCCAAATCCAAAATGGAGATAGATTTTCCACTCTTAGCTACCTTCAAAACATCCACACCCTAAATCCTGTTCCTATACCCTTCTCCCATCCCCAACTTCCTACTTCCAAGCCTATTTCCCCATCCCTCCCTCCACCGCTACTTTTTCCGCCCCCACTATAGGTGATTCTATTGGAGGTTCTAAAAAGACATAGAAACAAGTTGTGGGAGATAACTTATACTCTTCCTTGATCTTTAGCCCACCAGTCGAGATAGAAGGTAAGTTAATCGTAGCTCCTAATCTTGACATACTGCAGGAAGGAGCTAAGACATGGGAAGTTACTCTCGTTGGTTTCTTTATGCAAAAAGGCCAACTTTTCCAATGATTCAAACTTAGGCTTAGAGGAACTTGAAAGGGAGAGGTCTAATGGAGGTTATGCTAACAGAAGAAGATAACTTGATATTCTACTTCTCATCTAAATTAGAAGCCCAAAAGGTAATTGAAGAAGGCCCTTGGCACATTTCTCAACTCCCATTATTTCTCCAAGCATGGCGACTAGGTATGGAGTTAGAAAAAATTAGCCCACATTGAATTTTAGGGAGAATATTCAGGATGCTGGAGGAAATGTTGCAAGTGGAGGAGCTCTAATTCCCTTACAGAATGAACTAAGTTTACAAAAGGATGAGCTGCAGAATGGAGCTTCATAAGAGGAACAATTTGACCAGGTTCCTTTAAGGAAAAGTAGTCGGAGCAGTAGGAAAGGCTCCAAAGGGAAGAATACTCTCTTATATCCCAGATTGTATGAAGTTAAGCTGAATAAACTATGTTGTTTGTGCAGCAAATGACAATTTATTTATAACTACTAGAGTCATGCCTATAGAAGGATTATTATTGCTTACGATGGTGATTTTTTAGAGGTGAGGGCCTTGGAATATAGCTAGCAATTTATTCATACTGAGCTCTATTTCAAAATAGAAAATTCTAGTGCTTTAGCTACATTTGTCTATGGTTTTAGTACTGTGTTTCAAAGTACTGAACTCTAGAATTCACTACAAAGAATTAAGACTTCGGTTAATGCCTTAGGGATAGTGAGTGGTGACTTTAACACCACTCTCTTCATATCGAAAGCTGAGGGTAACTGCAACTTACTCAACTATTCTCCTCACATGTTTAAATGTATGCAGGAGGTGGAACTTATTGATTTAAAATTTGAAGCCCATCAGTTCACTTGGTCAAACAAACAAAGTTTTATTCCGCACATCATGAAAAAATTGGATAGGGTTAATGGTGAATGTGGAATGGTTGAATACTTTCTCAGGAAGCTCAGTAAAATTTCTAGACCCTGGAATGTCAGACCATACTCCTATAAGGATTGTTAATTTGTTTACTTCTTCCAAAATCCATCATTATTTCAGATTTAACGATTTTCTAGTTAATATGGCAGGATATCAAGAAGTAATAATGAAGGGTTTGGAGTGTGAGTTTTGCGAAACTAAACAGTACATTTGCCACCAAAATCTCAAGGCTATTAAAAAAGAGTTGAAGAACCTCAACACCTGAAGAGGTCGGAATATCTCTAAGGAGTTAGAATCAACTAGAAACAACCTTTCATACATTCAGAAAGCATTGGCTAACAATCCCATTATTGTTTCTTTAGCTACAGTTAAAAAGGAAGCTCTTAAAAATTACTTGCAATTGGTGGATAATCACTACTCTCTATTGAAGCAGAGAGCTAGAGTTAATTGGATAAAGTATGGGGATAGGTGCTCTAAATTCTTCTTTAATTTTGTATTAGCCTGGAAGAATATTAATAGAATCACTTCCATTAATACTAAAGTAGGTGAGGTTGTGTTTAGGCAAGAAGGTCCTATTAAGGAAGCCTTAAATTATTATAAAAACCTATTAGGTTTAGAAGTTTCCCTAACAGGACCTGGAGACGTTCTTGAGCAATTTGTTTCAGTTAGAATCCCTAAACAGGAGACTTCTCAGTTAATCAATCCAGTTACAGACTAGGAAATAGAAAGGGTGGTTTACAATATGAATGGCTCTAAGGCTCCGAGACCTAATGGATCGAATGGGATATTCTATTAAAAAACCTGGAGTAGAGTGACTATAGACTTATTTCTTGTACAATTTTCCTCTATAAGATCATTGCCAAAATTTTAGCAAATAGATTGAAAGAGGTTCTACACCTACTCATCAGTGAGAATCAAGGAGCTTTAATGAGTAGCAGGTCCTCAAAACTACACTATCAAAGTTAATTTACAGAAAGCATTTGATAATGCAAACTGGAGTTTTCTAATTCAAACCATGGAAACCATGAAATTTTCCCATAAATTTATAAGATGGATTCAAGAGTGCATCTCTACTGCTCTTATGGTATTATGATAAATGGGAGCCCCTCAAAGATTTTTAAAGACAAAAAAGGACTTAGACAAAGGGATCCTCTATCCCTTTATCTGTTCCTAATTTGTATGGAGGTCCTTACCCAAATGCTGAAGCATAATACTTCTAAGGACTCCAGATTTAGATGTCATGCTAAATGTAAGAAACTCTCTATAACAAACTTATGTTTTGCGGATAACCTTATTCTCTTACGCAGGGAAAATGTCCATTCAATCTCTCTTCTGATGAATACACTCAGCCTTTTCAAGGAGCATTTGGGTTTGGGTATTAACCTTCAAAATAGTTATTTCATGCTCTTTAAAAGTGCATCTCACCTTGCTAATGCCTTGTCTGTATCTACAGGAATGGAAGCTAAGGACCCTCCTCTTCTTTATTTAGGGATCCCTATACAATCTAGGAGGCTAAGGTTCTGTGAATGTATACCACTAATTGAAAAAATCCAGAAAAGACTGGAGTCATGGATAAATAGAGCCCTATCCTATGGAGGAAACTCCAGCTCCTGAAATCGATCATTATGTCAATGCAAATCTATTAGTACTCCTACCTCATCCTTCCAAAGGTCTTATTAAAAGTATTGAAAAACTTATGAAGCAGTTTCTATGGGGGGAAAGGAAAAAGGGAGAAAGGAATAGCAAAGGTAAGTTGGAAGACTATTTGGCAACTAAAAGGAGAAGGATTAGAACTGAATTCAATCAATAAGAAAAATAGGATACTTATGACTAAGAGGATTTGGAGAATCCTAGGAGAAAAACAATCACTATGGATTAAATGGATCCACATTTATATATTAAAGGGTGAGAGTCTTTAGGATCTAAATGTGGGACCCCATTCCCGAAGCCCCACATGACACACATTCGGGTACCTGATCCCTTTCACACAAAATATTGTTATTCCCTAATGCCCCTTGTTGGCCAAAATTTAGTCCTGCCCAAACAAGTCAACCAATAGCATTGGTGAGTCCAAAATTTCCATATGTACATCCTTCGGGTCATTTAGCACAACTCCTAACTCCTATGTTCTACTTATCGTCTATGTTTGACTTTCTTGCGTTTGTGTTTGACCCCCTATTGTCTTTCCTTTGTCTATGTTCTATCGTCTTACTTTTTCCTCGTACATAACACAAACTGGTTTATCGTCTTACTTTTAATTTCCTATCGTCTGTGTCCTATTGTCTTACATTTACTTCCCTATAGTCTGTGTCCTATCGTCTTACTTTTATCGTCTGTCTTTCTTTACACATACTCAGACGATCCCTTGCATCTTACTTTTTGCGTCTATATATGACATCATCACAGACGATTCCCTTCGTCTGTGTTTTATCGTCTTACCTTTACTTCTCTATCGTATGTGATTTCTCCTCTGCGTCTATGCGTGACGTCATCGTAGACGATAATCCTTCCTTTGCGTCTATGTGTGACGTCATCACAAACGATAATCCTTCCTTTGCATCTATATGTGATGTCATCACAGACGATAATCCTTCCTTTGCGTCTATATGTGACGTCATCACAGACGATAATCCTTCCCTTACGTCTATGTGTGACGTCATCACAGACGATAATCCTTCCTTTGCGTTCAAAACACCGTCTCTCCAATTCTATCCTGCCATTTTCGTACTAACAACTCTTGGCAATTCTGCAATTGAAAATTTGGCACATACACAATTCATTTTCCTTCAACTTTTTAACTAGCAGAAAACATACTCAGAAAGAAATTCAAATCTACCCTTTTCGTTTTAA
>JAOSBN010000178.1:29590932-29601089 GCA_027563595.1 Erythroxylum suave
CACTCTCGGCTGAGTTTCTGGAAAGTAGCAGAAAATAGTTTTACCCTCACCTTGTTAGCTTCCGAGAGGCTAACACTCTCCCAAAACCTTCCACAAATGGTGTCACTTAAATCTGCCATAAAAACTCTTAGGAGTGGGCATCAAGGGTATCTAATTGAATTCGGAGAATTACAAATGACTGAAGTAGAGGAAGAGACATTACAAGTGGCTGTCCAGCAGCTTCTGACACAATATAACCACAGGAGATTAAGGAGTGAAATTGGAAATTGTAAAGGGTTGGAGCTAAATAGCTGATTAGCAATATGAATTTTAATGACGAGAAATCAATTCAACTCTAAACACATATCCTAAGAGTCATGTAAGTAAAGAATGTTAAGGAGAAAGCGTAATTACTAAATGCTTAATACGGCATGGTAGGGAAATTTTGTTGCTATGACTTGCCAAAATCTAATAGAAAATATAACTCGTTCTCAAAAGT
The DNA here is from genome assembly GCA_027563595.1 of Erythroxylum suave. Taxonomy (NCBI): domain Eukaryota; kingdom Viridiplantae; phylum Streptophyta; class Magnoliopsida; order Malpighiales; family Erythroxylaceae; genus Erythroxylum; species Erythroxylum suave. Next base: position 29,591,411 of record JAOSBN010000178.1, read on the forward strand.
TCTATTGTACTTGGCTACACGATTTTCAACAAGGTTTGCAGGACTCTAACAAACAAACATTAAAGACCTCTAAGTAGCATGTTTCCTTGAATGAAAAAGCACCATTATATTCCTTCAATATGTTCAATGAATACTGTAATAATAGATTATGATACAAAATGCTAACAAACATGCAATGCCATTCCATCAAAGTCGGGGATAACATATATCTGCATTAGGTTTGTAAAGAGTAGGGCCAGTGGGTCATATATTATTTATATACGAACTATTGCGATTCATTTGAATAGAAATGAGGAGAATAAGAGTAAGAGAAAACAAAGTATTACCCAAATAACATTAACAAGGAGATACTAAAACCCTTTTGAATTTGAAATGAATATTTTCATGTAATATGAGTCAAACTAAGAGAGAAAGGTAAAAATATTTGCATATTGAGAAGGTGAATGTTTCAAAAAGAAAATGCTAACTGATTTTCTATATATAGAAAAATTAAGAGAGAATGTAAAAATATGAGTGCATCAAAGAGGTGTCACTAGCTACTTCCGAAAATAATATCCAAGATAGAATTTACATCGGATGGATTATAGATGATCGCAATGAGCAAACCCACTAGGAAAGGAAAAGAGGCCTAAAACAATATGGACCAAGGACCTAGAAGATATTTCTAAATTTTTGGATCAAAATTTAAGAAAAACCCATGTAGCTCATTACCCAAACTAGTACATGTGAGGCTTAGTTGAACTGAGTTTTGACAAGAAAGGAAAAATCACAACAAACTCGGCAAATAAATGTTCATAAGAACTGCCATAACTAGAATGTCAATTGGAAAAACTGGTGACAATAGAATAAATAGCAGGAATCTCCGTGAATAAAGTTTAAAAAACCAAACAACTCTTACTTTATAATTTTCCAAAGCAAACCGACTATCTTGTGGTATAGTGCCCTTATTGTACTTTCCAGTGAGCACCCCAGAAGCTAGTGGACTCCATGTGGTGAGGCCCAGGCCATAGTTGGTGTACAAGGGAAGGTACTCAGACTCAACCTGCAGGCACAAAAATAGTTTACAAGATCATACAGAATGCAGGAAAGTAGTTATGTAATTAATTTTGCAACAAGTTCGTAAAATAAGAGATTAGAATGCATACCATTCTAAGTCCCTTATCAAGCAAAGGAATATAATAAACAACTAAATGTTTACCCATGTTGAGAACCAAAACAAAAATAAACTAACTATTCCCTACTACTAAAATTGCAAAGAACCTATTCAACTCAAAAGTTTAAGCTATTGAGTGAGCCCAAGAATGAATAAATAATACACCCAAATAAGAAGTGTGGACAAGCACAATGAAATCAGAAACGCACTAAAAATAAGGGTGGCACATTTTGAATCATACAACCCAAAAGATTAAGTTGATAGATCAGGCCCAAAAATGGATAAAAATTATTATTCCCAAAAGCAAAAGATACATTCTTCGAACTCACTCAAAAGCTTGATTTTTTGGGTTGAATGATTTCTTAAAATGGTACCAAAGCTTTAAATGATTAAGAGTCTCAATTTCTAGTTGTCCCATACCCATTTCAGTGAATTTGTGATTTGTATAGCTTATTCACACTTAATGTGAAAGGTGTGTTAAAATAGTAAATGATCTGCTCTTGGGCTCATCCAATAGCTTTTTCTTTTTCTAGCTCAATGGATTTCTGACACCTAAAAACTCAATCCATCAATGCACATGAAAATTGTACCATTACTGTGAAAGTGAAATGCTAGGATATGTTAACGCCTTAAAACCAAAACTCCAGCTAGTGAACTAAAAATGCCAAGTTCAACTTTGGAAGAACCTTTTAATTTTCAAATGGCAAAGACTTGGAAGCTAGCTCCAAATGATAAAAATATAAGCTTTTATCTTAGGCCAACATATACACGATGAACTAATGTGATGTTGGAGCCAAAAAATCAGAACAACATATATTCAATGCACTAATGTGATGTTGATGCCAAAAAAATTCTAAGGAAATGGTACTTGCTGTCGAGTTGTATATTAGCTGTATATAGATTTTAAGAAAGTAAATTTCTTCTTATCCCAAAGATTATAGGATCCAAAGAGATTGTTCCTTATTCGAGGAGATTGATTCGTATCCCAGGATATTGTTTCCTGTTTTTCTCATATATTAAGATGTATACAATCATGTAACTCAAAATCAATTGTAAAAAGACAGATTATTTTTCTTATTTTGTGTTATGATATTAGAAATAGCTTAGCGAAGACCAATGAATGCAAATTCATATATTTTCAGTCAGATGAATGGTGATCTATAGGGTGACACAAATAGATTCATCTTAGCTATTAGTTGCGGGGGTTGATTTGGATGAATTCACTTGTAAGGGGAAGATGTTGGATATTCACCAGTTGCCCCACATCAAAAAGAAAAAGAATTTCAACTTAGGTTGTTCAGATTTCAAGTTAGAAAATTTTAGGGTTTGATATGGCTAGAATTTTAGAATATTGGCTGCTGAAAATTTAGGCTAGAATTGCTGGAGTTTTAGTGAATTAGACAAGTAATGGAGGCTAGGGAACTAAGAATCATTCCTAGGGTCTAAAACTAGTGCTTAGAAAAAAGTACCACACCTTCTAATTGAAAATTAGTTTATAGGAAAAAAATCAGGATCTTATTATTGAAGGATTGAGTACAAACATATATATAGAAAAGTTCTTAGAACTCTTATTCTAGAAGTAAAGAACTTAAACATCAAAAAAAAGAGAATCAAATCAGATCTTAAACAATATATCTAATTTACTACTACTTCTTATCTAACAAGAAAACCTAGCATAAACTAAATTTCAACCTTGTTGTCTTTGTTGTCACCTCAACTCCCACTCTTCATCCCACCAACTTAAAGCTTATGGTTGATTTACTTTCCCTCTTTTATTTCTTTTATAAACTATAAGCTCTTTTACATTACTGTGGTAAGATTTGGTCCTCCTTTACACACACAATCAGTTGAAACACCCACAGATGACTCACACCTTTGCCTATTGTTAATAGGGAAGGCACTAGAGATTATACCAAGAGACCACTATACCTATTATCCCACTATGTATCACACATCTATCACCAGCCTTAAAAAGTTCACTGGGTGTCTAAATACCATTTCTAATAAAGGATTGAACCCATAAGGATTTGGTTATGTTGTCATATACCCGCTAGGGTTTGTTTATGTTTTATTTTATTTTAGTTAGGATTTGTTTCTGTTTTATTTTTCCTAGTTAGGAAGGTTTCTTTGTCCAGCAAGAAAAGAAATAAGCTAGCTTTAGAAAAGGATTTCAATCAATCCTTTTCACACTAGAATTAGGACTCTCATGTGCCACGTTAGGGTTATAAAAGGGCGGACTAACAGATGTTTTAGGGAGCCAAAAGCAATGCCTTTAATAAAGTTTCTGCAGGAAATTTTTCCTTAGAGAGATGGCCTTTCTCATGTTGATTAAATCCTAAGTTTTATGCTTGGATTTGGTTTAGAGATTAACCTAAAATCTCTTCCTAATTACTTCCGCTGTGTCAATTTCTATTCCAATACTGTTTTTGAGCCATTGTCAAAAAGGGAATGGAGGAATGTTATAAGAGAGGAAATGGATGCGTGGGAGGAGAATAAGACAAGGGAGATTGTTGATAAGCCAAAGGGGAAGAATACAATTGGTTGTACATGGATCTTCACACTGAAATATAAAATTAATGGATCACTAGAGAGACATAAAGAATGATTAGTTGCTAAAGGGCAAACTCAAACTTATACGGTCCATTACTAGGAGACATTTGCTATAATGGAAGCAGTGAATACTATGAGGATTTTGTTATCCTTTGCAGCTCACTTTGACTGGCAACTTCTGCAATACGATGTGAAGATTGTCTTCCTTCATGGAGATCTAGATGAAGAAATCTACATGAATATCCCACCAAGCTTTGAAGAAAACACAGTCAATAAAGTTTGTAGATTGAAAAAGGCTCTATATAGATTGAAACAATCTCCTAGAGCATGGTTGGAGGATTTGTTAAGAGTTATGAAAGGATCAAGATATCAATAAAGTCAAAGAGATCACACTCTATTCATCAAGCACCTGGTTGCGTGGGGAGAGACTACACTTCTAGTGTTTGTCGATTATATTATTGTGACTGAAATTGATGAAAAAGAACAAGTTAATTGGAGAAACAACAAATCAAGGAATTCAAGATAAAGGAGCTTAGGAAATTTTTCATCTGCACAAGGATTAAGGTGTTCTCACTTCCATAACCTCTTCAATTGAAATTTTTCACTAGGAGCTTCGGAAATGAATTCTAAATTGCAAAACCGGAAAATGTGCAATATTTAGCTTAGCATGTATACTGCTTCAATATCAACCATTACTGTCCTCATCCCCAGATACATTTCGCATTCATTATCTTGATCTTTTGGCTCCATAAGCTAGATAATGAACCAAACTTTATTTATTTCATATTTTTTTACTATCTATTTATACCATTTTTTCCCACCGTATTATTTCACAAATTAAATGCAACTAAACTTGAAATTGTATAGCACCAAGTCTCAAAAACATCTTATGTCAGGTTTGCTGACTCAATAACAAAAAGAGTTTTCTCAAAAGGATAGTTTTTACAGATACACTTGATAAAATGGGTCAAAGAGGAGTGTAAAGCCAATTTGATCCTCTTGAATAGGCTAAACATAACTTCGTCCCTAGACAAAAAGTGACCAAAACAAGTTGTTTTCCATCGATGATTTAAATTGTTGCTAAGGTACATGAACCACAACTAATATTTTCATGAAAAAGAGAAGCCAGTGTATGGGCAGTCAAAGTTACTTACCTTGTGCCTAGACAATAAGTTATACTCAGGCTGTTCCACAACAGGACCAACCAAATCTAACTTTTCCGCATATCCCCAAGCTTCAGTAATTTGTTGTGCTGACCACTCACTTGTGCCCCAGTAGAAAGCCCATCCCTTGTCAATAACATAATTCATAGCTCTCACAGTCTCTTCAATTGGTGTTGATGAGTCTGGCCTGTAGAATTAAGTCAGAGACTACATACTGGGTAATAAGACTCAAAAAAAAAATCCTAAATATACAAATGCCTATATAAAAGACAATTAAAGACCTCAAATCATCGAAAATCAATAGCTAGCTTGATAAAGAAGACAATATTCAATAAAAAATTGAAAGCTCCCAAGGAACCAATAATGTCAAGATTTCTTCATGAACTATCGAACTAAATCTAGCTAAAACACCCAATACTCACCGGTGGCAGTAAATCACGTCAACATAATCCATGTCAAGCCTCTTGAGAGAAGCCTTAGTACCCTCCACAATATGTTTCCTGGACAGTCCCTTGTCATTAGGACCAGAACCGCCCCAGAAGATCTTAGTGGACACAACGATATCGGAACGCCTCCAGCCGAGCTCACGAATGGCTTGACCCATGATCTCCTCCGCTCGACCATTGGCATAGACCTCAGCGTTGTCGAAAAAGTTGACACCGTTGTCTCTGCAGCACTGTAAGATAGATTTGGCCTCTTTGACGTCTAGCTGGTTGCCAAAAGTGACCCACGCTCCGAATGAGAGCTGGCTCACCTTCAGCCCCGATCTACCCAAGTTCTTGTACTGCATATTTCTCAATCACAGAGAGACCTCTTGAACACCAATAGTCAACCACAGAGTCTATTTATTAACAAGGCTCGCTTTACTAAAGAGAGAAAATTGTACTTGAGAGCTGTAAGGGAGTCATAAAATGATTGCTTGTGGCTCTGGGTTTGGAAGTCGGTGCTTGTGTTATCAAATATTCGATTCGATGTGCGCATGGTGCAGCGGACTGGGGCTATAGGCGGCATCAGATCGACTTGCACTTTTCCATCTTTTGCTCCATGTTACACATCATAGTTATTGTTGACGTTGACAATCAACGGGTTGTATTTACCGTTAGTTGGTTCTATTAGTTATTAGTTAACTAGTAAATTGTATTAATTATTTATTAAAGATATTTAATAAAATTAGCTGTTTAGTATTAATTATAGTTTATTGCGCTATTGCTAATCAAGTCTACTATTTGTATTCTTTTGCTCGTAACTTTTTAAAAATGAAAAATTTTAATTTCAGCTTTTTTTAAACTTAGATTATATTAGAAAAAAAGCTTTAAATGATTATGGCTATACAATTAACAAGAGTACGTAACTTGATGAAACTAATACGTTTCTATCAATACAAATCATCACAACTATTACATTTTAACCCTCTTATAAATCCTATTGTTGACAACTTTAAACCTTTCAAGATGTTTTATTTTCTAGCTTAATGTTACTCCATTTATGCTCCGACTCTTTATTATAGTGTGAATGATCTTTGCTTGCATCTTTCTCTTCTTATGTTGAGAACCCTCTTATAAATCCTATTGTTGACAACTTTAAACCTTTCAAGATGTTTTATTTTCTATCTTAATGTTAGTCCATTTATGCTCTGACTCTTTATTGTAGTGTAAATGATCTCTGCTTGCATCTTTCTCTTCTTATGTTGATTAACTATCCATCTCCTCTATTGTGTTGTCTTATAGTAAGCACCGCTTTGTGTCCTCTACACCTTGAAAACATCTATGACTTCTATCTTCCATATCCTATACGTACAGGAGCCCAGGTTAACTATATTGGTCACTTGCTCTTCCCTCTTTAATGTATTTTCTTCCTAAAGTCATTAGATTATGATTGTATAGTTGAAGAGCTTCCTATGTATAGAGATTTTATCTTGAATTTTGTCCCATATCCATTTGGTGTATTTGCATTCAAAGAATATATTGATTGTCTTTTTTTTAGCTTTGTAAACTATACAAACGCCTTGAATATTCTAGAACTTTATCTTATCCTTTGTGGTCAGACCATGTTTTATAGTTATCCATAATAGGAAAGATATTTTAAGAGAAAAACTTTTGTTCCACATGATCTCATGTCAACTTACTTTGTCACTTTTACCTCTGATTAGTTTACTGCATATGTTGTTTATGAATTTTACTGAAGAATTTTGTAGCTAAATATATATGTCCTCTATCTCTTTTTGTAGGTTGTAGTTTGGGATTGCTTAGGTTAGTTCTCGTGGATAGTTGATCCAATTACTACCTATAATCCATTCCTTCACTTTGGAATTATTTGGAAATCTATTTGACATATGTACTCAAATATTAGATTGTTGAAAGGAGCCTTCTTTGGTCTTGTTGTCAAAGTATAGAGAGGTTATTTTCTCGCTCCTTATCTTACATTTGATGGATTTTACTAGTTTCCTTTAACTTTATTCATTAAGACATAAACTATGAGCATTTTGTTTTAGAATTTATCTCCTATATGCTTCTACCTTTAAGAAAATATACACATATCGATCTTATCAAAAGGGTAGCTTTTCCTTCTAGTAATCTCTACGATCATTTTGCAATTAGGATTTTGTTTGTAATACTTATTCTAGTTGCTCTGAGTCCATCTTCATCTATAGATACACAAACCTCTTGCTAGTATACCTTTTCCATCACTTTCCCCTCCCTTATGCCTCCTAATAATAGGAAAGCTCTTATAATTTTTCTAGTGATTTTATAATGCACTTGGAAAGAACTATGTGGTTGATCAATATACATGATGGCAGCTTATGATATATTTTATCATTGTTAACCTTCCTACATGTGACAAATCCTTGTTGCATTAGTGGTTAAGATTTGTTTGAAACTTCTCCACCAAAAGGAAGCAATCTATGTACATTATTCTTTTTGTAGAGACAGGTAGCCCATGTTGGTAAGTGTAAATTGCATCGTATGATAGGTGTTTAGTTGTTAATTTAATCATTTAGTATGTGTTTAGGTTAGATTTGTGTTAGTTTGTTAATTATTTATGTTTTAAGTATTTTATGGGTTAGTACAAGTCTTTGAGCTTAAATATTATGTTTTTGGGGTACCTTGATATGTTTGTTAGTGTTTTAGGGTCAACATCAAAGAATGGAGGAGTTTTGGAGACATTCAAATCGAAATAACAACCCACGATGTTGGTATGTAAAGCCACGATGGTGGTAGAAGCACCAAAGTTGGCCCATGATCATGGCTGACATGTGATGATTATAATAGAAGCTTAAAGAATGGCCTATGATCATGGTCTATGTCGGATAGATGCACAGAAACTCAAGAACGTCAAATTTCAAGGGATTTTTTGGACATTTTAAACCCAGAAAAAATCCTAGGGTTACCCAAAACATGAAAGGATATTTAAAGAACAACAAAAAAAGGCAGAGAAAGAGCTTTTACATCAACCACCTTGAGAAACCCTAAAGAGAGATCATCGAGAGATAAAGGAAGAGAAGAAGGAAGAGAAAAGAGGAGAAGAAGCTGACTCAAAGTACTTCTCAGATCTGGAGGTTTCCTAACGTCGCTACCTCTCGTCATCCATTTTATATTGTATTTCCTGTTATTTCAGTTTTATCATTGTATAGAATTGGATTGAACAGTTAATGATAGGATCTAGAATGTCGAGGATGTTTTAAATGCACCTTCAAAATTTTATTCTTGAATTAATGAGAATCTGATTGTTATGTGTTTATTGGATATTGTTGTCGTTTGATTCTGTGATTATATAATTCATAATAAACTAAGAGGGTGAATCAAATAAAAAAGATTAAATTAGACTGATGAGAGTTTGGTGATCTAATAGAAACCAAAATGGAATCAAGTTGAGAAATTTTGCGAAGAGAGATCTTACATAGGTTTCTGATAGTTTATTAGAGAACTTTAAAACTAATTAGGATTTTAGATAGGTTGTGAATTGAGAGATTGCAACCTCCATATTCTAATTAGGGTTTATGATTTAAGGTTAATGGTTATAATTCGCGGGAGAGTAATCAACCCTAGGATAGTCTAGAACAACAATCTAATAATTCATAATCAGTTAGGTTAACATTAAGGATAAAATTCCCTCTCTCTTAATTGGTAATTTTTTCAGTTGATTCTTAGGTGTGTTGCAATCGCTTAGTAATTAGCATTTTCATGTTTGATTCTTAATTTGATTGATTGAATTAAATTCTCATTTTAGTTTCATTGCATCTTGAATTTCTATTATTTGTTCAGGCCTAGATTTAGGGTTAGATTAGTTCTCTCCTCGTGAGATCAAAACCTTTGGTACTACTCTAACAAACCATACACGTACAAATTATTGAAGGTTAATAATTAAAACTTACACACAATCAAACCACGTTCAAGTTCATTGCTAGGGAGGCAATTAGTTTAATTCTTTAATTTAAGGCGTTTTATTTAGTTTTCATTTTCTATTCTTTCTTTCTATTTTTGAATCCGTACTCTTATATGAAAACAAGAGTTACGAGAAGTTCAAGTCATGTAGCTGAAACTTTAGAGCTAGATATCACTCGATTAGAATGATCAATTATGAAAGCTTAGTACGAAGAAGAAGAATAAATCACAAAAGCAATATAGGCTGAGGAATTTCAGCAAGATTTGGATCATAGAGTGAACTAAGGACATCAATAAAGAACCCGTATAGATTTCATGAGACTAGGGTACGTAGCTAACGAAGGAATAGCTAGGCTGTTGGGGCCCATATCCGGAACCCAACTACTTAATCTGAAACCCTCATACCTATGTACACGTATAAGGTCAACTGG
>JAOSBN010000178.1:29601189-29624770 GCA_027563595.1 Erythroxylum suave
TGTTTTCAATTGTGTTATAAATGTGTCGTTAAGGCTTCTTGAATGCTTTGATAATGTGCCACATGTTTGTATATGAAGTGTGTTATTGGTTTATGAAATGAATGATAAAAATTATTTTTGAAAGGATATTGATTTTTGAAACGATATTATAGTTATGAAATCAGGTTTCATAAAAATGTTGTTGAGGCAATACGTTTACAAGCTGTGAAATGCATGATTATGTGGGTTTGTGGTGGTCCCCTAAGTTAAGTCAAGTGCACTTTGACAAAAGGCTTATCCCGCCTGCCCGCTAGTGGCATGGAGATCCTTCATAGACTCCTATAAGTTATCGACTATGCAAGACCATTAACTGGGATTACCATAGTACGTTTTTTTTACGGCTACACAAGACCCTTATGGGAAATGCCTAGTATGTTCTGTTTTGGATCGACCCCAACCATTTTGGATGCGCTTACGTGTTTATGATTTGTGAACAAGTTGATGAATGCATAGATCGTGTTATTTGTGAATTGGATTGCATGAAGAAAATTTGATAAATATGTGCTTATGATTTAATGTAAATTGTTTCAACAGTTTTGATTGTTACTGGTTATAAAATTGTTACCCACAAGCTTTAAGCTTACCCCCTCCCAATTTCGTCCCATCTTCAAGTGAGAAGCAAGAGATCGAGTAGTCAAGGGTTACAGCATCACTCTAAATTTGCATACTTTTGAATTTTGAGTTAGGTTTTGGGAATTCAAGTGTTTAGTTTCATTTCAAGTATCTTTTGCATTTTTGGATTATGAAGTAAATGATGTATTGTGGCTTGAAATTCCATTAAAGCCTTATAAAACTCTTACTTTTGATATTAATGAAATATATGTTTGGTTTTGTCTATGATTTTTCATGTTTTTGCAAAGTTTTTGAGTATGGAAATGAGATTAAGATTTTGAGAGATTGTTTGTGGTTAGGTTCTTATCCTTTTTTTTGGGGTTGAATTAATGAATGTGGCTGAAGGATTTTAATTCTGCATTTTAGTAAGACAAATAGTTTGGGTCATGGGTTCTACCAAAGGGTTTTCGCCGAGGCAAAGCCAAGAGTTTGTCGTAGCATAATTTACCCGAAGAAAATTCTGGTTTCCTCGTGGCAACCTTGTTGCAGAAGTTATACTTGTCGCTGCGAAGAAATTGACCCGAAGGTTCAGTGAGGTTTACTCACATATGTTCGCCGCGGTGAAGTTATACTTTGCCGTGACAAAGCCCGCCTTTACTTCCGAAGGATTTTTCTTTTAAAATTCCAAATTCTAAGCCTTCCTCCACACTTAAGCTTCATGATCCCATATCCGATGTTGGGCTCTAGAAACGGGGTCCAACAATTTGAAATCACACAATTTAGAGGTCTGTAAGCTAAATTATGACTCAAACAATGTGACTAACTCAAACAAATCCTAGACAGAATTCCACTATACGATACTCTCTTATCATATAAAACCAAGTTCATGCAAAGTAACACCAAAATAACACCAAAAATCATCCCAAAAACAATTCCGTATCCAAATAAATATATATAACCATTCAAAGATACACACAAAAAGGAATTACAATAAGTCTAGTCCCAAACCTTAAAATTGGCCAAGTATTTCTTCAAATGCCTTTCCTTTCCTTCTTTTTTGGGTTTGCTTGAATCACCGAGTGAAAAATGATGGGATGAAAAAGATGAAATGGAAAGGAGAAAAATATTAAGTTAAGTTATCAAAATGTTGTCCATCTCCCCTCTCCATATGCCTTTTCATGAATTTTCTAGTCTTAGCCATATGTTTCAATCCCATTAGACCATATGTGATAATCCTATTAGACCATATGTTACAATCCCATTAGACCATATGTTACAATTCAATTAGACCATGTGTTATAATTTTATTAGACACACATGCTTTAATCTTATTGATCCATGAGTTAACTTTAGGAAAATTACATATTCGTCCTTCTTCTTCCTTTAATTCCCACATTGCCCTATAATCTTATCAATTTATTTCATTGCCCTATGTCTTAAGTTTCGAATGGAATAAATTTCATGCAATTTGGTAAATTATATAGGGATTTATACCTCCAAAAACTATAGGCTATTTGAGAACAAGAATAGCAGCTAGAACTCAATTTCAAAATAGAATTTACAACTCTTAAAGACAGAATCAAAACCTATGTCTATAGTTTAATATCCAATTAAAATTATCTATTTTTAAGGTCTATAGGCTAAGATATGGTCAAACTATAGAAGTATGTTTTTTAGAACCTATCCAAAATACGAGTTACACATTCCAAATCAACTAACTTCAGTTTTATCAGGCAAGAACAATGCAAAAACATATCCAATTTAACCAATAACATTCCATTTACTTATGGAATACTTCCTTTACTAGTTCCCCTCGCATCATGCTCATAATCCAAGAAAATATATCAAAAATTCCCATACAGATTTCCTATGTAAGTGTGTATGTCCATGCTAAAATGAACAAATTAGCCATTTACCCATGTCTTTTATATTAAGTACCATTATGTCTCTTACTATACTTAGATGCACTTAATTCATTTGTTATGTTCAATTCTTATTAAACCCTAGACATGCTATAATACTTCCAGGGTATATGTTGGAGTATTACACTCCTACTCTGTTAACTAGGATTTAAGTGCCTTTTATATTGAAAAAATAAGGTTTTTAAAGTGGGCACAGTTATTCTCATGGTCAAGTGTTAGATCATGTCTCTTAAAATCTCTTTAAAATCATGCGTAAACATATTCCTAGGAGCTTATACAGGTAGTGGACATGGTCGTGTACATGACTTACATGTGTATATCCACCTTTACACAAGAAAAATAATATCTTTGAAGTGGTATAGCTCATGGATATATAAAGTCCTTCACAAATATATATGCATGACATACATAAGTGTGTCCTTCAAAAAAGCTTTAACTCTTCTTTTTTACTCCCAGTTTCACCCTAATTCTCATTTTGATTCATAAAGGCAATTGAAACCTAAAAACACACTAAAAAAAAGGTATCAAAAACACTAAAAACTCTTAAATAATCAAGAACAACACACTAAATATAGGAACAAAAACATACTTTATAAAGCATTTATCATATGGTAAAATCAATTTACCCCCTTAAATATTGTTATTAGGGTTGGTTATTTATGTATCATAGAAACATGAAAGTTAATTTAATGAAGTATTGAGTATTTTAGTTGAATTTAGTTTAGTATTTTAAAAGTTTGAAATACTATATCCTAAGGAAGTATATTATAATATATTTCAAAGAGAGAGTCAAATTTGTCAATATGAAGCCATATTTATATCTTGGCTATTTACAGAAACCTATAGTTTTTTTTTATGACATCTTAGTCATCTTCCAACATTTTATTCTCATTTACATCATGTAAGAATAACCTTGCATATACTTAGATATATTTTTTTGATTATATATTGCAATTTTGCATCAAGGCAATTAGAATACTTATGATAATAATATTAAAGTAAGGGGCATCAATATATTCGAAAAAGATAGAGAGAGTTGTGTACTAGCCCATTCCTTTTATAATTACAAATCTTTGAGAATTTTGGGAATTATAACTATATTATTTAATTATTTATTAAACACTATGGCATAGTCAATAGACACCTTATTAAGTTATCAAGTAAGTAATCTTTGTCATTAAAAAAACAATAAGGTTTGAAAATGTTATGTAATTGATTAATGATATAATGTAATTTACATCACTAGAATTTTTTAAGTATAGGTCTAAGCTCAAGCATTTGAGGCTAGGACTACTACCATGAGTTAGATGTACAATATGTTTAATTATTGGCTCAAGCTTTGAGATTGGTTCTAATTGATAAGTTAGATATATAATATAAGTTAGGACTTGGACTCAAATGTCCAACACTATGCCTAATTTCTATCAGTATGAATTCTTCAAGTCTAAATCTAAACTCAAGAATTAGAGACTAATTTGACATAATGAGTTTAAGATATGGAATAAGTGTAAGTATAGACTTAAGTGTCTAAGACTAAGCTTACTACGATGATTTGGAGATATAACTTTAGGTATAGGTTTAAATGTTTGCCACTATACTTACTACGATAAGTAGAAGAATTAGTATGAGTTTAGGTTTAAGCTCAAGTGTATGGTACTGGACATGTTATGATGAGTTATTGATGTAGCTTAAGTTTGAATTTATTCTTAGGTTCAACCATCCAAGACTATTTATTATATGATGAGTTACATATATAGCCTAAATTTAGGTCCAAGCTTAATTATATGATACTAGGCTTATTATAATGACTTAGAAATATAGCCAAAGTCTAAGTTAGGCTCAAGAATTCTAGATTAGGTCCATTATAATGAGTTAGAGATTTATCTTAATTCTAGATCTAACCTTAAGAATTTAAGTCTATTATTTCTATAATAAGTTAAAGATAAAGCTTGAGGCTAGTTTATAGTCTTCCTCCTAATAAACTTACAAAACCAAATGTCAAATTATTTATCAATGTTTGACCTTGAATAATTAAGTTTAAAAAGAGATAAAGAGAGTGAAAGAGAGAGAAGGTTTTCCATATCTGGTGAAAATTTTAAAAGTGACCTCATATTAAGGAAGCAAGAATGTTTATATAATGGCTCAAAGGCATAAGAATGGGTCATATGTTATCATTCTACATATTTTCTTAGTGTATAGGCTTCTCATCTTTCTAAACCTAAAGAGTGATCATTTTGCATCATTATTCCCCTGACTAGGTTATTTCATAAGTTTTGACATTTAGAATTCAAGTCTACATCAAAATAATAAATTAGTTACTTTTGGTTATTCAATATATTTCTCAACCCTAGCTTTTTTATTATTCACTACTTTTGATTATTCATTATACGTCCTCATATTTTTCATGTTATTTTGAATAGTAACTTTATTTTCGAAAATTAAAGTATGTTTCTTTTTTTAATCTCATATGTCATTCATTGCTTTATTTTATTAGTTTATTATTTCTCCTTTTCCTTTGTTATCATTTTTCTTTATTTATTTGGCCTGTAGTTTTTAATTGTTGCTAGGCCTAAATCATTTCCCTTTTTTAAGAAATAAAGAATGTATTAAGACTATAAGACAAAAGTTGGCAAATTTTTTTACAAGATTAGACAATCAAAGGCTAAACATCTCATTACATCATTGTGGCTACATCTAGGAATCAAGAGGCTAGTTAAATCTTTAAGTAAGTTGACATTGAGAACTATAAGAGTGGTTATTAGGCCAGAGATGTTTAACTTAGTGGTGTTTTTTATTTTCATTAAGCTTGAGATTTTTTGCTTGGCTTAGGCATAAGGTGTTTTGCTTAGTATTAAGCATGATATGTATTGCTTGTCCTTAGCCTTGAGGAAATTTGTTTACCATGAAACCTAATATATTTCGTTTTTCTTTAGGCTTAAGGTGTTTCACTTGTTATTAAGCTTGAAGTTTTTCACTTAGCATTAGGTTTAAGATGTTTCGCTTGGCGTTAGGTTTAAGGTATTTCATTTGTCATTGTCATAACGAGGTGTTTTGCTTATCATTTGGAACTAGGTGTTTCACCTATCTTTAAGTCTAAGGTGCTTCACTTATCATTAGGCATGAAGTATTTTGCTTGGCTCGATCTAAGAGCACAATTACTATAAATTAAAATGAATATAATGAAATAAAAAAAGGTGTCAAGTATAGAACATAACAAGTCTTAAACAAACTTACAACTTTAGAATTGAACCTATTCAACCACTATAATCATGGAATAGCTTATACAAAGTAATATGTCATTGCTAATATTATATCTCATAGGATTGTTTTAGGCTGTAAATAGTGGTTGCTACAAAGGTTAAAAGTTGGCTTCTAACATCCATGTATATCAAACTAGTTCTCGAGGCTTCCCTAGAGTTCTATTTGCTCTTATTGCATTTGGTCTTATCATTTCTTAGATGTGTCCGATTGCAAGTGCTATTATTGAAGTTAACTTTTCATGTATACCAGTGTCATTTATCGAATAGTTTATGGTTCAATAATTAAGTCTCTCATGATTGTTGTGATATATGCTCAATAATTCTCTTAAAGCTACTCTTGTCATTATTACACATTCTTGCTTCTTCATTATAAAATAGTTGTTCTATATTCCATCAAATGTACATATCTTGTACATATATGATCCAAGAATTATAGTGTATACCAATATATCATCTTTTGGAATGGATTTATTTCATTTAACTATTTAATGAGATCTAAATATTTGGGATATTTTCTCTTCGATACTATAATTTTTGTATTTTTTATATGCATACAGAAAATTCACAATAGAAAATATATGCAAGATTTTCTAGACTTTCTTTATATAAAGGAAAAAACCAGTTATATTGAGGTACCATATCCTATCCATAATTTTCAATTTCTCTTTGACAGCTAACCATAATAGAAAAAATTCGTTTGTAAAGAGTTTTTTATTCCGTGTGTTCTTATTCCAAGCCTTTACCTCACCTTTATCCCTTAACAAGTATTTGCATGAATTGATTAGATGAGTAATTAATCTAAAGATAGTTGGCAATCCTTTTGAGGATAGGATTGTAATCAAGTATAATAGGAGCCAATTTAGCTAAGAAATTAGTCCATTAGTTAAAGCAAATCCAAGGCTTGACTTTAGTGTTACTAATAATTAGTGATTTAGTCATATTTTTAGTCTTAAATTTAATACATTTTACTTGTTTATTTGAATATTTTTACTAATTTTGGTACTTAAGCTGTTCATATTTTATTTATAGGTCTAATTCACTCACTTGGGGCAAAAAGGAACAAATTTGGACAAGTTTATAGCAATTTGGTGCATTTTAATTGAGTTGTGGACTCTAAGATAGTGTAAATGGCCATATAAGAGATTTTAGAAGTACATTAAGGATTTCTTATAGTACAAGCCCGTATAGGTTAGCCACACACTCAAGTTAAATTGTGAGAATGCCTTGTTGATGATATATCTCTATGTCTATGCACATGTTAGCTCTAAAAACTCTTATGCATTATTTTTAATAATACAATCATCAACATACTCGTGTTAATATCTATGTAACTTACTATATCCAAAATTTGAACTTAGAAAAATAAGATTGAGCTACAAATAAGAGGTGAAGACATAAATAAATAAAAAAAACCCTATAATGGGTAAGGGAAGAAGAAACAACCAAGGGAATCATCGTCAATCTACTTTAAAGTTTTTAAATATTCTAAGGATTTGTTTTCCTTAATTTTAATTTTTTTAACATCATAAGCTAAATTAATTTTGATTTTTCTATTATCAAGAGTTAAATACCTTTTGTTATTTGGACTTGATGAACATATTGATGGATCTAATAGTGATTTAATTTAATTAATTTGTTATTTAATTTTATTAAGATTCAATTATATGTTCTTTGGTATCCTTGAATTAATATTGATGGCATATTCTTTCATGTGTGATTTCATGCAGTTGATATTGAAAAATATAATGTATGAATAAATCTAGCATAATTGTAAGGATTTGCATGCAAACATAGAGACAAGTCGTCATAAATCCTCTTGAGTTAAGGTCAAATCTAATGGTGAAATTCATAAACTAAATGATGTAATTATAGAAGTTTTAACTAGAAAGAGAATTGAATTAATCAACTTGGAATTAGGTGTTAATAATTTTTATAAATATATTAGCATAATTTATGAATTTACATAGTCCAATAAATTTTAGAATGAATTGGTTAATGAAATCATGATTGCATAAAATATCCTAAGGGGATTTAAAGTCCAAATATGATCATTTTATTGGTTGCTTTTTCGTTGTTTGGTTACTTCAGTTTCCTTTTTCAGTTTATTTTCTTTTATTTTAAATATAAATTATCACATTCACCTTAATTTTTAGTCAAATAATAAGAAAAGAGTCATTATTAGTACCCATAGTATTTGTGGGGATTGACACTTGGAACTCTAATTCATATACTAATGAATGATAGGTACACTTGCTTTAGATATTCTATAAATTAAAGTATTTAAGTTAATTTTATATCATATGATAGAGTCCAACAGTTACTAGGGAACCTCCTTTGGATAAGATGCATCAATTGAGTATGGATTAAAGAACCAACTTTGCTCTAATTATATAGGCAAGTGCTTTCTCTGTTACTTTGTCTACATTTGATTGCTCTAGCTAATCTTCCTCTAAGCTTCCACAATTATTTCAGGAACCAAAGAAAGGATGGTTTATTCTTTACTTCCAATAGTCTTTTTTTTAATCTTAGTAATCATATATATATCCACTTAGTATATAAGGAGTCCTTGTTTTCTAATAACTTCCATAACCTTCTCCTTATAAACTCCTTATTACACAACTTGATTAGTGTGATTCCCAACCCACCTTCTTTAATTGGTTTACAAACTTCACTCTATTTAACCTTGGCATTAATTTTTCCATTTTGTATACTATCCTATTAGAAGTTGATAGTTATAGGTTGCATGATGTTTTAATAGGCATTTTAGTATGTTTTTAGTTGTTAATTAATTAATTCATTCATGTTTAGATATAGAATTGTGTTAGTTGGTTAGATATTTACGTTATGAGTGTTATGTGGGTTAGAGCATGCTATTAGGCTTCAATTTTGTATTTTTGAGGTGCCTTGATGTGTTTGTTAGTGTTTGAGATCAGATATCCAATAGCAGAGAAGATTTGGAGGAAGCCCGACAGAGGATCCAAGGCCACAATTGTGGCCACGATTGTGACAAAAGACCATTTTAGCAAGCTACTACGATGGCCCCCCAGACACAGACCGACCTCTCGAACTTAATTTTTCTCAAGTAATTTCAGGCTTTTAGGCCTGAGTAAAACCTAGTTTTTACCCTAATTAGAAATTACTACATAAAAGCAGAGAAATGACCTAGAAAGGAGAGCCTCTATTCTGCCACTTGGGAAAGAACACAAGGAAGAGAGAAGAAGGAGAGAAGGGAAAAGGGCATTTGCAGCTGTTGTCCAGCCATGTTAACCCAGCCATTTTAAGTTCTTTTCTACTGTCTCTTTTTTTCCTACTTCTTCTAGATGTATTACTTGGGTTTGAGTATGTTGAAGACGTTGTTAATGATGTTCTAATTTCATTTTGTGAGTGAATCTTGAATTATTTTGTGATCTATTTGCTTTCAATGTTAATGAAATTGTTTGGGTATTATGATATTTGTGTTTGCATATACGTCAACAAAAAATCAAGAGATTGAGTCGATAGTAATCTGATTAGGTTAAACCATGAGGGTTAACAACCTAATAAGTCACGTAATTATCAAATCGATAATCATATGAAGAAAGATCTTATTATGTAAGGACCTGGTTGTTTGTTAAATTCTTAAGAACTAATAGAAATATGGGTTGTTTTTGTTAATCGAGATATTGCAAAATCATAATTTCGAAATCATTTAGGGATTATTAATTAGGGTTAATTGATTAGATCTTGAGAGAGAGTAATCAACCCTTGGAAATTCTAGGATCGATACCAATTACATTAAAAGTGAGCCAAAACAACGATAGATAAATCCCATCTTCTCATAATTCTTTGATCTTTCTTTGATCTTATCTTGTTGCGACATCTTAATTGTTAAGTGGTCTTCCATTTTAATTTACTTATGTTAATTTCGAAATTTTATCTTAATTCAACCCTTACTTGATTGTTTAATTTTATGTTTATCTTTATTTTCATTTAAATCACATTTTTACGACCTTAGGCAAAGTTAGGATTTAATTAGTTCACTAATTACTCGAGGGATTGACACCTCAACTACTATACTTATGACTCGTGCACTTCCAGAACTTCGAGGGTTTTATAGAATTAAAATTTGCTCAACAAAATTCTCTCATTAACCTTTCTGTTGACTTGATTAAGCTTTTATAAAGGAAAATATAAGTAAACTAATAAATATGAAGGGAATTTAAAGCTAATTTGTTTAATTATAGTCTATATATATAGGAAAGATCCTTATTAAACCAATGCTCAACATTTTCTATATTTTCTTAAATAAGGGAAGGCATTCTTTGAAAAGGATCCTCTTGGTTAATAATGTTAGGCTAAAGTAGTGAAAAGGGGATCACTAACTTAAAGACCTGAAATTTTTAATAACCATTCGGCAAAGTGAAAAGAACTTATTGAGATGATCATATGACTCTTATTGTATTTAATAGCAAGCTTAAAATGGTAAAGAGAGTTCATTGAAGTAGTTACTGATCTGTCATGTGCTTTAGAGAAGGTAAAAATCATCAACGAAGAATTGGCTAAACAAACCTAACTTCTTTCATCTGTTATGAAATCGAAAGTTTGGATCTAAAGAGATATTGTGCTTTACCATCTTTTAATTCCTTCATACAAAAAATGAAAAGGTAAAAGAATAAAGGTTCTTACATCTCGATTATCTCCCTATTTTAAAAGGTTTAGTTGATTTCTTATTAATGAGAACATAAAAGGATATAGAGGTTATATAAGTAATCTCCCAGTTACTAAATTTTCCAAAATATTTGAAAAGCACGAAGAGTTATAAGATGAATTCCTAGCTAATTATATCACAAGCTTTTGAAACTCCAACTTCATTGCATAATATTTTAGGATTTCTTACGTATGTACTTCCTAAACAATTTTTGAGCTATTAGCGCATTGTCTCTAATTTTTCTCTCTTATATAAAAGCTACCTAGTTATCACTTAGTAATAGGCTCATCATTTTCCTTAGTCTCATAGCCAAATGCTTAAAGAGGATTTTGTATAAACTTACAGTAAGATATAAGTATATAGCCTCTAAGTGAGTCAGGGTTTTGAGTTTTGGTAGTTAATTAGATAAGTTGTTGATCTCTTTTAAGAGTTATCTTTTACAAAGAATTCCAGAATTTCTCCTATAACCATATATTTAATCAATGGCTAAGCTTTTTGTAAGAAGTTTCCATTAAAACCATCAGGGCTTGGAGCTTTGGAGGTATTTAAATCAAATAACACTCTTTTAATGTCCTACGTTGAGAATATTAAGAATTTTTTATCTCCTCATCTTTAAAATGATTATTGATAAAGAAGCTCAGTAAGTGCACTAATGAATTGCTACTAGTAGAGTGCCTAAGGCTCTTTTGAAGAAACTGTAGGCATCTTCAATAAGGCTCTCCAGGGAAGTGATTTCCTCACCATCTAACCGGATGAATGAGCTAATCTTGTTGATATTTATCCTTAACTTTATTGAATTATCATGTTCTCCTATCTCCATCTATTAAGAAATAAACTCAAGATCTTTGTTTTAAGATGAAGTTATTGATCATGTAACCTTTGTATAATCAAAATAAGTTATTTTCTTCTTTAATCAGTTAGGGATCTCCAGGTTGTTACAAAGTGATGCAATTCAAACACACTAATGCATAAAACCTAAATCTACACAACTAAATTTGTAGAGTGGTGAGAAAGGATCATATTTATAGAGAGTGTATGTTTAGCATTTGTAATGAATAAACCACTATTTAGGATTGGGTGGTTTGGTTGAATTCGATTAATAAAATAAAGTAAAAATAAAATATTAAAGTTAAATCAATCAAATACTATAAAATTGCTTAAATTAATCAACATGTTTTGAATCCAATTCGTGGTTCAATCTCAATGTGCACACAAATGTGTATATTCAATTGTCATTTTATTCTCTTAACTCTTTTTAAAACCATTAATTTTAGATTAACAATAGACTCTATTAATCCTAGTTTTTCCTTAAGTTGTGTCTAATTAAAACAAACTCTTTGATTAAGTTTGGCTATCAGAAAACCTAGAATAAGCTCTATAGATTTATTGTGACAATCACTTTACGTTATAAGAAAATAGGTTAATCTAAGCAATAATCGTATAAGCTAAGGTCCTTATATTGTCCTTAATGACGGTAGACCATTAGTTTACCACAAATAAATCTGATTTACAATTATTATGTATTGCAATCGATTCATACATGAATAATCAATTTGGTATATCTAAATCATTCATAAATAAATCATAATAAGTTTAGCTCCTTATAGCTCTTCAAAAGGAAAAGGATATGCGTTGCTTTTTGATTGAATATTTTTAGTTTGTTAATATTGAATTAATCGCAAGTGCATGGCTTAGTTGTAACTAGCACAAACAAGTGCCGGTCTATCCTACTAAGACAGTAAGTACTAGTAATTACATTTCTCTTATTATCTAGCCTACGGATTAGATATTTGGTTTTTAATTAAAAATAAAACTTAAGAAAATGAAATAAAATTGTAAACAATAATAATTGCAGAAGATAAAGGAAATTACTTAGAAGAAATTAAATATCAAAGATTAATGTCTAAGCAATGAATTCCCCTAAAAACCATTAAATAATTAACCTTTTATCATGTAATCGCTTTATTGATTATTGGAACGTGAAAATTCCTATATTATATTAATAATTCTCTCAAGACTACTATCAATGTATCCACAGGTTGATTTGCTTAAATCTGGATAGTTAAATTTACTAGTATTTCACTATTTATTTATGAATTCCGCTATTAGGTTTGAACCTAATCTAAAGGATTTATATCAACCTATCTCAAGGTTTACAATTAGCTCCTTTCAATTATGGTTGATCTATTCATATAAAGGATTTCTTAATCTGAATGATATGAAATCAAATCATGTTATAATATTTTGGATCTATCAGAACATGTATAAAACGCATCATTGAATCACAATAGATCGATAAAAATAATTGCATTGAATAGAAGATTAAAGCATATTGTATCACATCATCACACCTAGACACTAAAAGTATTTAGTTATTCATAATAGAAAATAAAATCAAACATAAACATGTAAAAACACTCTAGAAAACAAAAAGTTCATAATTCTAAATCTTCCTTTCTATTTTATTGAATCTTCTTTCAAGTTTGGATTTGATGTACCATTCTCTCATATCTCCTTTGATGTTAACTTCATGTTTTCCTTGTCTTTAGATCAAAATTTCCACCTCTCTGGTTGTTTTGTGCCTCAAGTCTAGTGCTAAACTCTACTCTCTCCTATTTACCTTTGCTCACATCCTTTTATGGTAAAAACTAGGTTTTCTAATAAATACACGATTTAATAAAACGGTGTATAAAAGATTGTATATAATTAGAAAACTCCAAAATTCTCGATTCTACATGGACACTGATACTTATAGAGCACATGTATGGTTGTGTATCTCTAATTTGCTTCAAAACTTCATTTTAAGCCATATTTTCATTTGAATTCTCCTTTTGGTTTATGAAGGCAATTATGACCTATAAATACATTTATATAGAATATACAATGAAACTACAAAATATCAAACAAAACAAATCAAATGTGTATTTATCACTTTTTCATCTCTAATGTCTTCATGCCTCTTAAATGTCATTTCATACTTAAAATTAAGGTTTGTCATAATACACATTCAACTATACAGGCATGTAAGTTACCATATATGTAGAAATTGAAAAACTCATGAACCTACACATTCATAGTGGGCCACATGTCCACTTACACAGTCATGTAGCTCACTCATATGGCTTTGTAATTACACACGTGGTCATATAGGTTGCAAAGGTGACTAAAATGTTGTCTTCGAGCTCTTACATGCTTCCAGTGAATTTCATACTCCTACACACGACCATGTAAGTTGCACTAACTTCATTTCTTGCATTCTTTGTCTTGTTTTCACCATAATTCATCTACCCTACTTTCAAGAAGGCAAATAAGATTAAACATCAATAGAATGGCACTGAGAATATTAGTTTAGCTCATATGGATTCTTGTTATTCCAACTTGTACCTAAAAAATTAAGTATCTTAAGCACATCATAAGGTTAATTACTAAGCATTAAGGATTAAATATATAGTAAATTAAGAACTTATCAAGTTCCACCATACTTAACTTTTGACTTTCCTCATGCAAAACTAAAAATTAAAAGCAAAAGCAAAATACTTCCTCCTTTTCCATATTTCCTAACAAAAGATAAATATAAGAAATGGGGAATAACTTTCAAAACCATGGCCAGAATTAAACATTATTTTTTTTTTACTCATAATCAATCAGTAACTATTGCCTTCAAAATTTTAAAAATCTATATTTAGACTTTGACAAGTTATGTTTAGAAATATGAAAATTATACAAATACACTTAAACACCTTTCATGATTAAGACATTCTACAACTTTATATATCATTTCAGTTTTCACTAAAGGTTAACATGCATAATTATGAGTCAAAATACTTTTTAAGGTTTTAATGGGGCTAAAGGTTAAGGTAAGAAGTATTTGGATCATATAGATCAAAAATCCATCAAAACTAAGTAGGAAAAACACTCGATGGACTATCAATTGTAAAAGTTAACATCCAGTCAAAACTGGGTACCATCGACAAAAATGAATGGAAAATCTCTCCACACCTTAAATGCAGGCCTTCATACTACAACCATATGAAGCATAAGGAATTAGAATGGATCACACATAAAAACAATATGAACAATATTCTATAACAATAAGGAGTGACCCTTCACAATAACTTCTCCTTTATTTGCATCACAATCAATTCACCCATTTCATTTAACTTTAGGAGGAAAGACTAACATGGATTACCGGTAAAATAAATGATTTTCCTCCTTGACAAATTCTTTTCTTTAATTCTCTTTTTCTTTTCTTTTCTATTTTTTTCTTTTCCTTTTTTTTGAGAAAAGAAAAGAAAAGAATTGAAAGAAATTACATCCATGATAGAACTCGTTGATAAGAGACAAAAATCACACTCCATTAACTATAACTAACACTAATATATGCACACTCCAATACTTATTCTCTTTTGTAGCCAAAAACATCAACAATCATAAATGGTCTACTAGTTTAAAGGTTTAGGTTAAAGGCCCGTAGTTAGGTTATCATAAAAAGAAAAGGCTAATAAACCTTAAGGGGCTTAACAACGGGATAAATCATATTATTAAATAGGCTATTTGGCTAATATAGCTCATAAAAAAATAATGCCTATATCATTTTCATAGTAATGCATGTAACAAAAACGTGGCCTTAAATGAAAAATTAAGTCAAAGTCAAGATGTATATGTCGTGAAGTTCACAAATGAACAAAATACGATGAGACTGATATGGATGTATAAGTATAAAAGGCTTAAAACCTCACTAGCTTATGTCTACCCTCTAATCACTACTCTTTTAAAGAAAATGTACATTGACCAATCACAAAAGTAAAAATACATGCCCAAGTTTTTATGCATTTTTCTAGTTAATTCTACTATCTAATTATAACTATATAGTCCTAAAAGTAATAGAAAATGAGAGAAATATTTTTTTTACTTGCAAAAAAAGCTTAAAAAGCATATAAGAAGCAAACTTTAAAACACACATAATAAATAATATCCCCACCCCCATAGTTAAAACTCACATTGTCCCTAATGTAACATTAAATGTAAGAAATGGAACATTTTGCAAAAATAAAAATTTAAAAATTTAAAAGAAAAGGAACAAACTCCCTTTAGGTGCCTCTTAAACAACACATTTTTTATTATTGTTGGATCGAC
This sequence comes from Erythroxylum suave, assembly GCA_027563595.1. NCBI lineage: Eukaryota > Viridiplantae > Streptophyta > Magnoliopsida > Malpighiales > Erythroxylaceae > Erythroxylum > Erythroxylum suave. Next base: position 29,616,786 of record JAOSBN010000178.1, read on the forward strand.
ACCTTTTTTTCTTCTTTATATGATGTCATTTAGGTCTTCAAGTATCATCACTTCCATATTCGCCAGCTGGAATGTTTTATAGTATAGCTTCAGGTGATGATCATTCACCTTAAATGTCTTTCTAGTTTTCTTACTATGCATCTTTATTGCACCATATGGAAAAACTTTAGAAACCAAACAAGGAATGAACCAATGAGATGGAATGAATAAGAATAACTTTTTTACCAATAAAAAAGCTTTTCCTTGAGATCATCTTGTCATGGAAAGCTTTGGTATTCTCCTTATATATCATTACATTCTTATACAAGTTGTTATAAATCTCTTAAAGCTCTTATAATTGTAACTTTTTTTAGACTCATGTCTTATCAAGGTTCATGTTGCAATGCTTGATAACCCAATATGCCTTGTGTTACAGCTCTACAGGAATATGACGTAGCTTCCTAAGCACTAATGTATATGGGGGCATACCAATTGGCATTTTATGGGATGTCCTATAGGCCCAAAGTGCATCTTCCAACCCTAACCATCAATCCTTCCATTTAGGTTAAACTGTTTTCTCGATGATCAACTTGATTTCTTTGTTGGATACCTTAGCTTGGCCACTAGTTTGGGGATGATAAAAGATGGAAACTTTTTGCATGATATGGTACTTCCTAAAAAAATTTTATCAACTATTGCAAAAGTGTGTTCCCCTTTCGTCTAAGATGACTCTTGGCATCCAAAACCTAGAAACAATATTATACTTGACAAAAACTACAACGATTTTATTGTTATTGTTTTGAAGGATTTAATTTCCATCCACTTAGAGACATAATTAACTGCAAGTACGATATAATGAAAGCCAAAAGATGGAAGAATGGTCCTATAAAATCAATTCCTCAAACATCAAAATTTTCATTAAAAATGGGTTTTGTGGCATTTGACTTCTAAGCGACAAGTTACTTGATCGATGGCACTGTCAGATAACTTTCAAAAGAAATATAGGTCCTTAAACATTGAAGGCCAATAAAACCCTCTCTCCAAAACTTTGTGGGCAATCCTTTTCAACCTGAAATGACCTCCACAAGCATACAAATGACAAAAGTTTAAGATAAAAGGTATATCACTCTTAGGAACAAACTTTTTATGACTTGGTTTATACAGTACCTCCACAGATAGGGGTCATCCCATGCATAGTACTTGGCTTCACTCTTTAATTTATCCTGTTGAGCTTTTGACAAAAATATAGGTAATTAGTTGGTAAAAAAAATTCATGATATCTGCATACTATAGAGATGTCAAATCAATGAAAAACAACTATTCATCTAGAAATGTTTCTCTCAAATTAATATCATCTTCTTTGTTATCAAGTAGTTGAGGTTATTAGCAACCACGTTCTTTATGCCTTATTATCTCTTATTTCCAAATCAAACACCTAAAGGAGGATAATCTATCTAATTAACCTCATCTTTGCTTTCTTCTTAGTAAGCAAGTACTTTAAAGCTGCATGATCAAAGAGAACAATAAATTTAGTGCCCAATAAGTATGACCAAAAGTTTACTAAAGCAAACAAAATAGATAAAATCTCTTTTTCAGTTGTGGAATAATTCAATTGCTCAATCTTAAGGAATGATCTTCCAAATAAAATAGGTTTGGGGTTGTGGGACGTATCTCATCCATATCTAATACATAAACAATTTGTAAGAAACACTGATTTATTCACTTACAATAGAACTTCCTCAACCAATCCATCTAGATAAGCATTAGTACAAGCAGCTAATTGTATGATAACATTACTTTCTTTATAGACCTAAATTTAAGTAACAATAAATACAGTGAGACATAACATTGATTGATGTTCCTAAATCTAACATGGCTCTCTTAATTACTGTATTACCAATCTTACAGGGAATGGTAAACATACCTAGATCCTTGTATTTTGAAGCTATTTCTTTCTAAAGGCCACAGAAACATTCTCGCCCATCATGACCTTCACATTACCTTACGGCTTTCTCTTATTGGTACACAATATCTTAAGGAATTTTACATAGTTTGGCACTTATTTGACTACATTTAGCAATAGTATGATTACTTTTACCCTCTAAAAGTCTCCAATATCTCTTCATCATTTTCCTCCTTGTACCCTCTAAAAGTCTCCAATATCTCTTCATCATTTTCCTCCTTGTTTAATTTTACCAACCTGCTAGGAAAAGGTAGAGGGTCAGTATTAACTATGTTAGGAAATTAGAATTTACCTTGAGCTATATGAGGGATTTCCTTCTTCTTCAAGCTCCTTCTTAATTTCTTCTTCATTGGCCATCTCTTATATGGTCCTCTTAGAATCCTCAAGCTCCCTCGTAAGGTCTCCACACTAACATTCTCTGTATTTACCTTGGTGGCAACCTCCCTTCAATTTGTAGTTTGAAATGGTTTATAGCCACTGCTATTCCATATGGCTCTCAAAATTTAGGATAATAGACATTGTTCCTTGAAATTAAAATCGTCTCTAATTAAATTTGTTTTACATCTTGTTAAAGTTGCAAAGTATTAGTGGTAAGAGACTTAACTAAATCTTTCAATAATGTACTTGAGTTAGAAGAAGACGGTTGTGTTTTAGGTTTGAATTATTGCACATCCTATGGCCTATATAGGAAGTAGTTTTATTGCATATTCCTGCCATAACTTATGTTTTAGGGGATGGGTTGTATAGACAGGAAAAACATTTCCCTCTAGCATTGATGTACACCATGTTTCCATCTTATAGAGTTGGATAACCATCTGTTGGATGGTTCTTTTTTGCTTATAAAATGCAAGCTTTCACTTGGGCTTGCCTGATAACAATTTATCTAACAAAAGATGTTAGTTCATCTAAGTGATGTTCTATAGATTAAATTTTTACCTTATTTATCTAACAAACATCACTACAGATGCCAAATTTTTTAGTTTTCACTAATATACTCTCAATTAAAGTTATAGCCTCCACAAAAGTCTTTTTACACAATGATCTACCATGTGGTGCATCTACTATGCTCCTATCTATAGGTAATAATCCTTCTTAGAAGTATTGGATAAGGAGTTGTTCTGTAATATTGTGATGACAGCAACTAGCACACAACTACTTAAAATTCTCCTAATTCTCATAAAGGGATTATACATAATGTTGCTTTATCCTGCAAATCTCTTTCCTTATGTTGGTTTTCTTTAATGCTAGAAAGTACATCTTTAAAAATAGTCAAGATCCATAAGCTTACACTCCCTACAAGCAAATCACAAAATCAGTCTTTTACTGCATCCTTTAGTGAAAATAGAAAGGCTTTCAACATATTCTACTGTTTTATCACCCCTAGAAATTTCATACTAAGACAGACCACATCGAGCTCTTTTAAATGCTTATAAGAAACCTCACTTACAAGATTACAAAAATTAGGCAAATATTATATCAATCCAAACTTAAGCTCAAAAGTAATATGTTCAGCAAAATTTGGAAAAGTAATACAGAAGGACCTTTAGGTCAAGTCTAAGTTAGGCAACTTTCTTAGAGTTATTGGATTCATTATAGGTTCTTCCAAATTGATTCTTTGCTCTATTCCTAGAGTTATTTTGTTTTTCCAATGCAACCTTCACAGTGTTTTGTTAACTTCAGGATCAAATTGTACAGGGTCATAATGAGGAGATCTCATCACTACCATTACAGTAATAACATAAACAGATCAAGAAATAATTGTAAAAACTAATTATCAAATACACTAAAAAATAACTATACACAAATAAATTTTTTAATGTGGTGAGAAAGGATCATATCCATAGACAATGAGCGTTTTAACTTATAATAAATAAACCAGTGTTTAGGATTTTGGGGGGTAGTGCTTTGGTTGAATTCGATTAATAAAATAAAGTAAAATCAAACTATTAAAGATAAATCAAATCAAACAATACAAAATTACTAAAATTAATCAATGAGTTTTGAATCTAGTTTACGATTCAATCTCAACCTTCACATGAATATGCATAATCAATCATCACAATGTTCTTATACCTCTCTTTGAAACTATTAAACATAGATTAAAGACAAGCTCAATTAATCCTAATTTTCTCTTAGATTGTATCTAATTAAAACAAGCTCTTTAATTAGGTATAGCTATTAGACAACATAGAATAAGCTTTTTAGATTTAATGTGACAACTACATTACATAATAGCAAAATAGGTTAATATAATCAATAACCATATAAACTTGGGTCATTTAACCTATGATATATTATCCCTAATGATGCCCAACATTAGTTTACTACAAGTGAATCAAAGTTACAACGATTATGTATTGCAATCTATACTTTGGCATTCAGTCAATGCATAACTAGTCTCTTTGGAATATCTAAGTAATTCATACATAAATCCCAAAACGTTAATCATAGAATAACTTAATCAATTCCAAAAGAGAGTTAAGAACAACATCACTAGGTTAATCAATGTCCAAATATATTTGTCATCCTCGATAGCCCTATTGAATTGGAAAGATGAAGTCTAGCTCCTTATAGCTCTCCAAAGGGAAATGAATCTGCCTCCCTTTTTTGTTTATAATGTCTTTATGCCTCATTTTGCTTATTAAGTTCATTTTTATATTTAAAATTAGGGTTACATCACAATACATGGTCAATAACATAGACGTGTAAGTCACTGTTTATGTAAAAATTGTACAAATCGTGAATATACACATTCACGGTGAGGTACATGGCCATTTACATAACCATGTATCTCACTTTACAAGGTCATGTAGGTTGCAAAGGTGGTTGAAATGTTGTCTTTGAGCTTATACACATTTCCAATAACTTACATGGTCCTATTCACAACCGTTTAAGATACAGTAATTTCATTTCTTGCATTTTTTGTCACATTTTCACCCTAAATCATCTTATTTGCTTCAACGAAGGAAAATAAAATCAAACTTCAATAGAATGACAACGAGGATATGAGTTTAGCTCATTTTGGTTCTTGTTCTCCAATTTATACCTAATACAAAATATGAACCAAAATAAGTATCTTAAGTGTATCATAATAATAAATTAATAAGAATTATGGAGTAAATATATAGTCAATCAAGCACTTACTATAGAGGTTCTCTTGAGGAATCATTTTAGTTTTTGCCTATATAGCACAATGACTAGTACTTTTCAATCTCTTAGCATTAGGGGCTTTGAGCTCCTACTTGATATAGGAAAGTTTTTAGCACAAATGTATGTCATTCATCCTTGTACCTTATAATAAATGCCCCTAAAATAGCTTATGTAAAGCCCTATTTATTTGCTAGAAAGTTGTTGAACCGAAAGGTGCATTTACTCCCTCTGGCTTCAAATCAATGACTTCAATGTTATTTACAAAATCTTTGAATTCATTTTACAAGTTCCTTATACACATATGCCCCTTAACTTTTTATCTATATAAAGTGCTATTAAAATCCCCACCAAGGAACCAAAATATATGAGTGTATGTCTAATAGCTCATCTCAAAGATAGTTCCTTTGAAATGAAAATTTTGAACCACAAGCGTATATGACAAAAGTTTCAATGTTATCCTAGATTAACCATACTGATAGGTAAATTAGTTGGTCATTTGAGTCAAGTTATTAAACATTGACTTTTCTTAAATCCACGATGCAGCCATAATGGTGATGTGATTGTTTGAGAAAAAGGACCGTTGGTTTCCCAACATCTTTAACTTATCTACATTTTCCTAATTTATTTAGGCCTCCAACATTCCAATAACTACCAGTTAGATCCCCTTCACAAAATCACTTAGTGCTACTTGCCTTTTGTCAGTTAATGTGCCTAATGTTCTAGGAAAATTTTGACATTATGAGTGGCTATTGGATTTATATCCTTTGGATCTTTTCTTCCTACTTGATTTTTTACTATTTCCACTCAAGAATTCCTCTAATTTTTGGTCCTTTGTTTTATCAATTTTTGGTTCTTTAGATTCATCATCCATTAACTTAAATCATTTTCATTTTCAATCATCCATTGGGTATTGGTTGTGTTGTTACTTTTTCTTTAATAACCTAATTTGTTTCAACTTCAACAAATTTATTCGCTTCTATGTTCTTTTTTTTACTCTAAGGGTCCCGCTTTCAAAAATTTCAACTGATGGTTCTATATGAAAGCTTGGTATCTATGTTTCCTCAATTTGATTATCACATGGAATAGAGTTCAATCCCATTAGCTTTATGTAGTCTCCTTTAATGAAATTTCTTCTAGTTGGCCTCTGCTACTTTCTTTATTGTTTAAGAGTTAGTTTCCATTGATAGGATACTGTGACTAGGTCCTCGAACATTTTTTCCTCCTTCATCAGTTTTATCAAAACATAGTTATGATTTTTTTATCTTATGAGTTGCTTTTTTCCAAAACAATATTTCTCAAACCTGATACATAACTTAGTAAAAAGATTTCAATTGGAATTTATGTTCACACGTTTCATTATGTTGGATAAATACAATCACCATCTTTTATATTGACTCGTTTCATTATGTTGGATAAATACAATCACCGTCTTTTAAAGTTAAATTAATATAAGGCTCAAGGTGTTGACCATTTTGTGGTATTTAGGATCTCACATTTTTATACCACCTAAGTCTATATGTTCTAGGTCTAACGATGACACTTACTTTGTATGTTTCGAACATCTTGTATGCGCTATATGTATAACTCCTGTATATTTACATTGAAGTATGTAAATTTTTCAATACAATTTAATGGAATGAATGATTTTGGACTTTCCAAAAAAATTAAAAGGATTTTAACGAGATTTTTAAAATTCATAGAATTTCAGTGAAATTGATATATTTATAAGAGATGTGATTGATTTCTTTTTACCCTCTATAGAGTTTTAGGAAAGGATATTTTCTTTATCTGTATCGGAAAGAAAACTAGGGACAAAATAAATTAACTACTTTAAATCTGTTGAAAGATGTCTAAGTCAAAATGGTTTTTAACAACTTAAAGCTAGATAATTAACAGAGGTCCATTTTGATAATCTCAAAGAGTTTGTCGAGTCAGCCGCAATATTATGAAAAGTTAGTGGAATGCTGAAATACTGAGACATTTGGTATCAATCAATGTGCATTGTCAAATTACTGAATTTTTCTTCTGCAAAGAGGCAAAATAATAAAGAAGACTGGTTTGTAATATTTGATTACTTAGTCAAATTATGCTCCAACAGTTGGGTTCTTACTGTAAATAGTAACAGTCATAATTGAACATGCTAGAGTGTTTGAGGGAGAAATTTGGTAACCACTCTTTATCAATTCACATTTAAGCAGATTTACTAACAATCTCATTTGCAAAATTTCTCAAATTTATAACATATCCGTCTAGTTTTGTGTTCTTGTTGGTATCTTAGGTGCCCAGTTTGTCACTAAACCACGCATGATAAAACATTCAAGAGAAACAAGTAAGTCTCAAACAATGAAGTTCACTTCTACCTGTCTCTTCCTCCTAAACTAATCGATATCAACACTACATTATGGAAAACAGATGTCATATTGTTTGGTCTTTTTTGCTCAAGGACAACACGTAGCCCTTTGTTGTAATTTGCTAGCATGCCAGGAAATTTAAGTGTTTCCAAACTAAAGAAAAATAAGGAAAAAGATAGTTGTGCCTTATAAACTGACTAAAAATTGAAACGACTGTGTATTGTTAGAAAGAGACAAGAAATTAACAAAAAGAACTTTGCTTTATTGCAAAAATAATTCGGCAAAACGCAATGACTAAAAAATTGAAAGGAAAATTAAAGACAATTGGAAAGAAAAGACTAGGCTGGAAAAATAAAGGGATTTGCTGAAAAATAAAGAAAATAATCTAAAAGGTGCGAAATTTACTAGAGTGCTAGGCTTTGATTTGTCAAGAGTGTGTTTTTTCTTCTCCAAAGCCTCTATTTATAGCCACCGATGATAAGTGCCTCAATTCAAATTTGAAATCTTGATAAAACTTATCCCACTAGATAAAGATCAAGTTC
>JAOSBN010000178.1:29625600-29658334 GCA_027563595.1 Erythroxylum suave
ATACTAATTGATTTCAACTTAATTAATGTTAATCTAATTTACTCAATTTAAGCTAATGATGCTTAATTAAAAAAAAATTTTGGGGCTAACATAGGCCACCCATACAAGCAGACTCTTTTGAAATTAAACTAGCCCTCGTAAACATGCTTAAACAAAATGTGGCTTTCTATAAACTAACGAATGAAGATCCCAATGCACATATTGTAAATTTCCTTGAAATCTGTGATACCTTTCAATAACATCAGATGTTAGAGGATGAGGTAAGAATTAGAGCTTTCCCTTTTAGCTTACGAGATAAAGCAAAGGCCTGGTACCACTCTCTTAACCCAGCTAATGTCACTACTTGGGATCAACTAGTTCATACCTTTTTAGACAAGTATTTTCCCTTTACTAAGACCACAAAGATTATCAAAGAGATTGCCAACTTCCAGTAAAATGATGAGGAATCGATCTATGAAGCGTGGGAATGATACAAGGACATGCAATGAAAATGCCTACACCATAACTTACCTAAGCAATTCTGGTTGCAAACATTCTATAATGAAGTAACTCCATATATGAAAGGCATGATTGATGTAGCTTTAGGAGGATCACTGATGAGAAAGATAATAGATGAAGCAGGAGAGCTGGTAGAGGAGATAGTAAGTAATAGTTGCCTATGAGCTAACGAGCGGAGCCTTCCAAGAATGAAAAGGAGTTATAGCTGTTCATCAAATGACGGAGATTCAAGCAAAAATTGACAACTTAACTCGACAGCTCAACAACATGAAGGCTTCGTCCTCAACTTCGATAAAATCCATATAACTAAAGAGTGAATTTTGTGGACAGATGGACCATTTATACCATAGATTGCTTCTTGATGAAGGATAACGATTCAGAGCAAATTAATTATATGCGAGCTCAATATGGACGAGGAGGGGGAAACAATCCCTACTCGAACACATACAATCCTGGATGGAAAAAGTAGCCTAGAATAATTCAAACCCCAAGGATAACCAAGTTTCCAACAAGATAAATTGAGCTCAATGGAATCCAAGTTGGATAGGATTTTAGATAAAATTAGAGGCATGGAGGATGCATATAGGAGGCTTGAAAGCAAGTTCAGGCAAGTCACTAAGAACCACACCTCTTCAATCCAAGTAGGTCAACTAACAAAGGCAATTTCAACTCGAAATGCAGGAATCCTTCCAAGCAATACTGAATCTAACCCAAAGGAACGGATCATGGCCATTAGTCAAACCTATAAAAAGAAACTCGAATATACGAAAGAAGATGGAGATAAGGCAGAAGGACAAGCAAATGTGGAATTCCTTTCAAGTAAGCTTGTAATTAAGCCAATTGAGGAACCTCAACTTGAATTTTTATACCCTATTCTAGCTTAGAGAAAGTCACATTCATGTAAGGTGACGAGGAATTCTAAAGGAGGTTGAATTAAACAATGTTAAGGACAAAACAAAACATCTACAAACGAGGCTCACACTAAGGGAATCGATTAAGAAGAAGGTTAAAGAGCATATTTGTACATATTTGGGAGCAAGTATTAATATGATGCCCTTTAGTTTTACAGGGAATTGATAGATAAGGCATTGATAATATAGGACAAAGAGGACCTAGGAGATTTTTACATTCCTTGCAGTATCAATGGAGTTAAAATAGATAGGGCTTTCTCATATTTAAGAGCAAGTGTTAATATGATGCCCTATACCTTTAGTTAAAATTTGGGGTTAGAAAAGTTAGAACCTATTGTGATGCTAGTGAAGACAACGAACAAAAGAGTTCATCTACCAAAGGTATTATTAAGGATGTGCAAGTGTAGATTGATATATTTATCTTCCCCATAGACTTCTTTGTATCATATATTAGAGAAGATGTGAAAACCCCTATAGTCTTTGGATGACCATTCTTGGCTACTGCTCGCTCAATAATTGACATTGATGGGGGGTGAACTAACTTTGAGGTTTGGAAAGCATTAAATAACCTTCACTATGTTGAAGAATGACAACGATTCTCCCTTACTTCCAGCCAACATCAAAGAAACCGAACCTTAAGGATAATGGGAAGATATTGAGGATCCTGAAAATGTATTTAGAAAGAAATGATCGTGGAGGAGAAAGCAATGGAAGGTGAAGCAGAAGGAAGGTCGAACCCAAGGTAGGTAGCTTATGTGCAAATGGTAAGTGATGGGCTCAAAAAGTTCTAAAAAGACTTAGGCTATCCTACTTATAAGTATACGAGATAGTTGTAGTTGATAACCCAAGGTCGTCCCCTACAGAGGTGAAATTGGTCAACTTAAATTAAGTTTGAATTAAAAATAGAAACAAAAATAATACATTCCTAAACATTTTATCCCGATTGTTAAGTCAAAGCTTTTAACGAAAATTATGAAATTAAATTGAAAAGTAGATGAAATCAATTGGGAGAAAAGACGAAATATTAATCCAAGTGGAAAAACTTTTGAGAATTAATTTCACTAATTTAATCTCCTATGTATGATTAGGGAAAATGATTGGATTGTTGTCTCATTAAAATCAATAGTTAGGTTTCAAATTGAATCAAATAATGAACTAGTCGAACTTTCGTATTTAACAAGTTACTATCCAAATTAGTAATGAAAACTCGACTAATAATTATCACTTAAGTTAATATATTTCTAGTTCTTAACGTAAGTGTCCATAGTTTCACGATTCGTATTAAACTTCATCTCTTGAATCTTCATTTAACACTAATGATGCAAAGTTTGGTCATTCAATTACATCCATTCAGTTCAAAAACCACAACAATAAATAAGACAACATATTTATAACCCAATCACGCATATTCAACTAAACAGCTATATTAATTCTCAAGAAAAGAGATTAACCTATCATATTATACACACGGTTCATCATACTTAAATACTTCAATCCCATATTACTATCGATAGAAGTTTGAAAATAACCGGTAATAACTTAAGTGAATTATAATAAGATAACAAGCAACAGTCATTAAGCTAACAAGAGTATGAATTAGTTAATACCAACAGAATAGTAAACTCAAAGAAACAAACATATGTGGAATGAGATAAGCAAATAGAGGGTCAGATAATGAGATATTAGAGGTCTTCTACACTCTTAACTTTCAACTTTGGCTCTCGCCTTTTGCTTCAGTTGCTCTCCTCGAGCCGAATGTTTGCTTAAGATCAACACCAGCTCTCGCTTTCGGCCTCTCTTCCCAACTCCTACTTCTCTGTTGTTGCTCTCTTCTTCTCCTTCTCAAACTATCCCTGTTTCTTGTCTCTGTTTGTCTTCTTTTTCTTTATCTCTTTGTGCTTCCCATATCTATGTCTTTGTCTATATGAACTAACAAAACAGTGAATGAAAGATGATTATTCCCTCAACCGCCACCACTTGCCCTTTATAGAGTGTTCCTAGGTTTAAGGTTGCGTGCCTTAAAGTCATGAGCTGCCATGTATTAAAGCCAGAATTAATTTTAAAACTTCTCACGGGCGTGCATAGGGAGTCACGGGTGTGACTCCCCTTGTCACATCCGTGCATAAGGAGTCATGGGTGGTGACATAAAATCACCACTATGCATAACATTCTTTATTCTTTCTTTCCTCTTTCTTTCCTCTTTTTTTTAATTTTCAAGCAAAAATTACGCGACTTTGGTGCTTTAATGCAAAATTCACAAAATAACCCAATTAACATCCATGCAATAATCACATCATTTTCACTTAATTAATCTCACATTTAGATCAAAATACAAGGATTTGTAACCAAAATAAAGATATGAAGGCAATTAAAATTTAAAAAAAAGACACAATAGTAAGATCGATGATTGCGCTACCATTTCACCATTCATTTAAACCACCTTGAGTATAAGAAGAGCATCGAGCTACTAACATTAAAAGACGCGCTGTATGGGAGACAATCCATGGATTGTTAATTCCATGTTATTTCCTTTAACTTTTAAATAGTTTGAATTATGTAGTTAGGTTATTTCGTTTCCAAATAAGTCGGGAAGGCATAGGACTTTGACATGAGTTAGGTGATCGAGGAGGTAAGCAAAAAAGAGGTGAAAGAGCTATAAAGAGTTAGGAAGTGATATTGGGAATGTGTAGAAAGACAAAAGAAGAAAAAATAGAAATTGGTGAAAATATTGTGGCCTGCAGCAGGATAAAACTATCCACATGATTTTTAGCTAAAATATTTACCATTTTACCCTTCCTTCACCTATATATTCATTCCATGCTTCATTTTTTCGCTCGCCTTCATTTTTAACTTTATTTCTCTAAGTTAGAACCTCCAAACACTCATTTCTCTCTAACCAACTTCCAAATTTTCACTTTATTCCAACTTCTTCCTACTTGTAGTCTAGTATGCCACACATCAAGCAATTAGCGAAGCATAACCAATCATTGGGACAAAATCAAGTCTCAAGCTGAGGGAAAAGGAACAGGCTGGCGGATTTCGGAGCACCCTTCCCAATCTACACAAAGGAGGAAGGTGTTTGTTTCCAATCCTTTAATGTTAAACAAATAGTAGTCTTGAAATAATTTGATTATGATACGCTTGATAGGCCAGAATTAGGAGATAGGGTAGAGAATCTAGCAGAAAGAATTTAGTGAGTCAAGTTTATACACTTCCAATATCTAGTCTACTAGGATCTCACTCTCGAGTTCTTCAATTTCCTTCATTTAGAACCTAGTAACCATAAGGAAATGTGGTTTAGGTTGTGGGGACTTATGAGCTGAACATTAAAATCATGTTTGATATTTATGGATTCTACAAATCTTCCATTATCGATTAGCACAATAATTTTTATGCTTCTCACTATTGGAATAAGCTCATTGAGTTAGAGTAGTTCAATGCTAAGAATGCCCATAACAATATTATACAAACCTATGAGCCCTTGTTATTGCATAAATTCATGTGTCAAATAGTTTTTGACAAATCAGAAACCAATAAGTGCTCAAAAAATGAACTTTTTTGTTGTGGTGAATGGGTCATAGCATCCCAGTGTGCACCTCCACATATGTGCTTAATGTTATTGTTGCAACTTTACATAAGAGAAGCAACAATTTGGGCATAGGGTGCTTGGTTTCTACCATTGATGAGTACTATAGCGTGGATTGTAGTGGACTAACCGTCTACCTCCTTGATTTTCTAAAACACCATTGTTTGTGGTATGCTAAAATCCTAAAGTCCCATTATATGGAACTTTGAGACATCAGCTAAATGAATCATGTGAAGGTCAGGGTCATCCAAGCAAGTTTTAGCATAGTGCCACCTCAACAAGTAGAAGAGGACTCAACTAGTGAAAAGTCCAAAGAGGAAGAAGACATAGAAGAACCTAGTTGGAAGAAAGTGCTCAATACAATCTCCGCCGACACCAAGGTAATTACAGATACACTTGTGCAGAATTCTAGAAGGATGAAGGAGATGGTCTGCGCACAACGACGTTAAAGTGAAGATATACACCAGATTCATCAATACTTCGAGGCTTAAGGCATCCAATTGCTACCTCCGACACCATCCCTACCTCTGTCACTGTGAGGCCTTGTTTTTAACTATTTTCTTTTAAATTTAGTCTTTGTTTTTGTTTTATTTTATTTTATGTTTCTTACTTCCATGTGTGTTTGTTTGCCTCCTTCTCACGTTTCAGACAATGTGTTGCTTAAGTGTGGGGAGGGTTGTGTGTTTTGCTTTGAGTGTGAATTTTGCATATTATACGACAATTTGTTTATGTTGCATATTATGAATTGTGTGAATGTGTCAATATCTTAGATTGATTAAAATTGATTTAATTTTGAACATAATCTATTAGGTTGCGAAGAGTCATTAGTTAGTGAAATTAGTGATATGTTTTCTTTGGCTAAAATATACAAGTTAATTAGGATTTAGTGTTAGTTTATCACCCTATAAGTTATCACATTCATTCATAATTTTAGGTCGTTCGACTAAGTAACTTAGCTAGTGTTTTTTTTCGTGAAAATGAGTAGCCAAAGCAATGATGCAGGAATTAAAAAAATGTTTGTAAATTTTAAATAAATAACTATTCTGCTAGCCTTCAGGTTATGAATAAAGCTAGTAGCTAGTTAAGAACATGATGTAGCTAAGTAACCGAATCTACATGCATCATAAATGTTTGCCTCCGCGTCAAAAGCCTATAATGACGTTCCAACCAAGCAACTTAATAAAAACATGACTTAGTCGAGTAACTAGATTGACATTCATCACCAATGTTTTCCTCTGTGTAAAAAGACTAGGTCTAAGTCCACAAAAAGTAATAAAAACTGTTTTATAATAAAAGCCTATCGAACTTGTTAGTAGCTTAACTTTTCATGAAAATGTTATTAGGATTAGTTACAAAGTTTAAAGGAATAAATAATTATTAATGTGTGTGTGCAATTGAAAGGAGTGAATAAACTTAACATTTAAGTCTTGATTAATATGTATATTTAGTTCAAAGTTCCAAGATGCGGATTTTGCATGTTAATGATTTGGAATAGCTTGAATGATTATGCTTAAAGTTAAATTTATGTTATGAAGTTGAAGCCATTGTCTTATTACTCCATTGTGTTTGTGATTTTGTGTTGTTTTTTGTTTTGTTTGCTTGAGGACAAGAAAATATTTAAGTATAGGGATGCTCATAAGTGTAAATTGCATCATGTTTTAGGAGAGTTTGATATGGGTTTAACTATTAATTCAATCATTTAGTATGTGTTTAGGTTATAATTGTGTTAATTTGTTAATTATTTATGTTTTAAGATTTTTTACAAGTCTTTAAGCTCAAATATTATGTTTTTGAGGTACTTTGATGTGTTAGCTAATGTTTCAGGGTCAACATTGAAGAACAGAGGAGTTTTGGAGACATTCGGGCTGAAACTACAACAAGCCACGATCATGACAGAAGCACCAAAGTTGGCCCGTGATGGTGGCCTACATGCCATGATTGTGACAAAAGCCCAGGGAATGGCCCAGGATCATGGCTTGTAGGGTCACGGTCATGACCTATGTCGAGCATACGCACAGACACTTAAGACGTTAAGTTTCGAGGGATTTTTTGGGCATTTCGAAGCCCAAAAAAACCTTAGGGTTACCCAA
Organism: Erythroxylum suave; assembly: GCA_027563595.1. Taxonomy (NCBI): domain Eukaryota; kingdom Viridiplantae; phylum Streptophyta; class Magnoliopsida; order Malpighiales; family Erythroxylaceae; genus Erythroxylum; species Erythroxylum suave. The sequence continues at coordinate 29,632,686 of JAOSBN010000178.1, forward strand.
AATACAAGAGGACATTTAAAGAACAACAAAAGAAGCAGAGAGAGCTTTCGCATCATCCATCTTGAGAAACCCTAGAGAGAGATAATTGAGAGATAGAGGAAGAGAAGAAGGAAGAGAGAAGAGGAGAAGAAGCTGACTCAAAGTACTTTTGAGGTCAGGAGGTTTGCTGATGTCATTACCTCCCGTCATCCATTTTAGATTGTATTTCTTGTTATTTCAGTTTTATCATTGTATAGAATTGGATTCAATAGTTAATGACGGGATCTAGAATGTCGAGGATGTTGTAAACTCACCTTCAGAATTTTATTCTTGAATTAATTAGAATTTGATTGTTTATGTGTTTATTGGATATTATTATGGTTTAATTCTGTGATTGCATAATTCAATAATAAACTCAGAGGATCAATCTAATAAAAACAATTAAATTGTACTAACGAGAGTTAGGTGATCTAATAGAAACTAGAATTGAATAAAATCAAGAAATTATGTGAAGAGAGATCTTGCATAGATTTTTGATAGTTTATTAGAGAACTTCAAAACTAATTAGGGTTTTGGACAGGTTGTGAATTGAGAGATTGCTACCTCCATAATCTGATTAGGGTTTATGATTTAGGGTTAATGGTTATAACTCAAGAGAGAGTAATCAACCCTAGGATAGTCTAGAACCAACAATCCAATAATTTATAATTAGTTAGGTTAGTATTAAGGATAGGTAAATTTCCCTTTATCTTAATTGGTAATTTCTTTTAGTTGATTATTGGGTGTATTGCAATTGCTTAGTAATTAGTCTTTTCATGTTTGATTCTTAATTTGATTGATTGAATTAAATTCTCATTTTAGTTTCATTGCATCTTGAATTTCTGTTATTTGTTCTGGCCTTGTGTTTTAGGATTAGATTAGTTTACTCCTCATGGGATCGACACCTTTGGTACTATGCTAACAAACTACGTGCTTGCGGATTATCAAGGGATAATAATTAAAACTTACATACAACTAAACCACGATCACCCACGATTGGTAAAAGGAGGTTGTTTTACTTAGAATCCTAAAATACTAGATCACCATTTGTCTTCAGCCATGATACTTAAGGATAATATTATTTGTCTTTAGTTGTAGTTCACACTAAAACCTTAAAGATCCTTAAATATTTGCAAAGTTGTAATGACTTTATATATTGACCGATCATCTACCCCATAGAAAATTAAAAGGTCATTTGCAAATGACAAATTAACTAGCCAGCTTCTTTACATTTGCTATGGTAACCAAACACTAGATTCAAGGATATATTATGTCTTAGCAGTTTAGATAGTGCCTTTATGAGCAATATAAAGAGCTGGGGAATAAAAGGTCCCTTTACCTCAGCCTATTGCTCCCTTTGAAGAGTCTTGTTAGTTTCTTATTTTCTAGGATGCTAAAGAAGGATGAGGTTATTCACTCATTAATTTAATTTCTAGAGTTGTCTAAAAAATCATAAACCTAAAGAAATTGCATGGTGAAATCCTAGATAATTATGTCAAAAGCCTTATTAAAATTAACCTTTAATGCACAATTCTTTAGTGATCCTTTTCTTGTATATCTACTAAATAGTTCTTAAGTTAATAATATATTATCCCCAATTATTTTACCCTCTAATAATGCTCCTTATGAATCTTTAATCAATTGATGCAAAGCCCCTTTCAATATTTCGCCAAGTATCTTTGAAATGATTTTATAAACAAAATTATAACATAATATATGTCTAAAGTTACTTGAAGAATCTAGATTATGAATCTTGTATAGATCACGCAAATAAAGCTTTTGTTAAGCTCTTTTAACATCTTTCCATTTTCAAAAAATTCCCAAATTGCATCAATTACTAAGTTCCTAATAATGGACCATAGTTTGTAGAAGAAATATCCATTGAAACCATCTAAATATTGAGCTCACCCTAATTTAGTTCAAAGACCATTTTCTCAATTTCCTAAGTAGTAGCTGAACTACATAAGTATTTCGTCATTTCCTCGCTTATTTGACTACTAATGAAGAAGCTTAGTAGTGGAATTAAGGATGTATTATTTTCTTGTTTTTAAGGAATTCACTAAAGTATCTATAAACCTCTTCATTTAGCTCCATCTAGGAGGTAACTTGCTCACCATTTAGCTTAGTCAAGGAGTTAATTATGTTGGAAATATTCATGTCTCTAATTGCGTTATAAAAAAATATTGTATTATTTTCTCCTTCTTAGATCCAATTTATTCAAGTTTTTTTGTTTCATGATAGAGTTATGGACTTCTATAGCTCTTGTGTACTCATTCATATCAGTCACTTTTCTTCGATTGATTTATAGTTTGTTAGATTTTGGAGCAAATTTTTTTAGGCTAAGATCATTATTAATTTAGTATCTTCAACATTTTATATAATGTGCAAGGATGTTTTTGCATTGAGTTTCGGGAACTCAAGTTCAATCAAATGTAGTTTGCTCATGCTTTTGAACTCTTTTCACCCCTAATCTCTTGTTTCTCCCTGATGCATATTGAACACACTAGAAAATCAAACCTAACTCTAACAATTAAATTTGTAGTAATTGTGAGCAAGGATCATATCTATAAAAATTATATGTCTACCATTTGTGATAAATAAATTAGTGTTTAGGAATGGTTAGGGGATAGGTTTTAGTTGAATTAAATTAAAAAATAAAGTAAAATTAAACTATTGAAGAAAAATCAAATCAAATAGTAAAAAATAGCTAGGATTAATCAATGGGCTTGAAGTCCAATTTGTGGTTTAATCTTAACCATCACACAAATGAGAACAATTAATTTTCATATCATTCTTGTACCTCTCTTTGAAAATATTAACTGTATATTAGCAACAAGCTATAATAACCACTTTTTCCCCTTAAGTTTTATCTAATTAAAATAAGATCTTTAATTAAGACTAGTTATCTGGCAACATAGAATAAACTCTTTGGATTTAGTGTGACAATTACATTACATAATAGAAAACAAGTAAATTTAACTTACAACCATATAAGCTTAGGTAATTTAAACAATACTATGTTATCCTGAATGATGCTCGACCTTTAGTTTCCTATAGTTGAATCAGATGTACAATGATGGTGTATTGTAATCTAGATTTTAGTAATGAGTTCATGTATAAATAATCTATTTGAATGGTCTAAATCATTCATACATAATCCCTAACACATTAGTCATAGAATAACATAATCAATTACCAAAAAAATTGAGAACAACATCCTTAGATTAATCAATGCCCAAACATGTTTTTCAGTCTCTATATCCCCTTTGAATTGGAGGGATGAAATTTACCTCTTCATGGCTCTCTAAAGGGGAAGAAATCTGCCCCCTTTCATGTCTTTAAAGTCTTCATACCTTATTTGGCCTTTTAAATTCCTTTTTATAGTAAAAATAATGGTTTTGTCAAAATATAGAATCATCTACACAGGCATGTAGTTAACTATGTGTTGAAAATTACAAGAATTGTGAACTTACACGTTCATATGGAGATACATGGCCACTTACGTGTGTAGCTAACTTACATGGTTATGTAAGTCCACACATAGTCGCTTAGGTTGTAGAGGTTCTTAAAACTACATTTTTGTGCTCCTAAATGCTTTTAGTGACTTACATAGTCCCATACATGATTATGTAAGTTGCATAACTTCATTTCTTTCATTCTTTGTCCTATCTTCACCCTAATTTATCTTCTTCTTGTTTCCACAAAGGAAAATAAGATCAAACAATAACTTCACAAATATCTTTTAGCTCATTTTGGTTTTTGTTTCTCCAACTTATACCTAAAAAAAAAAGAACCAAAATAAGCATCTTAAGCACAATGCAACATTATTCATGAAGCATTAGGAAGTAAATATATAGTCAATCAAGTGCTGATAAAATTCTCCCACACGTAGCATTTGATTGTTGTTAGGAAAAATTAAAAAAATTTAAATAAAAGAACTTCTTCTTTAACCATAGTTCATAAGAAAAAAATTCGTAAGAAAATAGTGATAATTTTCGAACCATAGGAAGAACGAAACATTTAATGCTTTTACTCATAATGAATCAACAAATATTCCCTTCAAAAACTGAGTAATATATGGGTAGAATTTGATAAGTTGTGTTTAAAATAAGATAAATTTATAGGTACACCCAAATACCTTTCATGATCAAGATATTCTATAACTTTCGATATCATTTCAGATCTCCAACACTAAAGATTCATATGTATAATCATAAATCAAGAGAATTTTCAAGGTTGTATTTGAGTCATGTAGTTTAAAATTCATTAAAACTAGTGAAGAAAGAAAAACATTAAATGGATTATCAAGTGTAAAAATTGACATATACTCAAAACTAGGTACCATCCACTGTGATGAATGCAAAAACTCTATTTAACATATTAGATTCGAGCCTTCATACTACAAACCATATGAAGTATAAGGAATTAGAAGGAATCACCCATAAAAACAATGATGAACAATATACTATAACCATAAAGAGTAACCCTTCATAACAACTTCTTCCTTATTTGCTTTATAATCAATTCACCCATTTCATACAACTTTAGGAGGAAAGACTAACTTGAATTACTTTGCAAAACAAATGATTTCCAATCCTTGATAAATTCTTTTTTATTCTCCTTTTCTTTTTCTCTTATTTGTTTTTCTTCTCTTTTTCTTCTTTTGCTTAATAAAGACAAAAATACTATAACCAACTTGTATAAACACACAACTCCACCTTTATTCTCTTGTAAATCCACAAAACTTAACAATCACAAATGATTGGCTTGGGTGAGACATTTTATTGAGTTAAGGGCTCGTAATGTGAAAAATTAAGAGGCATATAAAGCTTAAGGGGCTTAACAAAAGATAGAATTGTATAACTAGGTAGGCTATTTGGCTGATGTATTTCATAAATCAAAGAATGTCGATATCATTTCCAGGTTAATGCATATTGTAAAAATGTGATCTCGAATAGAAAATCAAGGTAAAGTTAGGATGTATAGGTTATAAAGGTTATCATGAACAAAAGTCAATAAGATTGATATAAATGTGTTATTCTAAAAGGCTCAAAATCTCATTGACTTATGTCTACCCATTAGTCACTACTTGTACATTAACCAATCACAATAGTAAAAATACATGCGTAAGTTTTCTGAACTTTTCTAGTTAACTTTACTCTCTAATTATAAATATATAGTCCTAAAAGTAATTGAAAAAGAGAGAATTTTTTTTACATTAAAAAAGAACTTAAAGCCACCCAAAAATAACTTAAAACAAACGTATGAAGTAAGTTCCCCACCCTCACACTTAAAATTTCTGTTGTCCTTATTGTAACATAAATGTAAGAAATCAAGTGGTAGATTGCATAATGTTTAGTGGGTAGTTTAGGATGTGTTTAGTGGTTAAATTTAATGTTTAATGCATGTTTAGGTTAGGATTTAGTTAAGTATTTGTGTTTTGAGTGTTTTGTGCATTAGGGAACCCTATTGAGTTTTAATTTTATGTGTTTAAGGTTTTTTGTTGTGTTTGCTAATGTCTCAAGGAAAATATTGAAGAACATAGATGATTCAGAGAAAGCTCGAAGTTGAACCCTGGGCTAAGCCACGAATGTGATAGAAGGTGAAACAATGTGCCATAATCATGACAAATAGAGTAGACAACCTTTCGATTTTAAGTTTTTGAGGAACTTTTTGAGCTTTCGGGACCACAAAAATCCTAGGGTTACCTTAAATGGAAAAGACTATATAAGTCAAAATGATGTATCCCTAAAGAAGCTTCACATTCTTTTACATTTGAAAAAGTCCAAAAGAGAGAAGAAGAGGAGAGAGAAGAGAAGAAGAAGAGGAAAGAGGAGTTGGCTTAGATGTTGCTGCTTTTCCCAATGCATCTCGATCCCCTCTAATAGTGTATTTCATTCATCTTGTGTTCTTTTCCTTTGAATATTTGAGATGGATATTGATATGTTGATGGATTTGGGTTTGATATGGCAAATGGACGTGAAAACGACTTTCCTAAATGGAAACCTAGTTGAGGATGTGTATATGATACAACCTGAGGGCATCATATCCTAAGATGACAAAAAGGTATGTAAGCTTCAGAAATCCATTTATGGATTAAAGCAAACATCTAGGAGTTGGAACATCCGATTTGATGAGACAATCAAAGAGTTTGGTTTCTCAAAAAACCTTGATGAACCTTATATGTACAAGAAGGTTGGTGGGAGTGCTATCATATTTCTTGTGTTATATATAGATGACATATTACTAATAGGAAATGATGTCTCAAGTTTGCAGTCATTCAAAATTTGGTTGTCCCATAATTTTTCCATGAAAGACCTTAGAGAAGCAACTTATATATTGAGAGTAAAGATCTATAGAGATAGATCAAAGAATTTGTTAGGTCTTTCACAATTTACATACATAAATAAAGTGCTAAAGAGGTTTAACATAGAGCAGTCCAAGAGAGGGTTTCTTTCCATTACTTATGGGATAAAACTCTTAAAATCTATGTGTCCCATTACACAAGATACAAAGACTCGTATGAGTATGATCCCATATGCTTTGGCAATAGGATCAATCATGTATGCTTTGTTATATATAAGACCTAATATATCATATGCTCTAAGTGTTACGAGCAAATAGCAATCGGATCTTGGTGTGTGTCATTAGGTGACTGCTAAGAATATCCTAAAGTACTTAAGAAGGACTAAGGATGCCTTCCTGATATATTGAGATGGAGATCTTGTAGTGAGCGGACATACAGATGCCAGTTTTTAGTTGGATCAGGATGACTACAAGTCTTAGTCAAGTTACATTTTCACATTAAATGGTGGAGTAGTCAGTTAGAAAAGTTCCAAACAATAGACGAATTCAAATTCAACGACCGAGTTAGAATACATCGCAATTGTAGAAGTGCTAAAAGAAGTTGTTTGGATCAAGAAGTTTTGTATGGAACTTGGAGTAGTTCCGAGCATTGTAGACCCAATATTGTTATATTATGACAATAATAGGGCTATTGCTTAAGCTAAGGAACCAAGGACTCACCAAAGGTCCAAGCACGTACCCAGGAGATGTCACTTGATCATGGAGATTATTGATAGAGGTGATGTGAAGATAGAGAGAGTGCCCACAAATCAGAGCATTACTGATTCTTTGTCTAACCCACTTCCTCAAATGAAATTTGATTATAGTGTCCTCGCCTATAGTATTAGATACAAATGCGATTGACTTTAGTGTAACTGTGAGATTGTTAGAGTAATGTTTTAAAGACAATCATCTTTAGCACTTTTGTACAAACTTTATTTTAATTAATAAAGCGAGAGGTAAATTGTAACATCCCATTCCCATATTAAGGGTTAAAACCCTACAATACGGTACATGTGAGATCAATAAGAGATTACTAAAAATGCATCTCATGCTCATCCATATTGTTAGTATACACACATGTGAATTTGAATTTTTGCACACATGAAAATATTTGTACATGCATTTATTGATGAATTCCAGGTATAATTGATTTGCAAATGTGATTATATTGAGAATTGTGGTTTTTATACGTGGAAAATTGATTTGGAGAGTGTAGTTAGTAATTTAGAACTTTTGGTGAATTTTAGGAAATTTCTGTAAATTTAAGTAATTTTGGAATAGGAAAAAATTCCAAGTGGTAGAACAATTAATAGATGGAAGTAGAAATAAATGTCAAATGATAGTGGAAATTTTTATAAATGACTTTGGGATTTAATGACGCATGTCATTGAAATTTGGAAGACAATTGGACTAGACATTGGAGACAAACGGACTGGTTAATAAAGAAGACCCATTAGGAATCATAAGGTGGTGACATGTGGCAAGTGACAAATGTCACTTGCCATGTCACACACCCACCCACGAGTTTATCAATTGCAAGACAACTTTAATTGTCTTCCATTTTGGGCCAAAACACATTTTCTTCTCCCTCTCTCTACGTTGTCCTTCATTTTCTTCTTTCTTCTTCTCCACCATCTACGACACCCTTTCCTCTTCAACCATTAATGTTAAGCTTTGTTATTTTCTTCACCTTGCCACTCCAATATATTTATGCCTTCACTTTGTTGATGAAAGCTCAACTTTTCCTCCATAAAATGGTGATGAACGAATGGTGCATGGAAAAGCTAGGGTTATATGATTTTTTTGAAGATCTTGAAGTAAGCAAGTAAGCATCATGTTATTACTCTTCTTGAGTTGTTAAATGAAACTTATTGATGATAGATTAGGGTTAAATGAGCATAAAATGGTATATGTATATATGTTTGACATGAATGAGAGGTATGTTCATGTCTTGCTTTTATGTGTATTCATTCACTAGTTGTACTTCTGTGAAAGTTTACTGTGGCCAACTTGCAAGATTTCCTCTCGGAAATAGTTTGCCGCAACCAACTTGCAGGATTTCACTAGGAATTTTCCTCTCGGGAAAAGTTCGTCATGGCCAACTTTCTTGTGGAGCTTAAACATGTTTCGGTATTTTGATCATAACTTGTTCTATAGTTATCTGAATGGAGTGATTCTTGATTTGGAATAAACTAGAGACATAGGGCTACAATATGTCTAAGGAAATAGAATTTTAATCAAATTTTCATTTATTCGATGTTCGTTTATTTACGAATTGATGTCGATCTCAAATCGAATTAATGAAGTCCATGAAACAAAACATAGGATGAAGGAAATCATGATGAGATATTGATAATGAGATTCCTATCATGTGTAATTATGTTAGTATTTAAATAATCCTAGTCATAGGATTAATAAGACAGGACATTATTGATCCGGATAGACTGCCACATGTTATACTCCTTGATTTGATCAAGCAATAGATCTCACAAATTATAAGCATAAGATGTTTAGAGTTAATATGTGGATTCAAGCAAATCATGAAGGGTTTCATAATGCCAATTTACTACAATATAAGTAGATTAACACGCGAAAACCATGTATTATTTGCTCAGATTAAGAGTTAATTCAAGTGCTCAAAATAACCGGGAACCCAAGGGTTACAAGCATAAAAGATCGAATGAAAAACAAAGTGTGCATGGTTGTTAATGAAGTAGGCTACGATCATGGATCATGACCGAAGGCTTGACTGATGATGCATAAGTGAGTTCTTCGCTTATATACACGAGAACTAATAAGTTAATACACACTTAAGTGAGAGGATAAGGGGTCCAGAAGTATTTGGGAGTTAGAGAGAAGTGATCTTGAGTCTTGTTTATGCATTTTATGTAATTGTTGTATGTATCTAATTGCATGCGACATTATCTTGATCTATCCCTTTATTTGAGCATCTACTTGAACTCATCTAGTTTGGTGCTCTAACCACCTTTACACACTACTTCTTCTTCATCCTTGCGTGTTCGTGAGTGATCAAAGAAGGTGTTTGGTGTTTGCTATAACCTAAACAAGGAGAAAATTAAAGAAAGGAGGAGCATTATCAAAGGTACAGGTGCTAAAATTTCATGTTCTTATAATTTATGTATGCATGCATCTAACATTCTGGAATTTTGAGGATGTCACAAGGTAGGAATTTAGATTCCAACACTTCTGTTACCTTGTTGTATAGGTGATGCATGAATCTATGGTTGCTTAACAAAAAATCCACATGTTATTTTAAAAAAATTAAATTGTGAACCTGATTAAGCTATTGTATTTTGAGCCTTGACTAATGAAGTCTTGTTCTATCGTTTCATTATACAGAATAATATTTATTTGCTTAATTTTATCTTTATTTTTTTTCATTTTGATTTTTCATTTATATTGTTATTTGTTTACGTATTTTGTTATTACTTGCTTGAGCCATTTTCAAAACTTTTTTTATGAGTCTATAAAAAATAATCTTTCTACCAATTTTGGGATAAAGTTTCATATTTAATTGGCTCATAAATAGAATCGCCCTATCTCCAATTTGAATAGGAAAAAGTCATAAGATTGAGCTTTCGTTGAATTGTTTGCTTTCTTTCGACCGACTTTTACCTCTAAGTATAATGATTAGAAAGTATGATTGTCTAGTGCCAAAGAGTCTGCTACCAAGCAGTCTAATTATCTCCCAAGCTTGTCTAGTGCTAACGAGTCTGCTACCAGGCAGTCTAATATCTCCCAATCTTCTGCCATGTACAATAGGTGACTAAAAACTAAAAGTATTTGTGGGTAGAGGTAGTTTAATATCTCCGAATCTCCTGCTATATAAAATAGGTCACTAAAAACTAAAAGCATTTACTGGGTACAGGTACCCACCTCCACACTCACTCACTAAAACCAAGAAAACGAACATCAGCTGCCCATCACGGATACAAGCAAAGTACCGCGGCAGCTATTATCACCCGGGAACAAATAATAATGGAAGAAAGATGAAATCAATATAACACGGAGCATCAACTTTAGCTTTATTAAATCTCGGATCCATCTTCCAAAAATTCACGCAATCCCGTAACAAAACAAAAAGCAATTACGAGTTGTACCTTCCTAAATTTTATATTTTATTTGGATAACGTCGTTGTTTTGCGTAGAAGCTATTTTGATACATTTAATGGTGTCCGTTTTGTCATTATGATGCCAGTCCATCTCTATATTATTTTTGGTGATTAGTATATAATATATTCTATTTCATGTTTCCATCCTTTTCTGCTACACCGTTGATTAGGTAAATCTTTTGGAGTACTGAACAATAAATGGAATATTCCAACGTCCTCCTTTTTAACTTGCACGTTTCCTTGAAAATGAATACTCGATAAATAAGTGAAATCCAAAATGTAAGCCATCTTTCACTAAAATTAAGCTTGGAATCCCCATTGGCAGCTCATAAAAATGAACCAGTGTGGAGTTTGGAGGATGCGTATGACGATGTTGTTGCTAGCAACTGTAAGGGTAGTGTTGGCAGTTCATACAAGTAAAAGTATACCAACCACACTCGAAGGACCTTTCGAGCCTTTCACTCGCAGTTTTGACAGTTCGCTACGTAGAGGGAGTGATGACTTGCCCATGAACCATCCACGCCTTAAGAAGAATGTCACTTCCAACTTGCCGGAGCAGATAGCACTAGCACTCTCTTCTCCAACGTCTATGTGGGTTTCTTGGGTCACTGGTAGTTTACTATTTCTTGTTTGATCATTCCTTGTGTTGTCTCGATTATGTTGCTACTTGGTTTGGTGGATTTTGTGTTATTCTTTTCCTAGAGTAGTTGTTGTTTGGATTTTTTCAGGGGACGCACAGATTGGTTTTAATGTCACTCCTCTTGATCCCGCTTCTGTGGCAAGTGAGGTATGGTATGGTAGAGAAAGTGGGAAATATACAAGTAAACAGAGAGGTAATTCGAGGGTTTACAGTCAGTTGTATCCGTTTGAGGGACTTCAGAACTACACCTCTGCTATCATTCACCACGTGAGGATTGTTGGTAATTATATAAACCTCAACCTTTTAACTATAAAATAGATAGGCTCCAAAGCAGTTGATCAATCCTATGGGACGAGTGAAAACTAAACTCTAATATCTAAATAGATAGAAGAACTCTTCCATAACTTTTTACTTAAGCGGATGATTGAGGGGTGGGGATCTTCAATCTCCATTCCTTATGGCAATAAGTTTAATGATTAATGAGTTAGTTCTGATGATGAATAGTTGGTAATCTATTTTCATCTGACTATTTTAGCTTTTCCTTTTATGCAAGATTAAATAATCTATCTTGTGCTTAAAGTATGTCATCTTGAATATTCTTTTACTAATAAAATCAAGGTTAAGATCGTTGATACACTTCCCACAGTAGCCTTTATTTCAACGTAGTTGCTTATGTGTAGTGGAAGGTGATCATGTTGGTTAAATCTTCCTGAATTTTATGGTTCCAGTATTTTACAAGCAATTGATGGCTTAGTGTTTTGTTTTCCAGAATAAAGCAATTGATGGCAGCTGTGTGGAAACTGAATGCTGCGAATTGTGTGTCAAAGATTAATGTTTCAATTTTTATGTGATTAATGTGTCTATTTCAACTTCAAGTTGTATCCCTCATTTACCTTGAATGTTTTTCTATTTGATGAGTCTTTCCCCTTGCAGATCTTGAGCCTGGTACAAAATACTATTACAGGTGTGGAGATAGCTCGATCCCATCAATGAGTGAAGAACGCACCTTTAAAATGTTACCATTGCCTGGGCCTGATTCATATCCTCGTAGAATAGCAGTTATTGGAGATCTAGGTTTGACAAGCAATTCATCAACCACCATAGACCATGTGATCTTTAATGATCCGTCGCTGATTTTAATGGTTGGAGATTTAACATATGCAAATCAATATCTTACAACTGGTGGGAAGGGTGCTTCATGCTTCTCATGTGCTTTCCCTGATGCACCTATAAGAGAGACATATCAACCTCGCTGGGATGGCTGGGGAAGGTATCATTTCTATTGGAATCCTTGGGGGATCAAGTTTTGACTAGGGATAGAAATGACGTAAATAGATTAACAAAATTTAGTACTTGTAAGTTTTATCAGATTAACAAAACCGGATACTTGTAAGTTTTGTATCTTTATTTTTGCCGATACAAATTGGTAGTATGCTCACGCCTTTTTTACACTCTAGTGGTGCTTCAAAATTGATATCTCACTGTAGTTAAAACAACTGGCTATCCGGGCTTGTCATTAACCCTACTTTTCAAAAGTTCAGGTTCATGGAGCCACTGATTTCAAGGGTTCCTATGATGGTCATTGAAGGAAACCATGAAATTGAACCTCAAGTTTCTAGTATAACTTTCAAATCATATTCAACTAGGTTTGCTTTTCCATCAGAAGAGTCCGGCTCCAACAGTAACTTCTACTATTCTTTTGATGCTGGAGGTGTACACTTCATCATGTTGGGAGCATATGTTGACTACAACGTTACCGGTTTGTCATTTCATTTCTTCATATTGCCATTTGAAAATTGAATTTACATGATTCAGGAATTTTAAGTTACTGTGTTGTGTAGCTTACTTTCAAAATCCATTGCAGCTTTTAAATTAAGCTACATTGCTATTAATTCCAGGTGCTCAGTATGATTGGCTAAAGAAAGATCTATACCAAGTGGATCGTACTAAGATCCCTTGGCTTGTAGCTGCATGGCATCCACCTTGGTACAATAGTTATTCCTCACATTATCAAGAATTTGAATGTATGAGGCAGGAAATGGAAGCGCTTCTTTATCAATATCATGTTGACATTGTATTCTCTGGACACGTAAGTTGGACCTCTCGCCAGTTAAAAGAACATTGATCGTTTTCATATGCAGCTTTCTTATAAAGGGGTGTAATACAGTAAAGGAAACAGTTTCTGGATTAATTTCACAAAAGATAATGACGGAAGTTGATGTGACTATTACAGAGGTTAATCACATGGTTTGAAGCGTGAATTGCTACATTTTGGATTTTTGTAGTTCTTGAACTCCTGAAAGAAATTGATGTAGGACAAATAGAAAAAGTACTAACTTGTAGCTACAACTCACAAAATTAGTAATAGGCTGCTGGAATATCAAGTTTTAGGTTTGGATTTCAATTTGGATTGCTAAAATTCCGGATTTGGTATAGCTGGGATTTTTGTGGCTTTGATTGTTGGAAATTTAGGCATAGGATTTTGGGATTTAATATCTCTGGAATCTAAGATTTTGGTTGCTGGAATTTCAGGTTAGAATTGCTGGAATTTAGTAAGGAATACAAAGAATGGAGGGTAGGAAATTAGGAATCAGTCCTAGGGTTTGAGAATCACTCATATAAGAAAGTATCACACACTCTAGTTAAAAACTCAAGTTTGTAAAAAAATTTCATATTGTAATTCTTGAAGAGCTAAATATACACAATTTATAGACGTGTTAAAATCGTATTCTAGCAGGAAGGGATTTCTAACAAATTTAAATCTTATTCTAATATAGATTTAAGTCCTGAACAACTACGATAACCTATCTATGGAATAACATCTTTAATTCACCGCTACTTCTTATCTAATAGGAAATCGTAAGATAATCTAAATTTCAGCTCTTTTCTTTTGCTCAACTCAATTTCAATCCTCATCTCACCAAATTAAGGCTTGTGGTTGACTAATTTTTTCTCTTTTGTTTCTTCTATAGACTTTAAGCTCTTTTATATCAATTCCCTCTGACATGTTTGAAGTCTTTCTCGGCCTAGAAAGTGATAAATATTGATTATATAAGTCTAGATTCAACTTCTCAAATTTAGATTCTAAAATTCTAATGTTGTCAGAAATCGGTCTTCTTTTCCACTTGACAAGAAATTGTTGATATCCTCCATTTCTCATGGCAATAATGTGTTCATCAAGAATATCAACTATCTCCTCTTTAAGATGAGGAATTGTTAGAATTCTCACAACTTAAGGAGGAGACTGTCTACCATCATATCCACGATAAATAGTTAAGTCCACCAAAGATAGGACTAATTCCTATGTCATTTGGTAATTCCAAAACATAAATATTAACACTTATTTTACTTGATTATTTTATAAGGTCCAATACTCCATGAATAAAGTTTCGTATATTTCCCTTTCGGAAAATGCTCTGGACGAATCCTAACCATCCCCATGTCCCTTTTATTGAGTTCTACCGATCGACTATGTTGATCAGCATATTCTATGTAAGAAAAGTTGCTGATTGTTATCTTTTGTCGTACCTCATAAAAAATGTCCCTCATGTTTGTGTAAAACCTTTAGCTTCAACATTCACTTGTGTTGTTTATGGTAAAGGAACTAGGTAAATAGGCTTCCTTGGTTGAATTTCCGAGAATATATGATAGGATAGGGACTGAATAGAACAGTAAAGAAATGTAGAAGATGATGTAAGGAACTGAATATGCTATATTGATTTCACTAGCAGGAATTTGAGAACCTGCCTTTTCTCCCGAACCAATACACTCATTACAAATTTTCTCTATGTCCTTTTTGTTCTGTAGTACGCTATATAAGGAAAAGCTGTAACAAACTTTTGGCCAGCTCATCGGCTTACAAACAAACCGTGGCATGGCATAACAACCTGTCATATTTACTCTTTATTTACTAATAATACTCAGATTCCTTCCTTCCTATACTTCACGTTTTTCTTCCTTCAATTCATATTGGATCCGGCCCTCTGAAATCCTCTGGACTTCTTCCTCCCATAAACAAAGCGAATGGCTGGTCTTGTGGGTCTATCAATATATTCAAAGGAGTTTTACCAGTTGACCTACTTATAGAACTGTTGTATGCAAATTTTGCCATAAGAAGAATTAGGTCCCAATTTTTTTCATTGTCTCAAATCAAACTTCTTAATAAGTCTCCCAACCTTCTCTTCACATCTTCGTTTGTCCATCAATTTGAAGATGGAAAGAATTAAGCTTAGTGTTCATTATTTTTCATAGAGTTCTCTAAAAACAACTCATAAACTTCATGTCATGATCAGAAATGATTGTTAAAGGTAATCCACGGAGATGTAAAACCTCTTTGAAGAAGAGTTTAGAAATATGGACAGCATCATAAGTCTTGGATCATGGAAAGAAATTACTCATCTTGAAATACCTATCCACCACTACGAAAATAGAATCATAGCCCCTTATAGTTTTAGGAATTTCCAAGACAAAATCCATACTTAAATCCTACCATGGTTCATGAGGCATGGGCAGTGGTGTGTATAATCCACAATTTGGTTTCTTTCTTTTAGTTGATTGGCATGTTCGACATTGTCATATGACCTTAGACACTTCCCACTTTAAAGAATGCCAATAAAAAGGATCTTTAACCATTACCATGGTTTTATCTCTTCCAAAGTGTCTTAGTGCCCCTCCTCTATGTAATTATCAAATAACGTACACCTTTTTAGAAGTATTGGGTAGGTAAAGTCGATTTCCTTTGAAAAGGTAATCGTCATGGATCACAAAAGGAAAGTATCGATGTCTTTGTCCGTATGTAATTTCTGAATAGATTATTCTAAAATCTTGATTTGAAACATATTCTCTTTTTATTTTATCGAATGCTACAACTTTTACTGCCAAAGTGTTAAACAAATAGCTGTTTCTACTTAATACATCTGTGGCCTATGCTTAATAACCGAGTTAAATTGCTTCACAAATTCACTCCATAAGGTGTGCCTTTTGTTCAAGTTCTTATGAGACTTGAAGTATTTAAGAGATTCATGATCTGAATATAGAATAAACCCCTTGTATGAGAGATAGTGACATTAATTGTTAAGAGCATGTATGACTGTATAAAATTCCTTGTCATAGGTTGAGTATCGTTGTTTCTCTCCTCTTAAACTTCTCATTGAAGTAACCAATGAGATGTCCCTCTTGGTTGAGTATGCTTCAATTCCCACATGAGATGCGTCACAAGCAACTTCAAATACCTTAGAAAAATCTAGAAGTTGCAAAATAAAAAATTTAGTCATTTGTTTCTTGATTTCTATAAATGCTTTAGTTTTTGCCTTCGTCCAAGTAACTTGTCCCTCTTCCTGCAATTAGTAATGGATGCCATTATGGTGCTGAAATTACGAATAAATCGCCAATGTTGCTTGAGTATGGAAACTTCGTGTCTTATGTACATCTTTTCGAATAGGCCAATTAAGGATGACCTTAATCTTCTCAGGATTCTTCTTCACTCCATAATAGGATATAATAAAACCTAAAAATGAAACATTTGATTGCATTAAAGAACATTTCTTCAAGTTTATATAAAGTTTCTCTTGTTTCAAAACTCTCAAGACTTTCGATGTAATAGGTGGTCTTCTTTAGTCTTGTATATTAATATATCATCAAAAGATGCCATAAGAAATCTATCCATAAGTGGTGGAAACACATGATTCATCACTCTCATAAAAGTGTTAGGGGCATTAGAGAGTCTAAACGGCATCATCAACTATTCATAAAGTCCTTCTTTAGTCTTAAAAGCTATTTTCTATTCATCTCTAGGTCTGATTCTAATTTGTTGGTACTCGCTTCGTAAGTCTATTGAGGTAAAGATAGTAGATCCAGTCAACATGTCTAACATGTCATCGAGGCAAGGTATTAGAAATCTATATTTTATTGTGATCTTATTTATCGCCTGACAATTAATACACATTCGTAAGTCAATAGTGTCGAAACTACACATGAATTAAGACTTTCTGGAATAAAGCCTTTTTTCAGCAACTATTTCACTTTCTAGAATTTTCTAGTGTTTGTCATTGGTACATGTTCATATTAGAGGGAAGTTAGATCTTAGGGCTCTAAAATGTGTGTTTTTGGGCTATTTTTCAACTAAAAGAGGATATAGTGTTACCATCCTTCATCAAAACACTCTATGTCTATAGATGTCACATTCAATGACCAATATTCTTATTTCAACAATCCTTGTCTTCAGGGGGGAATTCAATTAGGGAAGACAATGGAAGTTTTTGGCTTGATCTTATTCCTATGTCCAATTCTATAGCACCATCCTTACCTTTTTATTCATCCTGTTGAAACCATATGTCAGAACAACCATCTAACCCTACTTATGAACAACCCATGTTTGAATCCTTTCTTTAAAGTGAAACACAAGAAAAACCTATTTCTACCCTTAGAGATTTGAGATTTCACAAAGATAAGGTGTTCAGAAAAAATACGGTTTTTCCTAAATCTACATAAGTCCAAGAGTCCAACTTAGATTCATCAAATGAGGTAACAATTTCTATTCTACAAAATAAAACTAAAGTTGTTTTGGATAATGATAAGCAAGACCTTTCTATTGTCATCAGAAAAGTAACCAGAGAGTAGGCATGGCAATTGGGTCCCGGGCCGGCCCGATCTGAGAGTATACAAAACGACCATTATACCCTCTTACACATTTCTTATCATTTAAAAATTTTTCACCGTCTTACAGAACCTTGTGAGCCTAAATACTATTACCATCCTACCATCTTATTTGAGGTTTTATCTAATGAAAAGTGAAAACAAGCTATGAATGTGGAGATGGAGGCAATGGAAAAAAAACAAAACCTGAGAATTAGTAAAGTTACCCGTAAGAAAGAAACCAGTAGGTTGTAAGTGGGTATTTATGGGGCAGATAGATCAGTTGAAAGATACAAGGTGTGGCTGGTAGCAAATGGCTATACTCAAACTTATGTGATTGATTACTTGGAGACTTTTGCTCTTGTTGCAAAGCTAAATACGGTTAGAGTATTTTAATTTTTAGCAACTAATTATGGTTGGGATCTGGAATAGTTTGATGTCAATAATGCATTTCTACATGGAGATCTTGAAGAAGAATTTTATATAGAAGTTTCGCCATGTTATAGGAAAATTTTGGCTGCCCATAACGTGGTAAGTTGAAGAAGGCACTATATGGCCTTACAATCGCCTTGAGCATGGTTCGGAAGATTTGCTTGAGTTGGATTAGCTATCAGATATAGGCAAAGTCAACGAGTTCATGCATTGTTTATCTAACACTCTCCTTTGAAGGGAGTAATAACTATTCTAGTATATGTTGATGATATAAAGTGATGGAGGATGATGATAAAGAGAAACAGTTTTTGAGTCAATGACTAGCTAAGGAATTGGAGATTAAGGCGTTGGGAAGGTTGAATTATTTCCTTGGAATTGAAGTTGCACATTTTAGGCAACGAATTTTTGTCTCCCAACAAAAGTATGTTATAGATCTTCACAAGGAAATAGGCAAGACAACATTCAAACCTGCTAGCACCCCTATTGATCCGAATCTTAAGCTTGGCAAAGAAGAGGAGGATGTTGTAGTAGACAAAGAGATGTATCAGCACCTAGTAGGAAGAATAATTTATCTGTCTCACACACGACCAAATATAGCATATGCAATAAGTGTAATTAGTCAGTTTACACATAGTTCGAAGGAAGTTCATCTGCAAGTAGCATAAAGAGTACCTCAATATCTTAAAGGAACACTAGGGGAAGGTATTTTGTTATAAAGAAATGGATGTTTGGTTCTTGAGGCCTACACTGATGTTGATTATTTTGGATCTACTGTTGATACAAGATCAACTTCAGGACATTCTACTTTTCTTGGTGGGAACCTAACGACTTGGAGAAGCCGAAAAAAAAAAAAAAACGGGTGTAATGACTCGATCAAGGGCAGAGGCTGAGTTTCGGGTGATGGCCTAAGGTGTATGTGACCTACTTTGGTTGAAGATTATTCTTGAAGATTTAAGTGGCATGGCCCGATGAGACTATATTGTGACAATAAATCTGCAATTAGCATTGAATCATTGCTTGTATTTGATTAAGTTTTCTATTATATTAGAATATCCCATAAATCATGAGATTAGATAATATCCCATAAATTTTGGGATTAGATATTGTACTAGAATTATTAGTTTTCACTTATATATAAGTTATACCTGCTGAACGTTAGAGATATGCATAAGATATAGTTCCTATTCAAATTTTAACGCATGTTTAGGGCTTGCAATTATAAAACAAAAGCTGCTGATGCTTATCTTTTTTATCCGTCACTAATATTTCAGTCTTAGATACTAGAAGAGATGTAATATGGTGTATAATGCTGCCTTTCAGGTACATGCTTATGAGCGGATGAACAGAGTTTTTGACTATACTTTGGATCCATGTGGTCCTGTTTACATAACAGTTGGTGATGGTGGAAATATTGAGGAGGTTGATGTTAACCATGCAGATGATCCTGGAAATTGTCCTTCTGCTGGAGACAACATTCCCGAGTTTGGAGGGGTATGTCATATAAATTTTAGTTCAGGCCCAGCTCAAGGCAAGTTTTGTTGGGACAAGCAACCAGAGTGGAGTGCGTTCAGAGAAAGCAGTTTTGGGCATGGAATACTTGAGGTGCAGTTTTATGATCATAACTCAAATCCCTTTTATATATCTTTAATATGCTATCCATACATTTGATAACAAGAATATTACTTTCTGTTGCTTCATGTAACTAATACTGAATTTCTCTCATGATATGCTTATTAATTGGTTTCATTTTTCCTATCATCATCTACAATTGGTCCATATGCCCCACGGCTTATGATGCATGTATAACATTTCCTTGAAAACGGTAGCTATCATGTGATGTAGACATTGATTTTTATTGGTGAACGAGTACATATATGTCCACATTTTGGTAATTTACTACCTAATGTGATTACATGATATTGTTAAGATTTATGTTAGTGAAACTAAAATGTTGAACTTTCCTGTATTTCCTTTAAGTACCTTGTCAAGAGGGTAAATAAAGTAAAACGTGACTTGTTTTATGTCTGTGAGGAGCTTTTTTATACGACAAAATTCTTTCTTTGCTTCTATTCTATTTTCCTTGAGAAGCTACTGAAGTGACACATTACCAAAGCACACTAGTTGTAAGAAGTAATTCACTTTACCTCAAAAGGGATAAGAAATCAACATAACTTTAGCTTGCCCCCTGAAACGACCTCTGTTTTCATTAACCGGCTGTTGTAGCTGTAATCTATAACTTACCGTGCATACCTCTTTTTATATTCCTCAAAACAGGTCATAAATTCTACATATGCATTATGGACTTGGCATAGAAATCTGGACACTTACAAGGAAGACAGCCCTGGTGATCAAATATACATTGTGCGACAGCCTGAATTTTGTTCGTATCACAAGCTACAAAAGTAATTCTTTATGCTACCCAATAAGATATGCTATTCTTATTGAACAATGCAATGCATAACTGAAGTCGACGGAAGAGCAGGTAGTAAGTGCCACCTTTGCTAGCATTAACTGATGCGTGTTTATTGTCTATTATATACAAATTAGTTGCTGTTGAAAGAAAACTACTCTGATAAAATATTAATCAAGGATTTCAAAATCGGACCAAATTGGCCAGTTCAACCTAAAAAAGTATGAATCGGGTAGCTTTCTAGTATGGTTCATAGTTATAATAGTTATAATAAAAAACCGGTCAGTTTATTACTTAATCTGATGAATGTTCCCAAAAAGTAAGTAAAAAAGAAATTGTAACTCAATCGTCTTCACTCTTCTTCAAGTTTTGGTTTTTCAAACTCCATATATGACCAAACTTCAGTCTCCTTTATTTGTTCTATCTTGAAAGTAGTTGTAGTCTCTATCTTCGATCTAACTCAACCTCTTTGTATAACTCTTTAGTTTTGTATCTTATGTTCAACCTGTTCAACAACAAATATAGAAGATACAAGATTAAGGGTTTTTGGCTTTCACTTTCACACTTCCATTAACGTAACGAATAGGGCAGTTCTATTTTCATACTTTAATTTTCTTTCTTATTGTTTGGCGTTTCTTCCTGGATTCTTTTATTCGTTTTACTGGGTTATGATTCATGACTTATGAATATGTTGTAATATGTAATGAGAACTTAGTTACACATATTAGATCGAACGTGAAAGGGAAATAAACGAAAAATGCGGAAAAAACCTAATTTCGATTTTCATAACTTCAAACGAGCTTTTCGAAGTCAAAACGAGTGCGAATCTAGCGACATTTTCACGAGAACTGCTCATTGAGACATGTTAAAGCCTTTATGCAGCTTTTTGTATACGTGAATCACAGAATAAGTTAGAGTATCCTTACGTTCACGATTTTCTACAATAGCTACAGTAGATCTTAACCTTTTTTATATAACATCTATATTGAGCCTCCTCATCAAAGGCTCTATATGATTTTGATTCACACTGATTGGGTCTATTTTTCTTCTAAATTTTGACCTATTAATTCAGGTCATTTATTGGGTCATTTTATTATCTTTATTTGGATCAAATTTAAGTAACTTAATTGATATGTTATCAAAAAACGTTAAAATACAATTAATTATTATCCACTAAATGGGAAAATTTCTATCATTCTCTGCATTGGATAATAAAAAATTGCGATGTTAAATTAATTTGAAAACTAATTTAAAATTTGGTTTAGTCACGCTACTGTATTGATTGATCAAGTTTAAAAACAAAACATTTGATCTAAAGATAACGAAAATCGATCATTCTGTCCTATAAGGCTTTCGATAATAAGAGATATCAAACACATATGCCATGTATAACATAGGTCCAATGTAATCTTGAATATCTAATACCTTGTTAACATGAATAAGAAAATGGAGTGTGGTAAAATTAGATGATACCTATATGATTTGATATATATCATCTTTCTATTTGTAGGTCTTGAATTTTCTAAACTTTATGCTAAACTACATATGTGAAACTGCATCAGAGAAATCTTGTCTCCTCTCATTGAATGCTAAACAGTATTAGCGAAAACTTTATGTTCTCTAACTGAATGCTAATTGCATTAGAGAATCTTTATGAGATTAAAAACTTATATCCTCTTATGTCAAGATCTATAGATATCTTGACATATAGATATCCTTTTAAACTATATATGTCCTAACACAAATTTCCATAACTCAAATTTGGATGATCTCTCCAGCCTAGATTATAGTTATTTCAATATGGATCATACCTGCGTTATGGGTTAGCATTAAAACCTCCATCTAAAGTATTGGCATGCTCAACTGGGTCATCTTGCGTGGTTGGACACACATCAGTACTATGATCATTCATTGAGCAAATACCACATACTTTCACTTATTGCACATTACCACACATCATAGCACGCACAAGAGAGGTCAATTCATCAACTTTATTTTCAAGGGAAGAACTACTTACCTTATTCACGCGTTTAGCATGAAAATCACCACGGGTGCCAAATTGCTTGGAATTTGCTGCCATGTTAGATATCAAGTTTTTAGCAGCTTCCGAAGTTTTGTCAACAAGAGCACCACTACTTGCCGCATCTATAATACTTCTACCTTGGGGTGTAAGCTCCTCATAAAAGTATTGGATAAGTAGTTGGTCTGGGATCTGAGGATGGGGGCACTGAATGTAGAGTTTTTCAAACCTTTCCCAATATTCAAAAAATATTTCACTATGAGCTTGTCTTATGCCACATATTTCTTTCCTAATATTTGCAACACAGGAAGCTGGGAAATACTTCTCCAAAAACACCCTCTTCAAGTCATTCCACTTAGTGATGAAATCGGGAGGAATAGAGAATAAACATTCTTTAGCTGCCCCTTTCAAAGAGAAGCGGAAAGCTTTCGGTTTTACTTGGTGTTCCTCCACCCCTTGTGGTTTCATTCCATTGCAAACCATATGGAACTCCTTAAGATGAGAATGAGGATCTTTACTTGCAAGACCATTAAAACAAGGCAATAGATGGATAAAATCAAATTTCAACTCAAAATTAGCATTTTCCATATTAATACACAGGGATTGGTTATTAAGCTTAAGAGGGGCAAGCTACTTTAAAGAACATTGGGGTTGGACCGTCATTGCTAAAGGATTGATTTCTGATGAATTTGATATGGATGATGATGATTCTCCTACTTTAAGCACCAGATGAAAAAGAGGGTTGAATGAGCAACTCTTTTCGTCTAAGGTGTGTGAAAAAGGATCAAAAAGCAATGAGCGTATAGGTGATTGGTCTAAATGGACATATTGGTTGACGTAAAATTGCTCGATTTCTTCTTTGGTAAGTTGTTGTTCAAACGGTTTGGACATGCAACCTATAAAAGAGAGATAAATAAGCACAAAAACAAACTTCAAAAGGAGTTAATACAAATTAAGTTCCTCGGCAATGGCGCCAATATTGGTAAGGTGTCATTATGCCTCCAAATTAAACCCTAAAAGCTAACATAGTAGTATGGGCAATTAGAGTATCGTTCCCAAAGAGAACTTATAAAATATGCAACTAACTCACAACAAGCAAGCAATGTGATTATTTAACTCTCAATTAAAATGCAAAAATCTACTAAATTTAAGAAAGAAAAGGCATAGGTGCGAAATTACACACAAAATTGATAATTAAACAAGCATACACTTAAGACTACTATTAAGAAGACCTAAACACACACCAATTAACTAAAAAGAACTAATATGCAAATCACACACTAGTAATCAAAACTAACAGAATCCGAGAAGGGTGTTTTTATATGTATGTGAAATTAACTTGCAACAACTAATTAAATAAACTAAATAACTAATGCTAATAAAGGTCAAATTCAAATGAAAGAAAAGAAAGAAATTATTAAGAGAAATTCACTGGTTAAAACTTCCAATTGCAAAAGTGTTCACTAAGACCTTTAATTTATTCCAATCACCAAGATTTAATAGATTAATCACATGTTATGTGCATGTGTTCACTAATCCACCTAATTAACTTGTCCCTCAAAACGCAAGCAAACAAATCCATTTTGCAAGAAAGAGATTTAAAACTAGCATGCAATCTAATAATCAAGCGAAAGCATTAAGAGCTTAATCATGGCTTAAGGAGCTTAATCAATCAAGCAAAACTAGCATGCATTGAACAAGAGTAAAGTTTAAGTTCCTAACTTATTAAGATCAAAACTAGCACGCATCTTAAGAAGTTATTGCTCCTCCATCAATTAATTATAGGACACGTATATAATCAACCAATTTTAGCATTCAAATCATACAAGATCAATCAAATTCTGGACTTTAATTAATCAATCATGCTTTAACATTAAAGCGCAAGAACATAAACACATGAATAACTCACAAAACACAAGATTATGAAGTTCAAACTCTCATGGAATTAAAAGAAGTTCAAAGTTACTTAGTTTTATAATTGAAACAAAATTATTAGCCTTTCATGTCTTGAAAATAAAACCCTAACAATTGTTATGTAAAGAAGAAAAGATGAAGAGAATAAAGAACTACTGTTCACATGAATAGTGCCTCCTGAACAATAGCAAACCGTACCTCGGAATAGTAAAAAAAATTCATTCTCTAAATAATGAGCTACTAGGTCCTATTTATATTGGTCATGAGAGAGGAAGTCTAGTCCTTATAGAATACTAACTAAGGAGAAGGAATTCATAAAGGATTTGGACTTCTTGGAGAAAAAGGAGAAGAGGAATCCATAAAGGATTTAGACTTATTGGAGAAAAAGGAGAAGAGGAATCCATAAAGGATTTAGACTTCTTGGAGAGTAAGGAGAAGAGGAATCTATAAGGGATATAAGGATTTAGATTTCTTGGAGAATAAGGAGAAGAGGAATCCATAAAGGATTTAGACTTCTTGGAGTAGATAAGATCAGATTGGTATCGAAGCTTCTAGATGCATCTTCCATATGGCGAGAAGCTTATGTGGATGCCTAGGTGGATGCTAAGTAGGATGGAGGGTCCACATGGGCACATCTAGACCAATAAATGCTTGCCACGTCATCACACATAGATCACAATCCAAACGCCTTAGAAATTTGCTGCTGCATTAGAAATTTCATTGACGAAACTATTTGAATTGAAAAATATCCATTTGCGCTACCGAGAAAAGAATCCTTGTGGAATTAGGATTCATAATCCAAGTCGGACTCATCCGTCGATGATTGTCGCTGCCGAACTCTTGTTTTGCCACAATTTGCCAAAATAGGAAATCCTAGATGAAGTAGGATTCCTAGTGTAAGTCAGAAACCAAATCCTAGTCGGATTAGGATTCTTGCAACTTTGTCCATTCTTGCTTTTTTCAACCTCCTCGTTCCAAATATGAACTCCATTTATGCTAAATAGGTTTCTTTTAGCTCATGTTCTTCATTTCAAGTCCAAATGTACATGAAAAGCATAAAACAAGATAAGTTAGACATTTTAGACACCAAATGAGAATAAA
>JAOSBN010000178.1:29666927-29679606 GCA_027563595.1 Erythroxylum suave
TGCGTCTGCGTCTGCGTCTGCGTCTATTTTGTTTTGCGTCTGCGTCTGTTTTCTTCTTTCTTTATTTTATCTCTTTTTGTTATACAACAAAATCATATTTAAGTAAAGTCATCTTGACTTAACATCCATGTCAACACTGGAGGCATAACTTGACTGTGGGGCACTGATTCCCACCAATGAAGTGCATCCCTTTGTAGCAAGCTCACTGCATAATCCAGCTTCTCCTCTTCCGAGCACTTCATCTGATGTAGGACCCTCTCGGTCCTCTTCAACCATGCCTCAGCCTCTTCAGGATTTATAGTCCCATTGGAAGTCTACAGCTCCATACTTGCGAAGCTTATCATATTGTCTAGTCCACTCCACTGGAGGTTGGATAGGAATTTGAGACCCTTGGCCCATGGCGTAGGAAAAAGCCTGAGCAAAGGCTTGAAAGAACCATAGGTCTAGAGGGTTGGCTTGAGGCATAGGAGGAGGCGATGCAGGCTCCTCATGTTGCACACTAGGTGCCTCAAGATCAGGGACAACATGTATCCCCACATCTTATGGGACAAAAGACTCATTGGTGCTCTCTTGGCGAGAGCTAGCTCGAATCAAAGCTCCTCGAGCTCTCCTTCGAGGCGGCATATCACTCCTAATATATTAAACCAAATAAAACCTTTAGTTCTTGCACAATAGTTTCAATGTGTGCAAATAATTCAATTCGTATAAGTCAATTTCAAATCATGAACACAATTCAAAATAACGCAAGTTGTTCATTTAAAACAATGCATGTACACTTCATGTCTCAGCCTTCCCAATTTATACTTCGGATACTCCTAAACTTGGTCCTAAACCTAGACCTTAACCTAGTTTTGCTCTGATACCACAAGTGTTGGACCCCCGCCTATGATAGACACGTGTCCAACGTCCTGAATGACATCCAGACACTTATCCCACAAGGGTGGAGTGCCCTTACCAGAACAATGCTTAAACTTGAAATTTCATCTTGACCTTATTAAACATTTTGTCCCTTGACTGCTCTTGATCCTTGATAATCACTTTTTGATCCTTGGTTAGTTAATTTTTTGTTTGATTCCAACTAAGTGACTGTTCTTACATACTGGCTTAACTGCTTACTTGTATCGTCTATGGTTGGCCCATCATCTGTGTTTGCTTACGGTCTGCGTTCTATCGTCTATAGTTAACTTTGTATCGTCTGGGTTGACCACCTATCGTATGTCTTTTTTTTTGCGTCTATGTTGTAACGTTTCCTTGCAGATGATTCCTTGCATTTGTGTTACTTGCA
The DNA here is from genome assembly GCA_027563595.1 of Erythroxylum suave. Taxonomy (NCBI): domain Eukaryota; kingdom Viridiplantae; phylum Streptophyta; class Magnoliopsida; order Malpighiales; family Erythroxylaceae; genus Erythroxylum; species Erythroxylum suave. Next base: position 29,668,213 of record JAOSBN010000178.1, read on the forward strand.
TCTATGTTCCTTGCGTCTGTCTTTCATTTGTGTCTGGGTATGACGTCATCATGGATTCCGCTATATTATTCCCTTGCATCTCTGTTCCTTACGTCTATGTTCCTTATGTCTTCCTTTCATTTGCGTCTGCGTATGACATCATCACAGACGATACTATTCTGCTATATTCTTCCCTTGTGTTTGTGTGTGATATCATCACATACGATAAATTTCGTCTGTGTTCTCCTTTGAGTCTATACGCCGACATCATCACAGACGATCCCCCTCGTCTGTGATTATCCTTAAGGCTGTGTTTCCTTCTTGCCATCTACATTACTTAATACTAACTTAAATCCTTTCAACCACCATTCATTCGATGCCAAAACACATTAAACCAAACCATCAATGTCAATTGCCTCCCAGTACATCAGACTCGTTTAATCATCACATGCAACGTGAAATCTTATCAGTGGTTATCATCAAAACAAAAGACATTTCATTCATTTCAATAAGCTGAAGTCATTACAAAGCTTTACCGAACATTTCAAGGTATAATACATCCGTTAAGTTTAAGAGCTAATATACCCAATACACTTCAAATGTGGCTAAAGCCTTGAATTAACCAAAATTCTAACATAAGAATACAAAAAAAATTTAGCAGAGGTGAGTGAGGCCTTGTCTCTTAGCTTACTCACTTCCTTGCTCATCACCCGAATGGGACAGAATTTGGAGAGGGTGAGCTTAAAGCTTATGGGTAACAGATTTATAATCAAGAAACAAGATAAAAACCATTTGCAAAATTCACTACATTTTACATTTGGAAAACTGTAGCAAATTTGCTTGAACAAAATCATCCAATGTTTATTGCACAAAATTTTCACTTTATCAAACAATTCATAAACAAAAAAACACATATGCATCGACTTGTTATCACATAAGCAAGTGAAATAGGTTTGGGTCGATCCAAAACAGAACATACTACACATTTCCCATGAGAGTCCTATGTAGCCGTGAACAAAATGTACTAATGCAATTCCACTTAACGGTCTTGCGTAGCCGTGAACTTAGCGGAGGCCATGAAGGAGCTCCATGCCACTAGCGAGCAGGCGAGAGAAGTCTTTTGACAAGTGCACTTGATTAACTTAGGGGACCACCACAAACCCACATAATCATGCATTTCACATCTTGTAACCTTATGGCCTGAAAGGCATTTCTTAAAAACTTGCTTTTCGCATACATGTAATATTCCGAATACATGATTTCATAAACTTGCATCTTTTCAAAAAGAAACATTTTCAAAATGTTTTCATAAATCTTCACACAATTTATGCAACAAATAAATGCAACATTTATAACACAATTAAAAACACTTTAAAACTTTCTTAGTTTTGAAGAAAACATTAAGGCTTATTATTTAGTCATAAAAGTGTCACCCACATGAAATCCTTGCTTAAGGATTTTTTTTAAGCATGTCTTTCCCTTTGCTCCTTTGGCCTCTTTTGATCCCCTCCTCGAGTTCCTTCATAAAGGATACAATTCCCATCCAATAGAAATTTAGATTTGAGAACCCATAAGGCACATGCACTAATATAGATCTTAGAATCCTTAAACCCATACATTTCTTAAGCTCTTTGAACCAGACTCCCTTCAAAACTTCAAAAGGTTAAAAACAATCTTACCTTAAATCTTCACCAAATAATGAGATTCTTGTTTGTAAAGAAAGTTCTTCCTTTCCTCTTTCTTTTTCCCTTCTTGAGTGACCTCAAACTCTCTTTTTAAGACTAGGAAAAAGTGCGATCTAGTTCAAAGCCATCTTCTTTTTAATGTCACTTAAATCTCTTCTTCTTTCTCTCTCTTTTCCTTGTCTGATTTTCTCTCCTTCTTTCCTTCATCCACGTGTTTGGCCTTTTTATCTACAGGACAACATTTTCCTCTTCCCATCCTACCCTCAATGGGTTAGGAAAGTCCACCTTACCCTTCCTTTAATGCCTGAGAACTCCTAACCTTAAGTGATCCACCCAAAATACCCTTATACATTCTTAATTCTTCAATGTCACCTACACCATGCTATACTCTAACTTAATCTTAGTTCTTCCATTTAATACTCCAAAATTTCCATCAATCCATGGAATAAATCCTCCTAAACTTGACATAAAAAGTAAACTCTAATAATAGTAAATAAATAAAAAATTAATTTATCTAACAAGATCATAAAATTCATTCAATTCATGCTTATTAACATAATGAAAAGAATTCGAGAATCAACAACTAAGGCCCTTTTTCTTTAAACCTTTGGCTTAGATGAACTACCCTTTATTATCCCTTACTACCCCTGTTAAGCCTTAACCATTTTGTTTCTTGAAAACAACTAAACTTTTAAATCCCGAAACTCCATTTACCCACCTATTTACAAGCTTAGTAGAGTATTACGTAATGCATTGGGATTTTTGCGACAAATTTTTAAAAATTTTTCTGAGATGAGTTGAGTGCTACTTATATTTTTAAATCACATTATATTTAGTTGCTATTTTATTCATGGTGTCTTTTATAGATTAAGAAAATGAAAAAATTTGAAAAGAAAAGAAAAGAAAAGAAGAAGGAAGAACACTTGAGTAGCATCAGAAAGTGCAGAGTAGTAGCATATTTACACTTGCATATCTCGGAATTATGTTTTGTTATCCATTTTATCCACTTTTTTCTTTATGAATGCTTGTGTTAAACCATTCACCCTTTTTACCCACCTTAACCTTTACAACATTACAACCTTAAGCAAGATTTATTGATCTATTTATGCATGCAATCATTGTAGAGGAGAATTGGTATATTAGTAAGCCTATGATAGTGTAATTTCCTATAGGAAGCTTGAGCGAAGCATTAATCATCAAGCACTGAGAGAAATGAGTGAAACCGTGAGGAAGATTCATTTTAAATCTATACTTATCTTTGCGTAATGGTGCCATATGTTGTGTTTGCTTAGGTACACTAATGAAAAGTAGTTATGATATATGTAGTAATTTGATATTTGAGTTAGCTAAAATTTGATTGATTGTATGCTTTGATCTTTGTGAAAATGGAGTGATGGAATTGATTAGTTGTGTTTATTTTGCTTTAGGACAAGCAAAGATTTAAGTGTGGTGAAGTTCATCGTTGTGCATTAGTGTGTATTTTTTCTAAGTATTTGGCATGTGTTTCTTGCATAATAGTTTATTATTGTTGTTTTTTAGGATTTGTTTTGTATGTTTTCGTTTAGTTTGATATACATTGTTTTTCTTTTACGTTTGATGTTGATTTAGGGTAAGAAATTATTATTTTGATGTAGGAATAGAGGTTGGCAGCTTTGTGATTGAGCTAAAGACCAAAAGAGGAGAAGAGAAGAGGAAGCATTATCATGTAAGAACCCACGATCGTGGGATGTCTAACCCGAGGACATAGATGAGGTTTAATTACTTTTAGGTTTTCTAGACTATTTAAGCAACACATAACACCAGGGACATGAGAGCTTCTTGTAGAATAGCCTCTTTGAGTGAAAAACACAGGTTTGGAGTCTTGAGAGAGGTGTATAATCAAGGATCATCAATCACAATTGGGAGAATAGCATATCAACATTGGAATTTCCATATTTGGGCACAAGAAAAAGAGGAGCTTTGTTCATTTAGTTTTCTTTCTTTTTTCTCTTCTAGAATTTGTAAGATGGAATATTTGATTGTTAGTGATGCTATAGACACCATAAGTGGCTAATTTATTTTTCGGGATTACTTTTAAACCATTTTGTTAAACTCCTATTTTATTGATTTGAATGAAAGATGTCTTTGATGAATGTTGAATTCATATATACCTTACAGTAGATTGAGAGATTGAGTTTGGTAATTAGTGTAGAATTTCACAATGAGAATTTAAATTCTATAAACCTACATTCATCAAGTTAATTGATTAGTTAAAGAGAGATCTTAGATAATTTAATTGATCACCTATAAAATAACTTAATAACTAGTTGAATTTGTCGAGTGATTTGGTAGAATGAGAGATTGGTTAATCATCTTCATTTAATTTGGTTAGGGACAATTAATTACACCTTAAGAGAGGCCAGTTAGTATGTTTGAACATCTTAGGTGAGAAAAAACTCAATTAATAAAATAGAAGGGAGATAAGATAGGGAAAAAGTGAGTTCTAGTTGTTAAAATCTTGAATTCTAATTTTCTACATTTTGGTTTTATCATTTATTTATTATTTGTCAATTAATTTTAGGTTTAATTTTCTAGTTTGTTCCTAATAAAATTTGGTTCTTAAACAAAGATTAATCTCAATTAAGTGGTGCCTAAGCATCAATACTTATGGGATCAATATCTGTTTTTTAACTACAAGTCACGATTTATATACTTACGATTTTTTAGTTTAAAATGAGTAGTGTGTTTCACAGTCAACACTAACAATCATATTGGTTACATTATATTTCACAAAACTCTACTCAACTTATTAATTTTCATTCACATAATCTCATCATACATAAATCGTAGTTCTTCTCATTTCAAGAATGCTACACTAGCCTTTTCTTTATCTTCAAAACTCAATTTAATTTATTTCTATAATAACCATGATCCATGTTTTTCATACTCTCAAAAACAAAATACAAACACATACATTTATTCATCAACATTTATCAACTTTTAACATACTTTCACACACCATTTACACTATCAATCGATCTCAAAAACATCCCTATAACATTTCATAAATTATTACTTATCATATGCGGAAAAAAAGGACATGAATATACCCATTTCTTTATCCATATTTCAGCATATATTCAACTCCTTTAACCCATCAATCTATCCCTAATGATCATCAAAAACATTTTTACTAAAGCAAACCATAAAGCTTGATATATCAGTTACTTTTTTAACTCCAAGCTTCTTCAAATCACGTAAACCTAGACTCTCCAAAGCTTACATGATCATCAACTTTCAAGGAGGAATAGGTTCGGTCTTTTAGTAACAAGAAGGAAAGAATGAAACCTTGACGTTGTAAGGTGAAAGATGATGGCAACTCAAAATCATGAGTGTAGAATGTGAGAGTATCGTGAGTTGAGAGAAGAAAGAAAATGAAGAAGAGAGCTTTTAGCCAAAAAAAAAAAGAAAAAGAAAGACAAAGATGGTTGTCTTTTAAGTCAGTATATCAAGAGTGAGGTGTGTGACAAGTGACGTGACACTTGTCACTTGCCACATGGACTCCTTTTAGGGTTCTCATTGCCTTTTTAATAACTAGTCCATTTGTGTCCCAATTTCTAAACCAATTGTTACCTAATTATCTAAGCCACTAGTCAATAATTCCTAATGCCACTTGTCAATATTTCTACTACCATTTGTCACTTATTTCTACTACCACAAATCAATTTGTCTTGCCACTTAGCATTTTTCCTAGTCCAAAAGTATCCACAAATTTATAAATCTATCGGTTATAGAATATAAATTCTAAATCACCAATTATAATTCATCAACAAATTTTCAAATCATAAAAAATCACGTAACATCATAGCTATTTTAAATTGTTCATACCTAGAAAAATGTCAATTGAGTGCATAAACAATATTCGCAACGTGTACAAAAATCATAATTCAAGGGCGTGTATGATAATGTTGTGCATGAGTATGACATGCATTTCCTAATTTCTCAACACTATTTCTCATGTGTAATAGTCTTAGGTTATAAGCCTAAGTATGGAGAAATGGGAAAATAAAAAAGTGATAATATTGAAGGAAATTTTTAAGAACAAAATTACAAGAAACTTAGTTCTTCACAATATAGTTCCTTCACACCATACATTCATTAATACTATAACTTTAACACTTTTTTTCACTTATCACTATTACAACACTTTTTTTTCTAAAAAATTTGTCATGCGCTAACAATTAAAGAAAATTTGGATCTTTTTAAAAATTTTAAGTTTCAAGTAATCAAGTAAATGTAAATATCCTTCAGAGTTCAAAATAACAAAAAAACTTTAAGAAAGAATGGTAAAGGCTAATAATGTGATTATAATCAATGAAAAGGCTAAGTCTCTAAACCAGTTACTTATAAAGGATAAAATATGGTAGGATACTTATCATGAAAGTAAGCTAAAGCAAAGGTTGAATCTAAATGGTTTTATCATTTCCCTACTTCCAATTTAATAAATGTGGTCTCAATATTAATAATACAAGCAAGTTCTAGAATTATCCAACTATGCATTGTAACATGCATGAAAGAATAAAGAGCTTAAAATAATGGTGTATTTGCTCTTAGGCTCAAAAACTTGCAAAAATTGGTCTTGTGTAAAATAATAATATAAGTTTACATAAAATGGAATTGTGTGTAAATAGTATGCAACTTTCATTCCAATTAATTATCTCAATGATTACTAAAAGTATAACTTATAAAAACTAGTCTATTATATTCATCCTTTTGCATACCAATTCAATTTAATAATCAATAATGATCTAAAGTACTTTGGACAAATTTTAACTAATTTGGGATATCAATTAATAAGATTAAATTAAAAAGATTATAATAAACTTAAGAAATCCCTTCTCCCTGCTAAAAATTGTGCACTGTCCCCATTATACCAAATTAAAACTCATAAAAATAAAATAACAATAAAATATAAAAATGAGAAAGGGTAAATATAGGTACCATGCTGAATACAAAGAATTACAAAGTTCTGAATTTGATTAAGGGTCCATTCAATATTAGATAAATCTAACCTTGCAAAAATAAGAAAAGGGATAAAAAGATATAATAATAAATAATAAAAATAATAAAGAACATGGAAATGACATAACATAAAATAATTTGAAATAAAGTCCTATTCTAACATAAATAATGAAATAATGAAATAAAAATGAAACTTGGGATTGTTATTAGGTTACTTCCTAAGTAGTGCCTGTTTAACTTCATTAGCTCAATGTACTGTTCATATTTACAATCAACCTAAGTCTATAATTAGTGGCTTGCTTTCACTTGTTTCTCCAGCTACATGTTGTAAGATAATAATAAAGACATAATGTATTACATTAATAACATAAACGAACAACATTAATGGGCTTTTTGATAACAAACTATTAATAAAATAAGAAATAATAAAACTCCTTGAATCTTTAGTTGACTTAAATAGTTTTGTCTTGTGGGAATTGGGAACCATTAGTACTTAAGATATTTTCAATAAAGGTTTTGGTACCATTGCCAGGGAATGTAATATTATTACATTAGGAAAGCCAAGCTTTTATTAATCTAACCATTATTTCTATTTCTATTTCTATTTTTTATTTTTATTCATTCATTTATTTATATTTTTATCTTCTCTATTTTGGCTTTATGTTTGTGGCTTATTGTTAGGTTTAAGATTAATCTTCATAGCTACAACTCATAATGGAAGGATAGAGAAGACAATATTTGAAGCAACTCCTATATGAAGCATACATCCACCCACACATAGGCACCTAAAATTCCTGCACATACAATCTTGACATACAATTCTATTCGCTGTTGTAGATATTACAAAATTTCATATCCCTTACCACTATCACTTAAAAGTAGTATTACATCATTACATTTATATGGTAATCCAAAAGAGATATTACACCCAACTTAAATTTTTAATTATAAAATATAGAGAAACTATAATTTCCTTAATTACATATATTGTTAGATCGGAAAATAAAACTTGCAAGATTTGCTTAAATGGTAGATTTCAAAACACTTTTAGAAATCACAACACAGTGGAAGCAAGATATCCAAATCAAAATGCCAAGCCATACATGATATGGTACATGGAAAATAATTATCATAAGAACAAGATGGAGATTATATTACCGACTTCTTTTGCTATAGCACTAACTCCTCGTTGTACCGTCCTCTTCTTCTTTAGCCTTGCTTTTGAGTCCTTTTATTTGTTAATGTATCCTCTTCTTGTTATTGTATCCTCAACCAATTCGATCTACCACTTATTCTTCTTGGACAACTTGGTTAACAAGATCCTTTGGTGGGAAAGGAGAAGAAATATTTGGAAGAGATTTTTCTTAGAAGAAAAGAAGCCAAGATGAGACACCTCTCATGCAAATTTCAGCTAACACATGTAAGAAAGGAGAGAGAGTCCAAAAAATGCAAGAACACCTGTCTTACACCTTGTCAATTTCAGTTATGCATGAAAAGAAGGAAGAAAGAAGTGGAGAGCATCTAACGCATCACTTCATTCTTTAACCAAACATAAAGAAGCCATTAAATGAGACTCTTTTTATTTGTTTTAAGATAGCTATATGAAAAGACCAATAACCTAAAATGACATGTCAATTCCAGTTTTAGTGATGAGAGAAGGAAGATGATCCATCAAATGCACCTCTTTTATCTTTAATCAATTGAATGCTAAAAGGTTACAATATATGCCATCATCAAAAGACAACCATTAAACTATTTAATGGTAAGATCATTACTCCATATAATGATGATAAAGCATGATAAATACCATCTTTATTTAGCATCTGCACATTTAGCCCTAATAAAACCTAAATTTCACCTTCCATTTCTTTAAGAATTTTGTTTTAATTTAATTAATCAAATTAAACCAAAGTTTATCCCATTTCTAAGTGTTCATTTGGGCTTCTAATTAACCATAACTTAGTGTAAGCCCAACATTTAATCATGGGAAAACCTCCATTTATATTTCCTACTTTGCTTGATAACCTACCTTGAAGCCAAGTGGGGAATCTTGTTGGACTTAGATAATTCAAGCTTCGATAAGCCCAAAATTAATTTAATCTCATTAGAATTAATTCTAGCTTATTAACTAAATTTCATTCCACTAAATACAATTAGTTGAACTCTTAAATTACTAAATATTATGAGAATACATGTCCAATTGCAAACCTTTTTATGAACCTTATTATAGTCATCCGCACAACAAAGGGTAAAATTACCGTTTTCCCTTATATTGGTTTTTCCTTCAAGATATCCTGTTTGACTTTATGTGGTGATTAACTCACAAGATCTCATTTTGGTGTTAAGAATTGATGGGTAGTTAGTTCGACAAACTCCTGGTGCCAGTATAATCACCAATCTCCATAAAACATTTAGAAGTTATGATATCATTATAAACTCTTTATTTGAGTAAAAGTTCCCTGATACATGTTTAAATTAATAATTCCAACATGCAGACACTCGATTAATACTCTGTAAAAATCTATTATGATCATATCAAGAATTATAAAGAAACCTATATGAGTTCACCACTCATCAAGATTATGGTCCATAATAAGCAAATGCTAAAATGTATGTTTTAAGATTAAAGTAATGACCTACTTAATTCATTAAAAGATACGTGATTCCAGATTCATTTAATAGTGTGATCCGCTTTGTCTTTTGGTTTTACCCTTGGAGGTCGAATCAAAAATTGAATTCCAAGGATTTCAATATAGTATGCAACCTCGAGTCATCTCATCTAATTGGAACTAAATGCAATGGATCTAATCTAGCCTAAATGTTATGAAATGCAACTAAATTGGTTAGGAAGGGGGGTTTTGGTTCTTGGGGAACTAACAAAATTAAACTAATTGTAAAGGAAATGTGTAAAAAGATATTTTTGGATTTTTGGGAATAAGAAATTGAAATTTAAAACAATGATCAAATGTGATAAAATCCTCTTGAAAATGAGCTTTGGCTATCATGGTTCAAAATAAATCTTTGTGGGAGTAAAAATCACAAAGTTTCCAAATGAGAAACCTTAACGAACTCTTTAAGTCCAAGGTTTTAATCAATGAACTCCATTTCTTAAAACCTTGTTGAATGCATCTTAGTGAGTATAAATAGTAAGTTAATGCAAATGTTCAATTTGCCGATCAAGTATCATCTCAATATCAAACACAACTGGGTAGATAAAAAAGAATTATCAAAATCACAAAATGACATATGTGAGACTTCATATATTCAAGCTCCAAGTTCTACATCAACAAACCCAAGAACACAATTCATTTTTCAACACTCGATTAAACTATAATCAAGAAAATCTAACTACAAAGCATAAATCATAGCTCAAGAGTTCACAATAAAGTAGTTAAATATAAACAAACTACTCCCCTTTGAAGCCTATTGAACTCAAGCCATTACTACATCTTCAAGAGGAACAGGTGCTTCGCTAAGCATTACTTTAGGAGAACTCACAACTGGAACCCTACCAAGAGCATCCATGGCAGCAGAAGCAGGTAATGAGAACAACGATAGATAAAATGGAAAGAAAATGATGGATGATGGTGATGAAGACGAAAGGGGAGTCGGGAATGAGTGAGCTTCTTTTCTCTTATGTTTTCTGTCGCCTCTCGTTTATTTGGTGCTAGCTACAACCTAATTTAGTTTGTTTTAAAATGAATGATGCCGGGTTGGGTGGCATAGTGTGTGATTTTTCAAAAATTAGTTTGGGTTTTTGAAGGTTCGCCGTGACGACAAATGATTTTCACTGCGGAAAATTTTTCCCAAAAGGTTTTCTTTTGTTGTTGGATCCTTCACCGCGGTGAACTTTTCCCAAAAGTTTAGCCTTTATCTTTGCGTGTTTCTCCGCAGCGACAAATCCTCTTCGCCATGGCAAACTTCCTGTTACGTTGACTTCACTTCAGCCTTGTTTCATTCGACATGGTCTTTTTGACTTCCTTTTCCTTGAGTCTCCTATAATAAAAAGATGGTAGTTTGTAACATCAATTGCTCTCAAAAAATCAATTAGTACAGTTAACACTGATTTGTAGCAATTTTCACCTTCAAACTACATAAAATAAAGGCACACACTCAAGAATCAATTTAAGAATAAAAGTTAGGGATAGGAGTCAAAAAGTATAGTAAAAGCCATGAAAATGTCACCAATTTATGTTATAAACTTGGGCTCAATCAAATTCCCCCACACTTAGACCTTTGCACTCCTAGAAAAATTTTATAAGAGTCAAAGAGATGCAATTGCAAAAGAAAAATTCTGACCATGCTTAAAATAAAAGTAGGAAATTGGCAAAAATCACTTTCTTAGAAATCAATCCAAGTAGACTGAAAGAATGCTAAGAAAATAAACACTACAAGTAATTAATCCGAGATATTGAGCAAAAAAGATTTCACTCAACGTAAGGTGTTTACTCTCATCTCACTTGTTTTGGGGTAATTTCACTCTAAAAATCTGCTTAGTCCATTCTCTACCATTAGCTTGTAATAATTCTACCTCTCCACTATAAGAACTATGATTTTTAAAATCAAGGGGACTTTTCAAGGTTGTAATGCACGGAAGGCTAGATGAAATGGATGGAATAGATGAAAGAAGAAACCAGTATGAGCTCATGCACCATAATTATGAAATAGATGTCAACAGTAAGACAATATTTACACAATTGACAACTTTTTTTCTTTTTCTTTTCTTCCT
>JAOSBN010000178.1:29679706-29711183 GCA_027563595.1 Erythroxylum suave
CGTTTGGTTCCAATTAAGTGAGACGACCCGAGAATTGCATCCTATACCGCAATCTTGGAATTTATATATATTTGACCGGTTTCCAAGGATCGATCGTAAGATCGAATCGACAGAGCCGCGATCAAGTGCACAGACGAAATACAAATCAGACGAAGTGCACAGACGAAATGCAAACCAGACGAAGTGCACAGATGAAATGCAAACTAGATGAAGTGCACAGACGAAATAAATGATAATGATAGATCTAGAAGTTCTTAAGGTTATGTTGATCAGATATTAAAAATATGTATTCATTAATATGGTTACATTGGTGGATAATGTGATTCAGTACATATGAAATTTATAGTTGGATATGGTATAGGAAGTAATCTACAATCTCTATAGTTAAAATTATGAGATGAATTAGAGTAACGCAATGGAAGTATGGGATTAGATGATTTTATTAAACAGATAACTACGATGGAGAAGTAACTTTTGAATAGTCATAGAATGTTCAAATATTATTCAGAATCAATTGTGATTGGAGTATTGTTAGTATGAGATATTAATTAGTCACTTGTCAAAAATACATTTCTAGGTAAGATGTAACGATTTTGATGGTATATACCAAAATAAGAGTAAATAAATATATCTTTAGTTTCATCGAGCTTTATTATATAGAATATTCTAACTATGTAAGATATGAGAGTAATTGCTATTGAAATATCATGAACAGTTGAAATTGATTTTATTGAGGCATTAAGAATGGCTGAAACAACAATGATGAATATAGTTGATTGATAATGATTATAGAAATAGTGTTGAGAATTGAGGTGAAAAATTTACTGTGATATAGATGTTTTATCGAATCATATCACATGAATTAAATGTTTCATTTCTAGGAATGAATGACTGTTAAACAAATCAGAAATGAATATTAGAGTCCTATTTCTAACTGAGACTTAGGCAGAAGAAGTTAAATATTCCATAGAGAGTGCATTAATTTTGTTTAATATAAAGAAGCCTAACCATATTATGAGGTTCATGAATTTGAGGTGATGTTGTTTTTATTATTGTTAACAGAACTTAGGTCTGATAAAATTGAAATGTGAAAGTGATGGTATATGATAAATGCAAGTGAATGATTATTTATGACATGAAAATTGATCTGTATTAGAATTTGCAATGATTATTTATGACATGAAAATTGATCTGTATTAGAATTTGCATAACTCAAGAATATAAAAGAGTCAAGTGGATCAACGTTGAACAGATATGGAATAATAACTAGAAGATAAAAATGTTTTGAAAGTATCGTATCGAGTTGAAAATGAATGTTGGTAAGAATTTCGAGGACGAAATTCTCTAAGGGGAAGAATTGACCCCAAACTTTTTTGGAAGTTAGAATTATTAAATGAGAATTTGATGGTGTTTCATTATGAGTAAAAATCAAAATTTTTAAGTTAATAATTTTTGGTGTTTAATTAGGCATATTATTATTTACATATGGTTGTATGGATTAAATGGAAGTGTAAGAATTAAGCTAAGGAGTTAGATGGTATTAGATTAAATGTAGAAGGGTAAGTTTGGAAAGGATAGACTTTGTCTTAGAATAACAAGAGAAGAACAAGTGTATGTGCGTGAGGGAAGAGCTTGAAAAAATAATAAAATAGGAATAATAAAGAATTCCTGTAAGAAATAAAGAAAGGGAGAAATCATAGAAGAATCCAGAAGAAACTAAAGAAGAGAGAGAGAGAGTCATATAATTGAGATATATGTTTGAGAGGTTAGGAAAAAGGAGAGAGATGTGTGAATTAAGAAAGAAAAAAAAGGAGTCGTAGAAAGGAGTAGAAGAGGAGAAATAAAAAAATGAACCAGAAAAGAAGAAGAAGGAAAGAAAAAGAAAGGAGAAAGAAGAGGAAGAGAAGATTTATGTTTTTAGATTTTTATGAACCCTTAGCTAGATTTTATTTCTTCTAGTTAGATAAACCAAGAGTGGATTAAATCTAAGCTCATTTTTAGATAGTAGAGATTTATGGAAGTTATATTTGTGTATGATGTTTAAATGAGAACATGCTTGTTTGAAGGGAAAAACATGCGTGTTTGAAGGGAACAAGAAAGTCGAAACCAAGGGCAAGAAGAAGCATAAGCTTGAGCTTGGATGTACAAAAAAATAGGTGGGTAATATGTTTATAATTTTTATGATGATAAGCTAAAATTATTTATTTGTATGTGTATTTAAATGATTTTCTTTGAATAATTGTGAATGTAGGAAAAATGTGTTATGATTTGATAACTTGTTATGTTTGAAAGATTTTACTGTGTCTGGTATGAATGAAAAGAAGAAATGAGTAAAAAGCATGAATATGCTATGTATGCATCAAAAAATTTGTTTATGTGGGTAAGAGAGATACCATTTTGTTCGTCACATGCATGTTGACCTTAAGCCTTCTCCCAACTGGTTGCTTGTGGCATATGAGCTTCGAAAAATGGAATCATTTCATTCATTGTGTAAACTTCAGTTTTTCCATTCTGTTTCATGGGATTCTCTTGAGCCATATTGTTTATGCATTCATTGTGATTTGCAGAGTATGTTATATGATGAAATGCTTTGTATAATGGTTGGAAAAAACACGGTATGATTTATGTGACTGAAATTTAAGTATATGTTCTATGAACTAAATCCTTATATATATATATATGTAATTGATTGATTGTTGTGTGTGTGTGTGTATGGTTCCTTACCAATAGCTATAAGCATATTAGCCATTGAGCTTCCTAGCTCACTTCACAACTCCTCAGGTGTAAGAATTAGCAGATCATTAAACCTTGTAGAAACTTTGGCGAATCTCCAAGAAATATATATTACTTTTGTAGCTAAGTTAGTTTAGAGCATTTTTTTTTGTAACTTTAGAAGCATATCAGCATAAGCATTTCTGATTGAAATTTTGTAATTATGTTACTGATGTGGCTTTTATTGGTAATTGGAGAATGTACTTACTCTATTTTATTTTAAGAAATGAATGATAGTAAGAGTTGAAGAATTCTTCTATTCATGTTCAAATTCCTTCTATTAGTTTTTGCTATATTATTCGGTTGGGAATAAAATTATTAGTTGATGAGGACTTTTGAATAGATTCTTTTTGAAGCAATTCTTTTAATCGGAGTTTTGTATGCATAGTTCATGTTTGTTGGATTCGGGTCTTCTGTTTTGTAAGGAAAATATATTCACAAATGAGAGAAAATAAGAGAATAAAGGATTAAAAATGTAATCTGAAAATTCTAGTAATAAGCTTCATTAATCTAGATAGAATTAGGCTAAGTGATCTGCAAGAAAGTTGTAGATCTTTCTCTTAGCTTTCCAACGACATAAAGTTTGTAATTGTTGGACTTTTGGAATGAAAGTTATGAAGAGTTGAAGTTGGGCTGTGCAACTGGAAAGTGGTGATCGTGTTTAAGCACGATCGCAACGATCCCAAAATTTCATGAAGCACGATCACGACAAACTCGATTTTTTGACACTAAGTACAATCGCGATGCCCTTATCTCACAGGTGTGAGAGACAAAAACTCACACCCATGAATCTTTTTAGGCATCTCTCATGGGTGTGAGAAATGTGTCACACCTGTGACTTTTTGTCTTTTGAATTTTGATTTTATTTCTGTGTTAATTCAATTGCTAATTCTTCTTCTAATGAGTAAATCAATTTATTTTTATGTCCAATTTATTCTATGTTAATTCATTTAAATTGTTGGGTAATTGTTTTTGCTTCTTCTATAAATTTTATTTATTTACATAATTATTTAACGCCTAATGCAAGTTATTATCATCTCTAATTTATTTTAAACTATTTGTATTTATTTTTTTATATTGGTTTTATTCCCACCAAGAATTTTTAATCCTTGTATTTTGATACACGTATATGTATATATTTTATTGTAAAAATACTTAAATTTTGGGGCCCATTGACTCCACCAAATAAGGAACCGAGACCCGGGACCAACATTTTTAGATATTATGTTCTTCCAAACAAATGTTCCTATATGTCTTAAGTTTCTATAGCACCATCAATCAGACCATTTGGACTTCTAAATCTAGAAACATAAGCAAAATATCACAAGCTAGTCCAAAACACGGGCAGCATCAGGTCACCTTTTTCGATCTCAATTTCTAAGTTCATAAAGTCAGAATTAAGTCAGAGTCTCTTCTAGAGATATTTAGCTCTATGTCTTATGTTTTATATACACTTAAATCACACAATTTGGGTGGCTTTAGGCTGAGTTATAACTCAAACAACGTGACTGACTCGAACAAACCCTAGATAGAATTCCATTACATAATGCTCTCTTGTCATATTCAACCAATTCCATCCAAGATAACACCAAAATAACAACAAAGCAACATCCCAACAACAATGTCAAATCCAAATGAATCTTTATATCCATTCAATCATATACAAATACAGAAATCAACTATATGAAGTCCCAAACTAATGCTTTTCCTTCCCTTTCTCTTTGGTTTTGCTTGAATCACTAAATGGAAAATGATGGGAGGAAAAGAAGAAATGGAGAGGAGAAAAATATGAAGTTAAAATCATCAAATTTTCGTCCATCTCCCCTCTTTATAAATTTTATAGTTTTAGACATGTTTCAATCTCATTGGTCCATATGTCAAAATCCTATTGAACCATATGTTACAATCCCATTGGACCACATGTTACAATTCTATTGGACCATGTACTATAACGTTATTGGACCATGTGTTACAATTCTATTGTACCATGTGTTATAATTCTACTGGACCATGTGCTATGATTCCATTGGACACACATGTTTTAATCTTATTAGACCATGAGTTCACTTTAGGAAAATTGCATATTGGTCCTTCTTATTCCTTTAATTCCCACATTTGCCTATGCTGTTATCAATTTCTTTCATTCCCATATGTCTTAGTTTCCTAATGAAATAAATTTAATGCAATTTGGTTAATTATATTGGGAGTTATACCCCAAAAATTATAGGCTGTTCAGAAACAAGGACATCAGCTAGAACTCAACTTTAAACAAGAATTCAAAAATCTTAAAGGCAGAATCAGATTTCGGTTCCTTCATGAAAGCTTTAGATCTATATCTCTAGATTAATTTACAATAGGAATTATCCAATTTTTAGGTACAAAGAACAAGATATAGCCAAATTACAGAAGTCTATTTAGAGGAACCTATCCATTCAACGAGGTATAGATCCTTAATCAACTAATTTTGGTCTTATCATGCAAGAGCAACACAAAAATACATCCAATTTTAACCAAAAACACTCCATTGAATTATATAATGCTTGTTTTATCAATTCCCCTCGTATCACATTCATAAAATCAAGTAAACTTATAAAAAATTTCCATACATATTTCATGTCTAAGTATGTATGTCCATGCCGAAGTGAACAAATTATCCATTTGCCCTTGTCTTTTACATTAGGTACCTTTACACCTCTTACAAAGATGTACTTAATTCATTATGTTCACTTTGTAATGCACCCTAGACATGCTATAATACTTCTAGGGTATATGTTGGGGCATTGCATTTTTAGCCATGGCAGATAGTCTCTCCATTTATACCACTACTTGTTCCTTAATATGCATATAGAAAACATTAGAATTGAGTTTTAATATATTCTATACATTTTCACTTAAGATGCATATGGAAAATGTTAGAATTGGATATTAATCTATTGTAGACATTTTTTTCCTCTATGTCTCTAGTTTCTATAGCACCAATAGTCAGACCATGTGGACTTTAAAACCATGAGATATAGATAAAATATCACAAGCTGCTCCAAAATAGAGATAGCATCAGATCACCATTTTTCGATCTTAATTTTCAAGGTCATAAAGCCAGAACTAAGTTAGAATCCCTCCTAGAGATGTTTAGATCCATGTCTTAGGTTTTATAGGCAACTAAAATCACAAAATTTTGAGGACTATAGAATGAGTTATGACTCAAATAATGTGACTGAATCAAACAAACCCTAAACATAATTCTACTACACAATAATCTCTTGTTATATATAGCCAAGTTCCTATAAAGTAACACCAAAATAACACCAAAGCAACATCCCAACAAACATTCCATATCCAAATGAATCTTTATATTCATTCAATCATACAAAGATATAAAAATCAACTAAATGAAGTCCCAAACCTCAAAATTGACAAAGTGGATTTTTTTATTACCTTTCCTTCCCTTTCTCTTTAGCTTTGCTTGAGTCATTGATTAGAAACACCAAAAATATACATCTCAATCCCACTTCCAATCTTATATTTTCAGTTTTTCATAAGCAAAGCAATAAAAGGTAAAGGTGAAGAGAAAATCTCTAACTTTTACCTTGATTTCCACCTAAGTTTGGTTTGATTTCTTACATGAGAAATGATGAGATGAAGAAGGTGAAATGGAGAGGAGAAAAATCTCAGCTTAGAACCCCCAAATTGTCATCCATCTCCCCTCTCCATATGTCCATTAAAGAACTTTCAAGACTCACATATATGCTTAATCCCTATTGGACACATATGCTTTATTATTCTTGGTCACACATGCTTTAATCTAATTGGTCCATGAGTTGACTTTAGGTAAATTACACATTGATCATTCTTCTTACTTAAATTTCCACATTGGCCGATGATCCTATCAATTAATTTCATTTCCCTATGTCTTAATTTTCTAATGGCATTAATTTTATGCTATTTGGTTAATTATATGGGGAGTTATACCCTAAAAACTATAGGCTATTAAAAAACAAGGACAATATCTAGAATTAAACTTCAAGCCATAATTCAAAACTTCTAGAGTCAAAATCAAACTTTGGTTCCTTCATGGAAGTTTTAGAAATATGTATCTAATTTAATCTTCAATAGAAATTATCCAATTTAGAGGTCTACAGGCCAAGATATGGACAAATTATAGAAGTTTGTTCAGTGGAACCTATTCATTCAGTGAGGTGCACATCTCAAATTAACTAACTTCGATCTTAGCATGCAAGAGCAACACAAAATACATACAATTTAACCAAAAACATCTCATTTGCTTATGGAATACTTCTTTTATCAATTCATCTCACATCACATTCATAAATCCAAGCAAACATATAAAAAATTTCCATATATATTTCACATCTAATTATGTATGTCCATGCCGAAGCGAACAAATTATCCATTTACTCATGTTTTTCACATTAAGTACCATTATATCTCTTAATATAATTAGATGTACTTAATTCGTAATGTTCACTTCTTAATATTCCTTAGACATGTTATAATACTTCCAGGGTATATGTTGGGTTGTTACATTTCTCTCCCCCTTAAAAAGAATTTTGTCATTGGAATTCATACCTATATCCCCATGGTGACACACAGGGCTGGATAAAACTCTTATCCAAAAGTCCTTATAATTGAATCTTTAACTCTTTTAACTCTATAAGAGTCATTCTATAAGGTGCCCTTGAAATAGGGGCAATACCAGATACAATCTCAATATATAGTTCTATCTTCCTCTCAGATGACAAACTTGGAAACTCTTCTAGGAACATATTAAGGAACTCATTTACTATCGGTATGTATTGAAAGTTCACCTTCTCCCTTTTTGAATCAAGTACTAAAGCCAAATACACCTCACAAACTTTTCTACGCAGTCGTTTTTCTAGCATGGCTGATACTACATTAGTCAAAAGACTAAACTGAATACCATACACCATTATTTATGAACCATCAGAATCTTTGAGCACAATACATGCCCAAAATCAAGTCAAATTCATGGAAGGGTAGCTCTATTAGATCAGCAGCAAATTGTTTCCCATAGATCGTAATAGGGAATCCTCTATACACTTTATTGACATATACATTAATGTCTAATGGACTAATCGCACACATATCTTAAGTTAGTTAATCTACTGGTAACATTCTATCATACACTCTTTAGAGACTTAGGAGGACCCAAAATTGATTGGTCTCTCTCCTACCACACTATCAGTTGACTCCTCACCAACTTCACGAGGTCATTCTATCTTTATTTTTTATAAGAAAACTAGGACATCTATATTAGGCCAACACTGAAACCAAACCATACCACAAATTACTAGACTTTTATTAGTTATAATCGCCTAAATAGTGCTTTGATACCACAAAATGTATCACCTCCTATACGGAACCTATAACCATCGACACATTTAGTAACCAAATTCCTGTACATGTTGTTGCACCCACTCCCATCTGACATGTGCTCACACATCCATTGGACATTTGAACATATGCCAAGTGAAAGCAACGCTCTAACTAGAGTAATCACATCACTTAACATGGCATCATAATTTAAAACACAATTCCTCATTTTGATTTCATAAAAACATAAGGTACATTTTAGCTTTACACTACTTGATCCATATATACATACAATATCAAAAACTAATCAGAGTATACGACTCAATTTACAAAATATAGTATATGAATGAGAAACTCAAAAACTCTATCTATTCATTCAATCTCAACTGACTGACATTTGATCCATTTCTTATATCCAAAACACAATAACTATTCTTCCTTTAGAGCATCATAGTAACTACATCACCTCTGTCCTACCTGAAAAGTCAACATTGCAAATTTAATGAGTTTTAGGAGCTTAATGAGCTACCTATCATCAATGACTCACATATAACACATAATACATAATTCATATTCAATTCATATAACCACATAGTTCACATTAGTTCATTAATCATCATGATCAATTAAAGACAATTTTGTTCATTTATTTCTTATTGCACATTAAGAACAATTCAAACAACTCAATTCAATCATTCATATAATGCATTTCAAATTGTATATGCATTTCAAATTGTATGTGCAATGCTTATGAGACTCACATTCAATTATTACGTTGTTATGACCAAATGCCTTTTCAATATCCCAGACCTATTGTAGATACCAAGCTCATTAATAACTGTCATTCCTTATTCATTGGGGATATAGGGCTCGTTATACATAGTGAGCTAGAGTCTTTTACCACATTATAAGCTTTAAGCTCTTTTTTACTAGCGACTCCGGTCATAACTACCTTTATCTTATCATGCATTCACATAATGAAATGCATTATATGTATTCAATTGATCACTTGTATTCGATCATTCACATTCATATTCGCATTTATACTTTATATTTGCATTCAATTCTCATTCACATTTTTCTTTGGGCATAAGTTCAGTATTCAACAATAATGTTGAGCACACTTATTTCTGACGAATTCATATGCAATGAGCAATTCTAATATGTTTTTCATGAATCAAGTGCCTTGAACATTCAATGTTCAGAATCAACACATTCACATCACATAATAATTTAATACAAAATTTAAAACAAACAATATATTAGTGTAAGACCATTTATGTTCCTCATAGGATGCTCCAGATGGCTATTGCCTCATTATTTCAACAACATTTGGAACTTTTCGCTCTAATTACTCATCTATATCATGCAACACATACACATTTACACATTATTTAGTTGCATAATCACTTTAATACTCAATCATACATATATGTATATTTGTTATGTATAATGCATGCTCAATGACAATCCTGGGAACATTTATTAAATTCATATCTCAAAATCATTTATACTTCATAACACGTATATGTCTAAATTAAACTTAGGTTTTTACCTCATTTGTACAAGATTATTCTAAATTCATCATTCAGTTATTCACTAAGGTTATTCTAACATTAAAAGATCACAAAATATCTAATTTATCATCCACCTTCACGTAATACACATTATTCATCTTCTTTGAATCACATTAGCTTTCATAAAATCACTTTCATTCTTATGACATCTCTAAATTTCCAAATTTGAACATTTGATATACAACAATCCATTCTTAAGTTATATCCTTAATCCTTTCTCTAAATATATCATTCATTTAATCACCTAATCCAAGCATCATTCTAAGTTCAATTCAAGCTTCATTCAAGCTCAAATGCATGACAGGAAAACACCTAACAATTTAAGCTTCCTCTTCATACGGCTTTTACAAAGCAGCTGAACAACATGCAAGGAGCATTTACTTCAATAGTTAAGGTGATGCAAGCACAATGAGCTGTATGTGGAGAACAACCACAATTTTGCGGAGCGTTTTTTATTAAGAGCTGGTGATACCGAATAGGTAAGTTACCTAGGTTAGCCACAAAAAGGAAATAACTCTTATTCTAACACATATAATCTGCAGTGGAGAAACCACCCGAATTTTTCGTGGACTAATAACAATGTAGGTGGCCAAGCGAGATCATAAAGACCACTAGGATTTCAATAAGAATGAATCGAAGTGTTGAACAAAAAAATGGATAAGATGATGGAAGTCTTGGGATCTAAACTAGCAGCTCAAGAGGAGAATCAGAAGAGGATGCACACAAGCCAAGAGGATAGAGGATGGAAGCAAAATTCAACCAGATTTTTAAGAATCACGGATCATCCAAAATCTAGAGGTTCAAGTAGGTCAACTAGCTAACGCTTTATCTTCTCAAAATGCAGATAGACTACTAAGCCACACTGAGTTTAACCCAAAGGAAAGAATCATGGCCATCACTTGGATAGAGAAAAAGGAAAGTGCACATGAGGAGAAAGATGGAGATAAGCAAAAGGGAAAACTGATTTGGGAAGTCTTCCCAATGGAGCCAGTAAGCAAGCTGATAAGGAAACCTCACTGTGGACGCCTAAACCAGATTTTTGCTCGACGGAAGTTATCTTTAAATGGAGCAACGAGGAATTATAAGGAAGAGGAGATAAGCAAGATGATAGATATATCAAATCAACTCCAAAATAAAGCTCACATTAGAAGAACTGGTGAAGAAAGAGGTTAAAGAGCACCCATTAGGAAATAAGAGTTTAGTGTCAAGTATATTCCATAGAGTTCTCCAAAAATGACTAAGAAATTTCCCATCTGTATCACTCACAATAGTTTTTGACAACCTATACAATCTTATAACCTCTTTAAAGAACAAGTTAGCAACATGAATATCATCATTGGTTTAACATAAGAAATAAAGTGAGCTGTCTTTCTAAATGATCTTGGCAATCTAAGCATAAAGTCCATAGATATATCAACCCAAGGATGAAAGGGGATGGGTAAGGGAGAATATAAACCATATGATTGAATCTTAGATTTTGCATGCCTATAAGTAATACATTTAGCACAAACAGGAACAATATCCTTTCTCATTTTAGGCCAATAAAAACATTGATGCAAAAGAGCTAAAGTTTTCTCAATAGCAAAGTGACCTATTAATCCACCACCATGTGTCCTTCTAACAAATAATTCACACATAGAGCAAGATGGGATGTAAAGTTTATCTTTTTTTAATAAAAATCTATCAAATCTATAGAAATTATTAATACCATGTATTTCATAAGATTTTCAAATTTCTCCAAAGTCTCAATCAGATTCACACATGCCTTTTAACATCTCAAAACCAAGTAATTTAGCATGCATAAAGATAAGAAGAGAGTATCTCCTAGAAAGAGCATCAGCCATAATATTTCTTTCCCTTTTTTATGTTTAATAACGTAAGGAAAAGTTTCAATAAATGTAAGTCACCTAGCATGTTGCTTTTAGAAATTTCAAACTTTCATAATCAGAATGAATGATAAATTCTTTTGGCCGCAAGTAATGTTGCCAAATCTCTAAAGACCTTTTTAAAGCATACAATTCTTTATTATAAGTGGAGTAATTTAAAGCAAAACCACATAGTTTTTCATTAAAATAAGGAATGGGTTTAGAATCTTATATTAAAATGGCACCAATGCCTATTCGAGAAGCATCACTTTCAACCTTAAAAATTTTAGAAAAAATTAGGAAGAATAAGACAAGGAGCATTTGTTAATTTTTCTTTCAAGGTGTTAAAAGTAATCTATTGTGAGTCACCCATTTAAAAATCATATTCTTTTTTACCAATTCATTCAAAGAGGAAACAACAGTAGAGAAGTCCTTCACAAATCTCCTATAGAATTTTGCCAAGCCATGGAAGCTTCGAACTTCATTAATATTCTTAGGAGTTGGACATTCTCTAATTATCTTCACTTTCTCTTCATCAACTTATGTCCTTTAGCACCTACAATAAAACAAAGAAACACAATAGTATCCATACAAAAGGAACATTTTTCTAAGTTGGCATAAAGCTTATTCTCTTTTAAACGTCTAAACACATCATGCAGGTGTTTGAGATGATCATCTAAACTCCTAGAATACATTAGAATATCATAAAAATAGATAACCACATACTTTCCAATAAAAGGGAGAAACACATGATTTATTAAACTCATGAAAGTATCAACTGCATTAGTCAAGCCAAAAGGCATAACTAACCACTCATACAACCCAAACTTAGGTTTGAAACTAGTTTTCCACTGATCGCCCTTTCTCATGGGAATTTAATGGTACCCACTTCTAAGATCAATTTTAGAAAATATGCAAACACCATGCAACTTGTCAAGCATATAATCTAAACAAGGGATAGGGTAACAATATTTTACTTTGATTTTATTGATGGCTTTGCAATCAACACACATCCTCTATTTTCCATCTTTTTTAGGAACAGGTATAACGGGCACAACACGTAGGCTTAACTGGGAATTTGATGGTACCCACTTCTACAATCAATTTTAGAAAATATATAAACACCATGAAACTTATCAAGCATATAATCTAAACAAGGGATAGGTTAATAGTATTTTACTGTGATTTTATTGATGGCTGTACAATCAACACACATCCTCCATTTTCCATCTTTCTTAGGAATAGGTATAACTGGCACGACACATAAGCTTAATCTTTCTCTCACAAAGTACATTTTCATAATCTCCTCAACTTGTATTTGGATCTCCTAAGTTTCTTTTGGATTGGCTCTATAAATAGACGTATTCAGAATGAAGTTCTGGGAAGGATGTCTATATAATGCTTAATGCCTCTCAAAGAGTACAATCCATCAGGAATCCCCTCCGGAAATAAGTCACTGAAGCTCTATAACAATGACAAAACACTAGACGACAAAGATGGATCAAGCTTATTAATAGTTAAGAAAACATCTTTATATCAAAGTATATAAGATTCTTCACATTTTAAAGCTCTCTTAATCTCACTTTTTCTAACAAATAAAGTCACTCTCTTTTCTTCATTTTTCCCACTCTTTTTTTCTCTCTCTTTTTTTTTGACATCTCTCTCTTTCTTTTCTTTTTCTCTCAATTTGCTTTCTTTCTCAATCCTTACTTGATCTTCATAAGGTTGAATAGGCCTAAGAGGTTTCAGCACAACATTTTTACCGTGGAAAGGAAAAGAATAGCAATTTTTGTATCCATCCGTCTAACTTTTATATCAAATTGTCATGCCCTACTAAACAAAGTATGTGCAATATACTAAAGTGCAACATCACATAAAATCTTATAGTGATACTTACTAACAAAAAATGCAACATCACTTGTTTGGTGACTCTCACCTCACCACAATCATTAAGCCATTGCAATTTATATGGTCTAGGACGTTTCAAAGTAGGAAATTTAAGCTTGTTAACATGTAAAGTGCTAGCAACATTGGTATAACTTCCGTTATATATGATCATGCTAAAAAGTGCACTATTAATGAGACATTTTGTATAAAAGATGTGCTCATGTTGCTCTTCTTGAAGATCTTCTTTTAGTTGGATATTAAGAGCATGCTTAGCCACATGGGCTTCACCAACATCAGCATCACAATCAACACCAGAAGCATCCATCAATAGAGGTAAATCATCATTGTCACTACTTTCACTAGCAAGCAAAATCATAGTTCTTTGGTTAGTGCATCGAGAAGCAATATGACCAAAAGCTTGACATTTAAAGCACTTAAATTTAGAAGGAGTAGTAGAAGAAGAGGGTTTAAAGTCATTTTACCCTTAAGATTTGGAGAAGAGAATATAGGCTTACTTTCCTCCTTTGGCTTGATGTCTCCTTTGGATTTGAAGGAATTTTTAGACTCCTTCAATCTTTTCTTCCAAGAACTCGATCCAGCACCAATCTTTAAATCCTTTTCTACCATGATGACCTTATGCAACAACTCATCCATGTAAAGGAAATTTTGCAGCTCTACAATGGAAGAAATTTCAGGTCACAAACCATTAAGAAATCTTCTCATGGTAGCTTCCATGTCCTCCTTAACATTGGCCCTAATCATAATGATCTCCATCACTTGGTGGTAGTCTTCCACTCATGGACCCTTGCCTCAATCTTTGCGGTCACTTGAACAAGTCTCTATAGTAATGACTTGGGACAAAGTGCTCTCATGTGGCTTTTATTTCTTGCCTTGTGCAGATTGGTCTTTCAAGATTCTGCCTTTTAACTACCTGTAATTGATCCCACAAAATACTAGCATAATCACAAAATTCAACAGCAGTAAGTTCTATTTTTTTCCCTTCACTATATGTATGACACTCAAATACATGTTCTACTTTCCTCTCCTAGTCTGAATATAATTCAGGATCATTTTCCCTTGAAAAGAAGAGATTTTCAATTTTGTATTGTCAAGAGCTTGTCTACCTCTCCTAGTGTTGGGGTTTTCATCCTCAGATTGCATAT
Source organism: Erythroxylum suave (assembly GCA_027563595.1). Classification (NCBI taxonomy): domain Eukaryota; kingdom Viridiplantae; phylum Streptophyta; class Magnoliopsida; order Malpighiales; family Erythroxylaceae; genus Erythroxylum; species Erythroxylum suave. The sequence goes on from JAOSBN010000178.1 coordinate 29,694,323, forward strand.
CTTCATCTTCTTCATGGAACGTCCTTTTAAGACCTTTGGACTTTGATATGGATTGGATGTCATCCAACCTAGTATTCAACCTCCACAATTGATCCTACACAACCTTTATAAAGACTTTGAGATCTTGTTCATGTGATTGATCTTCTTGAGACATGTTTATCAACTGCCAAATTTTAGTGAACAAAAAAACAATATGGACCTTGCCACTCAACCTCACATGTGTACACTCAATATATGTCAAACAACTCATGCATCACAAAAAATTGTCTTTTTCTATAATGCAAACACTCTTGCCTTATACCACTCAACATGCTTTCTATATTATCCGTATTCAAAACGAGACATAATCAAATACTAGAATCCCAAAAATAAAATTCTCACAAAATCAAAAAGGGAAATAGTGTGCAGAAAATAAAGAATAAGAAGTAAAGGAGACGAATATGCAAAGGGAAGGGGACTTGAAGGGAAAAGAGGGCTTGACAACTATAAAAATAAGAAAACAAGGAAATTAGCACTAAGAGTATTAGGAAAGAAAAATGAAGGGAAAGTGGACAAACTTGGAAACTAAGTAAAGGAAAAATAGTATAAGGAATGAATTGAGGAAGTGACAACCTCAAGGAAAGTCATAAACTTGAAGCTAAAGAAAGATGAATAAGGTAAGAAATAAAACAGGAAACTAAAGGCAAAATAAGAAAGTAATTAAAATAAAAAAGTGATCCAAATAGGAAGGTAAGCAAGTTCTAAGCAATACAAAATATGAAAGTACATGCAATTAAGTTCAAGCAATAGGAAAGATGTTATCTTTACTTAATTTTAATAAGGAAAGTAGCAAACTTATATTCCACTTCTCTTGTAATTACAACACAAACTCTGTTTTTTATTTTTACACTTTTTTCTGACTTATACTTCTTCTCTCTTTTTTTAGATAACATACGAATAAATATGGAAACAAACAATGCAAAGCAGTTTTTAGAAGCTAGACGCTCACAAATTTCATCTTACTTTAACTTGCTATATAAAGCTTGGATTAGAATGATTCCCAAAAAAGGAGAAAGATCTGAACTTCAAGAAACACCTATTAATCAGCCAAAAAGTTAAACAAAAAGTAAAAAACACAATGGATGAAAAACGGATTGAGAAGAAGAATGAAAATAAACAACATAAAAGGGTAGCAATTTAAAATCTAGCAACCAAAGCTCTAATACTAAATGATGCGAGACCCAATAGGAACTTGTCCTAGAGAACCTTTAACAAGATGGAGCTATGCTTAGGAAAGGCTAGAATTAAACACACAAATGGAAGCACAAGAAACAAAATTGAAAAGATAAAAATATAACTCAAAGAGAAAAGGGGGTTAGAGGAATATTGATCAATCAAAAGAATCCTCAGTGAATTTGTCTCTTAGAACCCTATCCTTGGGACACCAAAAAAGGGAGACCATGCTTTTAATAAGTCAAGTATTCTTATAGAATACAAAGAAAGAAAAAATACTTTGAATAATACTCAATATTATTTTTGAATGAATCCCCTTCAAAGTACACAGAGGGTGCCTATTTATAGGAAAAACTTTCTAAATTATTATCCTAAGACAGAAACTAAATAAAAGGAAACAACTCATCCCCTAAAATAAAAGGAAACAAACTAAACTTAGAAAGGTTTTGACTAGATGGCCTTATTTCAAGGAAAACAAAAAGGAAACTAATTAAAACATTATATGAACATATTGGACCTTATGGAGCACGTCCTTCTCTTTATTTTTAAGTGGCACATAGTTGTCATATGGTATTTTCAATGAGTTCTTCCAATTGGACTCAATGTGGGCCTTTGGACACTTCATATTGGGCTTTGAGGAGTAAGACAATGCCTCTTGGACCTTTATGAGATGATTTGACTCAACAGTATAGGCTCTATCCCTTGAAGGTTTTTGATCAAACAATTCAATGCTTGCTTCATTTCTTTAGCCCTAACTCTTGTCATTAGGCCTCTAATATCTTGTAATGGATCTTTAGGAACATTAGACTTGAATATTGGGCCTTTGATATGGGAATTTGTTCAGCCCCTTGCCTTGCACATTAAGACTTCAAATCTTATTCAATTTTAGCTCTTAAGCCTCCTTTTCCCAGCTCATGTCCATGCAAGTCATGTCCCAAGTTTCCTTCAAGCAATCACACCATGTATGCTTCTCTTTTTGTCTTTCACACTCGTTTTAAGCATGAAAGCTTAGTAGGAAAAATTCTTACTTTGGATGACCACTTACAGTAGTCATCTGCCAAACACACAGATTCAGAAATATCATAACTCATATACCTTTCAACGCTTATTGATACAAATTATCAATATAATGGCACATCATTACAATTCATCATTGTAATCAATACAAATGTTCATCAATACCAATTATTCATGTTGTCATGTTATATTTCTTATTTATGACTGTTAATTTTCCTTTCTATGTTAAGCCTACACATTTTTTATAGGTATGGATAATAGGTGTTATAGATATCCAAAGATATCAAACTGTGGATACCCAAAATATCAAACTGTTGATACCCAAAAATATCAAACTTTGGACATCGATGGTGTCTAACTATAGCAGTTGCACTATAATCCTATATGCATGCCTATCTATCTATCACCAAGACAATGAAGCAGACATTATAACATTTTCTTTTAATCATTTACCAGTTTCATAATTAATGTATTGACAAGTCTTTTGATATACATTTCAAGTCATAAAATCGATATTCCTGTTCATGCATGCTAGTCATAATTCAACACCATTTGAAGGGTATCAAAATCACACTTGTATAATCATACTATACATATATGAGTAAAGAATATGCATACAAATCATTTATGTACATGTAAATTTTCTTTAGTATACATTATGCTCAATATTAAATTCCAATGTTTAGTTAGCCAATTCACATATAGCAAGTTCTAATTTTTTATTTCTAGTTACTTAAAAATCTTTGTACAAATTCATAATGGTTTGGATAAAATGCAGTAAAAATAAAAAAAGAAAACAATGTCATGGTCGTGACATACACTCTCTCCATTCATACCATTACTTGTTCCTTAATATGCATATAGAAAACGTCAAAACTTGGTTTCTATGTCTTCTAGACATGTTTTCTTCTATATCTCTAGTTTCTATAGCACAAACATTCAGACCATTTGGACTTCTAAATCATAAGATATAGACAAAATATAACAAGCTACTCAAAAACAGGATAGCATCAGGTCACCATTTCCGATCTCAATTTCTAAGGTCATAAATCCATAATTAAGTTAGAATCCCTTTGAGAGATATTTAATTGTATGTCTTAGATTTCATATGCAACTGAAATCACACAATTTGGAGGTTTGTAAGCTGAGTTATGACTTAAACAATGTGACTGAATCAAATAACACCAAGTTCATATACAACCAAGTTCATGGAAACTAACACCAAAGTAACATCCCATCATGTATTCCATATCCAAATGAATCTTTATATGCATTCAATCATACAGAAAAATAAAAAGCAGCTAAGTGAAGTTCCAAACCTCAAAATTGACAAAGTAGGTCTCCTATTGCTTTTCCTACCCTTCCTCTATGGCTTTGGTTGACTCACCAACTAAAAATACCATAAATATACATCTCAGTCCCACTTCAATCTTATAATTTCAGCTCTTCATAAGCAAAGCAAGAAAGGGTAAAAGTGAATTCCCTAACTTTTACCTTGATTTCTACTTAAGATTGGCCAGATTTCTTAAATGAAAAATGACAGGATGAAGAAGGTGAAATGGAGAGGAGTTATAACCCCTAAAGAGTTGTCCATCCACCCTCTCTATATACCCATTCAAGAATTTTCAAGAGTTAGACACATGCTTAATCCCTATTGGACACAAATTCTTTGTTGTTGTTGGTCACACATACTTTAATCCAATTGGTCCTTGAGTTGACTTTAGGAAAATTGTACATTGATCCTTCTTCTTCCTTTAATTCCCAAATTGGCCAGTGATCTTATCAATTAATTTTATTTCCTATGTCTTAATTTTCTAATTAGAATAATTTCATGTAATTTGGTTAATTATATCAGGAGTTATAACTCAATAACTATAGGTTAGTTGAAAACAGGGACAGTAGCCAAAATTTAAAATTCTTAAAGTTAGAATCAGATTTCAGTTCTTTAATGAAAGTTTTAGACCTATGTCCCTAGTTTAATCTCCAATTGGAATATCCAATTTGGATTTCTACAGACAAAGATATGGCCAAATTATAGAAGTCAGTTCAGTAGAACCTATCCATTCAGAGACGTAGACATCCTAAATCAATTAAGTTCGATCTTACCATACGACAGCAACACAAAAACACATCCAATTTAACCAAAAACATCTCATTTTCTTATGGAATACTTCTTTTTATCAATTCCCCTCACATTACATTCATAAATCCAAGCAAACATATCAAAATTTTCCATACATATTTCACGTCTAACTATGTATGTCCATACCGAAGCAAACAAATTATCCATTTACCCATGTCTTTCACATTAAGTACCGTTATCTCTTACTATAATTAGATGTACTTAATTCATTATGTTCACTTCTCAATACACCCTAGACATGATATACTACTTCCAGGCTATATGTTGGGGCATCACATACTCAGTCAGGTCAAGATTTCAAATGGATATAAGCAGCACCTATAACTTTTCTAGAAATTAAAATAAATGGATTTCCACAAAAAAAAGGCTAGGCCTTAAAGATTTATAGACAAGGCTAATAGTTAGGTTCTACATAACTTACTGAACTAACCAAAATTACAAAGCCAAAGGTACATACCAAAGGTAACTTGCCTGCTAATGTTACTATACATGACACTTTATAGAGATATAAATAGTTTTCGACCCAGATAGAAGAGGTTTTGTTTTTAGTTTAGTTACTTTTCTGCCCATGACTATGAATGGTCACATATCCAATTATGGATCTTCATGAGCTTCACATTTTTTGAGTTGCACAATTGGATGCACATCTGTGCTCCAAATACCCAAAAACCTAGTTTTTGCTATAATTTGACATTTTGGATGGCCAAAGGGAGGAGAATCATTTTGGGACTTCATTAAGGGGTAGAAAACTTACTCTTTGGAGTTCCATGAAGAGCTAAGCTTCCTTCTTCTGGTTCAAGGGTGAAATTAACACTAAACACCACATTTGGGCATATCATCATTGTGTATTGTAATAGTTGTGTTTTGGGTTCCTGTAAGAAAACTAATGATGTTGCATCATTAGGGATAACATAATATAGGTTGAATGACCTAAGCGTATGTAGTTGTTGCCTAGATTGATCTATTTTCTTTATTTATAATGTGGCTATCTGACTAAATCTTTGGAGCTTGTTTTAGGTTATTCGATAGATAGGTTTAATTAAAGAGCTTATTTTGATTAAATGAATGCTATCTAAGGGAAAAACCTAGGGTTAATAGAGTTTATGGTTAGTTTATGATCAACAATTTCTAAGAGAGGTATGAAAACATTATTATAATGACATATGTTTAATTGTATGTAGGATGAGATTGAGCTAAGAACTGGATTCTAAACGCATTAATCACTTTCATAATTTTTGACTGTTTTCTTTAATTTGCTTTCATTAATTTAATTTTACTTTGTTTTCTTAATTACATCAAACCAAACCACACTTCATATCCTAAACATCAATTCTTCTCATTAGAAAATCTTTACACACTCTCTCTGTGGATATTGTCCCTACTCACTATTGCTATAAAACTAGTTGTGCAAAGTTAGGTTTATTTTATGGTGCATTCACGATGCATCAACAAAAATCCATGTATATATTTAAATATTGCATGTTTTAGAGATGATGCCATAGATCTACTTGGGTTATAACTACCTTCCTTATTGATCGTTCTCTAGAATTGGCAAGGAGGCATCCTATATAACAAGTCTATCCGTAGGGCTAAGTAAGCTACCATTACCGTGCATAATGTCCTTTCTCCACAACAAATAAGGAGAGCACTATAAGCATTAACTCCCATTCTGAGGGCTCCATGATCTTGAAAAATTGCGAACATGTTCCAACATTGATAAGGTCCCAAACTTCCTGGACCAAACTGACCTACCCTAATGATTCCTAGTTAATGTTGAGGCCTATTACAAACATCATCCTCTTGAGTCCTAGATACTACTCCTCATGTGTCGTAGCATTAAAGAGTAACATTTGAGTTTGCTCTAGTGACTGATATGTGCGAGCTCCCCTTAAGTCGCTAAAATGCCCTTCCCATTGTTGTCGCTTCCTTGGTGCCCCTTTTGTACATCACAATTTCGTAATTGTGCTTGAAACTTTAAATAAATTTAAGAAAATTGAAAATAAATTACAAAAATAATCATTAGCCGACACTTAATTTTTATGCTCACTAAATTGATAAACATAAAAACAAACTAGAAAAAGTAAAATTAAACATATAGCAAAATCACAAACAAATAATCTAATGGAAACAAACAATTAAATAAATAAAATGAAATAAAATAATTATTAATCACAGAATTGAAATTAATAACATTCTAGTTAACCATTAAAATTAGTCTAGTTAATCAATTACAAAATTAAAGTTAATGTGACAAATTACTAAAAATTAGCAAAAATAAACATTGAATTAAACAAGAAAAACAAATTCAATTAACTATAAAAACAACTAATTAATTCTAATTGCACACAAAATCATGACGATTCAATAATTAGTGAGAAAATGTGTGATCCAAATTGAAATCTCTTCCAATTTTCATGCAATTCATCAAATTAAATCAATAAATCATATAGATAAGGATAACACTCAACTATTAAATCACAATTAACCAAAAAATCATACAAATTTATAAAAATCACCAAACCCTAGACATAGCATTTTTTGGGTATGAAAATCCCTAAAAATTGCAAAATACCTAATTATTCATGCATAAACAAGTGAAATAGATGTGAATACTTACTTAGGTATCATGAATTGGCAAGAAAAATGCAAAAAAATTAGGTTAGAGAGGGAGAGTGGAGATGGAGAGGGTAGAGAGAGAGAAAAATGAAAAGAATGAAAGAGGTAGGGCAATTAAAGGTTGTCATGGATTTACACCATCTAGTACACAGTCGTGTAGCTAACTGTGTAATTCATAGACTCTTTAAAATCTAAGACAGGCATATGAGTGATTGCAGACTTACATAGTTATATATCTAATCGTGTAAGTTAATATGGGCATGTTTGAAGAGCATGTAAGCCGACACAGGCATGTTTAATGGAGTTACTGTAAATGTGTGCAATACAAAAAATAGTTTGACAAATTTAAAAATTTTGCATTAAAATTTACTAAACTTTACCATGCATACCTAATGATATGTGTTTAATTTTTGATACATTTAATCATTTACACTTAGCTATTAATAATACGAAAATGCTTAAGATACTCATTTTTATTATGATCTTAGATACAATTTGGAAGCAAAGAAATTAAAGTGAGTCGAAAGCATAACATTGGGGCCATTTTTTGAAGATTAATTTTGGCTTCTCTTCATTGAGCACGAAGAAAAAAAAAGACAAGAAGAAGAATTAAAATTTCTTGTTGGAAAAATAAAGAAAAATATCAATAGCAGCTGAAGAAGAAAACGACAACATATGAGGAGAAAGCCATGAGCAAAATGACAGCACTAATCTTCAAAATGTAGTCTGCATGTTACGCAGACAGTGTCTGCATTTAATGCGTTAAACAAAGACATTTGGCTAAAGAGAAGTTACGAAAAGGTTTTAGGAATGAACTGTATATGGTGGACCAAAAACCCTAAAGTTAAATGGTCCCATCAATAAAACAGTGAGAGAGCATAAAGAGATAGGGGAGGCACGGCTTGCTGGGCAGCTTGCAAGAGGAGCTACGAGAGAGGTTAGGCGATAGAGAAGAAAAGATGAGTTGCATGATTAATAGGGTAGTCCAACACCTTTAATTGTCAAATCAATGAATAGGAGTGTGAAGAAGAGAAGCTTGTTTCCATGAGTGGAAGAACAAGGGTGTCTTTGGTAGGGATATTAATAGGGGTTAAAGTATTTTTCCAGGAGAGACCTATAGAAGACTAAACGTCCCGACATTGGTTCAGAGGTGGCATTGATGCCGATGACCGGGGATAAGTGTATTTCTTTGTTTTTGTTGTTTCTTTCTCTTATTAGGAATTGATTATGTTATCTTGTATTTATTGAATTGGGATTGTGAAAAGATGATTTTAATGTGTTCATTGAATTATCTAATTGCATACCCATTGCTATAATTTTGATATAATTTGTAATTATTATGTTGAAATTCATGTGTAGCGACTAATGATTCGTAATCATTAGGGATAACATGATCTAGGTTAAATGATCCATCGTATGTGATTGTTGCCTCAACTAATCTATTTTCCTAATTCGTAATGCTACTTCCTTATTAAATTTGGAGTTTGGATCCTAGGTTATTCAGTGGTTAGGTTTAATTAATGATCATATCTTGATTAAACAAAACCTAAGGAAAAACTCGAGTTAATTATTAACTTAAAATTAATAGTTGCTAGGAGATGTTTGAGAATAACAAATCGTTAAAATATGTTTAATTAAGGTGTAGGTCGAGATTGAACCAAAGAATTGGATCCTTACCGAATTCCCCACTTTTTTATTTTTCGCATGTTTTCTTTAATTTGTTTTCATTAGGCTTATTTATTTTATTTTTATTAAATCCAAAACTCCCCCCCCCCCCAAATAACTAAACATCAATTAATTTCATTTCATAAGCTAATTGAACACTCCCTGTGGGATCGACCTAGACTTACCACTGCTACAGTAGTAATCTAGTTATTTTATTTTGACTAACATTACGACATGTTGTCACCTTAACATGATAAATATCCACAATCTCTTCAGGGTGCTGAATTTCCTAAGCTAACACACATCAAAACTTAATAAAATCCTTTATTAACATCAAAATAGAAACAAAATGAAATGGAATTTAAAAATAAAAACTAACTTAGTTCTTAGGTTGCCTCTCAAGTAGCACTTGTTTAACATTATTAGCTAAACGTACCTTTAATGCTTATGGAGGCTTATAAAAATTGGGTTTTAATAATCTTATAGTTAGTTCCATAACCTCTAAGTAAGCTACTTGTTGTTACTTATTGTCGCATTTTTTGTTTAGTTAATTACCTTAAACTTGTAAAAGTTTTAGTGGACGTTTAATGGTGGAGTCCTGCAAAATATCCAAAAATGAATCTTGACATTACTCACTAGATTCATTATCATCATTAAGCTTAAGGGAGGATTCATGACATTATACATTTTAAATTCAAACTCTTCATCCCCTACCATTAATATTAATTTGCCCCTTCACCAAAATTGATAATTGACTTAGCAGTCACCAAAAAGGGTTAACCAAGGACTAGAGTGTAATATCTTGCCTCCTAAAATTGTTAGGAGATTAAACTGTTAAATTAAGTCATATGAGTTATTTCATTTAAGAATTAACGAGGTACATTTCATTCAAATTCATAATATTCATAGACACATATAAATCATGATTTAGAAAACATTGTAAGATAGTATATGCACTCAATTGATATATTTCGGGGTATGCAACAAAAATGAATGTGATATAAATGTGAATTCCCAATATTTTACATTTTGATTTACAAATAACATAAAGTGATAGATTATAATTAGTGAATTAGGAATTTATCATTACAATTGAGTAATTGATGAGGTAATATGTGTATCTAGTCTAAGAAAAATGTTAAAGAGCATGATAAATTGATACATGGGAATTTAGGTTGATTAGGCCTATGGAATGATGACGTGTGGCATTGTAAATAAGTGGCAAATGACTTAGTTAATTGGATAACAAGTCGTTTGAGTATATGAGGGACAAGTGCCCCTTTAAATTTGTGACAAATGGCACTTTAGACTTGTGACACATGGAGCTTTAGAATGGTGACATATGCAGCTTTACATATGATGACATATGTAGCCTTATAATTGGTGACATGTGTAGCCTTAAAAATAGTGACATATAGAGGCTTAAATGAGTGACATGTTGAGCATAAAGTAAGTGACACATGGACTAATAAAAGGATAACATATGCGTCCATAGAAGGGTGACACTTGGACCAATAGAATAGTGATATATGGACCAATAGAAGGATAACATATTTACCAATAGAAGAGTGACATATGGACTAATGGAATGGTAACACATGGATTAATTGACCTTCTTGAATTTTCTAGATAAAATGGATGAAAAAGGTAATAGAAGTGAGAGTGGAGGGTCTACCATAAGGTTAAAAGAGAAAGAAAAATGAAAATGAGAAGAGAAGGAAAGAAAAAAAAGGAAGAGAAGAGGATAAAGAAATAAGTTATCAAGGTAAGTTAAATGTATTCTCTATTTATATATTCTATGTTAATATTTATTAATATTTAATTTCCATTTTTTAACTATACTGTAATCAATATAATGATATATGGTAATTAATATAATGAAATATGAATGTATAGATAATAGATAAATTTTCTCATATCTTATTTATCATATTATTCTATTTAATCATATTATTCTATTTATTATATAGAATTTCTATAATACATAGAGTTTAATATATATTTTATATTTAATATGTATAATTTATATAATTATATTTATCCATGGGCACACTCAACACCATTTATGATCATGACATTCTACAAATTTGCATATCATTTCATTTCTCTACAACTAAAAGTTGCGTGCAAAATCTTGAATCAAAGGACTTTTTAAGGTTGTAATGTGGGCAAAGGTAAGGTGAGATGTATTTGAGTAAAGTAGTATGAAAGCCATTAAAGCTACCGAAACAAGAAAGACACTCAATATACCATCAAGTGCAAAAACCAACATTCACTCACAATTTTGTACATCAAATATGATGAATGCAAAAACTACATTTCTTAAGTCAAATTCAAGCTCTCTCACATCAAATTACAAGAAGCACAAATCACTCATAAAAGTTAATTGTAAATAAAAATTTGTAATTGTAGGGAATGACCATTGAAAGCAACATCAACCTCATATCCAACATACTTAAGTAACTCATTTAATACAACTTTAGGAGGAAAGACTAATCATATATAACTTTGCATCACATATGCAATTCCTTCTTAATAATTTTATTTAAACATTTTTCTTTTCTTTTCTTTTCTTTTCTCTTTTTCTTTTTTTATACATTGAAAGAAGTTACATTAGCATGAGAATTTATAACATGTCATTTTGACAAATATAACCAAACCATATGTATGCACACCCCCACATTTAGATTTTTGTACAATCACCATCATCAATAATCAACAAATGTTCCACTAGCTTGAGGGCTTAGGTTGGACATTTGGTTCAGTTTAAGGCATGTAATGTAGTTTATTCAAAAGGAAAGTCCAATAAAGTTCAAAAGGGTTAATAAAAGAAATTTTATATCAATGTGTAAGCTATTGGATAATGTAGCTTGTAAAAACAAAATTGCCTAATCATTTTCCTAATAATGCATATGCTAAAAATGTGGTCTTGAATAGAAAATGAAAGCAAAATCAGGATGTTCATGTCATGAAGGTCACACATACACAAAAGACAATGAGACTGTTATGGATGTGTCAGTCTAATAAGGTTCAAAATCTCACAGGTTTTGTCTACCACTAGTCACTACTCTTCTAAAGATAATGCATATTAACCAATCATAAGAATAAAAATACATGCTAAAGTTTCCACAGAATTCTCTAGCCAATTCATTCTTTAATCATGATTATATAGCCTTAAAAGTAATTGAAAATGAGAAAATTGTCAATTTTCTCATTTTGATTTGAAAATCGCCAAAGAAGCCACATAAACAACAATTAAGCTAAAAAAACATGCATAAAAACTAAGATCCTAACCCCCACATTTAAAACTTACATTGTACCCAATGTAACATTAAATGTAACAAATAGAGCATGTAAAAAAATTAGGAAATGCTAAAATGTAAATAGAAAAAAATTAACTTTATTTAAGTTGCCTCCCAAGCAGTGCCTTTGTTTACCATCATTGGCCTGAGTCCATATTCCTCAGTCTTCTTAATGAGGGTTTTAACCCTATCATTTCCACATCCTCCACTTGGAATCCTTCATAGAAGGGTTTCAATCGATGACCATTGACTTTGAATTTATTATTTGTTTGTAAACTGTCAATTTCAACTACACCATGTGAAAACACATTAGTTTCAGAAAAAGGTCCAATCCAATGGGAACTCAATTTACCTAGGAAAAGCTTAAGTCATCAATGGTAGAGAAGAATTTTTCAAAATTCTTCCTAGCAATAATCTTATCATGAAATTGTTTCGTCTTTTCCTTGTAAATTTCTGTATTCTCATAATATTCAAGCCTAAACTCTTCCAATTCTTACAATTGCAGTTTTCGTTGTTCACCTGCGACGTCCATCTTGATATTGCATTGCTTAATAGCCTAAAAGGCATTACGTTTAATTTCCACTAGAAGATGACACAAATTTTCGTAAATTATTCAGTATGGAGACATGGCAGTTGGTTTCTTATATGTGGCCTTATATGCCCAAAGAGCATCATCAAGTCATTGGCTCCAATCTTTATGATTTGGGCTCACCATTTTCTCAATGATTAACCTGATTTCTCTATTTGACACCTCTGTTTTCCCATTCGTTTGTGGATGATAGGTTGTAGACACCTTATGAGTGACATGGTACTTCTTTAAAAGGTTTCCCACCAATCGATTGCAAAAATGAGTACCCTTGTTGCTAATCAATGCTTGTAAAGTTCCAAACTTAGCAAAAATGTTATACTTGACAAATTTTGCAACAAATTTAGAATCATTAGTCTACGTGGCTTTAGCTTCCGCCCATTTAGAAACATAGTACATAGCCAACAAAATGTAAAAAAAACAAAAGAAGAAGAAAATGGTCTCTAAAATCAATGCCCTATTCATAAAAAATTTCACATGAAAGAATTGGAGATGAAGGAATTTGATCTCAATGGCATAATTTACCTTCTTTCTGGCATTGATCATATGCTTTGCAGAATATACAGGAATCTTGAAATATATTTTGTCAATAAAAACCACATTCAAGTGTTTTTCCTAGTAGTTTTATTAGGCCCAAAATGACCACCACAGGTATATGAATGGAAATTTTTCAAAATTGATTCATATTTATGTTCAGACACACATCTCCTAATCACTTGGTCAGAACAACACTTCCACAGTTGAGGATCATCCTGAATATAATATTTAGACTCACTCTCTATTTTGTTTTGTTTAGCTTTACTCAAATTAATAGGTATCTCATGGTTCACTAGATAGTTCAAAACATCAGCATACCATGGAACCTTACCTTGAAATTGCTCATCTGGTGACAACTCTTGCAATGGTACTGAATCCTCTTCCTTCACAACTCAACTCAAGTGGTCCATGATTGAATTCTCTACACCTTTCTTATCTTTTATCTCCAATTCAAACTCTTAGAGCAGGAGAATCCATCTAATAAGCCTTGGCTTCACTTCCTTCTTCGATAAAAGATACCTTAATGTTGCATGATCAGAATATAAAATCACTTTTGAACCAAGCAAGTAAGGTCTAAATTTATCTAAAGCAAACATAATAGCTAAAAGCTATTTTTTATGGTGGAGAAGTTACACTGTGCTGGATTGAGAGTTCTTAAAGCATAGTAAATGGCGTGAGTCATTTTGCCATATTTTTGACTAAGAATGACACCCACAGCAAAATTGCTTACATTGCATATGATTTCAAATGGTTAACTCTAGTTAGTTGGTATGATTGGCATCAAATTCAAAAGCTCTCTCAACTTATCAAATGCTTGCTTACATCTCTTATCAAACTCAAATGGTATGTCCTTTTGTAACAATGATGGAGACTTCTTGAGATCTTACTAAAGTCCTTGATAAACCTGCGATAAAAACCTGCATGTCCAAGAAAAGAATGAACCTCCTTTACATTATTGGACTAGGGTAATTTTCGTAAAATTTCTTCCTTAGCTTTATCGACCTCAATACCTCTAGATGAGATTATACATCCCAAAACTATTACTTGATCAACCATAAAATGACATTTTTCAGAATTTAGAGCAAGACTAGTTTCGATGAATTGTTCAAGTACATAATTCAGATTATCCAAGCATGCATCAAATGAATCCCCATAGATATTAAAATCATCCATAAAGACGTAAACAACATACTCAAAGAAAATACTTACCATGCATCTTTGAAAGCTGGTTAGGGCATTGTAGAGTCCCAATGACATCCTTTTATAGTGAAATGTACGAAATGGGCATGTGAAGGTTGTTTTCTCCTAATCCTCTAGAGCAATCATGATTTGGTTGTAACTTGAATACCCATCAGGAAAATAGTTGCGAGATCGCCCCCCAAGTCATTAAAACATCTGATAGATGAATGCGGGTGGAAGGTGATCCTTGTGAGTAGCAACATTTAACTTCTTGTAATCGATGCATAATCGCCATCCATTTTGAATTCTTGTAAGGAGAAACTCATTATTCTCATTTTTCACCACTGTAATCCATGTCTTCTTCAATACCACTCAGACTTGACTTACCCATTACTATTCGAAATTGGGTATAGTATACCAACATCAACAAGATCTCTGTCTTTACCACTTCCCTCATTAGAGGATTCATTCTTCTTTGTGATTCTCTTAATGACTTGGATACTTCTTCCAAAAGAATTCAGTGCATACATGTTAAAGGGCTAATACCCTTGATATCGACTATGGTCCACCCTATAGTTGTGATGTGATCCTTAAACACTCAAATGAGCTTTTCTTCTTGAAGCTTGGTTAAGTTCCTAGCTTTGACTACGGAAAGTGTTTCTCTTTCTCCTAAAAATACATATTTCAAATGCTTTGGTAATTGCTTTAGTTCAATTGTAGGAGCCTACATAACCGAAGGTAGAGATTTTGTATTAGATACTGGTAGTTTAATATTTGGAATTACATACCTTCTTAGTATTGTTTGCAATGATTGCAAAGCTAGCATAATTTCTTCCATTTCATCTATAATGAACAAGTTAGAACTTTGCAAAGTGTTTGCCTTTAAATTCATATAAAGAATTACATCTAACTCATCTTTACCATCCATATCAAAAACTTGTTGAGACAAACAATCAATGATATAAATTGACAAAACAAAATGAACATTACTAGGGTACCTTATAGCTTAAAAAATGTTAAAGCAAACAATTTCGGTGTCAAACTATAGTTAATGTTCCTACATCCATGTCAATCTTTGTCTTTGATGTTTTTAAAAATGGTTGGCCTAGAAGGATTGCTGCAGAATTAGATGAAGGTCCTCCCTCTATGTTCAACACATAAAATTCAGCTGGGAAAACCAATTCGTTATCTTACACTAAGACATCCTCTACAACCCCTTCATGATAAGTGCTAGATCCATCAACCAATTGAATTACAACAAGTGTTTCTTTCAATAATCCCAAATTCAATGAAGTATAAATGGAATATGGAATGACATTAATTGAAGTTCCTAAATATAACATTACTTTTTTAATCATAGTATCACCGATTTTGCAAGGAATTGTAAACATACCTGGATCCTTAAACTTTTGGGAAGTTTTATTTGAATGATAGAAAACACAGTTTCCCCCATGCTACTTTCTCGTTTCCCTTCAATTTCCTTTTGGACATGCATAACTCCTTAATAAATTTGGCATATCGAGAAACTTGCTTTATGAAATCAATTAAAGGTATGTTCACCTCTACATCTTTGAAAATATCCAAAATCTCCTTATCTTGCTCCTCTTTCTTTGATTTAGCAAATCTGCTAGGAAAAGGAGGCAAAGTTTTAGTAAAATTTTTAACCACAGGAGATTTAGAATTTACCTTATTTCCCTTTTCAGCTTCTTTTGGAGACACTTCAAGTTGGCTTTTAGATTCTTCATCATTGCCAACAACAGGAGTCTTATGTGGTGCTTCTATTTCTTTACCACTTCTCAGGGTGATAGCACTTGCATTTTTTTTTGGGTTTACAATTGTTTAAGCAAGAAGCATACCCTAATTTTGATTCTCTAACCGGTTTACAATAGTAGCTATATGACTCAATTGGTTCTCTAGAGTTTGAATGCTAGCACTTGTTTGTTGTTAAAATTGTATGCTATTGTGAGCCAAAGTTTTCATCATTTCTTCCAATAAAGGTCTAGAGCTCGATGGCAAAGCTCGATGGTTGAGCTTATCTTTGATATGGTTATTGGTAGCAGCATTGTTATTGTCCTTGTTGCCCATAAGTTTTGAAGGGAGGATTCTTCCATCTTGAGTTTTGTGCATAGGGGTAGCTAGGGTTCCTTTGTGGTTGGCCCAGAAAATTGCCAAAAGCATTCACTTATTCCTACAAGGTTGGACATATATTAGTTGGATGTTCTACCATTATGCAAATTCCACATAACTTGACTTGTTGGGCACCATTTGTAGTCATTTTTTTCACTAAAGATATTAACCAGCTATCTGTTGCCCTAATGTAGCAGTAGTAGCTTCACTGACTTTCAATTGTCAGGGGTCCTATCGAATGTTGAATTGTTGAGAGTTAACAGCTGTGTTGGAAATTAGATTTCTGGCTTCAATAGGGGCCTTGTTGATCGCGGCTCTGTCGATTCAATCTTACGATCGATCCTTGGAAACCGGTCAAATATATAAAAGTTCCAAGATTGCGGTATAAGATGCAATTCTTGGGTCGTCTCACTTAATTGGAACCAAACGAAAAAGGTCTAAGCTAGCCTATATGTCAAAAATTGCAATGAAAGTTGA
>JAOSBN010000178.1:29711283-29730713 GCA_027563595.1 Erythroxylum suave
TGCTTTTCATTCTGTCTTATTTTGTTTGTCATCAAAATCTCTTTATACGTGAAGTCAAAATTCTGACTTAACAAATACTGCCTGTGATAGACCCTGTATAGGAACCTTATATTATTTCCGAATTTTTGAGGATCTTAGAGTCTGAATTAGTGGAAGTATTAAACATGAAAAATGATTAATGATGTATTATTAACGTTTTTGTTAAAATTTTTGGTTATGAGGTGTCTTCATAATGATTTAGCAAAGATTTCTGGGTCATAATGATCACACAAAACTGACCTGAAAACAGAGGTCGAAAAGCCATAAAATTGGAATTCGCTAACCATCCAACATGCTTCTTTTATTTGTAGATTGCAACACCAAATGATTAGGCACTTCCCTATGATGCTTCTAGGATTGAATGAAGCTTGAATTGAACTTAGAATGATGCTTATATAAGTGATTAAAGGAGTGACATGTTTAGGGTGATGATTTAGGTTATAATGTAAGAATGGATTGTTAAATATTAAGTGTTCAAATATGGAATTTTGAAATGTTATAGAAATGAAGTTGAACCTATGATGGTTACTGTGATTTCATTAAGATAAATGATGAATATTAAGTAAAGATGAATACGAATTGAGTATTGTAAGATCATAAAATGCTAGAATACCATTGATGGATGATTGAATTATAAGAGTAGATTAACCAAGTTCTTTGATCTATGAACCTAAGCGTAAGCTTGACATACACAAATGATATTGTAAAGGGTCAAGTCACGTGATTAAGTATAAATACCCGAGATAGTCAATTAAGTATGCATTGAACATGACACATATGCATGTTCATGGATGAATAATTATATGATAGACTAACTTAGTAATATGTGAATTGTGTGTGTATTGCGTGACAATAGAAGCATAAATACATTGACAACATCTAGACAATGTCGGATCATCAAGACAATAGTTGACTGGAGCATATTGTGAGTTAACCTAGATGTGTCAACTTAGTTATATGAGTTTTAATGTTTGAGTTATATGTGTAGTGAGTTGATTTAGATGTATCTCCCTATGCTTGAATTGCTCTTATTTAATTTTTACATAATGAACTATTATTGGTTTGATTGTGACAATTCCAGACATCAATCATCTAAGGAGATCATTATTTGGAAATATATTGGAAGTGCTCATTGTATGTTAATTTGACTAAACAAGTGGTACTTAACATTATTGTTAAATGTCGGACAAAGGTCCGTTGATAAATGCAAATGTTAATGTGAATGGAATAAGTGATGCTCAACTAAATGTTGAATGTCAGACTCTGATCTTATGATTTTGATAAACGACTGTGCTTACTGAATAAAAGAAATTGATAGCACATTATGTGAGATGATGCATTTCATGACATTGTTATGCATGATCAGATAAAGGAGTTGAGACCAAAGCGGCCCGTATAAAAGGAGCTTAAAGCTCAAAATATGCGCAAGAGTCATAGGATCAGTTATAAATAAGCCTAGTATCTACAAGGGATATGGGTCAGTGTCTAAAATAAGCCCAGTTTCTACAAAAGATATAGGTTGGAAAACAAAAGGGGATAGTAAAAGTGTTGTATCGATCATGTGATTGAATATTCATTACATAGGTATAGGAGATCTTACATGGTTTGGGAAGTTAGACCAAGATTCAATGAATTCATATTCGTGGTTATATTATTGAATATGACATCAGTCTTAAGCTATGGTTGTACACATTTGAATTGATGTAAATGTGAATACATTTTTGTAGATTTGACTGAGAAAACTAGAGATGTAGGTGGAAATGATAAGATTTAAAGTGTACAACGAAAGTTGAAAGAAAACCAAAATTTCTATTATTTTGAGAGGTTAAGATTGGAATTGAAATGGTTATTTGACTATCGCGTTAAGAGCTTATGATTTAGTATAAGGTTATATCAATGGATCTGATATCAGAATTTTATAATGGTTATATATCATATATTTTGGAATTTCTATAGGACATACTTATATAAGATGAAATAAATGATTACTAGGAGATGAAATAAATGATAGTAATACATGTAGAAACACTCAAGGTTAAGTTGCCAGTTATTATGAGTGTACATCTAAAAATGTGGTCACCTTCATAAATGATGCTACTGAGCACATATGTATTACATGTTTGAATATTGTATAGGGAGTGATCTATGATATATTGAATGCTCTTAAGAACTAGTCCCAAAAAAAATCTGAGATGAATTAGAGTAGCGCAGTGGAAGCGTGAATTTATATGGACATATTGAAATGACAACTACTAAGGATTGGTAACTTTTATATAGTTATGGGATAGCCAATTGTTATCTAGAATCAATTGAGATCAAGGTATCATCAGCCTAAGATATCAATTGGTGGCCTTTTGAAAATAAATCTTTAGATAAGATGTAATGGTCTTATACATACTAAGGCATATGAGTAAATGTGCATGCTTACTGCATCACCGAGCATTAGCATATAGAATATTATGATTATGTAAGATATGAGAGAAACTGATTTTGTTGAAATATTATGAATGGTTGAAAAGTAATGAAGAATATTGTTGACTAAGAAAGATTTCATGAACAATACATGTAATTTTGGAGAGAAACCTTCTTTTATAAAGACTTTCATCAAATTATATCATGTAGACCAAATCTTGCATTTTTAGGAATTGGTCAATATTGAATGGATCAATGGTGAATATTAGAGTCGGATAATTATAATACTCAGGGATGAGGAGTTGAACGTAATATAGAGATTGTATTTTTTTGTTGTTGTTGTAAAGTATTCGAATTACGTTACTGAGTCCTTGAATTTGAGATGATGTTATTGTTATCGCTTGAAAGACTTGAAAACCTTGTATAGAGGATCAGACATATTAATGGTTGTTGATTTTTACAAGTTAAGTTGTTGGTCGATTCGAAATCTAAAACTGAGAAAAGCTGGAAAATATTTACATTATATGTCATGCGAAATGGATTACTAGAAATGAAACAGATATGATCTATGATTTTGCCGAATTAGAAATATGAGTTACGAACATTAATATATTGTCTTGTTTGGTGCTATTGTTAGATATTGATTGTTTTGTATCAATGGATATGTCATACCTTTACATGTGATGATCAATTATATCTACCTGCTCTAGATGATTGGAGACTAGAATTGAGATACTTCCCATACTTTATATTATGAAATATTTAATGATCACAGATGTAATTGAGGTAGCTTATATCATAAGAATCAAGGTATGAAAAATGGAATGTAGTTATATCGAAATTGCATCCTAAAAACATTTACGTTAGATTTGCAATATATATATATATATATTACTTTTCTTATAATTGACTGTTCTATGATAGAATTTGGTGGACACTTGCAAAATTTAATTTGAGAATTGCAAAATATAGCTTGAAGTTTAATTTTGAAGAAGAGAATAAGTCCAGAATGTGTGGTTACCATATGTGTAGTAGAACTTTTGAAAATGTTGGCAATGACATAGAAGAAGAGAATATGATTATGAAATTAAGTGGTAGAAGATGTCAAACACCGTTGTATAAGGATGAAAAGGGCCTGAGGAATATTAATGACCCATAATTGATTCAAGATAAGGTTGATAAGGTGAAAATGATCTGTAATGGGATTAAGGTAGCTTAGGACTGACAAAAAATAGTTACACAGAATAGCATTTGTTATCCACACCCACAAAAAATGTGCAGGCTTAACACAAAAAGGAAACTTAACAGTCATAAATAAGAAATAAAACATGGCAGCATGACTAATTGGTATTGGTGAGCATTTGTATTGGTTGTAGTGATGAATAGTACAAAATTGTAATTATATTGATAATTTGTATGAATGAGTATTGAATATCAATATTTGGCTTATAAATGTGCATTTTCGTTATATGGATAACATATTGAGGCATTTCTTACCAACTCGAAAAGTTGAGATCACGAGTATTTTGAGTTATATGACCTAATAAAAATAGTCAGTTATTAGACTATATAGTTGAGGATTCGAGTAATTCCTTTAGTAAAAGTTATTAGAGAAATCATTTGAGAGAAGAAGATATTTAAGAGACTAAGGAAAACATAAGACAACATTATCCCCATATGTTTGATCACTCAAGTAAGATTTCGAGGACGAAATTTCTTAAGGGGGAGAGTTGTAATATCCCTCCTCCTAAAATTGTTAAGAGATTAAAATGTTAGATTAAGTCACATAAGTTATTTCATTTAAGAATTTACGAGGTATATTTCATCCACGTGCATAACATTTGTATACACATATAAATCATGATTTAGAAAACATTGCAAGATAGTATATGCACTCAATTAACATATTTCAATGTATGGAACAAAAATGAATGTGATATAAATGTGTATTCCTAATGTTTTGCATTTTGATTTACCAATAAAATGAATTAATAGATTATATTTAGTGAATTAGGAATTTGTTGTTACTATTGAGTAATTGATGAGGAGATATATGCATCTAGCCTAAGAAAAATGTTAAAGAGCAAGACAAATTGATAATAGGAATTTAAGTTGATTAGTCCTATGAAATGATGACATGTTGATAAACGTGCATTAGGTTATGTTTTTATAGGAATTTGGCATGTGTTTAGGATTCATTTTATATGTTTTCATTAAGTTTGATTTCCATTATTGTTCTTATGTGTTCGATGCTAATTGAGGGTAAGAATTGACTATTTTTCTGTAAGAAAGAAGAGGGAGCAACTTGGAGGTTAAACATAAGATCAAAGAAGAGAAGACAAAGAGAGTGGTTTTTTGCCCAATTCCCACATTTGTGGGAATCATGCAAATTCCCACTAGACGAGGGAATTACAGAAGAAATGAAGAGTGTTTGTCACCAATTCCCATGCTCATAGGAACCAGGCAAATTCCCATGAATGTGGGAATTGTAATCTGAGGCAATCTGAGAGGCTTTATTAGACCTAGTTTTGGACTATTTAAGCATCATTAAGCCTACATCATCAAGGGAGACAACACCCACCTATATAAACACCATCTTTGAGTGAAGAACACATGTTTGGAGCATTAAGGAAGGGTTGAAGACAAGGATCATCATCAAGATTTGGCAAAATAACCCATCAATACTAAAATTCCAGATTTTGGCAAAGAAGAGAAGGAGACTTTCTATTCTATGTTATGTCATTATAATCTCTTCTATTCTTTGTAAAAATAGTTTATTTGATTGTTGATCATGGACACCATGTTAGGCTGATTTCATTATAGGGATTGCTTCAAAACTATTTTGTTAGAACTTCTATTTTATTGAATTAAATGTAATTGTCTTTGTTAATTGTTGTTCTTAATTGTCATCTTGCAACAAATCAAGAGAGTGAGTGAGATGAGATTTACGTAGGATTGTACAACAAGAGTTAGTGACATATAGACTAGCAATCATCATGTTAATTGAATAGTTAGAAGAGAGATCTCAACCAGTTAATTAATCACCTATAGGATAGTTTAATAAATAGTTGAATTAGTTGAGTCATTGGGTAGGTTGAGAGATCATCCAATTGATTTCAATTAATTCGATTAGGGACAAATAGTTACACCTTGAGAGAGAGTAAATAATACTTTCAAAAATTTAGGGTGAGACATAATTCAATCAATAAAATAGGAGGGAGACAAAATAAGGAAAAAGTAATCTCTAGTATTTCGATTCTTGAATTCAAATTTTTTGCAATTTCGATATTGTCCATAGTTTGCATTAGTCTTTTAATTTTAATTTTAATTTAATTTTCCAAATTATTTTCATTAAACAATTTTGTTTCTTAAACAAAGCTGTTTCTAAATTAGGTAGTGTCTAGGCATCAATCCATATAGGATTGATATCCACTCTATTTAACTACAAGTCACAACCCGTTCACTTGTAGTTTGTGAGCGTAAAACAAGTAGATAGGTTTTACCATCAACAAGTTTTTGGTGCCGTTGCCAGGGATTGATTTTTGAGATTGTGTTTCATTCAGATTACTTTGATTTAAGAGTTTTTTTATACTTTTCCTTATGTATTTATAGGTGCATGAACACAAGAAGCACATGAAGGATGAAATAAGTGATAGAAGACAAATTTCACGACTTTAAGAAGCATGAAAGAGAGCATCAAAATTTTTCGAATCTAGATATGGCTAAAGAAGGAGAGCTAGGAGGACCAAAGTGAATGTTGATGGACTTCATGAGGCCAGGACTTAGTCCTCAAGGAGTGGCGAGACCGGTAGTCCAGGCGAATAATTTTGAGATAAAGTTGGCACTACTCAACATTCTATAAAATAGTGTGTAGTTCTATGGGCTATCCAACGAGGATTCGAATGCACACATTGCAAACTTCTTAGAGATTTGTGACACGTTCAGATTCAACAAAATGTCTGATGATACTGTGAAGTTAAGACTATTTTCATTTACATTGAAGGATCGGGCTAAAGTGTGGTACAATTCCTTGAATTTAGGCTAGATCACAACATGAGAGTAGCTCACCTAAGCATTCCTCACCAAGTACTTCCCATTGACAAAGACGGTAAGGATTATTAAGGAGATAACAAATTTTCAGCTGAGCGACGGAGAATCTCTCTATGAAGCTTCAAAGAGATTTAAGGAATTTCAAGGAAGCTACCCACATCATAACCTCCTGAATGAGTTTATGCTTTAAACGTTCTATAATGGAGTGAATTTGAGCACAAGAGGGACAATTGATACTGCCGTCAAAGGTTCATTGATGAGGAAGATGGTGAAAGGAGCATATAATTTGTTAGAAGAGTTAGTAAGCAACAACTGCATGTGGTCGAGTGAGTGGAGCAGACAAGGCCAAAAGGAGCAAAAAGGTATGATATGTATTGATTCAATTATTTCCTTGTAGGCCCAGATCACAACACTTATGAAGTAGTTGAACAATATGCAAGGAGCATCTACCTCATCCGTGAAGGTGATAAAAGTGCAATGTGAGTTGTGTTGGGAGAGTAATCACAGGTTAACAGAGTGTTTCCTAATGGGAGCTGGTGGAACCAAACAGGCAAGTTATCTAGGCCAACCACAGTAAGGTAATAATCCCTATTCAAATACATATAATCCACGTTGGGAAAACCACCTGAACTTTTCTTGGAGTAACAATATTGTTGGACCCCGTTTCTGGAGCCCAACTATCCGGATGTTATAAAACGTGAGCTTGTGTATTACCTTGTAGGGTTATTTCCATGAAATTATCCATCATCGATTCATCTTTATTCTTACAAAATCCCAAAAGTTTCCTATTATACAAATCAAGATATGCTTAAAAGACAAAGTATGCTCATAACTAAGTCATGTGGGGAGAGTATGCTCACAACTCTGAGAGTTGTGTGGGGAGAGTAATCACAACTTAGCAGAGTGTTTCCTAAAGGAGCTAGTGGAACCAAACAAGTAAGTTATCTAGGCCAATCATAGTGAGGTAATAATCCGTATTCAAATACATATAATCTGGGTTGGAAAAACCACCTGAACTTTTCTTGGAGTAATAATACTACTGGACCCCGTTTCTAGAGCCCAACTATCCAGATGTCATAAAACATGAGCTTGTGTATTACCTTGTAAGGTTATTTCCATGAACTATCATTATCCATCATCAGTTCATCTTTATTCTTATAACATCCCAAAAGTTTCCTATTACATAGATCAAGATATGTTTAAAAGCCAAGTATGCTCATAACTAAGTCAGCTCCTCCAATCAATTCCCTCACTTTCTTTCCATTAATCTTTTTCAAATCAACACCAAAGGCTACCAATTTTTCTGGAGGGATAGAAAAATGGGTTAGTAATCTATTGGTTCAATAATCAGTTCATTTGGTGGTCAAACAATGAAGTTATGCCTAAAAGAGTCAACCACGATTATGTCTTAAATCATATTGTACCTATCTTGGGACAATTAGCATAACTTTCACTAGAGATATCGGATTGTGGTTGTTTTATGACAGTTTCGAAAAGGACTTCCAGATATACAACTTTTGTGAATACCTTGAAGAAAAACTTTTCCATCTAAAGGGTCAAAATCGCTTGATTTGGCACTTCGTCTAGTGCCTATGCTTTGTCTAGCGCTTCAATTGGGGCTTCATCTGGTGCCTACTTTTCGTCTGGCACCTTGTCTGGTAGCTATGCTTCGTATAAAGGTCATATCTTTTGCGTCCAAAGTCTGAAAATTTCACACTTTATATTGTTAGAAAGCTAAGAAAAATATCTACAACTTTAAAGCAGACAGCTTTGTCTAATTCACCTTGGACCAATACAGATTTGCCCTAAAAGTCAGAACACGCTTCGTCTAGTGCCTACATTTTGCTGGTACCTATGCTTCGTCTAAAGGCCATATCTTTTGTGTCCGAAGTCCAAAAATTCCAAACTTTATATCGTTGGAAAGATAAGAAAAGTATCTACAGCTTCTAAGAAGATAATTCTATCTAATTGAGCCTAAATCAATACCGATTTTTCCTAGAAGTTAGAACACAAAATTTTACCCTTATGAATTCTTGAAAATGCAATGTACAAACTTCGAGAGTCAGGAGAAAAAACACAATCATATTACATTATCATCAAAATATAAGAGTTTTTCAAAGCTTTAATGGGCATTTCAAGCCACAATAGATCATCGAACAAAAATACATAATTTACATAAAGCAGAATTGCTTAAAATGCAACTGAAGCCTTATTTTACAAAAACTAACTTAAAATACAAAATAAGCATATTCTGGAGTACTGCCCTTATGCTCAATCACTCAATCTATTGCTCATCTTCTGAAGATGGGACAGAAGGGGGGGTGAGCTTAAAGCTCTTGGGTAATAATTTTATAACCGGTAATAAGCAAAACCATTGTAAAATTCACAATGTATCATGAAATACATATTTCCAAATTCTCAGTTTATCAAACACTTTATACGCAACTCAAATCATGCATTTAATAAACTTGTCAACACACAAGCACAACAAAATGGTTTGAGAGGTCCATAAATAGAATGAGCTAACATATTCCCATGAAATGGTCCTGTGTAGTCGTGAACAGAACGAACTAACACAATCCCACATAGTGGTTTTGTGTAGTCGTAAACCTGAGGGAGTTTCTGAAGGACCGAGGGAGAAGCCTTTAGTCAAAGTGCACTTGACATATAGAATGGACCAGAACAAACCGACATAATATGTATTTCATAACTTGTAAACTTGCTGCCCATAATGGCACTTTTTTTGAAAAATGATTTCATAAACATAGTATTATTTTCTTTTTTTCAAAAAAATCATTTTCGCATTCTTTTCATAAATCCTCAACACAATATTCACATACCAAACATATATTACTTTTTCAAAGCGTTCAAAGAGCAATAAATGCACATTTATAATACAATTGAAAAACATTTACTTTCTTGATTTGGAAGAAACATTAATGGCTTATTATTCAATTATAAAAAATGTAACCCACCTTGAATTCTTTGCTTAACAATTGCTCAAAGATGCCTCTCTTCTTGCTCCTCTTGCCTCTCCTCTTGATTTCCTTCAATATTGGGAAAAATCACATTTCAATAGGACTTCCAATTGAGAACTCAAAGAAATATACACACTAAAATTAATCTTAGAATACTTAAACCCATGCATTTCTTAAGCTTCATGAACCAAAACCCATCCAAAAATTTAAAAGTTTAAACATAATATTACCTTGAATCATCACCATTTAATGAGTCTCTTGGCTCAAATGGAAGCTCTAATCTTCCTCTTTCTTTTTCCCTTCCTGTACAATGTCAAAATAACTCTTTAAAACTAAGAAAATTGGAAACCTAGTTTAGCTTTCTCTTCTTATCTTCTTCTTCCACGACACTCTCTCTTTCTCTCTTCAATTTTTGTTTTCTTCTTCTTCAATTGGAAGACAACTATTTTTCTTCCCCTTTTTAGCCTTAATGAGCCCAAAAAGTCCTTTTAACCCTTGCTTATAAGCTTATGTTCTTTTAACCTTAAGTGATCTTCCAAAAATACCCTTCAACCTTCTTACCACTTTAATACAGCTAAACCATATAATAAAATCCTACCAACATTAACATAATAACTAAACTCCAAAAACTTAATTCATCAAAACCTTATACTTCATTTAAATCACGCTTAAATAAATACAAAAATTTGGGACCAACAAATAATGCAGGTAGCCAACAAAGACCACAACGGCCGCCAGGATTTCAGTAAGATCGACTTGGATCATTGGAAAGCAAAATGGATAAGATGATGGAAGTCATGGGGTCCAAACTAGCAGCATAAGAGGAGAACAACAAAAGGATGCATGCAAGCTAGGAGGAAAATCATAAGAGGATAGAAGCAAAATTTGCTCAGATTTTAAAGAATCACGCATCAACCATCCGTAATCGGGAAGTTCAGGTAGGCCAACTAGCTAACGCTTTATCTTTATGAAATGCATGAGGATAGAAGCAAAATTTGCTCAAATTTTAAAGAATCACGCATCAACCATCCAAAATCGGGAAGTTTAGGTAGGCCAACTAGCTAACACTTTATCTTTACGAAATGCAGGTAGTCTACCAAGTAACACTGAGGTGAATTCGAAGGAGAGAATCATGACCATTACTTGGATAGAGAAGAAAGGAAGCAAACATGGGGAGAAAGATGGAGACAACAAAGAAGAGCAAATAGCATTGGAAGTCCTTCCAAGTAGACCAATAAGCAAGTCGATTAGGGAGCTTCAACTTGGACTTCCACATTAGATTTTTGCCCAGCAAAAGTCATCTTCAAGTGGAGTAATTAGGAATTCTGAGGATGGGGAGTTAATCAAGATGACCAATATGACAAATCAACTCTAAAAAAAGCTCATTTTAAAGAAATCATTGAAGAAAGAGATTATCAAGCACATATCAGAAGAAGATCCATCTAGGAGACTTCTTCATTCCGTGCAAAATAGATAGAATTAAGATAGATCGAGCATATATAGATTTAGGAGCTGGCATCAACATGATGCTATACTCATTCAGTCAGAAGTTAGGTCTAAAAGAGCAAGAAATTGATACGTGGAAATTTAGGTTGATTAGGCCTATGAAATGATGGCATGTTGATAGGTGTGCATTAAGTTATGTTTTTATAGGAATTTGGTATGTGTTTGTTAGTATAATTGTTGTCTATTGTTCTAGTTTAGGATTCATTTTGTATGTTTTCATTAAGTTTGATTTCCATTATTGTTCTCGTGTGTTTGATGCTAATTGAGGGTAAGAATTGACTATTTTTGTGTAAGAAAGAAGAGGGAGTAGTTTGGAGGTTGAACAAAAGATCAAAGAAGAGAAGATAAGAAGAATAATTCTATGCCCAATTCCCACGTTTGTGGGAATCATGCAAATTTCCACTAGACATGTGAATTACAGAAGAAATGAAGAATGTTTGTGACCAATTCCCATGCTCATGGGAATCAGGAAAATTTCCACGGACGAGGGAATTGTAATCTATGGCAATCTATGAGGCTTCATTAAACATAGGGCTTTTTGACTATTTAAGCATCATTAAGCCTCCATCTTCAAGGGAGATGACACCCACTTGTAGAAACACCATCCTTGAGTGAAGAACACATATTTGGAGCATTAAGGAAGGATTGAAGATAAGGATCAACATCAAGATTGGGTAAAATAACACATTAATACCCAAATTCCAAATTTTGGCAAAGAAGAGAAGGATACTTTCTATTCCTTTTTCCATCATTCTAATCTCTTCTATTCTTTGTAATCTCTTCTATTCTTTGTAAAAGTAGTTTATGTGATTGTTGATGATGTTATGGAGACCACGTTACACTGATTTCATTGTAGGGATTGCTTCAGAACTATTTTGTTAGAATTCCTATTTTCTTGAATTGAATGCAATTGTCTTTGTTGGTTGTTGTTCTTAATTGTCATCTTGCAACAAATCGAGAGAGTGAGTGAGATAAGATTCCTATAGGATTGTACAATGAGAGTTAGTGACCTATAGGCTGAAAATCATCATGTTAATTGAATAGTTAAAAGAGAGGTCTCAACTAGTCAATTGATCACCCATAGGATAGTTTAATAACTAGTTAAATCGGTTGAGTCATTGGGTAGGTTGAGAGATCATCCAATTGATTCCCATTAATTCGATTAGGGACAAATAGTTACACCTTGAGAGAGGGTAAATAGTGCATTTGAAAATCTTAGGTGAGACATAAATAAATTGGAGGGAGACAAAATAGGGAAAAATTAATCTCTAGTAATTCGATTCTTGAATTCAAATTTTTTTGCAATTTCAGTATTGTCCATTATTTGCATTAGTCTTTTAATTTTGATTTTAATTTAATTTTTTAGATTATTTTCATTAAACAATTTTATTTCTTAAACAAAGCTGTGTCTAAATTAAGTTGTGTCTAGGCATCAATACCTGTGAGATTGATATCTACTCTGTTTAACTATAAGTCATGACCTGTTCACTTGTAGTTTTAAGTATAAAATAAGTAGATAGGCTTTACCATCAACACATGTAGCATTGGAACAAGTGACAAATGGCTCAGTTAACTGGATGACAAGTGACTTGAGTATATAAGGGACAAGTGGTCCTTTAAATTTGTAACAAATGGCACTTTAGACTTGTGACATGTAGAGCTTCAAAATGATGACATATGTAGCTTTACAAATGATGACATAAGTAACCTTAAAATTGGTAACATATGTAGCCTTACAAGTAGTGACATATAGAGGCTTAATGATGACATGTGGAGCATAAATTAAGTGACGTATGGACCAATAGAAGGATAACATATATACCTATAGAAGGGTGACACATGGACTAATAGAATAGTGATATATGTACCAATAGAAGGATAAATTTTGTACCAATAGAAGAGTGACATATGGACCAATGGAATGGTAACAAATGGATTAATTAACCTTCTTGAATTTTCTAGAAAAAATGGATGCAAAAGTTAATAGAAGTGAGAGTGGGGGGTCTACCATAAGGTTAGAAGAGGCATAAAAAAGAAAATGATAAGAGAAGGAAAGAAAAAGAAGAGGAAGAGAAGAGGAGAAAGAAAGAAGTTATCAAGATTAGTTGAAATTTTGGTTTCAATTTCATCTTTCTCTTTTGATTTGTCTTTAATATCCTCAGAGAATGAATTTGAAGAAACTCAAAGTATGAAAGCTGTAGATGTAGCTCTTAACGTGACCTTTATGGAAGTAGCTTGAGAAAATAGTGACTAGAGCGTGAGTTATGTCTGTTCCCCCAATACTACCTGTGATAGACCCTTGTTTAGGAACCTTGTATTATTTCCTGATTTTATGGACCTTAGAGTCCGAATTAGTGGAAGTATAAAACTTGAAAAAATTAATGTCTTATTTATGTTTCTATTAAACTTTTTGGTTAGGAGATGTCTTGATAATGATTTATTGAAGGTTGATGATGAAGTGTGTTGGAATATGTTAGATGGAGTATTTCCACTGACGAACCATATGTATTTTAGTCATATCTTAATTTTTAGATATCCAAATGGGGTTATTTTTAATTTATATTACAGTATAAAGATAAATCTAAAATTATCATGAAGAAATTGAACTTTAGATCTTTCTCTAATGATTTCTAAATTTGGCCTTAAGTTGAGTACTGGTGTTATCATTTTTTTAGAACATTCTTTAGTATTTTGGGAATAACTTGTAGAATACAGAACCAATCTAAATAAATTTGATATTAAAAACTTGAGATATATAGAAACATGCTTTTTAAAAGAAGGTTTTGCCTAAATACTTCATTTTCTAGGTCATAATGATCATACAAAACTGATCTGTAAACAGACTTGGAAAAGCTAGAAAATGGGAATTGGCTAAACATCCAATATGCTTCTTTTATTTGTAGATTGCATCATCAAATGATTTGGCACTTCCCTATGATGCTTCTAGGCTTTAATGAAGCTTAAATTGAGCTTATAATGATGCTTAAATAAGTGATTAACTGAGTAACATGTTTAGGGTGATGATTTAGGTTATAATGTAAGAATGGATAGTTAAATATGAAGTGTTCAAATCTGGAATTTTGAAATGTTATGGAAATGAAAATGGACCTATGATGGCTACTATGATTTCATTAAGATGAATGATGAATATTAAGTAAAGATGAATAAGAATTGAGTATTATGAGATTATCAAATGCTAGAATACCATTCATGGATGATTGAATTATAAGAGTAGATTAGCCAAGTTCTTTGATCTATGAACTTAAGCGTAAGCTTGACATACATAAATGATGATGTACATGGTCAATTGATGTGATTAGGGATAAATACCCAGGATAGTCAATTGAGCTTGCTTTCAAAATGACACATATGCATGTGCATGGATGAATAAATATGTGATTGATGAACTTAGTAATATGTGGATTTTATGTGTATTGCACGACAATAGAAGCAAAAATACACTGACAACATTGAGATATTGTCAGATCATTGAGGCAATAGCGTACTGGAGCATACTGTGAGTTATCCTAGATATGTTAACTCAATTATATGTGTTTTTCTGTTCGAGTCACATGTGTAGTGAGTTGACTTTGATGTGTCTCAATATGCTTGAATTGCTCTTTTTTCATTTTTATATGATGAGCTGTTACTAGTTTGATTGTGATAAGTTCAGACATCAATTGTCTAGGGAGATCATTATTTGAGACTATATTGGAAGTTCTCATTATATGTGAATTCAACTAAATAAGTGATATTAACATTATTGTTGAATGCCAGAGCAAGGTCCAATGATAAATGCAAATGTGAATGTGAATGGAATAAGTGATGCTTAACTTAATGTTGAATGCTAGACTCTGATTCAATGATTATGATAAATTACAATGCTTACCAAATAAAAGTGATTGATAGCATATTATGTGAGATGATGCATTTCATGACATTATTGTGCTTGATCAGATAAAGGAGTTATGACTGGAGTGGCTAGCCTAAAGGGAGCTTAAAACTCAGAATATGCACAAGAGTCATAGGCTCAGTTATAAATAAGCCCGATATCCATAAGGGATATGGGTCAATACCTAAAATAAGCACAGTATCCCCAAGGGATACGGGTCAGTATCAAAAATAGGCCCGTTATCCATAAGGGATATAGTCAGTACCTGAAATAAGCATGATATCCACATAGGATATAGGTCAATACCTAAAATAAGCTTAGTACCCACAAGAGATATAGGTCAATACTTAAAACAAGCCTGATATGCACAAGGGATATGAGCTAGTAACTGAAATAACCTTGGTATCCACAAGGGATATGGGACAATTATTAGACAATCAGTCACAACAAAATAAAAATAAAAGTGGAGTCTCATCTGTATTGCATATATATCTTTACATGTACCATGTGAATATTTGGAAAGAATGACTAAATTGCGTGGATACAATGATATGCTATGTTTTTGTATCTATAGATGATATGAGTGAGATGAAATAAATGATTAGATTATCTTAAAATGAATATATGAAACACTTGTGTTCATAACAGACTTGTTGAAATATCATGAATTCTACAATCAGGTCCTAAATTCTGAACGATTTGATATATAGGATTTGATTCTGAATGATGTGAGATACTGATTGAACTATGTTATATACTTGCAATATTTATGTCTGTTATGAGGGAGCACATCGATGATGGTTCACTCATTGAATCCCCAAACTCATCAAAATTGCACCATTGTTTTTTAGATTCAGGAGAAATCTAGCTATTCTAGTTAAAATAACTTTTGTATTTGGATATGTGTCATTGTCGGGATCAATTGTACATGAAAATTTCTTAGTTATGTTGTATTAAGGATTGTATCTCTCAACTGTTCTATATTATACATGTGAAATTTCAGAAATGCAATGACATTTGAAATTGTATATGTTTGTGAATACAAATGGAACAATATGATTATTGGAATGTTTTATGTTATGTGTGATGGATTAAAAAGTGAAAATGAATTGATTTAAACATCTTAATGTGCCATTTTCATAGATTATGTTCCCAAATATCCTTTGGTATGTCGAGTGTTTGCTCTGTGGGAGTGGTATGTTACATAGAGTTCCCTATGCATCTTCCTCTATGTCAAGAATCACAAAATCTACTACGAAGATAAACTTATCGGCCTTAATAATAGTATCCTCTTTAACGCCCCTAGGATGTTTTACCAATCTATTTACTAGCTATACACTCATCCTAGTAGGTTTTAGTTTACCCAATCCCAATTTCTTAAATAATGAGAAAGGCATCATATTAAGACCAACCCTAGCTCAGCTAAAACCTTATCTATTTTTAAACTACAAATTTTAAAAAGGATAGTAAAACTCCCTGGACCTGTGAGCTTCTCTAGTAGCTTGCTTTTCATAATTTGTGAACACCTTTTGCTAAGCATCACAGTTGCCAACTCTTCTAACTTTTCCTTGTTTGATTATAGATCCTTCAAAATTTTAAAGTGCTGTAGCATCTACGTAAGAGCTTCAATAAGGGATAAGATAATTTGAAGTTTCCTAAATATTTCAAATAACTTATCGAGATGTACATCCACTAGGTTTTTCTTCACTTTAGCATGATAAAGAATGACAAGCTTAAATTCTTTGAATTTTTAAAGGAGGCCTCTACCTTTAACTTTTACTTGACTCTTAGTAGTCTCTTTCTTCTTTTGCAGTTCATTTTATTCTAGAAGCTCATTTTCACTCTTAAGGGCCATTACACGTTCTATAGGATTTGTTTTTATGGTACTAGGCAAACTCCCCCGTGTCTTTCATATACTAACTTCGTGATTTGACCAATTTGAACCTCCAAGTTATGTATACAAGCCTTTATTCATTAATTTCTTGCATCAAAATCTTGAAAAGAATTTATCATCATCTCTTCCAAAGTCAGTTTCTTAACTTAAGGTAGTTATTGCTGAAATCTTAGAATAGGGTTGTTCCTTGCTTGCCCATAATTTCCGTAAGAGAAATTGTGGCAATTCCTTCATCCTAGATTATAGGTATTACTATATGGATTGTTTTGGTTTTAACAACATTTTCCACATAATCCATATGTTCGGGCTATAATGCTTAAAAATTTTGAACTGAACGTTCTAGCCTACTCACCTAACATTGGATAACTTAACATTATGGATTTATCGTCAGTCTATCAAATTTTCTACTCAAAGCTTTGTCTTGGTTATGTCACTTCATCTACTTCATATACTCTTGTTGGCTTATCAAGTCTAGCTTGACAAGAGCTTCATTGATAATTGTTCAGCATTGTGTCTTCAATAAAGTCATGAGCTATTTTTCTTTTATTATTACGGCAGGGAGTTTAACTATTGCTTCAACTTTCCCCTTAATGAAAATGAGAATAACTGTAATATTATTACATTGTCATTAGCCTTATTGATCTTGAAGGTACCACAAATCTCTAAAAAATTTTAAATATATGCATTTAGATCTTAATCTCATAGTCTATTATTGATGGTAAAATCTATATACTTGTTTTACGCTCAAAAACTACAAATAAACGGTTGTGACTTATAGTTAAATAGAGCAGATATCGATCCCACAGGGATTAATGCCTAGACACCGCTTAATTTAGACAAAACTTTGTTTAAGAACCAAAATTGTTTAATGGAAATAATCTAGAAAATTAAATTAAAAATAAAATATTAATGACAAATGAAGAACAATACCACAATTACAGAAAAGTCGGAATTCAAGAATCTAAGACTAGAGATTACTTTTTCCCTATTTTATCAAATGAATTTTGCCTCACCCTAGATTTCTGAATGTACTAATTACCCTCTCTCAAAGTTTAACTATTTTTCCCTAATTGAATTAACAAGAATTAATTGGACAATCTCTCAACCTACCTAAAGACTCTACCGATTCAACCAGTTATTAAACTATCCTATGGGTGATCAATTGACTAGTCGAGATCTCTCTTCTAACTATTCAATTAATGTGATGAATGCTAGTCTATATGTTGCTAACTCTCATTGTGCAATCCTACATAAATTTCATCTCACTCACTCTCTTGATTTGTTGCAAGAGAACAGTTAAGAACAACAATCGTCAAAGACACTTCATTCAATTCAATAAAATACGAGTTCTACAAAATAGTTCAAATCCCTAAAATGAAATCAGCCTAACATAGTCTCCATAACATCGCCAACATTCAGGTAAACCATTTTTACAAAGACTAGAGGAAATCAAAATGAAAAAAAATTGAATACAAGGCTCCTTCTCTTCTTTTCCAAAATCTGGAAATTTGGTGTTGATGTGCTATTTTGCCCAATTTTGATGATGATCCTAGTCTTCAATCCTTCCTTAAGGCTCCAACATATGTTCTTCACTCAAGGATGGTGTTTCTATAGATGGGTGTTGTCTCTCCTGAAGATGGAGGCTTAATGATGCTTAAATAGTCTAAAAATCCTAAGTTTAATGAAGCCCCGCATTAAGCCTCGGATTTTAATTCCCACATCCAAAGGAATTTGCATGATTCCCACGAGTGTAGAAATTGGTCACAAATATAATCTTCTTTTCTTCTTCTCTTTAGTCTTTTGCTCAACCTCCAAGTTTCTCCCTCTTCTTTCCCACATAAAAATAGTCAATTTTTACCCTCAATTAGCATCAAACATACAAGAACAACAATGGAAATCAAACTTAATGAAAACATACAAAATCAATCCTAAAATAGAACAATAAACAACAATTATGCTAGAAAACACATATCAATTACCTATAAAAATATGTACTATTACAAACCTATCAACATCCCCACACTTGAATCTTTGCCTATCCTTAAGCAAAATAAATACAACCACTCAATTCTATCACTTCATTTTCACAAAGATCAAAACATAAAATCCGTCAAATTCAAGCCAACTCAAATATCAAGTTAATGCACATATCATGACTACTTGTTCATTGGTTTACATAAGCAAACTCATTCATTGACACTATCACTCAAAGATAAGTAAAGATGTACAAATGAATCTTCCTCACCATTTTCAGTCATTTCTCTCAAGTGTTTAAGGGTTAGTGTTTCGCTCATAATTCCTATAGGAAACTACATTACCATAGGCTTACTAATACACCAATTCTCCTCTACAAGGATTGCATGCATAAATAGATCAAAAGGACTTGTTTAAGGTTGTATTGTGGAAAGGGTTAAGGTTAGTCAAAAGAGGGGAAAGAGAGTTGAGCACAACCATAAGTAAAGTATAAAGCAAATACAATGGGATAACATAAGAAAACTCTGATATATCCAAACATAAATAATGTATTCCTCTGCACTCATTTATGCTACTCAATTCTTCTTCCTTTTTCTTTTCCTTTTTTCATTATTGTTGTTGTTGTTGTTGTTGTTGTTGTTGTTGTTGTTGTTGTTGTTGTTGTTGTTGTTGTTGTTGTTGTTGT
>JAOSBN010000178.1:29730813-29750880 GCA_027563595.1 Erythroxylum suave
TCTGCTTTTGCTTTTTATTTGATCTCTTTTTGTTATACATCAAAATTATATTTAAGTAAAGTCATCTTGACTTAACAGAGGAGTGGAAAATAATAGGGTGAGCTATGAAGCTCAGTGGCTAATACATTTATAGCCATTGGTAGCGAGCCACACACAATCAAGCATATATATTTTCTAATCTAGAAATTAAATTATCTACAATTCTATCTTAAAGAACTCATAGTAAAAAAATGTTATCACATAAATCATATTATGTATATTTAAACATCAAAACATAACACTCAATTGTGTATCAAGCTCAACAAATCAAAGTGAAATGCACAAATATAATGGCTTGAGAGAGTCCCATGGATTGAAATGGAGAAACCGAAGTTTACTTAATGAACTAAATGAGTCCGTTTCTTAGGAGCTCATATGCCACAAGTGGGAAGTTGGAAGAAGGCTTTAAGTTAACGTACACGTAACAAGCTAAATGGTATCTCTCTTGCCTAAACACAAGCAAATTTTAATGCTCAATTCATTTCATCATATGTTCATACTTTCATACTTCTTGCTCTTTTTCCACTTTTCATTAACACAAAACGCAGTAAAATCTTTCAAGGCATAATCTGATAATAAATCATAGTGCATTTTCCAACAATCTTAATAATTCAAAGTCAAGCAATTAAGTATACAAGCAAGCAAGAAATCAGCCCATCATCTACAATAACTATAAACATATTACCCACCTAATTAATTATAAGTCCAAACTCATGTTTGCCTTTCCTCTTGCTCTTGCCTTCGATTTTCTTGGTTTCCTTCAAACAAACAAATTTTCATTCAAACTAATATACAAATAGAAAATCCATAAAGCTTTAATATTGAGCTTAGACTTAATCCACCCATGGTTTATCTAAGCTAGAGTAACTAAGACCTAGTTGAAAATCCATGAAAATAAAAAATGGGTTTCTTAGTCCTCTCCTTTCTCTCTTTATTTCTAGCACATGAAACACATTTTCTCTAGTTCCTTTTTCTACCAAAGCAAGAGGAAAAGATAAAGGTTACCTAAACCTCAACTGAATATGCTTCTTCTTCTTCTTTCTCCTTTCTTCTCCTCCCTTCTTCTTTTTTTTCTGTTTCGTTTTCTCCTTCTCTTCTTCTAGTTCCTTCTACATTTTTCTTTATTTCTTCCTAGCTTCTCCAACAAGTTTTTCTTTCTTTGTCATTTCTTTTCTTTTTTATTTAAGATAACTTTTAGTCCTCCAAGTTTACCCTTCCACATTTAATTTAATTTCTACTTGCTTTTTCATTCTCTTATATCTATTATGCACTAACTTAATTCTAACATTTCTATTTAATTCATGCAAACACATGTAAATAAAATATATTCATGACTAAACTCCAATAGATTCTAATTTAATAATTCTAATTTCTATTCATGCTTGCTAAATTAATTAATTAAATTCTAAGAAAAATTTGAGGTCCAACATTTTTTGGTTCTTCAGTATCAATTAACCTCTTAAGTCCTCTATTTGTTGATATAACTCGAACTTTAAGTTATGTTATACATAGATTTTTTCAAGTTTTTCTTTTAATTTTTGGATCTTTGTCCACTAAGCTTGTTGGATTACTTCGAGTCATAAACTGACCAAATAGTCAAATTTTGTGAGAAATACAAAAATTAAAGAGTAAATAAAATAAACAAAGAAATTAGAAACAAATGCAAGATAAAATAAAGTAAAAATGGCTATATTAATAGAATCTAGGCTTTCCTAATATTACTAATCCCCAGCAATAGGGACAAAAACTTGATTGATTATTTTTTATGCTTATCAAGATTTATGAGTTTTAATTGCAAGTGCACGGTGTAGTTATTGCTCGAACTGACAAATATAGGTTGATCCCCAAAGGATTGTAAGTACTAGGATTAACCTTTTCTCTATTATCTAAACATCAAACCATATTGTGGATTTAATTAAAAATTAAACTAAACAAACTGAACTAAGAATGAAATAATAATGAACTCAAACACAGGAAAATACTATGAAATTTTTATGTCAAGTAAATAGTACCTACGTGATGAGTCTCCCTAAGAATTATTAAATATTAACCTTTTTCATCCAATTAAATTATTGATTACTAGACTATGTAAATTCCTATTTTATGTTAGATATTAATAACTAACCCCTTAGTTGATTAATTGAAATCTCTTCCAAGTTAAAACCCCCAAGATTGCATTATTGATTTATGAATTTTACTATTAGGTTTGACCCTGATCTAGAGGATTTGTATCAACCTATCTCTACATTTGCTTGCAACTCCTTCCAATTATGGTAGATCTATTCACATAAAAGGATTTTTCAATCTCATTCAATGAAATCAAATCATTTACTAATATTACAAATATATTAGTTCAAGAATATAATGAATAATTGAATCACAATAAGTTAATCAATAAAATTGCATTGAATAAAAGATTAAATCATATGGTCATCACAATTTAGGGTTCATCACACCTTGACACTAACAAATTTGGTTCCCACTCATAGAAAAGAAAATCAATAGCAAATATTTGGAATAACAAATAGAAATCCAAGAAATCATATTTAAAATTTTCCTTTTTCTCTAATAAATCTTTTTGCAATCTGGATTAAATGATGCTATTGTTCAGATCTTGTGATGTAATCTTCATGTTTTCCTTGTCCTCTACTCAGAATTGCCTCTTTTCTATGTTTCTTAAGACTAAAAATGCTCTAAAACTTGCCTCTTCCTATTCTGCCTCTAATAATATCCTTTTACAGTAAAAACTAGGGTTGTAGGATATACACAATCACTTACATAATCATGTCGGAGATCATTTATCTCCAAAAATACCTAAATTTGTGATTTTACATGAGTACAGAGACTTACACAGGCAACATATATGGCCTGAAATGATATTTTCAATTCTCCATATATTTATAAAGACCTACACAGTTACTATAAATAGCCACATATCTCTAAGTTACTTCAAATCTTTGTTTTATGTCAATTTCA
The DNA here is from genome assembly GCA_027563595.1 of Erythroxylum suave. NCBI lineage: Eukaryota > Viridiplantae > Streptophyta > Magnoliopsida > Malpighiales > Erythroxylaceae > Erythroxylum > Erythroxylum suave. The sequence continues at coordinate 29,733,829 of JAOSBN010000178.1, forward strand.
TCTAAATTCTATTCCTTTTGGTCCAAGAAAGCAATTATAAACTATAAACACACTTGAAGTGAATTAAGTACCAAAAATACTATAAAATTAAACACATTAAATATAGGCATATAAATATAGTCAAGTAGTCATTCATCAGTTATCAATCTTTATTTAGCATATAGCTGATAATGATGAAAGTACCTAGTTTTGGTATAACTTTAGGCATCTTAATGGTCTTTTTCATATCCTCCCTAATGCTTTTAATCTGATGCTTCAAATCCTTAGTTCCTTCAAAATAAAGCTGATTATTCTTAATAATGCTTGGAATTGGTCACTTTCTCATATGAGACCATTTTCCTCTATTATTATTGTAGTGCCAAACTACTAGCCTAATTCTAGAAAGGAAAATAAAGTCCTTTAAAAGAGACACAACTACAGATGTTCCAATAATAGATATTATACAAGTATCTTTAAGGATTTTCCTCCATGAGTGCCATAATCTAACCTAGTTTCGGCTCCAAAAATTTACCTAAAGCTACTTTTGTCCTTTGTCTAGTAATATATGAGAAACTTAGCACTAAGGACATGTTATTCTTTAGCTTTTTCAACAATTAAATCTGCTTCTTCTAATATTAATTCTCCAGAAAAGCTTGATCATCTCTTCTTTATTATACAACTTTTTCAAGGCAATCTACGAGAAAATACTCCATCTTTGTCCCTTACACTATAACGATAGCTTTTAGAGACAAATTATTGCTTAGGCATGCTTTATCAATCATCGAACTAAGATGGAGGTTAGGATATTAGAATTTCCTTAAGTTGTATGGTGTCCTCCGTATAGAGGGAAGGAATCTTATAATTTTCTCTAATTCATCAAAGGAAGCTTACTCCTTCATAATGGAACACTATGGGATAGGCTAGAGAAATCATTCTTTTAAGGATCCTGATAAGCTAGAGAAACCATTCTTTTAAGGATCCCGATGTAAACAGGTAGCCAAAATCTTATTTTCCTATGGTTTGCATTATACTCCAACTGCTTGCTTCACTTCGTTACTTTTTACTTTAGTAACGTCATTATGAACTAAGACTCCTTAGAAGAAGCCACTTAGTTTTGTTTGCTTTTGTTCTTCTATTCTTATGGGATTCTAACTAGATACCTTATACTTTTTTTGTTCCTTTCTTTGGTTTATTACCTTTTATTCTTATTATTAGGTAGTTTCCACTACCAAGTCTAATTCCCTCAATTTTTATTTTATTTAATTATTTCATTCCCATAAAAAAAAGTTCTCAAGAAATTTATAATCTTGCATTAAATAAAAAAACCAATCTAAAACAATAGGATTAGGATTCATCCCAACTAGATCTATATCCTAATTAGTTTACATTTAAATAAAGAGAACCCATAATAAACAAGAAAGAATATAAGAAATAAGATTGAATTCTTATGGATCTTAAATCATGATGTTTTTTATGAATATTCTTATTTTTCCTTAATATTGTTTTCTTTATTAATCTTAGAAACTTTTTGTTAGCTCCCAATTATCTCTTTTTAGTGTTTTCAATTGAACTTCCTTTTTTTCTATCATCCCCCTCTCTTAAGTATGAAACCCTAAAAATTCCAACTAAAACAACTCAAATATCAGACAAATATAGGACTTTGCAACTATGATAGCTCCTGTGTGCTTAAATTGCCTCTTTGGAACTTGTTTATAATAATTGCTACAAATACTGGTTAAGAATATATGATTTTGCTTCTCTTATGTTAGAGAACATAGGCAAAATATAATAGGATATTGGAAGATGCCTAAAGGAATAAAATGGCTTAATTTTAAATATGGTAGAAACACAGGTCCGTGCTTGTGTTGTATAGTTCTTACAGCAAACTATCCCAAAAATAGAATATGGCATGATGCACATGAGTAGCAATATGGTACTATGTTGGTATTGTGTTCTTAGTTATTAACCTAAAATTTATTAGAGTTTCTCCAACTTGACTCAAGTATTCCCAATCTTTTTCCTTTTTCACCGAGGGATTGAAATAAGACCAAAATTAAAATATAAGTCATTTTAAGTATCAAACTGATATTTTAAAAAATCATGCTCAAGATACAGTGTAATTATCACTCATCAATTAGAACTTCACATAATCCAACAAAATCTATTTTAATTTAATAGCTACTTGTTTCATAGAATTAATTTAAGTTGTAAAGCCACCTCTAGAGATGGAAATACTCACATTAATATTAAGCCTTATTATGTGAATAAATCGCCATATAAGAACATTTTTCCATTTGTAATATAAATTACATTGGAAGGAATATAAGTCTAAATGTCTTCCAAATAACTCTTAATTATTTTTGAATCAATCATACTTCCCTCACCTAAACTAAAATTTAATTTAATGGCCCTTCCTGAATGTAAATAAAAAGATATATCCTAGATAAGCCTTATGACCTAGTGGTCTTCACAATAGAAGGGACATTTATCATCAAGCATACATTTTTTAGAAAGATCATTATAAATGATTATAGTGTTTCATGTAAATAAAATATTCAGCTAAAGATACTTTTGTATAAGGAACAAGATATTGTAATATAGTTAGAGGATCTACCATTTTACACTACCATAATAGCACCATTAAGTTATCAATATATGATGTGTCAACTTAAAGTAATTTGTGAGAATATTCTATTATTCTTTATCAGAATTGATTTCATAAATCTTTTACCAAGGTATAATGATACTTGAAAATAATTTCAAATGTCATTAAAAATTAATTATTTATAGTAGAGAACTATTATAACTAAACTCGAATAGAGTGGCCATTAAATATATACATTATTTTTTATGAAAACAAAATATTGAATTATAAGAAAAAAAGTCAGGTACAAAAAAGGTAGTTAAAACTACTTTAACATTTCTAATATTTAGGTGATCGTGATACAAAAATGGTAGTTAAAACTACTTTAACATTTCTAATATTTAGGTGATCGTGATACATTATTAAACTTCAATCTTACTATATAGTTGTAAACTTATATCTAATCCTAATAAAATTTTTTGATTTGTATTCTATTTGTATTATCAATATATTTAAGAACCTAACGAGTCTCATATAAAGAAATATCGAAGAGAGAAAAAAGGTAATTTAATAAAGTTACAGTTAATTGTAATGTTTTGATAAATTTTAGGATCAACTATAAAATATTTGATAAAAAGGAACCGATATTAGATATTGTACGTTATTGGGACAAATAATATTTAATTGGGAATAATTATAATTTTAATAAGGTTTAATTTGAGCATAAAATTATATTTTAATAACAAAATTAAAAGATCAAAACTATATTAGTGCTAACAATCGTGACATAAGCCCTCTGCATATTGCTTATAAAATTTTTTCAACTTTGTTTTTATTGGAGATCGAAAACTTAAATAACCTATATCTAAAAATGATTTTGTAGAAAACTGAAGTAAAAAAGAAAATAAGCATTCTACAAAGTTATGATTTAGAATTCATGCTTTGTTATATTTATTAATCATACTATACGAACTAAATGAGATTAATTTTTATTTATTTCACGTGCTCACATATTCATTAAACATTTAATCATTCAAAGTAAAAAAAACTTCTTGCCATTTTTCAAAATTTTAAACTTAGTTTGCAAAATTTGTTGCAAATAATATTATTTAATAAGGTAAAGTAAATCTCACAATTATTTATTTCATTTAGAAATATAGCCTATAATCAACTTAAGATTAGATTTTTTACCTATTTTACAATGTTATTTTATAATTTTTCTCTTTGTTTTTGTTAACAAAATGTTTGCTTAGTGCAAATTTTTAAGTTTTATGACATTTAGTACAGTCATTAAAGTTTGCTTCTAATAAGAAAAAATCCATATCAATTTCTATAGTCAAAGATTTCTTATGTTCACGAAACTCATATAACGAGTAAGAATGTGATTTGTTAAAATATGCTTCCAAAGTAGTTCTATAACTATGTGCAACAAAAGTTAGGATAAAAATATATATTTATCATAGAAATATTGGTTTATGCTCTACAGCCACTCAATTTGGTTGTAGTTTAGTAACTAAATAATTTAAAAGTATTCTTTTATCTTGTACATGTTTAGATGTATATGATAAAGTCCATGAGATAATTAAACATTGTAAATGAAATTACAATGAAACTGTAACTATGAGTTTCATATTGCATTTATATATTATCCCTAAATTATTCCTAGTTATTTTTCTATTAAGATTAGACATTCATATAACGTAAAAAGACTAGCACATGTTTTTTTTTCCTTATGAAGGAAGTAGTCGATCTTATATACTAAAGTATAGAGATATTTAAACAAACAAATTGGTGCCTGTTAGAGATCAAGTGTATTGATCGAACTCGATATGAGAAAACTATTTAGAACATTACTTTTATTCTATAGAATTCCCATTATGATGATTGTATGAGTGTTTGACTTGAGGTCTTCAAAGTTATCTTATATAAAGACTGTTGTGTTTTGATATTACTTATGACCAATTTAATCATGGGTCATTCAGTTGGTAGTTATTAGATGTGGATTGAACTATATAGAGATAGTTGAGTGATCAAGATAGGATTATCACCCTAAAGTAATTAGGGAGAATCTTTTGTTGTCCTCGATCAGTATTGATTCGAGAAATCATTGGATAAGGTGGAATGAAATTTTGTAAATAGTTTACAAATGTCATTAATTGAACTAATAGCTAATGATGAAGAACTAATATGATTGGATTCAAAATAGAGTAGATATTATTTTTATGCTTTATGTTTAATCGAAACATTGTATGATGAAAGTATTCAATTATATAGAAAAATCATGCACAGAAAGATTATGATGAATTGCTAGATGCCAGTCTTATGAATGGATTCAAAATAGAGTAGATATTATTTTTCTGCCTTATGTCTAATTGGAACATTGTATGATGAAAGTATTCAATTATATAGAAAAATCATGCACGGAAAGGTTATGATGCTTTGCTAGATGCCAGTCTTGATCTATGATTATAAATTATTTAATTGAAGAATTAAATATAAATTAAAAGGATTTTTAATTTATTTAATTCTAATGATAAATTATAATATAATTATTGCCAACAGTTTTTAGAATCTAATGGGTCTCACATAAAGAATGAGTTGAAGATAGCGAAGATATTTTTAATCAAGTTGAACTTGATTGTAAAGTTTGAGAAACTTTATGGCTAAATATGAGATATTTAATAAATAATGATTGATATGAGATATTAGATCTTATTTAGACATAGTTGGTATTTAATTAAAATTATTTGTATTCTCAGTTTAATAGTAATGAGAATTTAATTTAACTTAATTTAATTACTAAAATGTTAGAAACATATTATAAATAAGCTGAAACTCTAATGGAGCTAGCACTTCTTGCTTAACCCTCTTTATAAGAGTTACAGAGTTCTCTCAACCTATTATGTGGATACTGCCACAGGTGAGACACTTGTGCAACTACAGTGGTTGAGATGGATTAGTTTCGAAAATAGTTTAAGGGATACGACAAGATTATTAAGTTTCAGAATAAGGTATGAACTAAGATTCATAGTTTATTATGATTTACATATTCATCATTTTATAGAATTAAAGTGATCTTGATTTTTGGGAAATCAAACTATGAAAAAAGCTTTGTAATTATTTCGCTACGGTCGGTCCCAAGTTTCCAAAAAAATATGTAAGAGAAAAGTTCCACTAAATATTTATTTTCTTCTAATATAAGAACTTATACATAATTACTCAAATGCAAATGACATGCATAATATCGGATTTGACAAGTTCAATAAAAGTTGATAATATACTTCAATTATAAAATTTTTGCAATTTAGAAAGAGCATGTAAATCAACTATGGGAGTTATTTCAAAAGGGCACCTTATGCACCTATCATTAAAAATTTTGTCTGTGATTTTCAATAACCTCTAAAAGCACTAAAATTTGCAGTTTATATAGAAGGTAAATCAAGGTTGGACCGACTAGTCCAACCAGAAACAGCTGAATCGGCTAGTCGTTTGGTTCAGTTTCATTTAATAACCTCTAAGCATAAAAATAAGTCAGTTTACCAAATAACTGGTTAATTTTTAGCTAACCAGTCCAATTGGTTTGTCAACATAAAAATATATCTAAAGCTAAACATCATATTTCAATTCAAAAACTAAGCTCTCTCCTCGCCTCTTCACCATCTTCTCTTTATCATATCTCATCACCTCCATAAATGTATGTAAGTAAATATGATACTTGTGGGTAACCCATAGACGTAGAAATTGAGCCTTGTTAAGTTTCCTTGGGCAGCTATTGCGAACTCAATCTTCTCTTCTCAGATCTCACGCAGCTGGTCTGAGATAAAGAACTTGTTAAAGCAACTTCGATCTCCTACTTACTTTGTGACTAAGCATCATGATTGAAGGCATGCGTCTACATCCATCCAATGTTCCTCACACTCAGGTTTTTCTTTATTCGACCATGAAATGTTTTTGTTCTAAAAAAAGCCTTTCTATTTAGGATTTGTCATTATTATTGTATGTTCTCTTAAATTTGGCGTTTCTATTTTTTATTTCGAATGGTACTACTCTTTTTCTTGGTGTTGCTGCTGTTGATTTATAGGAGAAGATGAGGGAAGATCATATTGTAGGTTGAGGTATAGGAACTGGATAGATGAAGGAGCAAAAATTTTGACATTTGATAATGGGTTTTGGAGTGAAATTATGATTCTAGTCGTCAAGTTTATGAGTTTATTATTTTTTTTATTCAAGTTTCAATATGTTAAGGGATAAGGAGATAATGATAAGGCAGTGAGACTTCTTCTTTTATTAGTTTTTTGTGACAGTTAGAACTATATTTCACTTCAGTATCTAATTTTGATAGTTGGGTTATATATACTCTTTGAAGTAATTAATTTGTTAATCTAAAACACCAAAATTGAATTTTTCGAAGCAAAGTTTAATAAGCAAGTACTATTATGTTGTTTTTTTTAAATTAAAAATTTTCATTAAGGAAATAGAGAAGTTATAGCTTGACACGTGGGATAGACCCACTTGATGATTCTAGATTGTTTGAGTTATAACAACTAGATGACATCATTTCGAACAAAGTAAAGCAACCAACTTTTACAATTAGGTATAACTACCCATCACTTTCTAGACTCTTCCTCACCTCTTCATTTTTTGAAATAGAGGCAGACCTCTAGATGTGGGCTGACGGTGGATCTCCTTCCTCCTTCCTCTGATGGTTTCCTCCTCTTTTCTCTTTGCCATGGAGCTCTCTTCCTAGGTAGTAATCTATCTTCCACTATTGTGACTCTTTACCCCGATTAGTGCTTTCAAGGTTATTTCCCATACTCCTCAACTCTCTCTCTTTTGGAGGTCTGGATATTCAATGCATCAGTGACGAGTTTAAAGGGAAGATCTTCTCTCAGGTAAGGTTATCTACTCTAATTTCACCCTTCTATTATTACTTTGTTTCTTCCTGAATAACATATCTAAAGCCTTATGGATCTATAGTAATCTTTTATGAAGCTACTACAAATAAGGTATATTGTGAAAGCCCTTTCATGTCCCTTAAGTAAGAACCAAAATCCCTTTTATCAATAGTACATCGAGAGTAATGAAAAAGAGATATGTATGGCTTCTTTCTGTCCTATTATAAACTAAGATAACTGAACTATGCATGATCACATTTTGAACTATTCTAATATGAACCTAGGCTGAGTGATAAGGATTATTGGACTGAAATGGACTGAGCTAGGTTCAATGGTTGAATGATCTTACTATAGTAGCTTACTTTGGGAAAACAGTAAGGGTTATAATCTCTAAGTGAGAGCTATATCTCTACTACAGTGAAGGTTCAACTGATTAGTATTCAGTTGTTCCCTTATGTTAGCAATTGTGAGATCTATAAGAGAGGATATAGAGATAGATTTTCCCTTAAATCTTTTATTATTCCTCTCCTTCCATACTGCTTGAGTGTAAGCTTAGGAACACGCAGTCTTGAGATTTTTGTCCACAGTTCTTTAGTGAATACACACTCAAAGAAGAGTTCTTCACTAGTTTCATCCTCCAGATTGCATAAGATACAAGTCTTAGAGAAGGATAGGAACTTCAGCCTATTTAATGTGCTGAGTTTGTCCAATATAGCTAACTAGAGAAGAAAGCTAACATTAGGTATAAGAACCTTGTTCCAAATTTGGGAATACCATCCTACTTTATTTACTGTCCCATCTTATAGCTCCCTAGCTTCTTTTATAGATATTTTTGAAGTAGGGATCCCATGCCATAAATAGATATCACTATCTTCGAAGCTTTTAAATTGTTGAATAGACAAGATTCTCATCTCATCTGATGTTAGTAGCTATGTACCATTTATAACTATTTCATATAGTTTTGTTTTCTTAGGGAATCTCTCCAATAGAGTTATAGCTAATTGATTTTAAACTAAAGCTCCCTGCCTTATCGAATTGTCATACCAAAAGGAAATTCTTTCTCCAGTCCCTATTTGGCAAGTAATATACTGTTGGACTTCTTCACTCATTCTTAAGATTTGATTAAAGAACCAAGAGTAGCTATCTTTGATCTTTAGTGTTGGGCCCTAAACTATAGTTTTAGTAAGCATGATTCGAATAAATTTTGTGGCATTGTTGGATAACTCATGGTAATTAGAGTTTACTATTATGTTGAGTTTAGGAGGATTTATTTGATGGATTGATAGAAATTTGAAGTATTAAGTGGAAGAATTAAGATTAAGTTAGAGTATAGCATGGTGTAAGTTAAATTGAAAAGTTAAGAATGCATAAGGGTATTTTTGGAAGATCACTTAAGGTTAGAAGCAATAAGGCATTAAGGAGGGGTAAGGTGGGCTTTCCTCACTCATTAAGGGTCGAATGGGAAGAGGAAAAGATTGACTAGTAAATAAGGAAATCTAAAAACGTGAATGAAGGAGAGAAGGAGAGAAAATCAAAAAGGAAGAGAGAGAAAGGAAGAGCGGTTTCGGTGGAGTCCAAAAGAATAGAGCTTTGAACTAGGTCACGAAATTTCTTAGTCTCAAAGAGAGAATTTGAGGTTACTCAGGAAGGGAAAAAGAAAGAGGAAGGGAAGAGCTATCTTTAGAGTCAAGAATCTCACTAGTTGGTGAAGAATCAAGGTAAGTTCGATTTTAAAAATCTCTTGGAGTTTGAAGGGTGTTTGGTTCAAAGAGTTGGGAAATACATGAGTTTAAGTATTTTAAGGTCAATTTCATGTTTGATTTATGGGTTCTTAAATTAAATTCCTATTGAATGAGAACTTGGTTTATTATAGGAAACCAAGCAAGTCCGATCCTAGGCGAAGAAGAAAGACAACATTGAATTTGGACTGTCAAGCGTCTTAGGTGGGTAAAGTATTTATGGTTATTGTGTGATTGGGCAATTCCTTGTCTATGTGTGGGTAAGTGTTTATATGATACAGACATGTTTAAAAGTGTAATAATTGTAAATGTTTGAAATTTGCATGGTTTCATTGTGATAATGTTATGACTTGAAAAATTATAACTTTTGGTATGGAATGAAAAGAAGAAAAGTATGAGAAGATGGAATTGCATGGAAATAAATATGTGCTTTGTTTGGGCAAGAGTGGAACCGTTCCATTAAGTCACGTGCACGTCGACGTAAAGCCTTCTCCCGGCTACCCGCTTGTGGCCCACGAGATCCGAAAATGGACTCATTTTGTTCACGGAGTAAACCATTGGTTTCTCTGTTTTGTTCACGAAACCCTCGAGCCAATTATTTATGCATTTATATTATGAGCATGTAAAATGTGTTTTGCAATGTTAAGATTTGACAATTGTATCTCATATGATGATATTTTAAACCAAATTGGGATGCTAAAATAGCTGTAAATTTATCTATATATATGTATGCGTGATTGAGTGGCTCATTACAAATGGCTATAAATATTTTAGCCACTGAGACGTGTAGCTCAACCCTCAACTTTCCTTCCTCATGTGCAAATAGAGAGGACAAGTGATCTTGCAAGGCATTCGGACTCCAGGATAGATATAAGACTTTTAGTTTGAGTTGGTGTTTTTGGATAGCTTTGTAAGCATGTCAAGCACGAGCATCTTTTGTATTCTGTTTTAAGTCATTGTGTATGTTGGTTTGTAATAAACTCGCATTGTGTTTTAAAACGAAAAGGGTAGATTTGAATTTCTTTCTGAGTATGTTTTCTGCTAGTTAAAAAGTTGAAGGAAAATGAATTATGTATGTGCGAAATTTTCAATTGCAGAATTGCCAAGAGTTGTTAGTATGAAAATGGCAGGATAGAATTGGAGAGACGGTGTTTTGAACACAAAGGAAGGATTATCGTCTATGTCTGTGATGACGTAATACATAGACGCAAAGGAAGGATTATCGTCTGTGATGACGTCACACATAGATTCAAAGGAAGGATTATCATTTGTGATGACGTCAAACACAGACGCAAAGGAAGGATTATCGTCTATGATGATGTCACGCATAGACGCAGACGAGAAATCACATACGATAAAGAAGTAAAAGTAAGATGGTAAAACACAAACGAAGGGAATCGTCTGTGATGATGTCACATACAGACGCAAAAAGTGAGATGCAAGGGATCGTCTGAGTATGTATAAAGAAAGACAGACGATAGGACACAGACGATAGGGAAGTAAAAGTAAGACGATAGGACACAAACGATAGGAAAATAAAAGTAAGACGATAAACCAGTCTGTGTTATGTACGAGAAAAAAGTGAGAAGATAGAACATAGACAAAGGACAGACGATAGGGGTCAAACACAGACGCAAGAAAGTCAAACACAGACAATAAGCAGAACATAAGAGTTAAGGAGTTGTGCTAAATGACCTGAAGGATGTGCATATGGAAATTTTGGACTCACCAACACTATTGGTTGATTTGTTTGGGCTGGATTAAATTTTGGCCAACAAGGGGCATTGGGGAATAACAGTATTTCATGTGAAAGGGATCGGGTACCCGAATGTGTGTCATGTGGGGTTCCGAGAATGGGGTCCCATATCTTCTTGGTATCAAAACACTAGGTTTTCTCCTAGGCTTAGAATGCATAGTAGGTTGAATTGTTTTGCTATGTGAATAATTGTTGCAATGTGAATTGATTGTTTTCGTTAAGTGACATGCATATCATGCATACATATAGGAAATAAGATTAAAAAGAATTGTAAGCTAATCGTTAGTGTTTATTATTCAAGGAGTAGAATGCCACGTCGTAGAAGGATACGAGGAGTTTTGCAAGGATCCATTACACCTGACTCTCCAACAAGAGAGGAGAGTACCGATGAGTCTGTAGCCCCAGGAAATGCTGAGGCTTTTGTAGGGCACAGTAATGAGCCCTCTCAGTCCCCAACCAGGGAGTCACCTGTTCTATAGGAGCAAGTGCCTTCATTAGATCTGAGAATGTTATAGGCCTTCACTCAGGCATTTGTCCAAGCTATAGGACAAATACCACAATCTTTTGTTTTGGCCCCAGTTAAGAAGGAAAAACAATTTGATAAGTTGAGGAAGTATAGAGCAGTGGACTTCTATGGAACCACTGATCCAGAAGAAGCTAAAAATTGATTGAGAAACACCGACAGAATACTGGATCAGATGGAGTGTGAGGGTGATGAGAAGGTTATGCATGCTACTAGTTTATTACAGGGGGATGCTTTGCATTGGTGGGAGACTATGCCAAGGAGCCAGATGAGATCTCCAGTGTTGGCATGGGACGACTTTTTGGCTGTTTTTAAGAAGAAGTATTTGCCTGAAGTTTACATTCAGCAGAAGTAAAGGGAGTTTTTGAGTCTAACCTAGAGGGAGATGACAGTGAACGAGTATGAGCGGCGATTTACACAATTGGCTCGCTATACAGCGGAGATGATGCTAAGTGAAGTAGCTAAATGTCATCGGTTTGAATCAGGATTGCACCTAGCTATCAGAGAAAAAGTAGTGGTGCAGAATTTCTGTGATTTTCAACGACTAGTTGAAGCGGCACTGAGGGTTGAAAATATAGAGAACATAAAGAGTGCTGTGTATAAAAAGAGAAAAGGGAGAGAACAGTTTAAGAGGGGAGGCAGCGCTCCTATGCTAGAGAGGAGTGCCAAGACTTTACATGCACAGTCTGAGGAGAGGAGCAGTGGTGCAAGCAAACCTAGACCTATAAGGACTTCTACTATTTCTCATCAAGCCTCAACGGTGGGAGGCAGTAGAAGGGAAGATGGGGATAGACCACCCATTCCCAAATGTGAGCATTGTGGAAGGTTTCATAAAGGAGAATGTTACCGATTAACGGGAGCATGCTTCAATTGTGGAGAGAAAGGACACTTGGCTAGAAAGTGTCCAAAGCCGGCCAGAAGAGAGGGATCACAGATGCAAGCTTCAAGTAGAACTGAGACTGGGGGATACAAGACAGCAACCGAAGTGGGCAGTTCTGGTGCAACAAAGGAAGTGAGTCTTCCAGGAAGACCCAAGGGGCAAGCACCAGCTAGGGTGTTTGCAATGACATGGGAGGATCCAGAGACCACTCCAGAAGTTGTGACTGGTACGGTTAAATTATTTAATGATGATGTAATTGTTTTGATTGACCCGGGTTCTACCCATTCATTTGTGTCATTGAGTAGAACTATCCATGGGAGAAATTTAAGGCCATTGGATATTCCTTTGATGGTGAGTACCCCAATCGGCCAGTATATTATTATTAGTCAAGTTTATAGAGACTGTGAGATACACATCGGAGGGGAACAGATAGTGGTGGATTTGATGCCTTTGAAAATGGGAGGATTATATGTGATTTTAGGTATGGACACGTTGGAGAAGTATAAGAGCAATTTGAATTGTAAACAAAAGATTGTGGAGTTTGAATTGGACAATGGTGGAAAGGTGGTATTTGTGGGAGATAGAAAAGTAAGTCTGCCTAGAATTATTTCAGCTTTGACAGCAGAAAAGATGATGAAAAGGGGTATAAAGCATATTTAGCCTATTTGGTAGACACGAGGGCAGATAAAAAGAAGTTAGAAGATATGCCAGTGACCAGGAATTTTCCGGATGTCTTTCCTAAGGAATTACCTGTATTACCACCACCTAGGAAAATTGAGTTTTCCATTGAGCTTCTTTCAAGCACAACGCCAATATCGATTCTGCCTTATAGAATGGCTCCGGCCGAGCTAAAGGAGCTTAAGGAGCAATTGGAAAAGTTGTTAGAGAAGGGGTACATTAGGCCGAGCTCGTCACCTTGGGGAGCTCCGATCCTTTTTGTGAAGAAGAAGGATGGATCATTGAGGATGTGTGTGGATTATAGGAAGCTTAATCATGTCACTGTCAAGAACGGATATTCGCTTCCGCGTATAGATGACTTGTTTGATCAGTTGTAAGGGGCAAAAGTCTTCTCTAAGATAGACTTGAGGTCAGGTTATCACCAGTTGAGGATAAAGGAGACTGAGTGCCAAAGTCTGCTTTCAGAACACGGTATGGGTAATTTGAGTCCTTAGTTATGCCTTTCGAATTGACAAATCCTCCTACAGCCTTTATGGACTTAATGAATAGAGTCTTCAAGTCATTCCTGGACCACTTTATCATTGTCTTTATTGATGATGTGTTGGTTTATTCCAAGAGCGATGAGGAGCATGGAGAGCATTTGAGGATTTCATTGGAGATCTTGAGGAAGAATGGGTTGTATGCCAAATTTGATAAATGTGAATTTTGGCTAAGGGAAGTGGTGTTCCTTGGACATGTCATTTCAGAGCAAAGAGTGCATGTGGATCCGAGGAAAATAGAAGCAGTTGTGAAATGGGAGGCACCTAAGAATGTAGCTGAAGTGAGAAGTTTCTTAGGATTAGTCGGGTATTACAGGAGGTTTGTGGAGGGCTTTTCTATGATAGCAGCTCCACTTTCCAAATTGACAAGGAAGAATCAAAAGTTTATATAGACAGATGAATGTTAGAAAAGCTTTAAGGAGCTTAAGTGCAGATTGACGAGTGCACCAATTTTGACATTGCCTTTTGGTGATGATGGATACATTGTGTACAGTAATGCCTCAAGGAAAGGATTAGGATGTGTGTTGATGCAAGGAGATAAAGTGGTTGCCTATGCTTCTAGGCAATTAAAGCCCTATGAGATGAACTATCCTACACATGACTTGGAATTGGCTGCCATAATTTTTGCATTGAAGATATGGAGACATTATTTGTATGGAGTCACTACTAAGGTGTTCACAGATCATAAGAGCCTTAAGTATTTGATGAGTCAAAAGGAGTTGAACTTAAGACAAAGAAGATGGTTAGAGTTAGTGAAGGACTATGATTTGATGATAGATTACCACCCAGGAAAAGCAAATGTAGTAGCAGATGCCCTGAGTAGGAAGTCGACTATAGCATATTTGGAGACAGTATATGTTCCTTTGTTAAAGGAGTTAGCCAGACTTAAGGTGACATTAAGACAAGTTGAGCCTAATTGTGTATTAGCTAATTTTAGAGTGAGGCCAGTATTAAATGAGAAGATTAAGGAATTGTAGGAATGGTATGAGTATTTGAGCAAACTCCGAGAAGAGCTTAAAAGGGGTAAACCTTTTGAGGTAGAAATAAGAGAAGATGGGTTGATGGTGATAGGCAATAGATTTTGCATTCCAGACATATTAAAGCTGAAGGATGAGATTCTCGATGAGGTGCACGGCAATAGATAGTGCATTCCAAACATATTAGAGCTGAAGGACGAGATTCTCGATGAGGCGCACAATGCTCCTTATGCAATGCACCCAGGGAGTACAAGAATGTATCGGGATTTGAAAGAGCATTTCTAGTGGAAAGGAATGAAGAAGGATACTGCGGAGTACACTAAGAGATGCTTAGTGTGTCAGCAAGTCAAGGCTGAGCACCAGGCACCTTCTAGCAAACTTCAGCCTTTGTCTATTCTGGAATGGAAGTGGGAGAAGATTTCGATGGATTTCCTGATATGGTTACCGAGGACTAATAGGAAGCATGATGTGATATGGGCGATTGTGGATAGGCTAACTAAGTCAACACATTTCTTGCCAATTAAGCAAACGGATTCCTTGAATGTTTTGGCCAAGAAATACGTGGACGAGATAATCAAGCTTCACGGGATTCCAAGTTCGATAGTTTCGGATAGAGATCCCAAGTTTACCTGCAGATTTTGGAAGAGTTTACAGGAGGCTTTGGGAACTAAGTTACACTTTAGTACTGCTTTCCATCCCCAAACTGATGGACAAATGGAGAGGACGATACAAACTTTGGAAGTAATGCTGAGAGCTTGTGTTATAGATTTTAAAGGTTCATGGGATGATCATTTGTCTTTGATCGAGTTTGCTTATAATAATTCCTATCATTCGGGAATTCAAATGGCACCATATGAAGCTTTATATGGTAGGAGGTGTAAGACTCCTATTTGTTAGGATGAGGAAGGTGAAAGGAAACTTGTAGGACCTGAGTTGGTGCAAGTCACAGTTGATAAGATTAAGTTGGTGAAACAAAGACTTAAAACAACTCAAGATAGAATGAAGAACTATGCACATAGAAAAGAGATGGAATTTGAAGTCGGAGACAAGGTGTTTCTTAGAGCTTCTCCATAGAAAGGGGTGTTAAGGTTTAGTAAGAAGGTAAGCTTAGTCCGAGACATATAGGCCCTTATGAGATCATAGAGAGGATTAGGCCTTTAGCCTACAAGTTAGCTTTGCCGTCGGAATTGTCTAAGATTCACAATGTCTTCCATGTATCGATGTTGAGAAAGTATCGATCCGACCCTTCGCATATAGTTAAACCTTCAAAGATCCAATTGAGGGAAGATTTGACTTATGAGGAGCAACCAGTGTTTGTGGAGGAACCATTCTACGGAAGAAGCAACATGGGAGCCTTTGGAAGCAATGAAGGAGAAGTATCCACACCTATTCAATGACTTAGGTAATAATTTTGAGGACAAAATTCTTTTAAGAGGGGGACAAATGTTGGGCCCTGAACTATATTTTTAGTAAGCATGATTCGAATAAATTTTGTGGCATTGTTGGATAACTCATGGTAATTGGAGTTTACTATTTTGTTGAGTTTAGGAGGATTTATTTGATGGATTGATAGAAATTTGAAGTATTAAGTGGAAGAATTAAGATTAAGTTAGAGTATAGCATGGTGTAAGCTAAATTGAAAAGTTAAGAATGCATAAGGGTATTTCTGGAAGATCACTTAAGGTTAGAAGCACTAAGGCATTAAGGAGGGGTAAGGTGGGCTTTCATTAAGGGTAGAATGGGAAGAGGAAAAGATTGACTAGTAAATAAGGAAATCTAAAAACGTGAATGAAGGATAGAAGGAGAGAAAATCAAAAAGGAAGAGAGAGAAAAAGGAAGAGGGGTTTCGGTGGAGTCCAAAAGAATAGAGCTTTAAACTAAGTCACGAAATTTCTTAGTCTCAAAGAGAGAATCTGAGGTTACTCAAGAAGGGAAAAAGAAAGAGAGAGGGAAGAGCTATCTTTAGAGTTAAGAATCTCACTAGTTGGTAAAGATTCAAGGTAAGTTCGATTTTAAAAATCTCTTAGGGTTTGAAGGGTGTTTGGCTCAAAGAGTTAGGAAATACATGGGTTTAAGTATTTTAAGGTCAATTTCATGTTTGATTTATGGGTTCTTAAATTAAATCCTATTGAATGAGAACTTGGTTTATTATAGGAAATCAAGCAAGTCCGATCCAAGGCGAAGAAGAAAGACAACATTGAATTTGGACTGTCAAGTGTCTTAAGTAGGTAAAGTATTTATGGTTATTGTGTCATTGTGCAATTCCTTGCTTATGTGTGGGCAAGTGTTTATATGATACTGGCATGTTTAAAAGTGTAATAATTGTAAAAGTTCGAAATTTGCATGGTTTCATTGTGATAATGTTATGACTTGAAAAATTATAACTTTTGGTATGGAATGAAAAGAAAGTATGAGAAGATGGAATTGCATGGAAATAAATATGTGCTTTGTTTGGGCAAGAGTGGAACCGTTCCGTTAAGTCACGTGCACGTCGACGTAAAG
>JAOSBN010000178.1:29767510-29777743 GCA_027563595.1 Erythroxylum suave
CTAATTTGGAAATATGTTTAAAGCTAACATGTCCTAGCTTTTTGTGCCAAATTAGTTTTTCATCATCTTTTGATATAGGACATGAAATATTTTGACTTTTCAAATCAGTTAAGTTAATTTAATAGAGGTTGTTTCGTCTCTTGGCAGAAAAGAATATGGACCAATCTTTGTTTTTAACTAAAAAAGAATTTTGATTAAAGGATACCTCAAAACCAGAATCACATAATTGGTTTATACTGATTAGATTATGCTTTAAACCATCAACTAGCAGAACATTATCAATAGAAGAAAAGGAATCTTTATCAATTTTGCCGATCCCAATAATTTTGCCTACTAGTTGTCTCCACAAGTCACTGATCCTCCATGCTTAAGTTGGAGGTCTAGGAACAAAGACCTTCTGCCCGTCATGTGTCGTGAGTAGCCACTGTCTAAGTATCATTGATGGTGTTTGCTTTTTCCAAGCAAGGAGATCTACAGTATATATTATATCCTTTTTAGGTACCCATATTTTCTTGGTTCCTTTGGGGTTAGTCTTATAATTATTCGTAGAATAATAACAAAAATGTTGTTTCTTTTTCCCTCTATTAGGAACAAATTTCCTATTGTGAAGAATATTAAGATTATAAGTAGTATTTCTTCCAGAAAATCCTAAACCACTTTTTATCATCTGGATGTCTATAACTTCCAATAATATTATTCATCCTTTTTGTGTTTTTGGTAAATTTTGATAAATCTGTTGAAAGATTATTAATCCTTTGTTTTAACTGTTTAATCTCCTCAGATCTATCTATAGTTACTTTCTTTTTCATATCGTCTACTTGTTTCTTAAGACAGATGTTTCTTCTTCTAATAGCTTTCTTTTCTTAGAATTTTCAACACAGTTCTTTTTCAACAATTCTATATTGTTTTAAAATAGCATGTGAATTTTCTAACAATTCTAAATAAGCATGTTGAAGATCATTAAAGTCAGAGATTACCTCATCATCGCTTTCGCCTTCAGCTACCAAGCATATATTTGCTTGTTCAGATGAATCTGAATTGGATTCAGATTCAGATGAATCCAATTCTTCCCATATTGCCATTATGCCTTTTTTGTTTTCTTGACTCTTTTTTTGTTTTCTTTTTAGCAAGGGGAATTCAGACTTGTAATGTCCTGGTTTGTTACACTCATAGCAGACAATAGAGCTTTTATCATTCTTCAAATTGTCTTTGCTAATCCTTTTGAAAGAGGAGTCTTTATTTCCCTTTTTTTTGTTCCACATCCTTCTAATTTTTCTTAAAATGAAAGATAGCTCATCTTCATCTTCTCTTGAATCTTGATCAGATTCACTGGCATCATCATTCTTGACTTCTTCAACCTTTAATGCTTTTGAAGATGTACTTCTATTTTTCTACATCTTCTGATTCTTCTGGCCAGCCTTCAATGCAATAGATTTATCCCTTCTAGGCTTATCCTCTGCATCAAGCTCTACTTCATGAATTTTCAATGAACCAAGCAATTCATCCAGCTTTAGCTTACTTAAATCCTTGGCCTCTTGTATTGTTGTTACTTTGGGTCTCCATCTTTTTGAAAGACTTCTGAGAATCTTTCTGACATGGTCTTGACTATCTTATATTCTCCCCAAAGCTTTAAGTCCATTAATAATTGTTTGGAAACGTCTAAACATTTGATCAATAGACTCATCTTCTTTCATTTTAAATAGCTCATACTGATGAACAAGAATACCAATCTTGGATTCCTTCACCTGGTTTGTGCCTTCACATGCAATGGCTAATGTGTCCCATATTTTCTTTACAGATTCGCGTCCATGAACCTTCTCATATTCACTTCTTCTTAGAGCACAATTCTTAGTCTTTGAGTTTAATTGAACATGAGCTTTCTGATCATCTGACCATTGTTCATGACAGATGCTTTTCCCTTCATGGTCTGTTGAAACATATGGACCACTTTTAATAATATCTCAAAGATCAATATGAGTGGATTCTATGAAGAGCCACATCTTATTCTTCCAATAATGATAGTCTTTGCCATTGAATGCGAGGGGTCTTGAGACGGAGACACCTTCAGCTATAAAAATATGTGATTCAGCCATGGATTTTTTCCCTCACTTTGTAACAGTGTTTCTTAGAAACTTGCGCTCTGATACCAACTAAAGTAAATCACTTGTTAATATAGAATCACTTATGATATGTAAAATACATAAGAAGGGGGGTTGAATTGTATAAAATCGTCTAAGATAGTTATCTTTATAAACTTTATGATTTTCTTGAAAACTTAGACGATTACAAAACAATGCACTTAATATGTTTGAGCAATGCAATAATGGAAATAGTATCTTTTTCTTCTAACCACAGAAATTAAAGAGACAAAGGCTAGAAAATATGACACTGTGGTTTATACTGGTTCACCCTTAATCTTTGGGCTACGATCAGTCCTCAGAGTTTATCTGAGATTTTACTATCTCTTCAATTTCACAAGTATTATTTCTTCTCTCTGAGAGCCTCTTTAGGTCTCTTTCACAAAGTATTCTTTATCTGCTATCTTAGCCTCTTCAGGCTCTAGCCTTCCTTTCACTAGAAAAGATATTGTTTGAGCTTTTCTAAATTCACGCTATAGGTGTTCATGATCTCTTTCTTTCTTCTTTTCACTCAAGATATTTTTGTACAGTAAATGATTAGTAAAAGTTGTTTTTTCTATGACTACACTGATATTTATAGTCTAATTCGCCAATAGTCTTCTTAAAAAAACCGCTTGTAAAATCTTCAGAGATCTATTGTTAGTTGAGTCCTATAACCACCTAACTATCGTTGTAGATTATATCATTTTGATTTGATTTGTACGCTTCACCTTTTATCTTCGCATCGTCTTATGACTTCATATCGTCTTATTTTTGCGCATCATCTTATGACTTCGCATCATCTTATGTTTGCACATTATCTTATGGCTTTGAATTGTCTTACAACTATGCATCATCTTATGTCTTCGCATTGTCTTATGACTGTGCATCATCTTATGCCTTTGCATTGTCTTATGACTATGCATCGTCTTATAACTTTGCATTTGCGCACTTAATAAACACATCGAAACAATTCACACACTTCTATTATTATTATTATTTGACTTTCATCAAAATCAATAGAAGAAGTGAAGTCTTCTTGACTTAACACACCATAGTTCATTAATTCCACATCAATTTCATGTCTAGAACCAATTCAAAAGTCATTTATTAAGTAGCTTACAAATCACTATCTTCTACACATCAAAACCAAACCAGAAATTATCATACAAGGATCATTCTTCTATCATTCAATTCTCGTCATCTTAACACATATTCTAATCAATTCAAGTATCGAGCATTTCATATTATAACATGAAATCAAGTTAAGCATTCCCTTACCTTCTTTAACTTCAAATAACAAGCTAAACTAGGCTTCCAAAAAACCAACATATGTCTAAAATCAAGGTGCAAATCTTAGCACTAAGAAGACATAATAGAGGATAACATCTTGCACTTCCTTAATGTAATATTTGGCTAAGAATTTGGAGTGATAAGGCACTGATTTGCAGTAAAATTTCAGAGCTGAAGGAGAGGGATAGTTTTGGTGGTGATTGATTAAGAAGAGAAAGAATAACTAACAGAAACACTTCTGTATCACATATGTCCTACAAATTGTCTCACTTCCATTAAGCCATTTGTTACTTAATGAATGCTACCAAATGCCACGATTTAATTAGACCACTTGTCACTCAACCAATATTACCAAATGTCTATGCATTAGCTATGCCAAATGTCACTAACTCATAGACTTAGTTATTCTAATTTTCATGCACCCACTTATCTTGCTACTTTGCAATTGTCCTAGTCAAAATGTCCATTTTAATACCTCAATTATCTAATGGTATTAATTAATGCCAAGTTACTAAGTATGATCCATTAAACCAAAATTCAAGACATATGCAATTTACAATCATATCATAATTTTAACACTTATCACAAATACTTTCATAAACACACAACATTCAAATTAAGGTGTAATTTGGGGCCTTACAGATACTTAAACGAATGTGTGGGTGCTTTTTAGAGAACACGTTCACTAACACATACCCAATACGAGAAATCCATTTCGAACATTACGTATATGTCTATAGAATTACCAATTTTATGATAATATAAGTGATCCTTTGACTTGAGTTCACCAAAGTTATCTTGTATAGTAATCGCTATGTTCTGATACTATTGATGTCCTATTTAATCATGGGTCGGTCAACTGGTAGTCTTGGATGTAGCATGAACTGTATGGAGTTAGTTATGCGATTAATATAAGATTCGTCACCTTACAGTAATTAGGGATTCATCTTCTTAAAGTAATTGAGGAGAATGTTCTACTATTCTCAATTAGTATTAATTCGGGAAATTCTTGTCAAAGGTGGAATGAAACTTTGTAAATAGTTTATAAATGTTATTAATTGAATTAATAGCTAATGACGGAGAACTAATATGATTGGACTCAAAATAAAGTAAACATTAATTATATGCTCTATATTTAATAGAAACATGGTATGATGAAATGATTTAATTATGCAAAAAAATAATGCAAGGAAAGGTTAATCAAAATCACTTTGACATTTGTAAATATTTTGGTAGTTATGATCTGTTGTTAGGTGTCAACCTTGATTTATGATTATTAATTGGTTTATTAGAGAATTAAAGAGATATTTAAAGGAATTTTAATTTAGCTAATTCTAATTATGAATTAGAATTATAATTTGTAATCATCGCAAATATATTGGGAAACCTAATAGCTCTCATATATAGAATGATTTATAGAGATCAAAGATATTTTATCTAGTTGGACTTGATTGTAAAGTTTAAGAAACTTTGTAATTAAATATAAGATATTTAATAAACAATGATCAATATGAAATATTGGATGATATTTGGGCATAATTGATGTTTAATTAGAATTATTTGTAATTATAATTAAATTTTAATTAAAATAATAATTTAATTTCAATTAAATTACTAAAATGTTCTACTATGACTAGGTTTAAGCTATATGGAGCTAGCACTTCTTGCTTAACTCTTTTTGTAAGAGTTACAAAGTTCTCTGAACTCATTCTGTAAATACCATTACAACTTGAACATTTATGCGGCTACAGTGGTTGAGATGAATTAGTTTCAAAAATGGTTCGAAAGATGCATCAACATAAAGATTAGGCTTCGAAATAAGGTATAAATTAAGATTCTTGCTTTGATGATGATTTATATGTTAATTATTTTACTTCAAAAAGATTTTGGTTTTTAGAAAATCAAAAATAAGAAAAAAAATTTGTATTATTCTGCTACAGACAGGATCAAATCCCAGCCCAGTTTCCCAAAATCTCTATTATTTAAACAGTTTGTTATTAGTTGATAGAAGTTAGAAATTTTGTAACACGTACCACATAAAAGCTATCTTCAATATCAATCACTTTGAAAGAGCCTACGGGTAGCTAAAGGGTTTTAACTTTCACAGTGGCATATTGTATTCTATAGTTTTAACATATATTGACATATGCCTCCCATGGTATTGTGATTCTAGCCTTAAGATTTCTGAAAATTCAATGTTTAGGTCTCCTTCTTCCATACTCGTTTCTACATCAATAAATCGATAGGAAACTTACCTTCAATCTGGATTATTATTCTAAAGTAGGCAGTCTATCGTTGAATGATTCTGGACTTTCAATACCATTGGCGACAATTTCATCATCTTTTTGGTGTTTAGTTGTTCTTTGACTAGCGTGCTGCCAACAACAGCTGGGTTGTGGATTATCATTGGAGGATTGCATTCAAATGTGGATAAACCATAATCCATAAAAATTTGTATAATTTTTAATTCACCACATTTGCCGCTGCCAACAAGCGTACCGTCACATTTTCTCTCAATATATAGTTCCTTTTTATATTTATGCTCATCATTAGAATTTTCTCTCTCTCTACATTTACAATTAACAAATTTTGTTATAACCGTGTAAAGGAAGTATTGATAATTTAATAGAAGACAGATTAACTTCGTCAAATACAAAATATTTGTATCAGAAAAATTAACTGAAAAATTAAACTCCGAAACAATTTTTAAATAAAATTAGTATTTTCCATTTTAACTATTGACAAACAAGTCTATATTAATTCTATGTTAGCGGAACGATTCTTAGCGTTGAATTAATTTAGATGTGTGATTCATATTAGGATATGAGCCGTTGGGTAATTCATATTAGGGTATGAGCCCTTCTTAATTGGAAATAAGTTTCCTTGTTCCTTTCCCCGTATTATCCCAGTTGTAAAATCTGAATATATTAGCTAAAGTTAAACCAAAAAACAAATAAGACCAACTATACAGGGCAAACGGTATCCTTATGAAACGACATGTTTAATTAATGACTAGATACAAATAATGGCCACTGGATTATAGAGAGAACAGAGAAGATTTAGTAGCAATATATGGAAACTCAGGCTCACTGCGGATTGCATTTGTTATGCTTATATAATATTATTCAAGGTTTAAAAGAGAGAAGAAATGATATCTAAACTGGGTTTCATTAATTTATCTTCTTCTTCCACCGGACCCACTCTCTCTTTGGCAATTGAAGTAAACAGCAGCGACAGGTGATCCAAGATTGTAGAGCTCAGCGAAGTCCCTTGTATTGAAATTTTGCCGCCACCCTGGCGCGTACACTGTCTGCCTTCCCAGTTGTCGGAACAATACAAACACAAATCTATGAATCCCAACACTCGGTCTGGGGCTCTCATAACATACGATCTCTTGCCCTGAAGAATGAGTAATGTCTTGCATTATACGAAACTTTGACACTATGATTGATATATATATATATATATAAACTAGTTAGCCCGGATAATGGTGATTAATGTACTAATGTTGGGCAACGCAAGGAACGATAAGGACTCTAGCAGATTATGATTTCCCTTAAAATGGAAATCTTATTTTGTCCTAAATTCTAGAACATTAAATCCCTCTAATTCGGTTTCTTTTAGATAAGGTCTCGACTTGGAAGTCCCAGTATTTTGATAACTTCACAGTAATGTTATCGACTCAAGTACAATATTGGATTCGTAATCGCTAACAAAAATGTACTTCAAATCATGGTTCTGAAATTACACGAAAATCAAGTCAAGTACTCAGTACTTACCGAAGCTTGCCCCAGTAGTTGCGGGAATATCGGTCACCAACCTACATATTCAGGAAAAGACATTATTTCTTATTATCACGACAGGGTCCTTCATATTGCTAAGAGACTATGTTCTACTCTAGTGTTCTTATAATATGTAGTCAAGTCGCGGGCGTACCTATAAGAAATTTGGTCTAATAATAACTAAAGTTACTTTTCACGTCAATTTTTTTAAGACTTACTTTTTATAGTATTGACTTAGCAGAAAAGATTCTAACCCTTACATTGTGTTATTGCATTCGTTACTTTTAACTTGCATGATTACAAGAAGATTCATATTCAGGCTAAAGGTTACCCTCACATCGACCAACTTGGATCATCGGTGATAACCTGCTGATTTCGTATATCAATCTATGATACACTAAAATCCAAAAAATTAAATCTTTTGCCGGATCTAACTGATCAGAAAATGCGGAATAAAATGTAGTGAACAGACGGTAGATCAGAGCGACATTTTTGCAATCGTCCGACTAAGGGCCTTAAGACCGACGAACGAATTATAAAAATAAAGAGATGAGGGTATCCTACTTAATTTACAGGCACCAACGTTACCAGAGTTCAAGCACAAGTACGATTCTGTGGCCCACCGTCACTTGTTATCTACACCTGGAAAACCTAGTCCAACCTAAGGGTATTCTTTTATCTCTTTTGATCTTGCGGTAATTCTTTAATCTCCGAATTCAAAAAAAAAAATAATAATAATAATAATAACATAAGATAAGCTTGTTAGGAAGCCAATAAATACTTGGAGAATTGCCAAGCCAGGAGGTAAATAGAGAAGAATATATGGTGGAAATAGACCTTACAGGATTCTCTGTCTAATTTTATGGTGTCTTGTTCTATCCCATGAATCTCAGCCATTTATTTATGCGGGTCTCATGTTTATTTATGCGGGACCCACGCGGAACCTACAAAAATAAATGGTTGAGATTCAAAGGACAGAATAAGACACCATAAAATTGGACAGAAAATCTGGACTCGAAATAGACAAGTTTCTACCATGAAACATTATAAATCCCCGTTCCGTCGATGCTGACAGTTTGCATTTCCAAAGTGAGGATCTTTACCAGTAGTAGTTCGCAATATTTAAGCAATCTATTCTCTATGCCGTCGCAGACAACTCAACGATGGCATTTGTATGATTGAAACAACAAAATACCTCATCGTACAAGCACCTAGCTTACAAGCATGAAGTTTTTAAGCTACTTTAGACTAGTTTTCGTTCATAATTTCACAAAAAAGTGAAGGGAGAAATGGAGTTTATGCTAGGAAAAGATAGTGGAGATTATACTAAAATTGCAGGTATGTCAATCATAAAGCGCACGAGGAACACACACTCAACGCAGATGTTGAAGGTTACCAATGCAAGTATTCTCTGAGGTTGGGGTCGCTGGGGTTTGGTGCGTCAGGATCGACCATAACCTGAAACAACAGAAGGGATCGAATCCCTCTAAAAATCAGATCCAAGGCGACCAATTTTTGTGAAAAATAAGAAGGATGTTTACCAAGGTGTAGAAGGTCCTTAAATCATCGCCCCCGATATCAATCCTAGGCTGAATCAAAACTTGAGAAGGTTTGAGTTCACAACCATTCGTAACTTCTTTATTATTGTAAGTGACGGTAAGCGAGATAGATCTTGTAAAGGGATCCAATACATCTCCGATTATCCGACCAACAGCAAGACTGTCTGAATTCCTTGGCATTATCTCTCTCTCTCTCTCTCTCTCTATCCTATATATATATTTACAAGAGTATGTTTCAATATACACTATAGACTCGTTCGCTTACTCTGATACAAAGATAGGTAGCCATATATTTATACATGGTCCTTAGGGTATCTTATTTAGCTTTATTTTGTGCCAACAATAGAATCTATCTTTTCTTTCGATTCAATTTTGTTCTCTTTTATTTTTTACTTTTTCTGATTCGAACCTTGAGAAATATCACCATGATACCTCAAACATTAAAGTTAGTTTGGACCGACTTTCTTTTTCACTGCTATATCCAAAATTCTCTTCCGATCTGTTTTACTTTTTACATGACAAGTGATGGAAGTGGTATATTATATTTGAGCATAATACAGATACAAGGACAACCTTATGTAGGCGTTGCATCGGGTAACTCAAGGGTCCCCAAGAAAGCTAGTGCTCACACTGTTTCTATTGTAGGTTGGGCGAAGCTTAGATAACATTTGATACGTCTAACAATTAAATTTTATTTTAATTTCAAATTTATTAATCAATTTAATATAGAACAAATAAGGGCTGATCTCACAAGCAAAGTTAATTTATTAATTTATTTTATTAATTATAATACTTTTAAAAGAGACAAAATTACATTATAATAATTTCGCTGATACAAAAGAAATTTATTAATAAAAATAAGCATCATCAACACTCATGTAATATCCTCTTTAACCACATTAGTAAGATATAACATCAAAACTTAGAAAATAAACTTATAACACATTCTTAGAACCATATAATCAATATTCAAAAGCTGGAAATTATTGTCCTGGACACAATTCATGATCATCAAAACATATACAATGTTGGAATTTTTAATGGTGAAATCAGTTTATACAAATCCTTAAAATTTTCAGTTGGATAACCCCTGTGTTTCATCTTGTAATACTTTTAAAGTAAACCTAATTTGGCTTTTACACATATAATTTAGTCGAAAAATATATCCTAACATAATTCAACTAGTAAAACAATTTTCTAAAAATTAATTGTTGGCCTGGTCTCCATACATAATTTATGGCGACGATGTGTCAATATTTGAAAATTTATTTGCAATAATATAATAATTTGGGAACATTTCAATAAAATAAATTATAACCTTAATTTTAATTTAAAATCTAGACACGAAAAATTAGTGGTGGGGTCATAAAATAATTTCGGACATGTAATTAAATTATTCAAAAATAAAATAATTAAATAAAAATAATTAATAGATATTTTCAAATAAAAGACTTAGATAATAAATAGATTAACTAAATTAAT
>JAOSBN010000178.1:29777843-29790712 GCA_027563595.1 Erythroxylum suave
AAGAAGAATCCATGGAGGAGAAGGACTTCTATTCCATGTTGAATTTGATCTTTAAAAGGTGGAATCCAAGTTGGACTCTATTCCATGTTTGAATTTGATCTTTAAAAGGTGGAATCCAAGTTGGAGACGGAAAAGGAGGTGGCACATCCTTGTAGAGGTAGGATTCCTAACACGAATAGGAGTCCTAATCCTAGTAGGAGTAGAATTGCTTGCCATCATATTTTTCGTCTCCGATTACATTTTTCTCCTCGAATTACCAAAACAGGAAATTCTTGTCAGAATAGGATTCCTTGTGCAACTAGGATTCCTAATCCTACTGGGATTAGGATTTGGCAACTTTGACGATTCCTACTCATTTCGTGCTCCTTTTTCCAAATACAAACTTTGTTTCTACAAATTCCATCTCCTTAAGCCCATTTTTACATCTACTGTCCAAATGTACCCGAAAAGCATAAAACAAGGTAAGTGTAATATTTAAGACAAAAAATGTGAATAAATATAAGTATGGAGGAACTAAAAAGATAAGAAAATATAAGTGTATCAAATTCCCCCACACTTAGTGCTTGCTCATCCTCGAGTAAGGAAAACAAAAACAAACAAAACAAAAACAAAAGATAAGATAACTAATGTGACAAAAAGAAAATAAAAGGGTGCAAGAAAACCACTTAAGTGGAATTTTTTTTTTCTAATCTCCCAATCATATCAAAGAATGCAAGTATTATAACTAGAATTTAGTCAACCATGGTCAAAACATAGAAGACATGAACTCACTTTAAATGTAAGAAACAAACTAGATAGCATCAAGGGGTTAGAAGAAATCCACACCATATCAAAATAATAGGTCCTCTCATTGATATACACTCCAACACTCATATGTTTAAGGTTCATGTGTTTAACTCTCAAAAATTCAATCAATGAACACAATCTACCATAAGCTTGCTTTTCAATCTTAACAAAGTATACGTGCACATCATAAATCAAAAGGACTTAATCAAGGTTGTAATGGGGCTCGACTCAAGGTGAGATAATAGAAAGATAAGAAAAGGTAAAGTACCAAAGAGAGTAGAGCAAATACACATCAAAGAGCACCTGCATAAAGTGTGCATCCAGGTACATCATTCTTTCTCTTTCAAAGCACAAAACTCAACTTCTTTGTTTTTTTTTTCGAAACTCATAAGAACCACATTCTTTTCATTCTATTTCTCTTGTATATGTCTCAGCTTTTTTTTTATGGCCGAATATATCACAATGTAAAATATGGCCTTTCTTTCACTTTTTTTCTTTTTAAAAGCCAAGACATCAATATTGCACAACAAGCCACAAATTTGATTTAAACCACATAATTGCATCAATTCCAACCATTCCACGTATCGACTTGCCAAAAACATGCTCTACTAACCATGGTAAAAACAAGTAAAGAAGATAAAGATAAGAACAAGGCTAAGTTAAACAAGGATAAAGCAAAGAAAACGATAAATAATCTCAAAAGGGCTAACTAGGGATGACATGCTTTAAGTTGGATTTTTGGTTAAAAGTGGTTAAATATCCTAGGTGCCTTTATCATATTCATGAAAACATGTAAGAATGTAATCTTATCAAGATCTCAAGCAAGTTCTAGAGATCATACCATTGAAAGAATGCACACATCAAAGGAACATGTTGAAGGTTCAAAAGCTCACATAGGGTAACATCTATTAAGTCAACATAGCGTAGTTTCAAGGTAAGCTCTCAACTTACATAAAAACACATTCACCTATTTTATGTATTAAGCATTATCAACTAAATCTCATGTATAATACAAGAACTCATCAATCATTGGGAGATATAAGAAAAACTAAACACTTCAATGTAAAATCTTGCTCAACATGCAATTGCAAGTGAAAATCATCAGGTTTAAGCAATAAATAGGTACGGCTTCAATGAACAACAAAAGAAGAGATAAAGTCGAACCTAAACATCCATCAAACTCAATAATTAATGCAAAAATTTAAACCTAAATCCCCCCTCCCACTTAAACACAACATTGTCCTTAATGTTGACATAAAAGCACGAAACAAAGGTTGAAATACCCATGCAAAATAAACACACTAATAAAAGCCGAATAGAAAAGAGATGGGAAAAGAAAGCAAATATGATATTTGTATGATGGGTTGCCTCCCATTAAGTGCTTTTGGTTAACGTCATTTGCTATCTACTCCTTATATGGTGAATCAAACAGTGCCATCTCCTCCTCCATTCTTGTAGCAACACCCTCATGAAAATGTTTCAAGCGATTTCCATTTACCTTGAAGATTTTGTTGCTATCTAAACTTTGGATTTCCACTACACCATAATCAAACACATTAGTAACAACAAAAGGACCTACCCATTTGGAACGAAGCTTTCAAGGAAAGAGTTTAAGTCATGATTGAAAAAGAAGGACTTTTTGACCAATTTGGAACTCCTTCCTACTAATCATCTTGTAATGGTAAGCTTTGGTTCTTTCCTTGTAAAGTCTAGCATTCTCATAACCATCATTCCTGATTTCCTCTAACTCCTGTAACTGAAACTTCCTATAAATACCTACAGCATCATACTCAAAGTTGCATTGCTTAATTGCCCAAAAAGCGCGATGTTCAAGTTCTACTAGGAGGTCACAAGCTTTACCATAAACCATCCTAAAGGGTGACATTCTTTGTTGGGACCCCGCCTTTGCGAGTCACGAGCCAGACGTCCTAAGTGACATCTGGATGTGCATCCCACAAAGGTGGCGTGCCCACACCAGTCAATCCTAAAAAAGAACTAACTTAACCTATTTCCAGACACATTTGTGGAAAAACTAAAGGTGGAATTGCAAATTGACCTCTTCAGAACATTTTATCCCGTGACTAGTATTTAAAGCCTAAGTCTCTAACTGCTTCTTGATCCTTGATAACCCCTTCTTGTTAAAAACCGTTATTTAGTAGAGTTCTGTAACTAACTCCAACTAAGTAACTATCTGACGTACAGGCGTAACTTCTTCTTTGTATCATCTGTGTTTTCAACTTCGTCTATGTTTTGTGTGTCGTTTATGTTTTGCGCTTCGTCTGTGTTTTTCTTGCATCTGTGTTTTCCTTGCGTCTGTGTTTTGATGATATCATCACAGACGATTCCTTGTGTTTGTGTTTTGGTGACGTCATCACAGACGGTTCCTTGCGTCTATACACTCCTATGCATTCCCCTTCCTAAGGACCTTAACTTCCAATCCAAGGATCCAAAATTTTCATACTATATACTGTTGGAAAGCTAAGAGGATGAACTACCACTTCCAAGAAAACAAATCTATCCAAATCAGTTTAGAATAATACGGATCTTCCCCTGAAGTTAGGATGTAAATTTTTATCCCTATAGATGCTTGAAAATGCCATGCGGAGGCCTTAAAGAAAATCATGAGCAAAACATACATATATTTCCTTAATCTTCAAAACAAATAAGAGTTTTACAATGTTTTAGTGGGCATTTTGAGCCCCCTTGTATCATAATTCAAAATGCAAAGTTTATAAAAATCACTCAAAATGTGACTAAAGCATTGGTTTACATGATATAACTTCAAAACAATCAAAACAAAATATGCAGACTGGTGTGATGCCTTGACTCTTGACCTACTCAATCTCTTGCTCATCACCTGAATGGGAGCAGGAGAATGGGGGTGACCTTAAAGCTCGTGGGTAATAATTTATAATCAAGAAACAAGCAAAACCATTTTCAAAACTCATTGTCATTATACATTTGGAAACCATAATAATTTCTCATAGAAAAACACCAAACATTCTGAAAATTCTCATTTTATCAAACAGTTCATGAGCAATTATAAATCATGTATGCATTAAACTTGCTAACACATAAGCAAATAAAAATGGTTTGGGTGGATCCAAAACAGAACGTACTACACATTTCCCATAAGGGTCCTGTGTAGACGAGAAGAGAACGTGCTATAGCAATTCCACTAAATGGTCTTACGTAGCCATGAACTTATAGGAGTCCCTAAAGGAGCTCCATGCCACTAGTGGGTAGGCAGGAGAAGCCTTTTGTCAAAATGCACTTGACTTTAATTAGGGAACCACCACAAACCCTCATAATCATGCATTTCACAACTTGTAAACTTATGGCCTCAACGACATCTTTTTTTCCAAAACTTGAATTCATAATCATAAAAAAATCAATATACTTTCAAAAGTTAATTTCATCAGTCCTTTAACAAACTAATAACACAATTCATATACAAACAGATGACACATTATCAAAGCATTCAAGTAGTCTCAATGGCATATTTATAACACAATTGAAAACATTTTAAAACTTTCTTAGTTTTGAAGAAACATTAGGGCTTATTACTTAATTATAAAAGTGTCACCCACCTGAAATCCTTGCTTATAAACTTGCTTAAGGATTTGCTTAAGGATGTCTTTCCTTTTGCTCCCTTGGCCTCTTTTGATCCCCTCCTTGATTTTCTTCATAAAAGACACAATTCCCATTCAACAGAAATTCAAATTTGAAAACCCATAAAGCATATTCACTAAAATTGATCCCAGAATTCTTAAACTCATACATTTTTTAAGCTTTATAACCAAAACCCTTTCAAAAATTCAAAAGATTTTAAAATCAACTTATCCCAAATCTTCACCATATAATGGGATTTTTTGCTCTAAAGAAAGCTCTTCCCTTCCTCTTTTTTTTTCCTTCTTGAATAATCTCAAACTCTCTCTCTAAGTCGATGGCAAACTCAATTTTCCTCACCGGTGGCAAACCAGGTAAGTCCTCTGGGAACACATCCGGAAATTCCCTTACAATCAGAAAATCCTCTAACCTCCTTTCATTCACATTAGCCTCCACAACATGCGTCAAGAAGGCTTCACACCCCTTTTCCATCATCCTGTCAGCTAGTAAAGCAAAAATAATTCTTGGTGATGGTACTCTCTTGTCCCCCCTAAAAATCTACTTCTCTCCATTGCCCAGATTAAATTCCACTTCCTTAGGGCGACAATCCAACTTTGCCTGATACTTTTCCATAACATCCATTACAAGTATTACATTTAAGCCTTTTAGGTCTAGAGGTAGTAAATCTACTACCAATCTAGTACCATCAATGAAGAGTTCACAACCCTTATACACTTGACTGATTATCACATTCCTCCCTAGAGATATACTAATAGGCAAAGGACTATTCAAAGGCACTGAATTCACATCATGAAATATCATACTTGCAAAAACAAATGAATGCGTGGAGCCAGAATCAATCAAAACATATACTGCAGAATTGAATAACTGAGTCATACTCGTGACAACTTTAGGTGCAGTGCAGCTTCCTCCCTTGTCATGGAAAACACCCGTGCCTGTGCTTGACCCCTTGGCCTTCTTGGAGGAATAGCCTTCTTTGCAGCTCTATAACTGCCCACATCAGTGATTGGTCTGGTTCCCACTGTTTCAGCTCTCCTTGGGGCTTGTGACCGTGACCCCTCCTGTCTTGTTACTTGGGGACAGTCCCTGATCATATGTCCCTTCTCTCTACATCGAAAGCATGCTCCTAGTAACTTGAAGCACTCTCCCCTATGCAGTTTCCCACAATGCTCACATTGGGGGTTCATGTTCATGTTCTTGCTCCTCTCCACTCTCCCCTATGTAGTTTCCCACAATACTCGCTTACACTCATATAACCTTGTGTGAAATTCATAAATTCCCTGGCCTTCTCTTGAATATAGACCCTCAAGAAGTGTTTCCTCCTAAAAGCTTCCAAAAAGTCTCTCCATGACAACACCAGAGGCATATCTTGACTGTGGGGCACTGATTCCTGCCAATGAAGTGCATCCCCCTATAGTAAGCTCACTGCATAATCTAACTTCTCCTCATCCGAACACTTCACCTGAATAAGAACCTTCTCGGTCCTCTTCAACCAGGCTTCAAATTCTTCTAGATTTGTAGGTCCGTTAAAATCTACAGCTCCATACTTGCAGATCTTATCATACTGTCTAGTCCTCTCCACTAGAGCTTGCATCAGAACTTGAGACCCTTGGCCCATGGCATATGAGAAAGCCTGAGTAAAGGCCTGAAAGAATTATAGATCTAGAGGGTTTGTTTGAGGTATAGGAGTAGGCAATGGAGGCACCTCATGCTGAATACTATATACCTCAGAATCAGGGGCAGAATGTGTCCCCGCATCTTGTGGGACATAGGATTCATCGGTACTCTCTTGGCGAGAGCTAGATCGACCCAAAGCTCTTCGAGTTCTCTTTTGAGGTGGCATAATCACTCCTTCAATATAAAACCAATGAAAATCTTTAGTTCATGCAAAACAGTTTCAAAGTGTGCAAAACAATTCAAATTGTATAAAACAATGTCAAATCATTAAAAACAATTCAAAACAATGCAGGTTGCTCATTTAAAACAATGCATGTTCATTTCAAGTCCTAAACTACCCATTTCATGCTTCGGATACTCCTAAACTTGGTCCTACACCTCGACCTCAACCTAAAGGCTCGGATACCATAAGTGTTGGGACCCCGCCCTAGTGAGTCACGAGCTCGACGTCCTAAGTGACATCTGGACGTGCATCCCACAAAGATGGTGTGCCCACACCAGCCAATCCTCGAAAAGAACTCACTTAACCTATTTCCGGACACCTTTGTGGAAAAACTCAAGGTGGAATTTCAAATTGACCTCTTTAGAACATTTTGTACCATGACTAGTATTTAAAGCCTAAGTCTCTAACTGGTTCTTGATCCTTGATAACCTCCTCTTGTTGAAAACCATTATTTAAAGAAAATCATGAGCAAAACATACGGATATTTCCTTAATCTTCAAAACAAATAAGAGTTTTACAATGCTTTAGTGGGGCATTTCGAGCCCCCTCGGATCATAATTCAAAATACAGAGTTTATAAAAACTAAAATTGCTCAAAATGTGACTAAAGCATTGGTTTACATGATCTAACTTCAAAACAATCAAAACAAAATATGCACACTGGTGTGATGCCTTGACTCTTGACTTACTCAATCTCTTGCTCATCACCTGAATGGGAGGAGGAGAATGGGGGTGAGCTTAAGCTCGTGGGTAACAATTTATAATCAAGAAACAAGCAAAACCATTTTCAAAACTCATTGTCATTATACATTTGGAAACCATAATAATTTCTCATAGAAAAACACCAAACACTTATTTCTCAAAATTCTCATTTTATCAAACAGTTCATGAGCAATTATAAATCATGTATGCATTAAACTTGCTAACGCATAAGCAAATCAAAATGGTTTGGGTGGATCCAAAACAAAACGTACTACATATTTCCCACAAGGGTCCTGTGTAGTCGTGAACAGAACGTACTATCGCGATTCCATTAAATGATCTTGTATAGCCGTGAACTTATGAGAGTCCCTAAAGGAGCTCCATGCTGCTAGCTGGCAGGTGGGAGAAGCCTTTTGTCAAAGTGCAATTGATTTAGGAGACCACTACAAACCCACATAATCATGCATTTCACAACTTGTAAACTTATGGCCTCAACGGCATTTTTTTTCCAAAAGTTGAATTCATAATCATAAAAAAATCAATATACTTTCAAAAGTCAATTTCATCAGTCCTTTCACAAATCAATAACACAATTCATAAACATATGACACATTATCAAAGCATTCAAGTAGTCTTAATGGCACATTTATAAAACAATTGAAAACATTTATAACATTTCAAATTTGAGAACCCGTAAAGCACATTCACTAAAATTGATCCTAGAATTCTTAAACCGATCCATTTCTTAAGCTTTATAACCAAAACCCTTTCAAAAATCCAAAATATTTTAAATCAACTTACCCCAAATCTTTGCCAAATAATGGGATTTTTGGTTCTAAAGAAAGCTCTTCCCTTCCTCTTTCTTTTTCCCTTCTTGAATAATCTCAAACTCTCTTTCTAAGACTAAAAAAAGATGTAACCTAGTTCAAAACTCTATTCCTTCTCAACTTCACCGAAACCTCTCTTCTTCTTTCTCTCTTTCTTTCCTTCATTCACGTTTTTGGTCTCTACTTTATCAGACAACATTTTCCTCTTCCCATTCTACCCTTAATGGGTGAGAAAAGTCCACCTTACCCTTCCTTTAATGCCTTAGTGCTTCTAACCTTAAGTAATCTACCCAAAATACCCCTTTATTAATTAAAAAAATTTAACTCCCAAAATTCACTTATCCAAACCTCATAATCGTTTAAATCATGCTTGACCAAAAAAAACATTTGAGGGCCGACATTCCTAACGGTGTGTTATAAGCTATCCTATAAGCCCACAATGCTTCACCTAATTGAAGACTCCAATCTTTCCTATTAGGTTGCACAGTTTTCTCCAAAATAGACCAAATCTCACTGTTTGAAAGTTCTACTTGGCCACTAGTTTGAGGATGATAGGCAGTTGAGGTTCTATGGATAACATGATAGTTGCACACCAAAGCTTCTAAAGATCGGTTACAAAAATGGGTTCCCCTATCACTTATAATATCTTTTGGAATGCCATACCTGTAAAAAATGTTAGTCTTAACAAAATTAACAACAACCTTAGCATCATTAGTTCTAGTAGCCACAGCTTCAATCCATTTAGACACATAATAAACAGCAACAAGTATGTAAACATAACCATAAGAAGCAGGAAAAGGGCCCATAAAATCAATACCCCAAACATCAAAAATCTCACCAAATAGTATATTAGTTAAAGGCATTTGATCTCTACAAGTAATATTCCTTACTTTTTGGCATCTTTCACATGACTTGCAAAATTCATTTGTAGGCCAAAAGAAACCACAATCAAGAACCTTGTGAGAAGTGTGCTTAGCACCAAAGTGCCCACCACAAGAATATGCATCACAAAAGGTAAGAATAGAATAGAACTCATCTTGCGGCACACATCTTCTCACATCCCAAAAATGTGCTCATCTGGGAAGTGTTCCTTGATTGGTTCGGTCTCCACATCCTTGGCATGCAAGCGACTTAAATGATCCACAACATGGTTCTCAGCACCGTTCTTGTCCTTAAACTCAAGATCAAACTCTTGCAAGAGTAAGACCCATCGAATAAGGTGCGGCTTGGATTCCTTTTTCTTCATCAAGTGCCTAAGTGCTGCATGGTCAGCAAAAACAACAATTTTCGTGCCAAGTAAGTAAGATCTAAACTTTTCAAGTGCAAACACAATAGCAAATAACCCTTTCTCAGTTGTATGGTAGTTGCATTGAGCATTATCAAGAGTACGTGAAGCATAAGCAATGACATGCAGACTCTTACCAACCCCGTTGGCCTAACATAGCACCAACTGCATAATCAGAAGCATCACACATAATCTCAAAAGAAAGTTCCCAGTTGGGTGCTTGAATGATGGGTACAGATGTGAGGCTTTCTTTCAACTTATCAAATGCATGCTTGGACACATCATCAAAGATGAACTCAGTGTCTTTTGCCAACAACTTGCATAGGGGTGATGCAATCTTCAAAAAATCCTTGATAAAGCGTCTATAGAAACCTGCATGTCCAAGAAAAGAACGCACCTCCCTCACGCATGAGGGGTAAGGCAAAGACAGGATAACTTCTATTTTAGCTTTATCAACCTCTAGCCCTTGCGTAGATACAATATGCCCTAAAACTATACCTTGTTCAACCTTAAAATGACACTTTTCATAATTCAAGACAAGGTTAGTTTCTAGACATATTTTCAAAATCAAAGACAAATTCTCCAAACACATATAAAAAGAATCACCATAAACAGTAAAATCATTCATAAACACTTCAATGATCCTTTAAACATAGTCAAAAAATATGCTCATCATGCATCTTTGAAATGTAGTAGGTGCATTACACAAACCAAAGGGCATTTTCCTATATGCATATGTACCAAAAGGACAAGTAAAGATAGTCTTTTCTTGATCTTCTGAAGCAGTTACAATCTGATTATAACCACTATATCCATCAAGAAAACAGTAGAAAGACTTACCTACCAAGCACTCCAGCATGTGATCCATGAAGGCAAACGAAAGTGATCCTTGCGAGTAGCAAGATTCAACTTCCTATAGTTGATGCACATAGCGGTCTTATGTTCCCTAAGAACATTCACCAATCTTTCTTCCTGCACACTTGTTAGATTCTTTGCAATGATAACAGGTAAAGTATTATAAGCACCAAGAAACACATATTTCAAGTTATCAAGCAAAGGTTTCAAATCAAGCTCAGGTGCATGCAAGATAGATGGCAAAAGTTTCTTATGAGAAATTGGAACCTCAATGAATGCAAGATCATAGGGAATAGACTAGAGAACATGCAAAGCTAAAATAGATTCTTTCACTTTCAAAGGCAAGTAGAAATCATGTGAATCACGGCATTCTCATCATCAAACCCATACCAAGTAGCCAAGTCTAAACCATCATTGAACTTGAAATTAAATCTATCATTAACAAGCTCATCAACATGGTCTAAATACTTGATAGAATAAACATGATCATAAGGGTACCTAAGAGCATCATTAATATTGAATTTAGCAACATCATCTCCTACTCGCATGGTCAATGTATCATGCTCAATATCAATCTTAGTTTTAGCAGTCTTTAAAAAAGGCCTACCAAGCAAAATAGGGGTACTTTTGTGTGAGTGATCAATTTCCATATCAAGCACATAAAAATCACAAGGAATAAGCAATTCACCTATTTTGACTAAGACATCTTCTATAACACCAAGAGGATACACATAAGATATATCAGCAAGTTGAATGACAACACTAGTATTATTCAAAGGCTCAAGACTAATAGAATCATAGACATGTTTAGGCATTACACTAATTGAAGCTCCTAAATCACATAAGGCCTTTTCAAATATAGAATTACCAATCACACATGGGATAGCAAACGCACCTAGGTCTTTTTGCTTATTTGGTAATTTCTTTTGCATGACAGCAGATACTACCTCTCCCATGCTCACTGTCTCATGTCCTTTGAGCTTTTGCGCTCTCTTGGATGTGCAAAGTTCCTTTAGGAATTTGGCAGATTTTGGTACTTGTCTAATTGCATCCAGTAGTGGAATGTTGATTTCCATGCTTTTGAATAAATTAAGGATTTCCTTCTCTTTTTCTCTCTAGCATTGGATGCATTCCAAGGAAAAGGAGGGGTCAGTTTGAAATTGGAATTCAAAGAGTTAGAACTTGCCTTTGGAGTACTAAGGGTGCTCTTAGATTTTGATGAAGAAGAAGGATTTGCCTCTTTTGTTGGAGGGGTGCTTTTGGATTTTTGTTGATCAAGTGGGGCCAAATGCTTCTCAAGCTTGTCTTCCTCCGCCAAAGTAATTTCTTTCATCTTTTTCTCAAAAAGTTCTTTACCACTTCTTAATTCAATTTCTTGGATGGATCTTTCGGATTTAGTGCATCCAACCTTCCAAGAGTGGAAGCCATTTGTCCTATCTGTCTATCCAAAATTTGAATGCTCGCCTCTATTTTCTGTTGAAAAGCCACAAAACTTTGATGCATAGCCATTGTGGTTCTCATCATCTCTATCAATTCTTTCAACTCACTCCCATTGGATGAACTAGAAGGATTGGGCGCAATTAGTTGTTTAGGTGGATAGTTGGATTGAAAGGAGAAAGCAAGAGGGTTTTGTGGTCGATTTTGAGGTGGTTGATTTGGGTTACCATAACAAAAATTTGGGTGATCTCTTCATCCAGGGTTGTAAGTTTGGGAAAAGAGATCATATTTTCATTGTGGTTGCGGGTTAAAGTTTCCACCTATGGCATTAGCTTGAGCTACAAGTTCTTCGTGCATTTGAGGACAATAATCACTAGTATGATCATACATGCAACAAATAGAACATGTTTGTGCAATATTACCACACAAGAGAGATTTCACAAGAGAAGTAATCTCTTTTTGAGAAGAAGCAAGTTAATACAATTGAGATCCAAAGTTAGAGCTAATTACCTCATTCACACCACGTTTGGCATGAAGATCGTCTCTTGTTCCAAAGTTCTTAGAATTGGCAGCCATGTTAGTTAATAGGTAGCGTGCGTCATTTGGAGTCTTATCCACTATCACACCCCCACTTGCAGCATCAATGAGACTTCTATCTTGAGGTGTCAATCCTTCATAAAAACATTGAATGAACAATTGGTCAGGTATTTGGTGGTGTGGGCATTGTTTGCATAGTTTTTCAAAGCGGTCCCAATACTCAGAGAATGTTTTGCCATGCAATTGCCTTATCCCACAAATTTCCTTCCTAATGTTAGCTACTCTAGATGCAGGAAAGTATTTTTCAAGAAATCTCCTCTTCATTTCATTCCATGTCCGAATGGAACCGGAAGGCATGGAAAATAACCACTCTTTGGCCGCCTCCTTCAAAGTGAAAGGGAAAGCTTTCATTTTAACAAGTTCCTCCTCCACTTCATTTGGTTTCATGTCATTGCAAACCATATGAAATTTCTTGAGGTGTGAGTGGGGGTCTTCTCCTGCAAGGCCATTAAAGGAAGGTAGCAAGTGAATAAAACCAGATTTGAGTTCAAAATTGACATTATTATGCACAAAGGATGGTTTTCAAGATTTGGACCTGCAAGCTCTTTGATAGTGCGAGACGCTTGGATTGCCATTGTGAATTGATTATCCAAGGACGAGTTTGAAGTAGACGAAGATGGTTCCCCATCCTTAAGCTCCGGTTGGAAAAGAGGATTGAAAGAATAACTCTTTTCTTGTAGAGTGCGTGAAAGAGGCTCGAAAAGTGGTGAACGTAAAGGGGATTGGTCTAGTTGGGCAGATTGATTAACATAGAACTATTCGATTTCTTCTTCAGTAAGTTGTTGTTCAAATAGATTGGACATACAACCTACAAAAGAAAGCTAAATAACCACAAAAACAAACTTGAAAAG
>JAOSBN010000178.1:29790812-29805705 GCA_027563595.1 Erythroxylum suave
TTTAAAATATACCCTATTAGACTCCAAAAATTCCTAATTCATAATTTCTAATCTATTTTCATGCTAGATAATTTAATAAAATAAAATAAATAAATATAAAATATAAAATCCTAAAAAAATTACGAGGTCCAACATTAATAATCCCTGGAAAAAAATTCCAGATCTGCCATAAGCATATTAATCAACATATTTGTACGAAATATCCATTATATTGTTCTTTTGAGCATAATACATTAAGCTATGCTATCTTTTAAGTTAAGAAGAGATTAAACAAACATAGTACAACTCAAATAAAGATTTAGACATCTTGGATGAAATCTCTAGCCATGTAAGAAATCAACACAAACTTGGTCATTTTTCATTTCAACTCTTCATTTAATTGTGAATCAATCATTATGTTCAAATTTAAACCCATATTCATCTATTTATCTTCACATAACAGTTTAACTTTATCAAGGAGCTGAAATTAGGGGAAAATTTGAAACCAAAACAATTCAAAATAAAGAAACTTAATAAATTTAAGGAAGCCAATATGAATATAAAAAGAGGGGGGCATGTGATTCAAATCAAGTCTAGAAATTAAAAAAATAAAACATAAATGTAACCTAATATTCACAAGTGAGCAAGCATGTTTCAAAATTTAGTTTACTCATGCAATTGCGACATACCAAAGATAATATGAGACATTTAACTAGTTAAGTATAAAGAACCAACGACCTAATTCCTACTTATTCCTTTTGACTCTTAGAAATTAAAATAGCTCAATTCAAACACATTAAGCCACTACAAAAAATGAACACAATCCGCGATCCTTTATTGGTAAAACGTAGCGGATTGTTCAAACTTTTCACGACGTTTTGAAAACGTCACAAAAAGTTTGAACAATCCACGACGTTTTATGAAAATGTCGCAAATTTTTGATAGTTTTTGCGACATTTAGGAATAGAACGTCGCAAAATAGAATCTGCGACGTTTTATTGAAGAAAACGTCGCAGAAGGACTTGTTAAAACATTTTCCGCACAGACAACACGACGTCGTTTGGTTTAAAATCAAACAACGTCGTTGTGTGTTTGCTAAAATGTCTCTGGCAGTCTCCTTCTCCTTCTCGCCTCTCAACTCCCCCAACACCTGCGCTGCGCTACCGCCAAGCTTCTCCTCTCTCCTTCTAACATTTTGAGCACATTTTTTAATGACGATCAATTTTTTGAATACATATATATGATTGAGTACCTTCAACTTTAGTTTTAGTCATTTTAGCACTATCTCTAGAAAGCTTAGATGAGATATGGTAAAATTGAAAGTTTTGAGTGGTGTTTTACTCTTTGCATTAGCTGCCTTATTTGAATAGTATAGGAGTATGATTTGAAGTAAGTGGATTGCAACATTTGTCCTAAATGAGTGGAAACAAGTTGATATCTAGCTTTTTTTTACATAAATAATTTATGTGATTGATTGGTATTCCAAGTAAAAAAGTTTCCGCTATAGCTTATATTAGTTAACCTAAGATCCTTGGTGAGCTTCAGCAAATGGTCATTTCTATATTTAGACTTCATTCTAGCACCATAGATTTCTAAAATACTGAGAGTGCAATTGAAGTCTCCTATCAATATCCTTAGAGTGCTAGGGTTGTCAACTAATACAAATAGATTGGACCATAGCTATTTCCTTTGAACGTTTGTATTAGCTACATAAAAAGTGAAAAGGAGTTTGAGAGTGAGTGAGAAATACCTTGGAGAGTATAAACTGATATGAGTAAGACAAATGGTTATAGAGGAAAAGTTTAGGGATCTAAGGGGATCAAAAATTTTCCGTTGTAATGGTTTTTATTATTGGATAAATTTATCCATCCTTTCTCAAAGCAAAGACCTTTTTAGTAACGGAGTTTTGTTTTTTATTTGACAACCTATTATTTATTAAGGTAGTTTAAAGATATAAAATTCCAAATTAAAAAATTCATTTCCTTAGAGCATTGTCCACTGTTTTCTCTTGGACTGATGTCCTGCCTTACCATTGATATTAGAGGCTTCGTTGAAGTGAACTATACAAGATGTAGGGAGTTCTTTAGGTTCTTTTCCTATAATATTATATGGTTTAGGAATTAGAATGGGCTTAAGGTCTTGTATTATGCATTTGGTGTGCTCCAAGTTATTGCCATTAATGTTAGCATTTATTTCCTTGGTTTATACACCTACTATGTGAAATATCCCTTTGTTGGAATTTTCCTTTTCATAATTTCTGGAATTTAATCTCTTACTACCATCATCTTTTAACTTTTGGGGTTGCATTTGCTATGAATAAGACCTAGGTTGTGTTGTTAGGTTCCTTGATTCCTTGATTGGCTTAACTAGTATATCTTTTTGCATGTTGGAGATTTCGTAATAATTAATTTCACCATATTCCTTGATATGTGCCAAAGACACTAAAATTAACTCCTAAATCTACACAACTAAACTTATAGTAAAGCTGAGAAAGGATCATACTTATATATAATACTTGATTGATTTTTGTATTGAGCTAATACGTGTTAAAAGATGGGGGTTTGGAAGAATTTAATTAATGTATTAAAAACAAATTAATTTTAACAAATCAAATTATAAAAGTTAATTGATGGATCTAAGTCTGGTTATCAATTTAATTTCAACCTTAATATAATATGCATAATCAAGTGTAATGTTGTTTTCATTCCTCTTTTGAAATTATGAACCATGGATTAATGACAAGCTCTATTAACATAAAATTTTCTTTATATTATAACTAACCAAAATAAGTTTTTTCATTAGATCTAACTCTCAGACAACCTAGGATAGATTCTTTATATTTAGTGCAATAACAAAATTAAGAATCAAGCAAATAAGTTAATATAATCTATAATTACATAAGCTTGGATTATTTAACTTAGGATATGTTGTCCCTAACGATGTATATTTATTAGGTTGGCCCACATGAATCGGATTAACAATAATTATAAATTGTAATAAAAATTTTTTGTAATAAATATATATTAGAATGATCTACAATGCCCTATTTAAATCTTTCATAAATAAATTATAAACTTTATACATAGAATAGCATAATCAATTTCAAGAAATAGAGGTTATTGGAATTATCAATGCATAGACACATATTAAGCCTCGATATCCCCTTTTAACTGAAAGGAAGAGAATTAGCCACTCATAGTTTGTTGAAGCAAAAGTCTAAAGAGAAAAAAAAGGCATCTTTGAATGTCCATCATGTATGTCCACTTGAATTGGCATCAAATTGCCTCTTATACTTTATAATTAGGGTTTCTAGAGTGGACAAGATAAACCAAAAGCCTTATAGACGAAAAAATGTCTTTGAGGCTATACATTTGTACATTGACTTAAACGGTCCTTTATACGGGAATGTACTTGTTCACATAGACTTGTTCAACCAAAATAACTCTAAT
The DNA here is from genome assembly GCA_027563595.1 of Erythroxylum suave. Classification (NCBI taxonomy): domain Eukaryota; kingdom Viridiplantae; phylum Streptophyta; class Magnoliopsida; order Malpighiales; family Erythroxylaceae; genus Erythroxylum; species Erythroxylum suave. The sequence goes on from JAOSBN010000178.1 coordinate 29,794,241, forward strand.
TCTTTCATTCTCTGTCCTGATTTCACCGTAACAAATTTCTCTTTGATCCATTTAGGAAACAAGACTAAACAAAGGTAAAATTGTCCAAAATTATGAATTTAATTGATTTTTTCTTTTTCATCGAACTTGTTCCTAAACAAAAGTATGAACCAAAATTAGTATCTTAGACAAAAATTAAATATTGATAACTAAGCATTAGGGAATAAATAAATAATAAATGAAGCACTTATCATTCATTGTCTTTGGTTTACATATATAGATGACTTTGATAGTTTTATTAACTAGATTGTTTTTCTCATAAAATCTTAATCTGAAAGTTCTTTTTTGATTAATACTTTTGTGTGAAATTGACCAAAGCCTATTCTTTTAATATATGTTTCTTTAAGGCTTAAGGCCTTGCCTAAAGCTAGAAATATAGATTAGTCCTTCTATAGACCAACATTCTGATGGAGCTTGATGGAAATTTATCTATATAGAAATTATTTTTTTTCTAATTTTTCTAAGGAGATTCTAGGTCATCATTTCTACATTAAAAATTGTTGTCCTTAGATTTGTAAAGGTCTAAGTTTCATTATTTTCTTAGCTTCCTCCATTATGGAGAACTTAAGCACGACAAATTCATCCTCACTTATAAAAAAACTTTCTCGGTCATGTTTTCTTCAATTTAAATTGGTTCATTGTTGGATTTGAGGAAAACAATAGTCTCTTTGTTAGGAAGCTACCAACTAAATTTGCTAGCTATTTCTTGGCCTAGTTTGAAAGATTTCTTTTAGAGATACATTTGAGTCATTTAAGAGGGGAAGTATAGTGAAGTTAACCCAAATTATTGTGTTCTTCCATACCTTAGCCATCTATAAAGAAGGCTTATTTGTATGGATTTCCTCCAATTGGTTCTTAAGGTTTACTTTAACAGATTTAGGTATATGAGAAATTTTTTACGTTGAGATCTAGAGGAGGTAAGGTTTAGGTAGGTTGAGGGATGCAAGGAGGGGTAAATTCATAGTAAGGAGAGGTTTGTAGCTAGGTCATGATGATAGACAAAGGAATCATTTCAATGAACAATAAATATAGAAAGAGTGGTTTATATAGGATAATAGAAAGCTTAGGTAGGCTAGAAGGGGAATGTTGAGTGGGTTAGGTTTAAAATTTAAGGAGTTTCGAGTGAAAGGCTAGAATATATAACTTGTTTTCTATATTTTAATTAAGTCTTAGAGAGTTCTATGTTATCCATTAACTAAATGATAAAATTTTTTTTGAGGAATGAAAGAAATAAATTAATCAATTGCCTAAAATAAAGGGATTAAGTTCAAGTAGATCATTGGAATAAGTTGCAACTCTTAGAAGACACAAACATATAATAGAGGTTTATATTTGATTTTAATTAATACTACAAGAATAGTTAACTGCAACAACCTTTAGAGTTTCAACTATCTTTGATCAATTATGGCATGCTTCATCCGTTTTTCACTTCTTGGGGGTTCAATACTATAGGAGTTCAACTAATCTTTAGGAAGTTGATTTTTACTTGTAACAATTTTTTAATCAAGTTCTACATCTCACTTGTCTCTTTATTAATCACTTATTGAGAATTTCAAAATGTTCTCATATTCCATTCTCTCCAAATCTAATAAAGGTAATTGTCAAGTGTCACGTTAAAGAGATCCTTGAGTGATTTTAAGTGAATATACATATGAATTCCTAAGTAAGGATGCTGTCAAGGTTAATTAAATAATAACTAAAGTTACTCCATCTCAAGGATTATTCACACATAAGTTTGAAAGTTTCATAGGTAAGGAAGAGATGGTTTTGGAATTGTTGTTCTAGGTTACATAAGTTATAGATATTGTTTATTTTAATCCTTTTCACTCTTTCCTTTATTGATAGTTTAACTTTGTCCATATTCTACATAGGCAAGAAATATTAGTTATAAACTTGGTGGTTGTTAGAACTCCTACATACGTAAAAAGTTTCTTCAGCTTCAATCTAATATGAAAAGTAAGAATATTAACTTATTGTTGATCTGACCCTAAGATGATAATGGAGCTCTTTTATAGATTGATTTTTAAATCTAACATATAATTGAATTAATCTATGGAATCCATTAACACTTTGATTGGTTTAACTTCAGCTAGAAATAAAGCTGAGTTCATATGCAAATGTTAGGTTATATAAAGTATGCATATTTGGGTGATAATCAAACTCTTTTAGTTATTTTTTTATATTCTTGACTTCTAATTAGGAAACTAAAATAGTTTGTGCCTTAAAAGAGCACAAGAATTCCATTGGATGGATAATCGCAGATATTAGAGGAAAAAGCCCTTTTATACGCGCGCATTGCATTTTTAAGGAGAATGGAAATTCCACTAAACATGTATAACATAAGTTGAATACTCTAATGATAGACGTTACGAAGAAGAGAAGTACTAAAGCTTCTCAACACTAGAGTCATGCGTCCTATCTTTGACAGTTAGTGGGCAAGTTTAGTACATATGGTTTCGAAGAAATTTGGAATCAAGGTGATCCTTATTCAAGATAGTGAGTTGTTTCCCACCCACATGCAAACTGGGTGGTAAGTTTGCATTTATTATAGAAAGTTGAATGTTGCAACTCATAAAGACCATTTTCCCCTTCCATTTATTGATCAAATGCTAAAAATATTGGCTAGATATGAATATTACTATTTTCTAGATGGATTCTCAGGTTATCTTTAGATCCTTATTGTAGTAGAAGACTAAGAAAAGACAAACTTCACATGCATATTCGACATATTTGGTTACCAAAGAATGTTGTTCATTTTTTGTAACGAACCCACCACTTTCCAAATATGCATGGTGAGCATTTTTCTCTAAATATGTTTAGAAGAACATAGAGGTATTTATGGATGATTTTAGTGTTTATATTTCTCCTTTTGATGATTGCTCTCTCAAACTTATTTTGGAAAGATGTATTGAAACTAACTATGCACTCAATATGGAAAAATTACATTTTATTATAGATCAAGGTATAGTTATAAGACGTATTGTATCTTCTAGGGGCATATAGGTGGATATGTATAAAATTGATTTCATTTATGCTTTTCCTTACACCTCAAATATGCAAAAGTTTTGTTCTTTTCCATATGTTAATCAAGGATTCTCGATGATAGTCTTTCCTTTATGCAAGCTGTTACAACATGGTGTCTCATTTAGGTGTAATGATAAGAGCTTTTATCTATTTTGTTTGCTTCAGTAAAATTTTAGTCTTATTTGTTGAGCGATAAATTCATCGTTTACTATGATCATACAACTTTGAAGTACTTGTTAACTAAGAAGGAAAAAAAGTTGAGGTTAATTAGTTAGATTCTCCTTCTTTAAGAGTTTGATTTAGAGGTAAGAGATAAGAAAGAGGCAAAGAATATGGTTGTTGATCACCTCAATCGATTGATTAGAAAAGAAGATGATATTACTTTGAGAGAAATGTTTTAGATAGGCAGCTATTTTCCATCAATTTGACACCTCCAAGACTTGTAGAAATCATAATTTTTTGGTTTCTAACAAATTACCTGTGGCTTTTTTAAAAAATTAAAGGGAAAAATTGAAGAGTGAAGCCAAGAAATTTTTGTGGGATGACCCCTTTTCATGGAGGAACTATACGGACAAAGCCATAAAAAGGTTTGTTATTAAGTGTGAGACACATTCTATCTTAACCTGCCACCATTCATACATTTGTGGAGGGCACTTTGGGGTAAAAAGGACCATCTATAAAGTTTTCGAGAGTGGTCTTAACTAGCTTTCATTGTTTAAGGATGCATATGTCTTTTGTAATTCATGAGATAGTTGGCAACGAATAGGTAACTTGTCTTATGCTGCACTCTACTTAACACCACCTAAACGTGTCACTTATAAGTATATGAGGTTGTTGTAGTATATAGTATATAATGGATGCCCTAAGCTCATCTCACAAGAAAGTTGTTAATTGTAATAACTTGATTAAAAAAAGGAAATTAAAGAATTAAATTAAAAAAGATATAGAGGTTGTGAAATGATGAAAGTAAACAAAAAGAATTACTTGCACAAACAAAAAGAATTACTTGGACAAAATTGATATAAACCTTTCAAAGATATCCTAGGGTTTGCACTACGATCCAAATTCAAACCTAAATTTTAAAACTTCCCTTTAATATAATCTACAAATCTATTCTTTCTTTAATCAAATTAGCAACTATCGATTAGTTCTCCATCCATAAACTAACTATTACGAACCATTTAAAGTTACAAACTAAGCAATCCCTAAAACTTATATTTTTAATTCGTTCTTAGGGTAATTGATTGTTTAGTTCCAATATCAAGTTCATCTTTTGGTTCTTCATTCAATATTTTAACAATAATATGTGGCCAATCTATCAACCTAGTTTTTAACACAACACAATCAATCCAGGCAAGATATATATTAATGTGAATTATCAAATCAAGAAATTCAATTAAATCTAGATACAAACCCTAGGTAAGAATAATTTAACTCATATTAGTTGAATTCAAACCATTAAATTCCATTATATCAAGTAGAAATTGAAACAAGAAAAATATGAAATCAAAACAAAAGAACCCTTGATGATGACAGGGAGTCAAATTCTCATTTGCTATCTCCATCTCTCAATCAATGTTGATGAAAAACAAAATTTATTCTCCTTAATTTGTTCAAAAAGTTCAGTGTTCTATAGAAAAATTAAATCAGAAAGAATGAAGAAATCTCTCCTATCCTGTGCGTCCCCACATCTACTCTCCTAAATAACGTCTGGAACTCTATTTCTGCCCTAATGCTTCTCCTCTCTTTCTAACCTTGATCTCTTTATATTTAGGCCACTATCTCTTTAATAACAAGGGCTCCCCTTCTAATATTTCCAATAGATGGTTTTTTTTCTTAAAACAAAGCCTTTTAGATAAAGTTATGGGTTAAAAACCAAGGAAAGGTTAGATTGGGCCTAGAAAGATTTCATATCTCATTCTCAGCCTTTTTGGCCCTTCAAAACAACATTTAGTTCCTTAAGTTTATAGCAATTATGGCTCAGGATGTTGTATTGAATTTAAACATTTGAATCACCTTATTTGGATCTCATAAACCCCAAATACGTCTATGTAAAGCTCCAGTGGTTAGGCTGCCAATTCTATAAAAATAATTTTTACATTAAACAAGCAGTTAGCAGTCTAAACAAATTTACACGGCTACAAATATGAGATTCCTTAATATCTTGAGATGTCCTCTAATTATTCTCTAAAGACCATGTTTAGATTTGGACTCTCCATCTATGTTAAAAACCTTGAAATTTTTTATATGATCATCTTGCCAAGATGTGTCTTGGTCTGTCTTCTATTCTTTCAATTACGTTTTTTAAGAAGAAGGCATGGTCAAGTTTATTCCAATTGGCTGTGTACTTTGTCTATATATGATCTTTCTAAATTCTTTTCCTACAAGTCCTTAAAGCTCAACCTAAACAAAAAAAAAACTAACAACAATCTTAAACAAACAAATTAGAAAAGACTAAAATTAAATAAAAACTATCCGAAATATAACACAAAATGCATGATAACAACGCCAAACTTAATGCTTTGCTTGTGTCCAAATAAAGTTAAAGGAGAACAAAAACAAATAAGAAAGAATTTTATAAAGTTCAAAACTTATAAGATAAAATTTAAACAAACCTTTCAACAATTATTCTCAAATCAAATAAAACTTATACTAACACAATTTAATAACCCTTCGTCATTGCAACATCTCTCAAGTGTATGATCATGGAAATGTTTACACTCTTTACATTCAATGAAAGTATATCTCCATAAGTTGCTTACAAATTAAATCTCCATCATTTAACCACAATCAAGTACAAATCAAAAGGTCTTTTCATTCGGTTATAGTGGGGATAGGGTAAAGGTATGTCATTTGGAAAAGTGAGTTACTCATTAAGTACAACAATTTTAAGAATTAAGCGATTAAGCATAACTACTACTTCCCAACCCAAAATTTTTTCAAACATCTCTTTATTATAGTGGCTTATAATTTAAGGATTAGATCTCTCTCACATTATTTTCTTTGTTGTTTTTATTTATTCATTTTTTTAAACATTATTGCAAAAGCCATGGCTAAGCTCATTGTTAGCTAGCCATGTGGACCAAAAACTTTCTTTTCTTTGATGCTGTTTTTTAAGAAGAAAGGACTCACAATTGTAACAAAAGTACTCTGTTAAAACAACCACAAACAAAATGAATAACCAAATTAACTGACACTTTAATTTACACAATGGCTCAATCACTAAATTCCTCAAACTCTCTTATTCCTAATAGAAGGTAAAACAATTTGAGAGAAGTCTAAAACGGTTTATGGCTCATAATATTGTGTAAAAGAACATACAAGAGATCAAAAATTGGCTCACTAAATATGTATGAAAGGTTAACCTTTTAAGTTAAATGGTTAAACCTAGTTTCCTTAATCATTTTGATGCTTAGTCCTAATTTTCATATGATCTTTAGATGCATACCTAAGCAAGTTCTAGCAATATAACAATAAAAAATGTTCACTCAAAAGAATAACCATTTGAAATTCAATCTTAAAGGCTCAAATTCTTGCCAATTATTTAAAGTAATACAAAAGAATGACCATCCAAATTGACAATTGTTAGTCATTCCATTCAATTCTCAACCTCTTGCTTCAAAAATTTTTGAGGCCATATTCAAGAATTTTGTTAAAATCACTAAAGCATTAAACAATCAAAACATTAAACAGTTTGAAAAATAAGAAAAAAAACATGAAAGCAAATCCTTGTAAACATTAAATAAAATAGCAAACAAAACAAGTTGAAATCAAAACCTAAACAATGTGATCATGTACAGATAGAAAAGCAAATAACAAGAGTTAAGTAGAACTTGATTTCCATCGTTGCATAGTTCGATACAAAGCCCTAATTCCAACTATCTTGCTACAAACACATAAAGGTAGGGCAAAGTTGACGTATGGTTTTTGTGAGGTACACAACATTAATAGAGTAGGGCACAACCAAGTTTATAAACTTTGATCTTGTGTTTGGTTAAAGGAATTGATGAAGCATGACCAAGGTGGGTAGAGGCATGGCTAAGATAATTCACTATGTTTGCCCCTACCAAAAACAATAAAACTCCTTTTTCCTTTAACTATGTTTGCATCTCATAAAAACAATTAATAAATTAAAACACCTGTTCTAAATCAAATTTACTTAGAATTTTATTAAACTAAAAAAATGAAACTAAAATTAAAATTGACAAAAAAATAATCAAAAGAATTGCAAACCAATACGTTGCCTCTCACTAAGTGCTTCTTTAACACCATATTAGCTAGACTTGGTCGGATCAACCATCATAAATGAGGAAATTTTCAATGACTTTGGTTTTTCAAAATTCCTCCAAGTAAGATTTCACTCTTTGGGAATTAACCTTGAATGTTTCAATTTTCTTCAAATTTAAGAGCTCCACCACCCAATATGGAAAGACTTGGATGATTTGAAAGGATTCAATCCATTGAACCTTCAATTTCCCAAGGAATAACCTCATCCTTTAATTAAACAACAAGAATTTCATTCCAAGTTTGCAGGTTCTTCCACAAATCATTCTATCGTGCAAATCCTTATTTTTATCTTTATAAATCTTTGAACTTTCATAGGCTTCATTTTGGAGCTTATCAAGCTCTGAAATTTGCAACATTCTTTGATCCTTCGCTTCATCTAGACCTATATTTATAGTCTTGATTACCCAATAAGCTTTATTCTCTAACTCCACCAATAAGTGACATGCTTTCTCGAAAACTAACCGATAGGATGTCATCTTAATAAGAGTTTTGAATGTCATTTAGTAGGCCTAAAGTGCCTCACGAAAACAGACTCCCAATCTTTCCTTAACGTGCTCACTGTCTTTTCTAGGATTACATTGATTTGTTTGTCAGAGATTTTAACTTGTCTAAAGGTTTGAGAATGATATGAGGTTGCAATGTTGTGTTAGATTCCCAACTTTTTCACCAATTCTATGAACCATTTGTTCCAAAATTGGCTTTCTCCTTCATTTACAATGGTCTTGGGTGTCCCGAATCTTCTAAGAATATATTCCTTCAATAACTTCAAAATAATGTCAACATTATTTGTCTTAATAGGGATGGCTTCAACTCGTTTGGACACGTAATCAATAACTAGCATTATATATTCAAAGCTGAAAGATTTTAGGAAAGGCACCATGAAATCAATGCTCCAAACATATAAAATCTCTACCACAACAAAGTTATTATGAGGAATTTCATTTTTTAGCTTATATTGCCCACCCTTTGGCATTTATCACATCTCATGCAACAAGTATAAGCATCTCTAAAAAGGGAATGACAATACAAACCACTTTGAAAAACCTTCTTATTGGTTTTCTTGCCTCTAAAATGTCCACCGTAATACATATTATGGAAAAATTATAGCATTTACAATTTCTTTTCCTCTGGCATGTATCTATAAATGATTTCATCCTTTCAAATCCTGAACAAATAAGGCTCATCCTAATAATAGTACTTGCAAGAATGTACAAATCTTTTATTTTCCTCAAATTTCATGTCATTTCTCAAGATACAAGATAGTTAGCAATATCAGCATACCATAGGACCTATGAAACCAAAAATAAAAATTCATTAAAAAATAGTTCAAAAGTAATCTAAGGAGCAATGTGTCCATTATCATCATTAGGGTGTAAGCTAGAAAGGTGATTAGCTACTAGATTATCGCTACTTTTCTTGTCCCTAATTTCCACATCAAACTCTTGTAATAATAAAACCCACCTAATGAGTCTAGGTTTAGCTTATGATTATAGTAGTGCGTCATAACACTACATAAAATAAATAAACTTAAAATTATAACTAGTGATAAGTCTAAGCCAATCCCATAAAAAGTGTGTGTAAATCGTTATGAAAGAAAAGAATTTGTGTTTAAGTTATAGGGGGTTTAGTTTTGATTTCAAATAAGAAAACAAAGTAAAATTTTGTTAATGATACGAAATTAAAGCAAGAAGTGAAAAATGATAAAATTGATGAATGGGTTTTGAAATCCAGTGCTCGGTTCAATCTGGACCTCTACATAAATAAGCATATTCCATTGTCTTATTATTCTAACAACTCTCATTAGAAACTATTAATCATAGGTTAACAATAAGCTCTATTAACCCTAGTTTTCCTTCAGGTCACGTTCAAATAAAACAAGCTCTTTAACTGAACTTTTCTATCAAACAACCTAGAATAAGCTCTCTAGGTTTAATAGGACAACCACATTTTAAACTAGGAAAACAAACTAATATAGGAAACAACCATACAAGCTTTGGGTTGTTTAACTTAGATTATGTTATCCCTAATGATTCAACACCATTAGCTCCCACAGATGAATCCAAACACAACTCTGATGTATTGTATTTAAGATTCTAACAATGGATTTACATAAAGACAATCTAATGGAGCATTAAGATCATTCTTACATAACACCCAATTCAATAAAAATAACATAACATAAACAATCCCTAAAAGAGAAAGAACATAATGCAAAGTGTAGAGATGTCCAAAATGTGTCTTTGGTTTTGATTTCACCTTAGAATCAGAATGGGGAAGCCTAGCCCTTCATAGGTCTCCAAAGAGTGCATGCTTTACTCCTCTTTTTCTTCCAAACCGATCCGCAGATATTTTTATCAACCAAATGTTCTATTTATATGAAAATTTAGGTTTCTGGGCATATACACGGTTCAATACATGGCTGCGTGTCAAACCATAAAAGTCAATTAAATTTGAAACTCGTGAAGACACACAGTTGGATACACTACCGTGTATCTCCTCGATTAAACTAAATTGTTGTTCTTTTTGTAATTTCTTGTCCAATCCTCACCTTAATTAATCTCATTCTTGTTTTATAGGGGTAATTAAGTTTGAATATCAAAATATTGGCTCAACGAACGTGCTTTTACCCCATTTTAGTTCTCGTGTTTCAAACTTGTACCTAATACCAAATATGAATGAAAATGAGTATCTTAAGCCTTTTGTAACAATAATCACCAAATGCTAAGAAGTGAATGTATAGACAATTAATCAAACATCAAATTCCCACACACTTAGCATTTGACGATCATTGGGTAAAAAAATAAAATCAAACTGAAAAACTATACACTTTCAAAAATTTCATATTTCCTAAGAATAGATAGTCCTAAGTAAAGAGAAATATTTTTCAAAATCATATTAGGAAATCAACATTCAATTCCTCTAATCAAATTAACAAAATAATAAATTAGCAAACATCACCTTTAGAAACTGAGCAATCTAATGGTAATTGGACAAAATATTTTTAAATATGATAGATTCATGGGTGCACTGATACACAATTCATGATCATGACACTTCATGACTTTGCATAGCATTTCATATCTCCACCATTAAGATTCATACGAATAATCTTGAATCAATAGGACTTTTTAATGATGTAATATGGGTAAAAGTAAAGGTGAGATGTATTGAGTTAATGTAACATAAAAGCCATCAAAGTTTGCGATTGAGCCCAAGTTTATTATATAAATTGGCGACATTTTCATGACCTATACTACACTTTTTGGCTCTTATTTCTAGATTTTATGCTTAATTTGACTCTTGAGTGTCTACCTTTATTTTATGTAGTTTGAGAGTAAAATTTGTCAAAAATGAGTGTTAATTGCACTAATTAATTTTTTGAGAACAATTGATACTCCAAACTACCATTTGTTAATTGTAGGAGACTCAAGGAGAAGAGACTCAAGAAGAAGATTTAGAGTCAAGGAAAGGAAAGAGCTAAATTCAAGTCAACAAGTGCAACAGGTGCAATAGGTAGTTTTGCGCGGTGAAAACGATGTGTCATCGCGGTGAAGAATGCAGATTTCCAAGCAAAACTTTTGGGAAAAGTTAGCCGCGGCGAAGATTTATTCTATCGCCACAACGAAAGGGGCCATCAAAGAAGTAAAACTTTCGGGAACAGTTCATTGCAGCGAACTTATCTGTCAAATATCGAAACCATTTTCAGAAAGTTACCTACTGTGCAACCCGATTCATAACCTGTTTTCTTTAAAAACCTACCATATTAGGTTAAAGGAGCCAACATTGTATAAAGGCACACCCTCTCACTCTCTTAAAAACTTTCGGACACTATCATCATCCTCTTCTCTCCACTTCACCATCAACTTCTCCACTGACAGCTGCTACCATGGATGCTTCCAGTGGGTTCTTGGTTGTGATTCTTCCTAGAGTAATGCTTGGCTAGGCACCTCTTTCGTCTTGAAAATGTAGCAACGACTAGAGTTCAATGGGCTTCAAAGGGGAGTAGTTCATCCCATATTCAGCTACGTTATTATGAAATCCTAGGTTTAGGATTTGTAATTTGTAGTTGAATATTTTTTATTAGAGTTTAATCAAGTTTTGGATATTTAATGTGT
>JAOSBN010000178.1:29808819-29842746 GCA_027563595.1 Erythroxylum suave
TTGCATATCATGACATATAGGCTAGCTTAGTTCCATTAATTTGGTTTCGATTAAGTGAAACGACCCAAGGTTGCATTTTGTACTGCAATTCTTGGAAAAAAATATTTTTGATTTGGCCTCCAAGGGTAAGAACGAAAAGGCTCGAGTCAGCTAGCGATGCAAGAAAAACACATCATATAAAATCAAGTAAAAACTAACTTTCACTCAAAATCGGTACCATCATTTATGATGAATGCAAAAACTATGCTTCACAACTCAAATTCCAGCCTTTACAGCATAAACTACATGATGTATAACCAATTAGAAGGGATCACTCATAAAAATCGATGATCACAATACATTGACACTATAAGGAGTGATCCTTTAAAGCACCATCGACCTCAAATGCATCATACTCAAGTCACTCATTCCATACAACTTTAGGAGGAAAAACTAATCATAAGTAACTTTGTAAAACAAATGCATTTCCTATTTGATACTTTTATTTAAACATTTTTGTTTTCTCTTTTTCTTTTTCTTTTCTCTTTTTCCAAAAATATTGAAATAAGTTATATTAACATTAGAATTCACTGATAAGAAATAAAATGATATTTCAAAAATTATAACCAACTCACATATATGCATACCCCTTCACTTATACTTTTAAGCATCCATAATCATCAATAATCATTAAATGCTCCACTAAATTTATGGCTTGCGTAGGAAATCTAGTTAGATTAAAAGCATTTAATTTGGTTATCACAAAAAGAAAAGGCAGGTAAAGTTCAAGGGGGCTTAACCAAGGGAAAATTCATATCAAAGGGTAGGATATTTGGCTAATGAAGTTTATAAAAAGAAAGAATTCCTATATCATTTCCAAGTTAATGCATGTTATAAAAATGTGGTCTTGAATAAAAAATCAAAGTAAAGTTACGGTGTACATATCATGAAGGTCACACTTAAATAAAAGACAATGAGACTAATATGGATGTATCTATCTATAAAGGCTTAAAATTTCCCTGGATTGTGTTTACCATTAGTCACTACTCTTCTAAACATATCGTATATTAAACAATCATAAGAGTAAAAGTACACGAGCAAGTTGCTATGATTCTTTTTTAGTTAATTCAGTCTCTAATTATGACCATATAGTCCTAGAAGTAATAGAAAAAGAGAAAATGTTTGTTTATTTGCATCAATTACCTCTCTTTTTGTTGGAAAACTTAAAAATATGTAAGAAACAAATAAACTTAAAAACTTACAAAAACAATTTAAATGCATATTATAATCCTAACAAATGCGAAATGTAAAGGAAAAGAAATAAATTTCCTTTGGGTTACATCCCAAGAAGTGTCTCTATTTATTATCACTGGCTTGACTCCTTGTTTTCCTAATCATGTGACATAGTTATGATCTTTAGGTGTCACAACTTATGCTTTCTCAACTCAAGGTTCTTTAAGATAGGGCCTAAGTTGATGATCGCTCATATTGATTGCCTTCCCTATCTTCAAAACCTTATTGAGTCCTTGGACTCTTAGGATATCTCAAATATCTCTTCACCCTTTTCTTCCACATTTAATTTCTCTAACTTGCTAGGTAAAGGTGAAGGGTTAGTCTCAATGAAAATTAGGGATGCTATACTAACCTTCAAGCTAAATGATATATCCTTTTCTCCTTTGACTTCTTCTCAACTTCTTCTTTACAAGCAATCTCTTGAGAGTCATCTTACGACTCTCAAGCTCCTTTCTACTCTGCAAAGTTTTTATGCCAATGTTCCTTAGGTTAAACTTAAGTTGAGATAGTTGCTTCTCTTTACTTTGTGATTCTAGGTGGTTAATAATTCTTGTTGTTTGACCCTTCTGACTTATTGAGGTCAAGAATTGCGACATTGCATCTTTATAGAACTATTTTACATCCTAATGAAGTTGTATAGTATTAGCAGCAATAGTGTTAACTAAGTCTTCAAAAGATGAACCAAAGTTTTTATGGCTCTCTAAATTTTGGATGCTAGACTTTGTATATTACAAAAAATTAGCTTACATCCTACTGAAAATTTAAAGTATTAATGCTAATAATATTAGTTAAATCTTCCAAATATGTACTCGTGTTGGAATAAGAGGTTTTTTGTCTATATGCTTTGCATCTTACAACCCATCTGGGAAGTACTCTTGATGGCTATCCCCTTTAAAAATAAAGTTTGTATGATCACTCCACACTTTGTTATAGGATTGGGAATATAAGTTATTGGAAAACTTTCTACCGATAGAATGGATAATATCTAGTAGTGACATAGTCCCTTCACTATGCTGTCTTTATAGACAAAATATAAAATAAACATGAAAAGATCAATAAATAAATGTAAAATTTTATGAAAAATATATAAAATCAATAATTAAAATAAAGGACAAAGACTCAAGCACGAAACTCCTCGACAATGATGCCAAAATTGATAAAGCATTATAACATTACACAAAATAACTAAACTAAAAACTATAGCTAATGATAAGTATAGGACGATCCCACAAACAGTGTGTGTAAAACTTTCGGAATGAAAAGAATTGGTGTTTGAGTTATGGTGGGAGGGGTTGGTTTGATTTCAAATAAGAAAATAAAGTGAAATTAATCAAATAAAACCAAATTAAAGCAAGAAGTGAGAAATGATAAAGTTGATGAATATGTTTTGAAATTCGGCCCAGATCATGTCCCTACCTCTTTTCTTCTTATTCTTTAAATGCCTTGATAGCCTAGGCCCAGATCATGTCCTTGCATGCCATGATTATGAGCTTGATCTTGGCTTTCTATCACTATCTTGGCAATCCTGTGTCATAGTCTTCTGTTACGATTATGGTGGGCTGGCTCCAGTGCTTCTATCACAATGTTGGCCTGTTGTGCCACTTATCACTAGCTATTGAAAACCTAGAATAACCTTTTTAGATTTAATAGGGAAATCACATTATGAACTAGGAAAATTGACTAATCTACGCAACAACCACACAAGCTTAGGTGATTAACCTAAGTCATGTTATCCTAATGATTCAAAACCATTAGTTGCCATAAATGAATCCAAATGCAACTATTGCACATTGTATTTAAGATTCTAGTAATGAGTTTATGTAAAAAGAATCTAATAAAGCATCAAGATCATTCTTACAAACACCTAATTTAATAAACATAGGATAACACAAAATATCCCTAAGAGAGAAAGAAAATGTAAAATAGTGAGATACCCAAACATGTCTTTAGTTTCGATTTCACCTCAAAACTAGAATAAAGAAGCTTAGCCTTCATGAGTCTCTAAAGAGTGCATGCTCTACCCCTCATTTTTCTCCAAAACTAATCCATACTTGTTTTTGCCTTCCAAATGTTTTATTTATATGAAAATTTATGTTTCTCGACTTATAAATATTTTAACACATGGCTGTGTACAAAACATATAATTCAGTTAAATATGAAACTTGTAGAGACACACAGTTGGATATACAACCATGTATCTAACCGTGTAAGTCCAAAAAAGTCTTACAAATGTTTATACGATAGTATAAACATATACGTGCCCGTGTATCTCCTAAATTTTACTGAATCATTGTTCTTCTTGTAATTTCTTGTCCAATCCTCACCCTAATTCATCTGCTTCTTATTCCACAAGGGTAATTGAGTTTGAACCTCAAAATGTTAGCGATGAGAATGTGCTTTTATCCCATTTCAGTTTTTGTGCTTGAAACTTGTACCTAATACCAAATATGAACTAGGATAAGTATCCATAATATTTCACAACAATAAGCACTAAGTGTTAAAAAGTGAATGTATAAATAATTAAGCACACATCAAATTCTCTAACACTTAGCTTTTGATTATCCTCAGGTAAAAGAACAAATTCAATGTCACGAACTAAAAACTTTCATAATTTTCATATTTCTTAAGAATAGATAGCTATAAGTAAAGAGAAATATTTTTCAAAATCATATCAGGAAATCATCATTCAATGCCTCTACTTATGATCAATCAACAATCATCACCTTTAGAAACTAAAAAATCTAGTGGTATACTTGGACAAATTGTGTTGAAATATGATAGATTCATGGGTATACTCATACCTCATTCATGATCATGACATTTGACAACTTTACATATCATTTCATATCTTCACCACTAGGATTCATATGCATAAGCAAGAATCAATAGCACTTTTTAAGGTTGTATTATTGGTAAAAGTAAAAATGAGATGTATTTGGGTAAAGTGGCATAAAATTCATCAAAGCTAGTGAGTAAGTAAAACACTCAATATAACATCAAGTGCAAAAACCAACATTCACTCAAAACTAGGTACCATCAGCTATAATAAGTGTAAAAACTATGTTTTATAGCTCATATTCTAACCTTTCTATAATAAACCACAAGAAGCATAACTAATTAAAAGGGAACCCTCATAAAAAATGGCTTAGCCCCATCTTAAATGTCACAACTCGGAACCACATCGGGCACATGACAACCGCCACATACCTGGGTTAAGGGTACTCATGATACTATAAACCTGACTATTCAAGGCTAACTGAATATCAATCTCAATGACAATACAAAATGCTCATACATAAATTCATTTACAAACCACAAGACAGACAAGAGACAATTTACAAAATTATAAAGCATATCAACATAATCATGAGCCACTATACAACAAAAGTACAAAACGGAGACTACCATGTGTGGTAATGCCCTAAAAATATCAAAAGACTACACCATTCAATCAAAACTTGAAACTCAACAAATTAACCTGCATAGTTGGAAAGTGGAGGGGGTGAGTATGCTATGTACTCAGTGAGCAGGAAAAACATATATCGCAGTGATACACCCCAAGACAGTCAAGATAACTTGAAGACATGTTTTGCACATATCTAACTTATAAACATTCACACATAAAATGAAGATTCCTGACATAGAAACACATAGGCATAGCCTATGACTTAATACATACTGGTTAGGAACCGCATAAGCCTAGCTTATTAATTACTCTTTCAGTGAACATAAGTTCCAATTCCAGTACACAAATGTAGAAAAACATCACATGTCAAACTAAATCTCATCAGCAAATCAAATCTCGGAATAGGCCAAAATAGTTATGTGTGTCACCACTAGTCGACCAAACTGGTGCGCACACTTACCGATTTCTGGTGTTTGCTGGACTTTTGTCAGTGCTGAGACCAGATTATGGTCGATAAGAGCATCATGACACTAGGTGATGACCTCATTAGTGACCAAACCTCTAGGAGTGCAATCACCCATAAATCCTGCAGAAAGGTGTCAACACACAGACTTGACTTTTATGTACTAGCATCAAGGGGGGTCGCTTAATATGCTATGTTCATCACACGATTCACCAATCGTTTCCTCACCAATCACAAAAATAATCATATACAAATAATTAGTACCAAAATCAAGTAAGGTACCATGCCTTTATTTATCGGTCTAACCAATAAAATGGAACCTTGGCATGGCTCTAAGCCAAAATAGAACACATACATGTAGCATACATGACTCGGTTATGCATATATAAGTTTCAAACTGTTTTTTCATGCAATGAAAGTCATCTTTTGCGCTCGAAGTGCAAGGTTATTAAAAAATGTTTCAGAAAATGAAACATTGTTCTTTGTGCTTCAATTGTAGGTTTGCTAAAAACAATATCATTTGTCAAAATATGAAATAAAAAAATCAGTTTTACTCTAAGTACAAGTAGTTATTCAAAATAACGTCATTTATTAAGTATATAACTATATTAGCATCCATTTGAGAATCAATTCTACTATGCATTACATAGGTTCAAAATTCACATGCAAGTCATTATCCATGTCTTAGGATATCCTAATCCCATTTGAGAGATACATTTTCCCCAACTCACCTTAAAAGAAGGTGTACACTCCTTTGACTTTAACAATCCTCGATATGAGCTTCTTGATTCATAGCTCCCAAGCCTTTACTTTCCTTTGGTGATATCTTAAAATCCTTTAAGAATTTCTCAAATATAATGTTAGATTGGAGTTCCTTAACCCCAAATTACCTTAGAACATCTTGATTTGGGTTAGAAAATCAAAAGGATCGTGGAAATTTGATGGTGAGTGAAAATTCTTCTCCTCCTCTCTTCTTCTTTCTTCTCTTTTCTTTTAATTAGAATAAAATGTTTTTAATGTCATATGGTGGGATGCCGGGCCATAACAAGGAGATGGGTCTAGAATTTGACTCTTCTTTGATCGAACATAGTGAATTTACCCTTTTGCCTTTAGCTTATGTGAAATTACCATTATATCCCTCCAAACTTTCGTAAATTTGCAATTAAGCCCAAAATTTGAGAATGACCAAAACTTTTATTTTCATTTTGGTCCTCGAACTTTTCAAATTATAAATAATCTCCTTAACATTATAATATTACATATTAGCCCTCCAATAATTGGAAAATTATATTTAAGTCCCTTAACTTTTAACAGCTTGTAAATAAGCCCTTATGGACATCAACTTTTCAAATTAAGCTTTCTAAGTGTCTAATAAGTCAATAAATCATGTTTAATCACCTCTAAGGCAATACAACACATTTAGCTTGGCCACCATGGCCATATCCATCCAATGGAATCGATTTTACACACTTAGAAACCTATATGTCAGAAATCTTCAAGATTTCGCATACTGATGAACTCTAAGTTTGTGTAAGGGCATATAACATTATATATCACTAACTTATATACCGAAAGGATTGAAATACATTTTTGAGCTCAAATACAACCATGTAGACATAAATATAAAGTAGAACAATACAAAAGGCTTAAAGAGTCCGATGTTACAAGTTCTCCTCAACAGAGTTTCGTCCTTGAATTTCCTAAGTCGAGGATTCAAATAAATGGTGATCCTAACATCTCATAGCATCTTCAAGTTCCTATTTCATTTCCTTAACTTTGTTGCTTTTCCAAAGAACTTTAATGTTTAACCTTTTTATCTGCCAATCCAAAATCTGGACTAGTTTCACCTCAAAACATAGGTCTTCTCTTAGTTCCACTGGAGGTGTCCCCAAAATATGAGACGGTTCTGGTACATATTTCTTACGCATCGAGACATAGAACATATTATGGATCTTATCTAAGTCCAAAGGCAATTCCAACCGATACGCCACAGTCCCGATGCACTCCAGGATATATAAAGGTCCAATATATTGTTCCATCAGCTCTGGAATTAGATTATACCTTTCTAGGGTGATAATCGAAGGAAAACCATATCACTAACTGCAAATTCTAATGGTCGTTGCCTCATATCCGTATAACTATTTTGACGATCTTTGTGGCTTTGATCTTCTCCAAGATGACCTTTACTTTCTAAGTGGTAATTTCTAACAATTCTACACCTTCAGCTTTAGTTGTACCAACCTCATCTCATCATAAAAGTTTCCTAGAGTTTCTCCCATAAAATGCTTCATATGGTGGCATACTGATAGTTGTCTAATAACTATTATTATAAGGAAATTCTATCAAAGGCAAGTGCTGGTCCCATCTCCCTTGGAATTCCATTACATATGTCCTTAGTATGTCCTCCAGTGTCTAAATATTCCTCTTTGACCGACTATCAGTTTAAGGGTGAAAAACATTACTAAACCTCAGTTTAGTCCCCAAAGATTCCTAGATTTTTGACCTAATCGAGATGTGAATCTAAGATCTCTATCCGATATTATAGAAACTAGTACCCTGTGTAACTTCACAATCTCATCAATATATAGCTTTGCCAACCTCTCCAACGAGTAGGTTGTGTGGATAGGAAAAAAAAGAGTAGACTTCATCAATCTATCTACATCACCAAAATAGCGTCGTAACCCTTCAACGTATAAGGTAGTACAACTATAAAGTCCACTATTACTTGCTACCACCACCATTCTAAAATGGCCAAAGAATGTAACATACCCGCTGGTTCTGATGCTCTATCTTTATCTATTGATATGGATGGCATTTGGTTACAACTTCCACTATTTCTCTCTTCTTCCCAAGCCACTAATAGCTCTCTCTAAGAGTTCGATACATCTTGGTGCTACAAGGATGCATAGCATAAGCTGAACTATGAGCTTCTTCCAAGATAGCTTGCCTAAGATCTTGGTCATCTAGTACACAAATTTCGTTTCTGAAGACTAACAACCGGTCTTCTCTCACTCAAACCCCTCATCCACTTTGGAAGGTAATTTCCCTCGAATGAACTTTAACTCGGGGTGGCCTGATCTCGTCAAATAATGTTAGTCAAACTTCAAACCATGCTAGTAATGTTCCATTATTCTCAACCAATCAGAGTCCAACCCCAAGGCTTCGCATACTCAGCAAATGAGTCATATAAGGATTTTGCCTAACAGTCACCACCGAACAAGATTTTCGAGTCAATGCATGGACTACCACATTTGTTTTTCCCGAGTGATAATCAATCACTAAGTTATAATCGTTAATCAATTCCAATCATCTCCTTTTTCTGAGGTTTAACTCCTTCTGTGTCATTATGTACTTCAGACTCTTGTGGTCAGTGTATATGCGGTAAGTCTCCCTGTAAAGATAATGTCTCCAAACCTTAAGTGCGAACACCACCACTACGAGCTCCAAATCATGAGTAAGATAATTTAGCTTGGGCTTCTCTAGCTATCTAGAAGCATATGCAATCATTCGCCCAGCCTGCATAAGCACACAGCCAAGTCCCTGGCTACTGACATCACTGTATGCCTTATATCTGACATCCTGGGTAGGTAAAGCAAGCATTGGTGCAGGAGCCAGTCACTTCTTCAGTTCCTAAAAACTCACCTACATTTGTTATCCCATTGAAATTTTACCTTGTTCTGGGTAAGTCTCAAGAAAAGGGGCTACAAGCACTGAGAAACCCTCAACAAATCTTCGATAGTAACCAGCTAACCCTAGAAAGTTGTTGACTTCTATCACATTCTTAGGCTGTTCCCACTGAAGTGTAGCTTCTACCTTTTTTGAGCTCACAAAAATACCTTCTCCAGGTACCACATGCCCAAGGAATTCTATCTCCTTCAACAAAAATTCAAACTTTGAAAACTTCACGTATAGCTGTCTTTCATGAAGTATTTTCAACACAATCCAGAGATGTCTAGCATGCTACTTCCTATCATTAGAATAAATCAAAATATCACCAATGAAGACTATAATAAACTATTTTAAATAAGGATTGAACACCCTGTTCGTGAGACCCATAAATGCTACAGGTGCATTTGTTAATTCGAACAGCATCACCAAAAATTCATAGTGTCCATACCTCATCCGGAAAGCAGCCTTGTGCACATCACTTTTAGCAATCTTCAACTGATGATACCCAAACCTTAGATCTATCTTTATGAACACTATAGCTCCTTTCAACTAATCAACCAATTCATCAATCCTAGGAAGTGGATATTTATTTTTTATGGTAACCCTGTTTAACTGCCAATAATCAACACATAAGTGGAGGGTCCCATCCTTCTTCTTGACAAACAACATTGATGCTCCCCACGTTGAATGACTTGGTCTGATGAAGCCCTTATCCAATAACTCTTGCAACTATACCTTCAGCTCTTTCAATTCAACAGGTGCCATATGATACGGTGGTAAAGATATTGGTGTTGTCCCCGGGACTAAGTCAATTGCAAAATCAAACTCCCGATCAGGTGGCAATCTAAGTAAATCTTCATGAAAGACATCGAGGAACTTGCATACAGTAGGAACATCTGCAAGTTCAAACCTCTATGACAAAGTGTCAATCACATGTGCGAGGTATGCCTGATATAACTGACGAATCAACTTCTTATTCTTGACCATCAATATCAGACAACTTGGAAGCACCTATCGGTCATCAATAAATTTTATTGAGACTCCACCCAAAGTCTCAAACTCCACCTATTTCTTATAACAATCAACCCTAGCACGATGCCTCTCTAACTAGTCAATCCCTAACATTTCCCTAAAATCCTGGAGATCGAGGGGAATAAGATCTGCCTCTAACACAGCATCACCGACCTTTACCTCGTAAGCTATATATGCTTCATCACAAGCCACATGCTTACCAAGAGGAGTGACTATAATGAGAGGGGGATCTAATGACCCCAGGGAATGTCTAATGTCCTCGGTGAAGGTTACACTGACAAAGGATCTTTGTGCACTAGTTATTGATCAAAAATTTATCGTCTCTATGAGAACACACATAAAACCTTATAACACTATGTGTTAGCACCTGCTAGTTCAGCGATTGTTTTAGCACTGTGTTCCTCTAGCTCGGGTTGCAAAGGTCTAACCTTGCAATGACTTCCCTAACCTTATGACAACTACCCCTTCCTCGTCTAACCATGCTATCAATATAAAATTGGACTAAGCCTAGCTTATCAGATGTCCCTTTCACAGTAAGGAATGTAGACAATTACTCTCACCGAGGTCAAAATCATTCGACCATTAAGGACATCAACTTAACGATTTGAGAGTCAACTTCTCCACCAAATACTATCAACACCCAGAAGCAACTCCTAAGGCTTAGTAATCCTTTTGAAAACAATAACAACACTTGTAAAAATGTCAAAACCATGCTCTCATACCATTTTATTTGTCACAATCCGGAACCACATCGGGTACATGTCAACTGTCGCATACCCAAGCTAAGGATACTTACGATACCCTTAACCCAACTATATAAGGCTAACTAAATATCAATCTCAATGATAATACAAAATGTTCATACATAAGGTCATTTACAAACCATAATACAAATAAGAGATAATTTACAAAATTATAAAGCATGTCGATATAGTCATGAGCCATTATACATTAAAAATACAAAATGGAGACTACCCATGTGCGGTAATGCCTTGAAAATTTCAAATGACTGCGCGATCTAATCAAAACTTGAAACTCAACAAATTACCCTACATGGTTGGAAAGCGGAGGGGGTGAGTATTCTATGTACTCAGTGAGCAAGAAAAACATATATTGCCCCGATGAATACCAAGACAGTCAAGATAACTTGAGGACAGGTTTTTGCACATCTAGCTTATACACAATCACACATGAAATGACGATACATGACATAGAAACATATAGGCCTAGCCTATAACTCAATACATATTCGTTAGGAACCATATAGGCCTAGCTTATTAATCACTCTTTCAGTGAACATCAGTTGCAGTTCCAGTACACAAAAAGCAGAAAACCATCACATATAAAGCCAAATCTCATCAGCAAATCAAATCTTAGAATAGGATAAAACAGTTGTGTGTGTCACCAATAGTCGACCAAACTAGTGTGCACACCTACCGATTTCTAGTGTTTGCTCGACTTTCATCAGTGGTCAGTCCAGACTATGGGCAACAAGAGAGTCATGACCCTAGTTAATGACCTCGTCAGTGACCAGACCTCTATGTGTGCAATCACCTGTAAGTCCTACAAAAAGATATCGTTGTACGAACTTGACTTTTATGTGCCAATGTCAAGGGTACGAGTTTCCTTACCAATCACAAAAAATCATATACAAATATTAAATACAAAAATCAAGTAAGGTACTATGCCTTTATTTATTGGTCCACCCACTAAAATGGAACCTTACCATGGCTCTAAGCCAAAATAGAACACATACATGCAGCATACTATCTCGGATATGTATTTATAAGTTTCAAAAAAGAATTTCATGCAGTAAAAGTCATCTTTAGCACCCCAAGTGCAAGGTTATTAAAAAATACAGCTTCAGAAAATCAAACATTGTCCTTTGCACTTCAATTGTAGGTTTGTTGAAAAAACTATCATTCCTTAAATTTTGAAATAAAAACATCTGTTTTACTCCAAGTGCAAATAGTTATTCAAAATAATGATATTTATTAAATACATAACTATACTAGCATCTATTTGAGAATCAATTCTACTATGCATTACCTAGGCTCAAAATTCACATACCAGTCATCATGCATTTCTTGAGATGTCCTAATCCAATTTGAGAGATATGTTTTCCCCAAGTCACCTCAAAAGAAGGTGTACACTCCTTTGAATTCAACAATCCTAGATACGAACTCCTTGATTCATAGCTCCCAAGCCTTTACTTTCCTTTAGTGATATCTTAAATTCCTTTGAGAATTTCTCAAATATAATGATAGATTTTAGTTCCTTGACCCCACATTACCTTAGAACACCTTAGTTTGGGTTAGAGAATTAAAAGGATCGTCGAATTTTGATGATGAGCAAAAATTCTTCTTCTTCTCCTGTCTTCTTTCTTCTCCATTCTTCTAATTAAAACAAAATGTTTTAAATTTCTTATGGTGTGATACACGGCCATAACAAGGATAGGGGTCTAGAATTTGACTCTTCTTTGCCCAAAGATAGTGAATTTACCCTTTTTTCCTTAGCTTATGTGAAATTACTATTATACCTTCTAAACTTTCCTAAATTTGCAATTAAGACCAAAATTTGAAATGACCAAAACTTTTACTTTCGTTTTGGTCCTCAGACTTTTGAATAAGCCCCTTAACTTTATAATATTACATTTTGATCGTCCAAGAATTGAAAAATTATATTTAAGTCCCTTAATTCTAAGTGTCCAATAAGTTTATAAATCATGTTTAATCACCTCTAAGGCATTAGATCACACTTAACTTGGCCACTATGGCATTACATATAAGATTACTATATGAATACATATGGAGGGACTAATGCCCCTTATCACTTAACCCACAACAGATATCTTAAGCATTTTTAGTTCCCCACAACTTTGTCTTCCTCCTTACTATTAATAGAAGTTGAAATAATCACTAGGCATTCCCCAAGGAAAAATATTTTAAGTGTTTTAGGAGCTTTTTCAATTCTACTGATTTAGTTGATTAGCTTATCCCTTTACCTATTCTTCTACATCAAAAGTCTCATGATCTCTCTCTTTGTTCTTGTTACCCAACATCAACTTGCACTCCTTAATTTCCAAATCTAAAATTTCAATCTGCTTACCTAAGTTCAAAGCAAACTCAAGCTTGTCATCACTACTTTCTTGTAAGAAAACATCTCTAATAACAAGATCAATATAACAAATAAAGGAACAATTTTCATATGCAATATTAGTGAGAATAGGTTTGTTCATCTTATTGAATCAATCTAGGATTCTTAACAAGGTGATTAAGAAGAAAATGTATTGTGCTAATTTTTTATATATGCATATGAAGTGTGTGGCAAAGGTGTTATACATTACAGCACCTACAGCTGCAAGTAGTTGGCTAAAGTAGGGAAGTAGTTCCATTTGATCTATAGGTGTGTAGAAAATATGGTCAGAAATGCATCAAAGGTTATGTCATTATTGCTCATATCAGCATAGGTGATAAATGGTTGTGTAAATGCTTAAATTTAGAAGAATAAAGTATAATTTTCTTTCCTTAGTAACTAAGATAAATAAATGATCTCCTCATCAGTGTATGTTTTAGATTCTTTGATAAACATGTCTCTACATTGCCAGAGAAAGTCCACTTTTTCATTTCTATATTCATACAATTCTTTAACAACTTTACAATGACAGAATCACAAAAATTTCTAGAATTTATCTATGATTTTAGAATAAGAATGTCATTCTGATCACCTGTATAAACTTTTCAAGGGCTATTATAGATGTAGAAGCTAAAAGAGTGGCTTAAATGAAACAAGGAGAGCGTAGTTAAACAAATCCTAACATGTTATTCATAAACTATACATCCTAACAATGTTTTTGCTTTTGTTGATTTAATGCAACAAAATAGGGTTTGTTTTGCTTAAATGTTGAATTTTCAATTCCTACAAAGAAAGAAACAAAATAATGGTCATAAAGAGAGAAAGAGAGAGAGAGAGAATGAGGTTCAAAATTAAATAAAATAATACATAAAATGTCTAGTCAACAGTTAACTGATGAAGTTATCAAACTGTCCATTTTTTTGTTATTATAAGGTTATATTTAAACTTTTTTCAAATGTTAGTGTCTTATATGTACTCTTTGAATTTTATGGTTAAACATGTCAATTAGTGTAAAACTTAGGGCCAAAATTGACCAATTAATAAATCAAACTGCATGAATTAATGCCCTTTTAAATGACAAACTATTAATAAAATATTGAATAATAGAACTCCTTGAATTGTTGATTTAGTTGTACAATTTGTCTTTGAAGAAGTGGGAACCCTCTTTACTTTTTGTGACTACCAATATCTCATCACTATTTTCCTACTTGGTTCATTTGACAGTTGTTCCTCAATCTCCTTTGTCTACTCTTCTTCTTCTTCACTTTCTTCCTCCTAGAAAAATATTTCTAGCTCATCTACTTCAATTACCTATTTCCATTCCTCTACTTCCTCCTCTTGGATAGAAACTCCTTGTTCTTCTAGAAGATCTTCTTGGAATGCCATTCTACTCATAAAGCTAAACCTGGTCTTTTCTTCACTCTTAAATTCGCATGGTTAGCTTTCATTTTGACAAGAAGTAACCATCAATTTCTCTATAATACTTGCTTCCTTTTCATCTTCCTCTTCTTCCTCAACTAGGAATTCCTTTTTGCTATTAAAGATGATTTCAATTATAGAATCTGTAGGGTTTGTTTTAGTAGCACTAAGCAAACTATCTTACTTCTCGTCAGATAGTATCTTCACCATTTGGTCCATATGATTCACCATATTTTATATACCGGACTCTATTTCCTAGTGCCTTATGGTTGATTCTTGAATGAAATCAACCATCATATCTTCATCATTTTGTGCTTCAATATGTTATCTCCATGTACTTTACTATGTATATATATACCTTGAGAAGGACCAATTTGGTTATGAAGTATCTTCCTCAGTCTATGAGCAAGAATCTTTGAAATTACCAATTTGGTTATGAAGTATCTTCCTCATTCCATGAGCAAGAATCTTTGAAATTATCTTATAAATTGAGTTATAACAAGAAATGAGGTGAAATTTAGTGAATTGTTTGAGATCACCATTCTTGGGAACAATAGTAATATATGTCTTGTTAATTTATGGAAGAAAAGAACCATTATTAATATTTCCAAAACAAATTTAGATGCCAAGTTATTTGTAAGATACTAGGTCTTATTAAAGAAGTTGACATTGAATCCATTTGGACCAAGGGCCTTAATAGGATATAGAGATATCAAGGTTTCTCTGATTTCCTAAAGACTAAATGGTATATAAAAAATTTCAGCTTCTGAAGGTGAAATGGTATCCTGAAAGATCTCTTGAAGAAAAAGCTTAGAGGAGGGAGCCTTACGAGTTCTATTCATCATGTCAATTAAGAAATAAAAAGCCCCTTGTAATAATAAAGACTATGAATCAAGTTTGATATTGTTAAGCTTAAGAGAGATGATTTTTTTTCTTGCTTTTCTTGAAACAATAGCTTTAAGAAAAACTAATGTGTTCCTATCCCTATTAATTAAATAATTAACTCTTGCCCTTTGTTTTATAATAGATAAATCATAAAAAAAATTTAATAATTGTACAAGGCCTCTCTTTCCAGCACCTGCAAATGTGAGAAATTAGGATTGAGATAGATTGCATATTGTATGCTATCCAATTCCTTGGTGGTATTGACAAGATGGTAAGTGTTGCCAATATTATCCCTAAACATCATTTTCATTTCTTGTTTAATGATGTTCAACTTCCTTATAAAGAAGAATTTTTTGGTTCCTTTTATATTGGATCTTAAAATATTCTAGATTTCATCTTCAAAACCTAGTAGATTAAGGATGAATTTGTTGAATCTAAACTGAAATTTAGGGCTAGGCACTCTAGTGGAAGTTAAGATAAAAATATTATCAGATAAGTTAAAGTTTAGGAAGTTGGAGAAGCATTTTGGTAAATCATACATCCACCTTTGATTAGCTACTGAGAGGTGAACTAGACTGCTTTTTGTTCCACGTTAAAAAGAATACAATAGGGGGAATGTTAGTGAGTTGAGCTTCATAAAAGCACCAACCAAGTTCAAAACAAAGAATGCATACAACTTTATAGCCTTCTTCTTCCTCCCTTTTCAAAATATAGTTGAAGTTTCCAGAGTGTGTCCAAGGATTATTAACAAAAGGAGATATATTTTTGATCTAGTTCTGTGAAAACAACTCTAATATAGACTATTGCGAGAATAGACAACAATGCATTTCGAGAGCACTACAAAATTTACCTAACTCTACATACTAAAAATTTGTAGTTATCATGAGTCGAGACCGTATAATGCACATGTGTGTCCTAAAGGCTGTCTTGTTGAGCCTTCGGTAGTCAATGCATATGCACTTTCCATCCTTCTTTTTAAAAAATAGAACCAACGTTCCATATGGCGATGAGCTTACCCTTATATGCCCCTTCTCTAACAGCTCTCCCAACTGTTCCTTAAGCTCTTTCAGCTCAACTGAAGCCGTTCTATATGTTGGTATAGAAATGGGTGTGGTACCTAGAATCAAATCGATGGCGAATTTGATTTCCCTTGCTAGTGGAAAATCAAGTAAGTCTTCTGGAAACACGTCTAGAAATTCCTCACTAATGGAAAATCTTCTAACTTTCCTTCGTTCACCTCGGAGTCTACAACTTGTACCAAAAAGGGTCGACACCCTTTTTTCATCATCCTGTTAGCTAGCGAAGCTGAAATAATCCTTGGTGATGGTGTTTTTCTGTCTTCCTTAAAAGTCACCTTCTTACCCTTGCCAAGATCAAATTCTATCTCTTTGAGGCTACGTTCTAACTTTGCATGATATTTCTCCAAGCTATCCATTCTATGTATAACATCTAGGCCCTTTAAATCTAAAGGCATGAAGTCCACTACTAGTCTAGCACTATCAATAAAGAGTTCACAATCTCTATATGCTTGACTTATTGTCAAATTCCTCCCTATAGGAGTACTAACAATAAATGGACTATCCAATGGCACCAAATTAACACCATGTAATGTCATGCTTGCATAAACAAAGCAATGTGTAGCTGGAATCAATCAATAAATATACTTTTGAATTAAATAACTGAGCTACACCAATAACAACTTCAGGTGCAGCTTTTGGTCATGGTAAACCCCCTTGCCTATGCTTGACCCCTTGGCATTCTTGGAGGAGTAACATTCTTTGCCGCTCCAGAACTTCCCACCTCAGTGGCTGGCCTGGTTCCTATTGTTTCAACTCTTTTTGGGGCTTGTATATGGACCCATCTTGCCTTGGTGCTTGGGCACATTCCCTAACCATATGTCCCTTCCCTCTGCATCGAAAACATACTCTAAGTAACTTGAGGCACTCTCCTCTTTGAAACTTCCAACAATGCTCGCATTGGGAGCTCGTATAGTTACTCTCCTCCCTCCTTATGTTGACTCCTATAGTTGAGGCTTACACTAAAACTGCCTTTGCTTTCTTTTTCTTAGCAGAGCCACGACTTCCCACTTCACATTGGGTGTGGAAAGTGCTCATACTCCTCTCAAGCATGAGGGAATTTATTCCCTTCTTAGAAGACTATTCCCAGTTCTTCTTTTTCGTATTTACTTCATACTTTATCGAGTTTCTCAGGTTGGAGTGCAACATCAACCAACAGCAGGTATTCACAAAAGTTGTGGGTCAATACTTTCCCCTTAATCCCCAAAGGAAGTCCTCCCTCAAACCTATAGCACTTATCCTCCTCATTCTCAACAATGTTGGCCACATACCTTGGAAGCTGGGTAAACTTTATCTCATATTCACTCACACTTGTGTGATATTTAGGAATTCTCTTACCTTCTCTTAAACATAGACTTTTGAGAAGTATTTCTTCCTAAAGGCTTCCAAAAAATTAATACATGACAATACTAGTGATATGACCTAACTATGGGGCACTGACTCTTACTAATGGAGTGCGTCTTCTTACAGCAAGCTCACTGTACAATCCAATTTCTCCTCATCAAAGCATTTCATCTAAAATAGGATTCTCTCTGTACTCCTCAACCATGCCTTATATTCCAATTAAAATTTACAGCCCCATACTTGCAAAGCTTATCATACTGTCTGCTCCTCTCCATTGGAGCTTGCACTAGGACTTGTGGCACTTGGCCCATAGCATATATGAAAGCCTGAGCAAAGGCTTGAAAGAAACATGAATCCATGAGGTTTAGTTGGGGCGTAGGAGGAGGAGGCAGTGGAACTTCATGTTGCATACTAGGTGCCTCAAAATCATAAGTAGAGTTTGTCCCTATGTCTTGTGGGACATGAGATTCATTCGTGCTTCCTTGGCGAGAGCAAGATTGAGTCATAACTCCTCGAGTTCCCCTTCGAGGCAGCATACTCAGTCCTTCAATTTAAAACCATTTAAAATCTTTAGTTCATGTTTCATGTCAAGTTTAAACTTGTATATGTGCATAGAAAGCCTTCTTAAACCATGCTTCACGTAAAATAATTTGAAATCATCTGAAACAATACAAAAACAATGCATGTTATTTATCTAAATCAATGCATGT
Source organism: Erythroxylum suave (assembly GCA_027563595.1). Taxonomy (NCBI): domain Eukaryota; kingdom Viridiplantae; phylum Streptophyta; class Magnoliopsida; order Malpighiales; family Erythroxylaceae; genus Erythroxylum; species Erythroxylum suave. The sequence goes on from JAOSBN010000178.1 coordinate 29,827,231, forward strand.
TCATTTCATGGTTTAAAATGATCCATTTCATGCCTAGGATACTCCTAAACCTTGGCTCTAGTACTATGATGTTAGGCCCCGTTTCCAGAGTCTAACTGGTAAGTCAAACATGAGCGCATCACTCTATAAGATTGTTTAAAAAAATAAAAGAATCTGTAAAGTGTCCATCATGTACCCTGTGCAGCATCACTAACTTGTAAAAATCAAATCTCTTAATTTTGATGTCCAAAAATTACAAACTTTATATCATTAGAAAGCTAAGAGGATAAACTACAATTCTAAGAAGAAAACTTTATCTAAATCATCCTAGGTTAATACAATTCTTCCTCTAAAATTAAAACACAGATTTTACCTCTATGGAGGCTTGAAAATGCAATGCGGAAACTTGGAAAGTCATGAGCAAAACATAAATATATTTCGTTAACTTCAAAAGAAGTGAGTTTTACAAAGCTTTAATGGGCATTTCAAGAAACAAATGCATCGTTGGACTCATAATACAAAATATACATGATTGAGTAATACTTCAATTGTGGCTAAAGCCTTGAGTCTTCATATACTAAATTAAATACCGAAAATATTTAGACTTCGACTGGTGCCTTGACTCTCAATCACTCGATCTCTTGCTCATCACTTGGAGATAGGGAGGAAGGGGGTGAGCTAAAAACTCATAGGAAACAAGTTTATAGCAGAGAAATAAGAAAAACCATTGAAAATATTCAATTCACAGTAAAATGCATTGAAACCATTAAACATGTATTTCTCAACTAGTCAAACAAATCATAAACAATATAAGCAAGCATAACGTTTTGGGTAGTCCATATAAACCTGATGGAGAAGCCTTGCAGCTAAACCATACACATGAGGGAGTTCTTGCAGAGCTCCAATAATCATGAGGGAGTCTATAACAAAGCTCTATGTTACCAGTGGGTAGGCAGGAGAATCCTTTAAGATTGTCAATGCACATGTGACATAACATGATGGACACCATAAACCCAAACACAAACATGAATTTCGTAACTTGCAAACATATTAAATAAAGGCACATTTCGGAAACATGATTTTCATAAGCCTGATATATTTCAAATACAATTTCCATCATCATTTCATAAATCATCATCAAGATTCATGCACCAAACAGGTAGCAAATACTTAAATCATTTAAGAAGCAATAAATGCAACATTTATAAAGCAATTGAAATCATTTAAATCTATTGATTAGGAAAATACTAATGGCTCATTGAATCAAACTATAATCATGTAACCCACTGCATTCCTTGCTTAGAAACTTACTTTACAATACCCCTCCTTTTACTCCTCTTGATTTCCTTTAACAATAACAAAAAAAATCCAATTCAACGAGAATACAAATTGAGAATCCAAATAGCATATTTTCTAAAAATTGATTCTAGAATACTTAAACCCATATATTTTCTAAGCTTCATGAATCAAAATTCCTTCCAAAGTGCAAAGGATTATAAATGGGCTTACCTTGGATCTTTACCAAAAGAAGAGATTTTTCACTCAAATGGAAGCTACTCTTTCTTTTTCTCTTTTTGACTAATCTCAATTTCACTCTTGAAAACTAGGAAAAGATGAAACCTAAGCTTTGTCTTCTTCCTTTTCTCTAATGGTTCAACCCTCCTTCACCTTTTCTTTCTATTTTACATTTTTCACTTCTTCTTTCCCTTCATGTTACATTTTCTTCATCTTATGAAGAAGACACCATTTTCCTCTTCCACTTATACCCTTAATGGCTACAAAATGTCAACCTTACCCTTCATTTAATGCTTTATGGTTTTTAAACCTAAGAAACATGACACAATTGCCTATATATATTCTTATTGCTTTAATTTAACTAACCAATGTAATAAAATCCTAATAATACTATAATAAATAATTAAACTCCAATAATTATTCTATCATGACCTCATAATTTATTTAAATCATGCTTAACAATTCTATTTGTTCTAATGCAAAAATTCTAATTCCATGATTATTCCATAAAATGTTATGTTTAACTTAATAAAAAAGTTCAGAGGCCAACAAGATCTATAGAGATAGATCTAGGAAGGTTCTAGGTCTTTCAAAGTTAACATACATAGACAAAGTGCTAAATCAGTTTAGCATAGAGCAGTCTAAGAGAGGGTTTCTTCCTGTGAATCATGGGATAAAACTCTCAAAATCTATGTTTCCTAAGATGCAAGATGAGAGGAATCATATGAGTATGATCCCATATGCTTCGGTAGTAGGATCAATCATATATGTTATGTCATGTACAAGACTTAATATATCGTATGCTCTAAGTGTTACGAGCAGATATCAATTGGATGCTGGTAAGGGTCACTAGGTGGCTGTCAAGAATATCCTAAAGTACTTAAAAAGGACTAAGGATGTGTTCTTGATATAAGGAAATGGAGATCTCATAGTGAGTGGGAATATAGATGCCAATTTTCAATTTGTCCAAGATGACTCGAAATCCCAATCAGTTTATGTTTTCATTCTGAATGGTAGAGCAGTCAATTGGAAGAGTTCCAAACAAGAGACAACTGTCGATTCGATAATTGAGTCAGAGTACATTGTAGCTGCGAAAGAAGCGAAAGGAGCTATTTTAATCAAGAAGTTCATTATGGAATTTGTAGTGGTTCCTGGCATAGTAGGTCTAATATTGTTGTACTGTGACAACAATGGGGCTATTACATAAGCTAAGGAATTGAGGTCTCATCAGAGGTCTAGGCATATACTTAGGAGATATCACCTGATTAGGGAGATAATTGATAGAGGTGGTATGAAGACAGAGGAAGCACCTACAGGTCAAAAGATCACTGATCCTTTGACTAAGTCACATCCTCAAACGAAATTTGATTCTTATGTATTCGCTTATGGTATTAGATACAAAGGCGATTAACTTTAGTGCAAGTGGGAGATTGTTAGAGTAATTCTATAAAGCCAATCACCTTTAGTACTTTTGTACTAACTTTATTTTGATTAATAAAGTGAAAACCATTTTTCATTAATTTGATATTCTTTTCTATATGAATTGATGTTGATCTAAAATCGAATTAATGAAGTTCATGATACAAATCATAACATAAAGGAAATGATGATGAGATCATGTTAATGAGATTCCTATCATATGTAATTATGTTAGTTTCTAAATAGTCCTTAGATATAGGATTAATAAGATAGGACATTATTAACCTAGATAGACTGGCACGTGTTGCACTCCTTGATTTGATCAAGCAATGGATCTCGCAAAACTGTAAGTATAAGATGTTTCGAGTTAACATGTGGATGCTTATTAGAGTAGTAAGTACATCGGATGACCTACTATGAGATTATCATATAGATGATCTATCGAATGTCAATAACTAATCTCATCATAACAGTGCTGCAAATATCCTTACACTTAAGGTACTCTAGGATATCTTAGATACTAATCCTGTGCTTTGACATCATTGCTTGTTATCTCAAGATGAGGTTGCTCTTAGGGTGGTGATTGGGTACAGCTATTAGTATTCGAAGGAAATTAGGTAGGCGATAAAGGATTCACCACTCCTGAAGGAAGGAGATAACACCCACGACCTCTTTTATGGGTCATTACTTAGGAGTCTCTAGCTAGAGTAGTTTTGTGTCATGAAGAGAGTCTTCAATGACACATAAGAATAATGAGATCCCAGGACAAGAACTAACATCACTTAGACTAGATGTGACATATTCAGTCTAGTGGGACTTGACACATAGGCCATACTCCAAGCCTATAGTATGGTGAAAGAACAAATTACATGTTCATTGTCTATAGAAAGGTTCATAAATTGGACAATTAACTATCGAAGAGTTCATATGTTAATCCACTTATATTTCGAAAATTGCATGACGAAACCCTTCAGGATTTGATTGAATTAAGAGATAATTCAACTACCGAAAATAACTGAAAACGTAAGGGTCATATGCATAAAGGATCATATGAAAAACATAATATATATGGCCAAATTTAATTAGGTCACGATCGTGATTCATAGGCCATGATCGTGGCCTAAGGCGAGCCTAATTTTAAAAGGGCCTAGCCATAATTCTAACAAAGGGCACGAATCAATATATAAGTGAGTTCTTCATTTATGTACATGATGCTTAATCACTTATTACACACATTAATGAGTGGATACAGGCTGTAGAAGTGTTCTAGAGAGAGTGAGAAGATTTCTTGAGTTATCTTCATGTAATTTATGCAATTGTTGTATAAATCAGCATTCATGCAAGGTAACCTTGATATATCTTTCAATTGAACATCTACTTGAATTTATCAAGTTTGGTGCTCTAACACCCTTACACATTATTTCATCTTCCATCTTTGACTGTTCTTGGGTGACCAAAGAAGGGTTTGGTGTATGCAACAACCTAAACAAGGAGAAAGGAGGAGAAACAAAGGTAAAAATGTTTTATATTTCATATTCTTTACATATTCTTGCATGCATGTATGTTCTTGTGGTTTTTGGGTTGTCTTGGTGTCGAAATCTTGATTCCGACACTTCCACTACTTCTGCATTCATGTGACACATGCAATAATGGCTAACACAACATAAGATCACCAAATTACTAGGTCTAGACGATCCTAAGGTGGGTTACTCTCTCTCAAGTTATAATCTTTAACCCTAATGTATAATCCCTAATTTAAATTATGGAATTTTAATCTCTAGATTCACAATCTACCTTAAACCTAAATTTGTTCTGAAAATTTCCAAAAACCTACCGAAAAACTATGCACGATATCTCGCTACAAAAATTTAACGGTTTTATTCAGTTCTTTATCTATCAAATCACCTAACTCTCGTTAGCTCAATTTAATGACATTCACTTGATTCACCCTTTCAGTTTGCTACCGAATAATTAAGAACAGAATTTGAATAACAAATAATCCAATAAAAACATAATAAATCAAATTTTACTAATATCAAAGATAAAAGTCCCAAAGGTGAGTATAGGCAAACATTCAAAATTCAACACAACTTATTCTCAACAACTATCTCAATTCTGTACATCAATAAAGATGAAATAACCAGAAAATATGTCGGGAACGAAATAGTGGAGGTAGCGATGGTGGAAAACCTCCTATTCGGAGAAGTACTTCAAGTCAAGCTTCTCTATGTCTCCTTCCTCAATTTCTTGATAAGCTCTCTAAGGTCTCAAAATTTGGCTAATGTAAAAAGCTTCCTCTCTGTATTCTTTATATTCTTTTAATACCTTGGCAGCCTTAGGGTTTATTCCGTGTCAAAACAGTTCGAAAACTTTTTTGAAACTTAACATTTTTCCTTATTTTTGTGTCTGTCCGACACCGGCCTCAATCACGGCCAGTGTCTACCCCTTTATTTCATAAGCATGGCCCAAATGCCATGATCGTGGCCTGGGTATGGTAACCTTCTCTGTTACCATACCCATGATCGTGGCCTAGGTATGGCCCAAATATCACGATCGTGACCTTGTGGTTTTCAACTGAAAGTCTCTGGAACTACTCGATTCTTCATTGTTGACCCTAAAACATTAACAAAGACATAAAGGTACCTAAAAAACATAACATTTAAGCTCAAAGACTCATACTAACCTATAAAAACACTTAAACACATAAATTAACACAATTCTAACCTAAACACACACTAAACATTCACATTAACACTTAAAACATAACAACTTAAACTCTAAAACATGATGCAATTCACAACTATCAACATCCCCACACTTAAATGTTTGCTTGTCCTCAAGCAAACAAAACAATAAACACACAACACACAATGCAGTAATAAGGAAATGGCTTCAACTTCATGAAATAAATTTAATCTTAAAACACAGTCATACAAGTTATTCAAATCATTAACATGCAAAATCTGTGTCTAGGGGCTTTGAACTAAATATACAAATTAATCGTGATCTAAGTGTTAGTTTATTTACCCTTTTCAATTACACACACTCATTGATAATTCTTTCATCCTTCAGACTTTGTAACTGTTTCTAAGTATATTTTTATGAAAAGTGAAGCTTATTACAAATCTAGTAGGTTTTATTAAGCAAACACACACATTTTTTTCATTTATTTATTTAAGCAAGGACTTAGTCTTTTTATGGGGATGTAATCATTGGTAACAAATGTCGATCCGATTACTCGACTAAGCCATGTCTTTATTAAACTGCTTGGTTAAAATGTCATTATAGCTTTTTGACGTGGAGGCACACATTTGTGATGCGTGTCGATCTAGTTACTTGGCTATTATCACGTTTTCAACTGGCTATTAGCTCTATTCATAACCTGAAGGTCAGTAGAATAGTTATCTATTTAACAAACATTTTTAAATTATTATCTACCTTGTTGTTAAAGCTACTCTTTTTCATGAAAAATACTAGTTAAGCTACTTAAGTTGAAAGGACTCAAATTATGAATGAATGTGACAATCTATAGGTTGCTAAACTTACATTAAATCCTAATTAAGTTGTATAATTAACCAAAGACCCCAATTCACTAATTTTGTGAGCTAATGATTATTTACAACCTAATAGACTATGTTCAAAATTAGATAAATTTCAATCCATCTAATCCATTGACACATTCAAACAATTCATAAAATGCAACCTAATAACTATCATACAATATGGAAAATTCATACCCAAGATAAAATCACACAACCCTCCCCACACTTAAACAACACATTGTCCTTAATATAAGAAGGGTACACAAACACACTAGGAGAAATAAACACAATATACAAAAAACATAAGAAGAAAATACTAACAAAAATGAAAGGAAAAGGGTTAGAACACAAAACCGTTTATAGTGATGGAGGTGGTGATGGCGATAATGTTGAAACCAAATTCGCTTGATGTTGAGAGTGTTTCCCTATCTTATAAGTGATCCAAGCAAGTAAAAGAATTAACAATCCAAACCATTCCCAATCATTCAAAACTTATTTTAGAATTTAAAGCAAGCCTAACTACACAACAATTTAAATGTAACTACTAAACATGCTAATTTAGGGTCATTAGCTTGACCTTGTGTCCTTTGTAACTTAGCTCGAATCAATTATTATTGGTTTGCTTCCACCCTTCTCATTCAACATCAATTTTGTAGCCTATGAGTATGCTATAAATTGCAAAATGACTATAAAGACAATATTGATAAAGTTGGGAAAACCAATTAATTTAATGTCCTTTTCACTAACAAGCTATTAGTAAAATAGGGAATAACAAAACTCTCTAAATCTTCCATCAAATCCAACAATTTTTCCTATAAGAAGCTGAGTTGTTCTGTTTCTTCCTTAATCACCTTCGTCTCCCCTGCTCTTCTACTTCATGAACAAAGACTTTCCTAGCTTCTTCAAACTTGATTTCTATTGTCATCTATTCTTCATCCTTTCACTCTTCAGAATATTCGAACACATCAATTATCCCAAATGAGCTCCTCTCCTTCATATTCTTTATTATATCATTCATGTTGAATGTCATTTAGTCATCATTAATCTAAAGGATAAGGTTCTTTTCATGGACATCTACCAAAGATTTTCGAGGTTCACATATGGTATATCAAGAACTGATGAATAATAAGAAAGGTTGGCATTTCATTCTACATCCTCTTTCTTCATCTCTTGGTCTTCAATAAGGTGGGGTTTAACTTGGTGTTCCACTGGTTCTTCTAGCTCTTCCCCATTCTTAAGTGTGATAATCTCATATTGCTCTTGTTGGTGTAATTCCATATTTCTCAGAGAGTCTTCCACACTTCTCTTACAAAATTCATGGGAAAGTTGTCTTACTTGAATCTCTAAGTTATGAATAGAAGTGGCATGATTTTCCATTACTTGATCAAATTGCTCTTCCAATCTCTTCTGGTTCTCTTCTATGTATGTTACCTTATCCATGGTTTTGTCTAACTTGAAATCCCATCAACTAGACTCATCTTGCTGAAGTCTTAAAAGGTTTTGATGTCCTAAATAAGTCCTTACATTGTTAGACCAATAGAAATTGGGGTTATTCTGCCACCCCAAAGTGTACATACTTCAAAAAGGATCGTTAATTACCCAACCATGTTGTGCCTTATTGTAATTCGTAAAAGTTCCTTGCTCCTTATAATATTTATCTTCCATAATTGTTCTTTCCATTGCTTCTTGGCATCTAGCTCTTCAGATGCCTCATTTCTCATTCTAAGATGTCTTGTTGTGTCTCTTCTTTATGCCTCAAACATCTTTCTCTATTTTTTTATAAAACAAATGATAGTGAAAAAGCCTTAGACTAAAGAACTAAACTAATAACCTTCCCAAAAATGGTGCCAGAAACTTAATTGCAGGGTTATATATGATAAGTTTTAATATTTTTAACCTCGATAATAACACATGTGCAAGGGTCGCTCATGTAGTACCTAAGTTATCGATCCTATAAGGAGGAGTAATTTAATCCTAAAATATAAAGCTTGACTCAAATTCGTAATAAATCAAAATAATAATCTAAGGCAGAAAATTTTTCAATCAATAATCAATATAAAGAATTAAATTTAGAAATTATAAACAAGATAGTGATTTGCACAGTCCAATCAAGAATCAACCTAGGAACTACCAATTGAGATAAAGGGAGTTTAATTTGACCTTAATGAAAATCTAATTGATTATAAGATTATCGAATTACCAGGTCTAAGCGATCCTAAGGTGGATTACTCTCTCTCGAGTTATAATCTTAAACCTAATGTATAATCCCTAATTTAATTTATGATATTGTAGTCTCTCGATTCACAATCTACCCAAAACCTAAATTAGTTCTGAAATTGTCCAAAAACCTACTAAAAACTTATGCATGATTTCTCACTACACAAATTTAACATTTTGATTCAATTCTTTATCTATCAAACTACCTTAACTCTTGTTAGCCCAATTTGATGATATTCACTCGTTTCACCGTCTCAACTTGTTACCAAATTATTAAGAACAAAAATTGGATCCCAAATAACTCAATAAAAACATAATAAATCGAATTTAAATAATATCAAAGATAAAAATCCCAAAAGTAAGTATAGACAAAAACTCAACATTCAATATAACCTATTCTCAACAACTATCTCAACTCTATACATCAATAAAATTGAAATAACCAGAAAATATGTTAGGAATAGAATAGTAGAGATAGCGACGACAGAAAACTTCCTATTCCTCGTGTCTCTTTTCCTTCATCTCCATCCTCAAGCTGTCGATAAGCTCTCTAGGGTTTTGGAATTTGGCTTATGCAAAAAGCTTCCTCTCTATATTCTTCATGTTCTTTAAATACCTTGGTAGCCCTAAGGTTTAGTCAGGTTCGAAACAACATGAAAAGTTCCTCAAAACTTGATGTTTTCACCTATTTTCTTTTCTGTCTGACGCAGGCCATGATCATGGCCCAAGTGTGACAAATGTGGCCTGGGGTATGGTGGCTAACATCTTTTTTTCATAAATATGGCCTATTATACCACAGTTGTGGGTTGTGGTTTTGACCCGAAAGTCTCCTAAATTTCTCTATTCTTTACTGTTGACCCTGAAACACTAACACATTTAATAGTACATTATTGTTTATTAATTGAATATGATTGTTTATGAATTAGAAATTTGTGTGATTATATGGAATGTCTAAATATATAACACATTTAATAATACATTATTGCAAATGTTTATACTAATAAGGTATGTTAAGTTTGATTAGATGTGCATGTATATGTTCAATTTGAGGAACATGGAATGAAAACATATGTTATGCACTACGTCCTTTTGCATCGGATCCTGAAACCTGAAATGGCTTGTTTTAAAACTCCCAAGTCCTAGTCATGGGAAAATAGGCATGCCTAGAAGGGTCAACAATTACTTCTGTGACACTTCAGTGTCTCCTGATATTGAAACTTTAGTGTCTTTTGATATTGACACTTCGATGTGTCCTAATATTGACACTTTGGTGTCGTAAGTTACTGAGACATAAGTCTTTTCTGTTTTGTTATACCAATCATAGGTATCTTTTATTCTAGTCCTGTTACCCACTTCTATAATAAGGATTAGCAAGCTGACATGTATTGCATTTTGAAAGATGTTCAATTTTGATATAAACAAGTTCTAATCTGATACAAGAAAAACTTTGATTTGATACAAAACGTATTCTAATCTGATACAAGTCAAATTTGGATCTGAAAGGATTATATCCTACTCTGATATTCAATTATAATACCAGTACATTCTATTATGATATTTTTGAGTTTTGTTCTGATGCAAGAATGTTCTATATTGATGAATCATATTTTGTGTTGAGACATATTGTTTGGACTACGCTGTAATATGAACAATTAAAGATTATTGTGATATGATTTGAATTTGCATATATGAATGATGGACGACTATTAGAAATAGTCACGATTATGTGTTATATTTACCTATTCCCCACTATGCTTTATGCTTAGCACAATGGTTTTGCTCCGTATAGGTTTTGACCAGAAGGTTTAAGGACTGGGACAAAGACTACCATAGTGGCCAAAAAGAATGTGTTCTATTTTAGAAGTTGTTTTATTAGAGTTTTAAGTTGATTTTTAATTGTATTACATGTATTGAGATATATTGTATTTTGATGTAAATGATTTGTAATAATCTTAATACATGTTAGCTTTGAATTTATGGCATGTATTACAGTAAGCACAGTATGTAAGATATGTTCTGTTTATAAAATAATGTTGAAGGATATGTAATATATGTTTGCTTGAGTTTCTAGAAGTGCTTTAAAATGTTTGTTATGTGTTAGTTCTATTTTGTGTGGCATTTGTATATCCTCCTAGGGTTATGTCAGTGTTACATTAATGCACGTGATAAAAATGTGGCCTTGAATTGAAAATCAAAGCAAAGTTAGGATGTGTATGTTATGAAGGTCACACATAAACAAAAGACAATGAGATTGATATGGCTCAAAATCTCCTTGGCTTTTGTTTACCACTAGTCACAACTCTTCTAAAGATAATGCATGTTGATCAATCACAAGTGAAAAAGTACATGCTAAAGTTGCCATAAGGTTTTTCTAGTTAGTTTACTCTCTGATCATGACTATAGAGTCTTAAAAGTAATAAAAAAATGAGAAAATGTTTATTTGTTTGTTTGATTTTGAAAATGCCTAAGAAGACATATAAGCAACAATTAAGCTCAAAAACATTTAAAAAAATTGAGATCCCCATCCCTATACTTAAAACTTACATTATCCCTAATGTAACAGTAAATGCAAGAAATGGAGCATTTATCGAAAATATCAATTGTGAATATAAATTAACAAAAATTAACGTCTCTTAAATTGCCTCCCAAGTAGCATCTCTGTTTATCTTCGTTGGCTCAACTCATGTTGCTCCCATCAAATGAAAAAATTTTGATCTTTGGGATTCACAACTTTGGCATTTTCCACTTGTTTTTCATCAAAACAAGGCTTGAGGGGATGACCACTTACATGTGATATCTTCCCTCTCTTTAAACTTTAATCTCCACTGCATTATAAAGAAGAGCATTAGTTATGACAAAAGGATCAATCCAATAAGGACAACATTTATGTTAAAACAATTTTTATTTGGAACAATAAAGAAGCACTTTTTAACCAATGGTAAAGCTTTCTGACAAGACATTAAAAGCTTCGATCTTCTCTTTTGTTGAAACCACTTTTTGTTTAATTTTATGCTTCTACATACAATCTTCTTGTACTAAAAGGTCAATCATATTAATTTCAAAAATAGAGTGGTCATTATAGGAGTGCTTAGTTTGGGTCACTATAGGAGTGCTTAGTTTTAAGGTGAGGGTACCCTCACGAACATCTATCTTAGTTTGGGTCGTGTTGAGAAACCATCTCCCTAGTAAGATAGGTATTGGGTTATGAGAAGTTTCATCATTCATATCAACCACACAAAAGTCACTAGGAGATATTTGTGTATTTACCTACACAAGAACATTCTCTATCACCCAATCTAGGTAAGCATTAGAACAATTAGTCGATTGTATGGTAACACTAACTTTTTTTTATGGCCCTAAATTTAAAGAAACATATATGGAACAAGGCATAACATAAATTGATGCTCTTAAATCTAACATGGCCTGTTTAATCTCATTGTTACCAAATTTTCAAGGAATAGTGAACATGCCTAGGTCTTTACACTTAATAGGATATTCACCTCAACATTTCTAATGGTCTCTCAAATTTCTTAATCCTTATCCTCCTTATTTAACTTCACTAACCTACTAGGAAAAGGAAGAGGATTAATCTTTTTAACAATTAGGAATTCAGCATTTACCTTTGAGCTTGATTGTATATCCCCTTCTTCCTCAAGCTCTTTCTCAATGTCTTCATCATTTGTCGCCCTTTGATTAATTCTTTTAGGGTCCTCTGGCATACTACAATTCTCAAGGTTATAACACTTACGTTATTTATATTTATCTCTAGTTGTGATGCTAGTTTTTCTCTTTTTTGTGATTCAAGATGGTTGATCCTCACTACAAGCTGACCCATTTAGTTCGCTATGTTTTGTATGCTCAACTTTGTCTCCTGTTGAAAATACTGTACACTCTGTTGAAGCTACTACTATATACCCTATTAAACCTACTAAATCCCCTGTTGAAGCTACTATTGTATATCCTATTGAAATTAAAGATTGTTAGCAGTAAAAGTCTTAATAAAGTTGTCTAAAGATGAACCTAAACTGGAACAAGAGGCTTGTTTTCCTGGGTTGAAATTGTTGTGATCCTTGTGGCTGATTTTGAAAGTAATTCTGCAACTTGTTCCCTCTGTAACTCAAGTTGGGATGATCTTTGCAGCCTAAGATATATGTTTGGGAGTATCGATACAACATTCACGTATTCCGTACTTCCTTTTTATAATGCTTAGCACTCATCAGTTGGATTGTAAAACCCTAATTCCCCCCTAGGAGGATATACGGATGCCAAACAAAATATACCTAAAACAAATAAGACATTCCAACATTCCCCAAAAAATAAGGCAAACATACATCATATTTCATATGTCATTGAGTTACAAACAGGACACAATACACACATTGTATTTATCAAATCCATGCCTTAAATTCAAACCCATTCTATGTTATGGTTATTATAGACCATTTGCACGAACCAAAAAAAAATGTCTCATAAAATTGGGTATAACTCAAAGCTTAAGCATAAAATCTCCCAAAATACAATACATCATTCTTTGGCCACTGTGATTGTCCCAGCCTTAAAACTTTTTATCAAGACCTACACGGTGAAAAAACCATTGTGCTAAGCATATAGCTTAGTGGGAAAATAAATAAAGCAATATACAAGATGGGGACTGCTTCCTATAGTTGTCTAACATATAAATGAAAATGAATCATGACATATCACAAAAGCAATCTTTGATCAATCAAATTAGAGAGTAATCTAACTATTACTTGCATCAGAACAGAAAAATATCAAAACATATATAAAATTGCCTGATAATCTTTTTAGAAGTGGGTAATAGAAGCATAAGAGAAGATACCTATGATTGGTATCTGCGGAAATATGAGAGACATAAGTCTCTAAAATAAAAAATATCATAGTGTTAAAAAACAAAAACAACTATAGACCCTTCTAGGCATGCCTATTTACACACAACTAAGACATTGTAGGCTAAACAAATGATAGTACATTTTAAAGCCACATGTAAGAGAAATAATATATAACATATGAAGTTATTCCTTTATGCTCAAACAAAAAGTGTTCATTCATGTTCAATCAAACTTAATAAGCCTTATGAATACAAGTCTTTCCAATAATGCAGTAATAAAAACATTTAAGTAATTACACATTATAACATGAGTCTCATTTACCCTAATAACTTTGTTTGCTAAATTGCAGTGATATCCCAGAGAGTTTTGGAGGAGATTTAGTAGCATTTGGGACAACAAAAATTCATGTTTGGGCTAAAAAAGGGAGTGATGGATGGCTGTACCCAATTTCCAGCTTTTCTCAGGGTAGGTTTTTGGGGTCAGTTTTGTATGGCCATTATGACATAGACGATGAGATATTTAGGCAATATATTCTTCTAAAAAAATGTTCATCTATGTATTAATTTTCATTAAGTTTTTAATTATATAAATTTAATGCAATTTGGTTCATTATTTCGAGAGTTAGAGCTAAAATACTACAGACTATTCTCAGACAAAGACAACAACTAGAACTCAACTTCAAGCTAAACTTCAAAACCCTTAGAGACAAAACTCAAATTTAATTCCTTCATGAAAATTATAGAAATATGTATTTAGTTTAATCTGAAATTAAAATAGTAGCATTTGGATAACTACAAGTCATGATATGGCTAAAATACCGATTCCTGTTTAGTGGAACAGCTCCATCTAATGAGGTTCACACTCCAATTAACTCACTTCAGTCATATTTTTCAAAAGTAATGCTAAAGATGCATTCACATAAACCTGAAACATCCCATTTCATTTAGAACACTTCTCTTAACAAAACCCCTCATCTTACACTCAAAAGACCCAGCAAGATATCAAAGTTTTTATACCTTTGAAAGGAGTGTTTCAAAACCCTTATTCTTTACTTCAGTTGCTTGCCTTCTTTGGTCCCCTTCTCTTCTACACATAACATACTTGTTCATTACTCATTTCCAAAAATAAAAGATGTATAACAAAACCCTAACTGAAGAGAGATGAGAAAAGAGCTAAATTTCACACCAAAACATGTAATTAACATACCTTAACTTCAAAAGAATAATGGGATTTAACAAAATGGTGGATGGATAGAGAGAAGCTCAATCTTCTATTTTTGTGTTTTCCAAACCTCCCCTTCATCATCTGCATGTTTAGACAACGGTGCAAATGGATGAAATGCTATTTGCCATATGGTTAAGTGTTATGGTGTGGGATATATGAGAAATGGCTCCGTCCTATTGGTTTATTTTTTTCACCTTTCATTAATAACAAAAATGACCACAACTTTGTATTATTCTATGGAATTGTATTCCATCTGAATACATTTAGCATTTGGTTCATAATTATTGTATCTTTAGGCATGTATAACACAATTAACATAAATTACTAAAATACCCCTACAATTTCATCAATACAAATTGTCTCAAACTAAAAACTCACTTTCCTAATCGTTAACACCAATTATATATATTTTGATCGAAAAGAAACATTTCTACTAGGGTATAGTTTAGGGCCTCACATTTCTCCCCCTTAAAGAATTTCTCCCTCGAAATTCCTACTTGATGAGAATAGCTTGGGATGTTGAGCCCTTAACAGTCAATTATAGTTCCCACATTGCTTCCTCAAGTTCATGATGAGTCGCGTGCTTGACGTCCTACGTGACATCTGGATGCGCATCTCACAAGGGAGGGATTCCTCACCACGAAAGAAACCTCAAATTGAACTTAATTTTTAACGTCATCCAAACAAATCTTAGTAATTTTACCCTAATTATCCTCCAATAAAATTTATCCGCTTAGGGCCCATAACTAAATCCGATTCCTAAGCTAAAA
>JAOSBN010000178.1:29851013-29865901 GCA_027563595.1 Erythroxylum suave
GGAGGTGCAAGAGAAAGTTGAATCCTTGTAGGATTCAAAAGAAGAATCCATGGAGGAGAAGGACTTCTATTCCATGTGGAATCTGATCTTTAAAAGATGGAATCCAAGTTGGACTTCTACTCTATGTTGAATTTGATCTTTAAAAGGTGGAATCCAAGTTGGAGAAGGAAAGGTGGCGCATCCTCGCAAACGTAGGATTCCTAACACGAATAGGATTCCTAATCCTAGTAGGAGTAGGAGTAGGATTACTTGCCATCATATTTTTCGTCACCGATTCCCTTTTTCTCCTCGAATTACCAAAATAGGAAATCCTTGTCAGAATAGGATTCCTTGTGCAACTGGGATTCCTAATCCTACTGGGATCAGGATTTTGACAATTTGGACCATTCTTAATCATTTCGAGCTCCTCTTTCCAAATACAAACTTTGCTTCTACAAATTCCATCTCCTTAAGCTCATTTTTTTCATCTACTGTCCAAATGTACCTGAAAAGCATAAAACAAGATAAGTATAACATTTAAGACAGAAAATGTGAATAAATATAAGTATAGAGGAACTAAAAAGATAAGAAAATATTAGTGTATCACTCTTGGTCGTAGACTAACAATAAGCTTTATTAATCCTGATTTTCCTTTAGGTCATATTTAATTAAGATACGATCGTTAGTTAAACCTAACTATCAAATAACTTAGAATACACTCTCTTCATTTAATTAAGTAGCCACATTATAATACAGAAAACATGTCAATCTAAGCAATAACCACATAATCTTGTGTCATTTAACATAGGATAATTTATCCCTAATGATTTGAAAGTATTATTTTCCATAAATGAATCTCAACATTTCAATTACGAATTATATTGAGTATTCTAGGAATGAATCCAAATGCAACGATTTCTGATTGTGTTAACAATTCTAGCAATAGGTTCACAATATAAACAATCTAATGATAATGAGAGTACAATTATCCATACATAAATATCTAAATCGATTAAGCAAAGGATAACGTAAATAATTCCAAGAGAGAGATTCAATATTTAAAAAAATAAGATAAGTTTAATTGTGCACTCTAGGCATCAATTTCACCTTTAAACCAATATCAGGAAGTTAGCCTTCCATCTTCTCCATGAGTCTCCAAGAAGTAGCTTCTGCCTCCTCCATTCTTGTTGAAAATCGAAGAGAAAAATGAAGAAAAACCTAATATGTCCGCATATGTTTCCACCATCAAATAACAGTCCCTTTATAGTGAAAAAATAGGTTAAGGTGGCAAGTTATAGGCGTGACTTGGTTTGTCATGGACATCACACCTAGTGTCACACCCATGATATAACTTTTATAGGCGTAACTTAGTTCTCACAACCATCATAAATTTTTCATGGTCATGAGACAAATCTTATGGCCATGATTTTTGTCATTATTTATTCTTTTGACATTTTCTTGTTTCATTTTCATTCTAATCCTTCTCCTTCTTGCTCTAGGAAGACAATAGAGTATGAATCTTGAGAAGATGGCTCAATAAGTATGCTTTCGACTCACTTTAGCTATTATGCTTCCAAATTGTACCCAAAATCAAATATGAACTAAAGTGAGTGCCTTGAGCATTCTAAAGCATTAATCACTACGTGTCATGGATTAAATGCATCAGCAATAAGCACATATCAATAAATAACTAGAATATAAATAGACTGTGTAAGGGCCCCCATGGAGACTTAAAGATGAAATATTTTATCTGAAATAAACTATAAACATACTGTTAGAGCATTAGTGTCATAGATAACAATCACTTTCTTATTGGAAAGACTATTATGATTAGATATAATTTTCCAGTGAGCTACAAAATAGCTCAATAAGTTACAATGATCCTTTCTAATTTTAGTTTTCAAAATTTCATCTATAGAAACTTTATTTTGCAAAATTATATTCCTGATTATCATCTTCTTTCTAGGAGCATTTGCTCCTCTAACATTCCATGTTAATATGTTCATGCGGTAACCTCCCCTAGGTAGGGTTTCTTTTTCCTATTGGAACTTCTTCTAATAACATTCTCAAACTCTTAGTCATTTTTTTCCTTCATTTCATTCTTACTTAGTAGGAGATTTTTTTTTTGGGTTAATCTTTGTAAGAGTTGGAGTCTTTTCTATAGCATTGATGGAAATTTCCATATCTTCATTCACTTAGTGGACATTAAAAGATGTTATGTTTCTAGTTACGTATATTACATTAAGAAGGATTGCTTCAACATCTTTATGGTGATTAGCATTGATCTCTATAAGTTCCTAGTGATCTCCTATCTTAAAAATTCTTCTTATTGATCTCCATATTTACTTCCTATGAAGTTGAGTTCTTCAAGCATATGAGACTTTTAATTGATCATCAATAGGCTCCAAGTCTGCATTTAGATTTATGAAAGGTATTGCCTATGGTAAATCATATAGTGAAATAACTAGGATGTTAATTCTTGCATAATTGAATCGCTTGGTCTCTGCTGTTAACTGATCTAAAGACATTAGCCTACCAATATAGCTTGCAAGATGGATAAGGCCACTATTAGTCCAATATTCAAGAGGAACCTTATAGAGACAGATCTAAATAGGGAGGTTTTATTGTTTAAGTTACTTCAACCTAAGACCAAACTTCTATAGTTGCAACAATAAAGGCTTATTGTGGGCATACCAAGGTCCAATATGTATTATAATTTTGTATTTCTTGAGCTCGCAAATCTGAATAGGAATACATCCTCATTTTCCAGCATAACAATAAGTAAACTACATTGTTTCCAATTTTTGAATGCCCACTATTTCATGACTAGAAATGTAATCCTTTTATCCAGGAAAAAACTACGTAATGTAGCTTTATACTCTAGTCTTCAAAATTTCCATTGGAGGTGACACAATTCTCTACTTAAAGGTCTCACTGAGAGGACAATAGGATAGTTTCAACTCAAGTCTTACATCAATGACCACTTGAGTATATGTTTTATGGATAAGAAAAATGTTCTAATCTATAGATTGAGAGTTAACTGAAGTAGGAGCATGTAGTTCTTTATAGGGCGCCTTAGAACAATTTAAGTTCAGAGTGGGAAATATGAAGTGTCCACAGGATAAAGACAGAGACTGTTGTATAAAAATAAAAAAGGATAAAGAGTGTTTAAGAGTGTAATGAGTGAAATAAGGTATAATAGTTCAAGAGAAAAGGTTGATGGAGCAATGATTATGAAGTAGATGAATAGACAGATAAGGTCACAAATAGTGGCATAAATGAAAAGACTTAGAGAAAGATGATGGAGTTGTGAAACGATGTCTAGATTCACAACAGTAAGGAATGTAATAACTAGGGTATAAGAAGTCGTTGAATCAAATGAGGACTGAGAACGATGAAAAGTGCTTAGATGAGGTTGAGAAAGAAGAAATCATGAAATCAACATTTTTTTCGGGTCAACATTTATTCTTTCTCTTTTAAAGAAATAAATTGTAATCTATGGATTTAAGTTATGATTCCTTTTGTATCATATTAATTATTTACTGGTTCATATAGTGATTGATTTTTTTTACTATTAAATAATTTTCTTTACTTAATCAAAGGAATCAAGGAAGACAAAGTATTTTCTAGCTAGAGTAGGTAAAGTTTCATTGTTATTATCATAACCTATTTATTCTACAATTATTAGTTCTCTCATAGCCAACTTCTCTTTTTCTTTGTGTTTTTTAGGAAATTTCTCTACTAATTCATATTGAATATGAAAATATAGTTCAATATTATGGCAGAAATAAGGTACTATTTCCTTTTTTATAATGTATTGATTTTGCATCCTAAATTCAGTTTCATATTTGGATCTACTCATATAAATTTTTTTCTTATAATGCCTTAGAAATTACATTGTTTCTTAATTGTTATTGGAAATAACTTCATCAATTCATCATATATAAAAGTATAGCCTTTAACATTTTTCTTGAATTGGTTTGTGCAGGATGAATTGAACCTATATGTTCCTTGAGCTTGTAACTCAAGACTCCCTTCTTGATCTTTATCATAAATATCATTTCCTAGATTCCCTTGTTCGAGCATGCAACTTCAAATTTCTTTCCTTCCATAAGGAGTATACAGAGTATCTAAGACTTAATTAGGACAACATTAGGTCACATTTATACAAACTAGTTACATCTTAGATCTATTGAAGAACCTATATCTAATTATGACTTATAATTTAAATTGCACTAAGATAAAATGTCATTCCATATCCACTTAGAGGAATGATTATCAAAGAAAAGATGGATAAAGGATTCATCAGAGCTCATATACAACCAACAAAGAGTTGAGATATTGGTATCATCTCTAATTCTATCCAATGATAATAGTCTTTACAGCTAGTAGTGTGCCCTAGGCCAATGGTCATAAGTGATTTTTTGTACTGACATTCTGACTTATCATTTATATATTATTAGGTATTGTTTTATATATGCATGTATATTGTTTATGTAATGTGATTTACATTCTATGAATAGTATTAGGCTTATGTCATCAAATATGTGACTTGATAGTAAAACCATAAGCATTATAATATTATTCTAAATTGTCCTTGGTCGATCATTATTGGTGGAACAATAATGAATAAAGGCTAGTACGTGTTCTGATTGATGATCACATTTTACTAATTATGGATATGAGTTATCAAATCAGATACATAGATATATGTTAGAGAACATATATTGGACCGACCTACAAAGAGAACATTACATGGTTTCATGTCATTAATGATTCTTAATATGGTTTGACTTTAGTCCTCTAACTTGAAGTCATCATGGTTCCCTACAAAAGGAATTCAAAGTTTTGACATTAGACTTAGTTATCTTCAACCAGATAACAAGTAGTCTAATGTTGGACATTAAATGAATTATGCAGAGGGATGTGAATGTTGTAGATGGGATTTATGTCTCTCTTAAATGAGAGAGATATCATTTGGGCCTCTTGACAAGTTTAACTGAAGAAATGCTGGTCGTACTCAAATGAATTAAAGAGGAGTCATCAATGTCATTTGTTATAGTCAGTCAACTAAGGAATCAAGAAACTATGATTAATTAAAGGTTGATATGTACCATACCTTATGATTAATCTTGATATCGTGTTACAAAGGGACTGAGTTTGTAACTATGGTTACAAGTTAAATCAGATTACCAATCCTCATTTGATTTGGGTAGTCATAATGTTTTGCTAGAGGCCACTTATGACTTATGGGCCTTGAAGTGTGATCAAGCCCATTACCAACATCAAATAAGCCTACAGGGTTGCATATAAAAAGTGATGCAATTTGGGCTTATTCTCTTGGGCCTAATTTATTAGGCATTAAATAAATATATGTGGATATATTTATTAGGCTAGATTCAATTAAGTTATCGAGCTTTTATTATATGAGATATAATATGGACTGAAACTTATTGGGCTTCCATATTCCTAATGGGTTTACGATTAGGGGGGTCTCTCTATAAATAGAGGGATTAAGTCTTATTAGAAGACATACGAAAACCCTAGCTGCTCGTCACTTTTCCCAAGAGAAAAACAGTGAGGCATTCTAAAGTGTTTTAAAATGTGCTAGCACACATTAGCTGCTGCCCACATCGTTCATCCTTATGGATACCGGTAGAGGATGTTCACAAGCTGCAACGTCAAAATAGCTGGAAAGATACATAATCCACGTGCTACAAGAGGTAATTCCGCGTGCTTTTTGTTCTAAAATTTTGATTTACTAAGACACAAGAATTTTATGGTCCATTCCGCTGCGTGATATGATTCACAGACCATATACGATCCAACATTTACCTTATTACTAGCCATAAGATAAATGAGACTAATGTAATGTTTAAGCTCTCAATGCTCTTATATGGATTTAAAGTTCTCTTACTATTATCTTATTGTAATGTTTATAACATTAACCTATTTTCTGTTATAGATATCCAATATAATAGCACCTGGTAGTAAAAAAAAAGAGAAGAAGCTAGTTGCTATAAAAACTATATAATGAAAGAATGTATAACTCTAACAAGATTAATCAATTGACAGGTTAAAAATTGTAGAACATAAGAATGCCTTATTCTATCATTTCCTATATATACTATAATTTAATTTAAATACTTTTTTCTTGGATAAAGATGCAACTAGTGAGTGACCATGTTATGAATGATAAATTTTTAGGGTGTTTGCTTTAATTAGAATTAAATGATTAGTGTATCAAATAGTTTAACAATAATTTTAGTCAATTTTTAGCAACCTTGTTATTTTTTACAGATTTATGGACCTAGACGACACTTGGTAGTCGTTTGGGTTATGTTCAAATGTTTTCATAATTTGAGCATCTTTCTCAATATGTTAGACATATACTATATTGTGAAGTTCTCTATGTATTGCTTTATTTCTATTATTAATATCTTGTATAGGACCAAACGTCATCTTTTAATGCTATATTATTTCTATTGGTATGATTTGATGATATTTATATACTTTACTTTATATATAGAATGATTGACATTTTGAATTAATAATATTTCTTTATAATTTAATTTTATAGTAATAATCAAACAATTCACAACAAAAAATATTGATACTTATATTAAAAAAATGTTTCAAATTGTTCAATATCATGGATAATGAAAAAAAATTGCAAATAATGTTTAGCAATGCATTTATAGATTTGAAGTCAAAATTCTTTCCTTAAAACATTTTAAAAATGTAGTTAAAAAATTGCACTTACAAAATAATAAAATGTAGAAAATAATATATTGCCACAAAAAATATAGCAACTATATAGTTACAAAGGAGAAAACATGGTCCAAAATTATTGGCTACATTTTTATTTATTTTTCAATCATTTGGTGCTAAATTTTTTCACGCTGATGTTGACTTATATTCAATTTTTAGGTACATCTTTTAGTTTTTTAGCTACGAAACCATTTTGTAGCTAATATCTTTTGTCTATGATTTTTAAGAATGTTAACTATAATTTTCAACTACAAGAAATTGGTGACGCTTTATGTAATGAAATGAAATTTCATAAATAACTATATATAACACTTTTGTATCAATTGAATATGGTTTCTTTCATATCTTATCGTCTACTTTATTTTAGTTAGAGCAAGTAACTCTTAACAAAACTAAAATTAAATCTACCTTTACTAATAAAAAATATCTCTTTTATATAAGGTGAACTTTAAAAAATGTGAATAACATCTGATAAGTGCTTGATTGATTATATATTTACTTTATAATGCTTAGTGATTAATGTTATAATGTGCCGAAGATACTTATTTTGGTTCATATTTTTTGCTTTTAGTACAAGTTAGAAGAACAAGAACCAAAATGAGCTAAACTCATATACATGGTGTCATTCTACTAATATTCAATCGTATTTACCTTAATGGAAGCAAAGGAGAAGAGTTAGGGTGAAAAAGGGATAAAATGCAAGAAATGAAGTTATTGCAATTTACACAGTCGTTTATAAGACCATGTAACTTACTAAAAGAATATAGGAGCACGAAGATGTAGCTTCAAGCACCTCTGCAACCCTATACGACCATTTATGGACTTAAACGGTTGTGTAAGTGAGCTATATGACTATGTAAATGGTCGTGTAGCTCACTTTGAGCAGGTATTTTTATGATTTCTACAATTTTGACATACACATTCACTAGCATGTCAACATATCTGACTGCATATTATGATACAAACCTTATTTTAAGTACCAAAGTGCATTTAAGAGTCAAATGAGGTATAAAAACATTAAAGACTCAAAATGGGGAAGGTGCCTTACGTTAGGAAATTTATAAGGAGCTAAACTTCATCTTTTCAGTTTAATGGGATATTAAGGCTTATGAACATAATGGTGATGAGATCCTCATCAAAACCTATATAATTTGATCTCGAGATTGAAAAGACACTATGAAAGTTGCATAGTGAACTAGAACAACTCTGGGAATATAAAAAGAATTTTACTTGAGGAATCCATGGCCAGTACGAGAACTCTTAGAGAGTTGGTTGCACCAAACTTGGCTCAAAGACATGCAATACTTTACCAAATTTTGTTGAACATATTACTTTTGAGATTAAGTCTGGTTTAATCCATCCTTTCCTGAATTTCATTATCCTACAAGTGAGGACACTTACAAGCATCTCAAGAAGCTTTATGTCTTGTATCTTTGTACAAATCCTCCAGGGGTGACAGAAAAGCAGATTATGTTGAGAATCTTTCCTTTTTCATTGAAGGATGTAGTCAAAGTCAGGACTTTTTATTTTCCTACAAGGAGTGTGAGCACATGGATCGAAATGAAGAGGCAAGGTTTGGAGAAGTACTTTTCAACATCAAAGATAGCTAGCATAAGGAAAGAGATTTATAAGATAAAGCAACATCATCGAGAATCCTTTTACGAGTATTAGGAACACTTTAAGAAGATAGGTGCTAGCTACCCTCATCATAATATGATAGAAAAATTGATAGGTGTATATTATAGTATGTTTTCTAGAGGTTTAAGTGTTTTCTTAGAAGATAATCATGTGTTTAGGGCTTAGAGTTGTGTTCTTGTAAGTGTTTTATGTTTTTAATTGTTTGATTGTTTTAGCAAGGATTTGATCATAATATTATGTTTCAAGGTTTGTTTGATGTCTTTGATAGTGAGAGGAGTTAGGAAAAATTGAATAAAAGATAAAGGACTTAAAGAATAATAGTATACATGATCATGCACATTGTTGGTGTGCATAGGATGAAGCCTCTAGCACAATCATGCATCCCATGCATGATCATGCTATTGAGTATGGACGGGATGCACAATCATGCATCCACAACATAAGATCATCTACATGTTTTTCCAAAATTTGAAAATTTTGCATTCTTGATGATTTAGGGCTATTTTTGAAAAACCCTATAAGTCTTAAGAAGTATTTAAGGAAAACAACAAAAATTCAAAAAGGAGGTTTCACATCATAAACAAGGAGATCAAAGTGGAAATATCAAGATCATCTCCAGTTTTCTAGAATTTTTGGATCAAGACTTAAAGTTGTTTTCTTTATTTTCTCTTCTTCTATTTCATTTTCTTAGATGTTAATTTTGATTAGTGGTATGTTAAACATGAATATATATTTCTAAATCCATAATAGGGATTATTCTTGAATTGTTTCGTTTAACATTATTCTTGTTCAATTCAATAAAATATTGCTTTGTGGTATCTATTATACATATACGTAATAAGAAATTAAGAGATTGAACTAATGTTATACATATTAAGTTGCACAATGAGAGTTTCTATCTTAATAGAACTAAAATATTAAATTAATAAATAGTTGAAGAGAGATCTTAGTTGTGAGTTAATTATCCTTTAGATTGCTTCAAATCCAATAAGCAGTTAAGAGTAGTTTATCAATCAGGAGGTTATTATCTATTCCAATTAGCATTAATTGATTAAATCTCAAGAGAGGGTAATCAAAATCTTAGGATATTTGGGACCAAGTATAATTGAATTAACAAGATAAAGGGAAGAAAAAATAAGGACAAAATATCCCTTAAGTTTCCATTATTGATTAACTTCATTCTTATTAGTAGAATCAATTATTCAAATTTTTATTTTTAATATATTTTAACTTAAGTTAATTTATTTTAATTTAATTAATTTAATCCTTTATTACCTTAAGCAAAGTGCATTCAAGTTGTTAGTTAACTAACTTATATTATAATATACAATCTATATACTTGCACTATTAAAGTTTTTATATAAAACTACAAAGAAGTCTTTGGCACCATTACTAGGGATTAAATTGACATCGTATTTGACTTGAATTCCTTTTATTTAAGGAATTGATACTTTTCTCTTGTGTGATTTCAGGTATATGGGAATAAGAATCACTCAAAGCATGAGCTAACTAGAAGATACATTAACTTTTAACATCACAAAGGAAGAAAGAGGGATTCGGAAAGCAAAGAGCTAGGATAATAAAAAGAATGATGGTGGACAAAAGAAATTAAGAAGAATAGTAAAAGACCCTTATGGACATAATGAGGCTAAGCTTTAGCGTGAATCAAAAAAGGGATTACAAGACCACCACTACAAATGAATACATTTGAATTCAAGATAGAATTGCTGAACATGCTATAGACTAAGCTACAATTTTATGGATTGGCCAATGAGGATCCCAATGCTTATCTGGCCAAGTCCCCAGAGATTTGTGATACATTCAGGTATGATGGGTTGTCATAAGATGTAGCCAAGATGAGGATCTTTCCTTTTACACTCAAGGATCCAGCCAAAGCGTGTTTGAATTCTCTCAACCTAGTAAATATCACAACATAAAAACGGCTAGCGCAAGCTTTCATCGCTAAGTACTTCCCATTGAAAAGGAATACAAGGCTTGTAAAGGAAATTACATTTTTACAGAAAAACTAAAGGAAGTTTTTATATGAAGCATGACCACAATTTAAGGAATTATAATAGAATTGTCCACATCATAACTTGCCAAAGGTATTCTATCTGTAGAAGCTCTATAACATAGTGAATTCACTAATGGGCGGCACCATTTATGCAGTAAATGGTGGTTCATTAATGTGAAAAATAGTTGAGGCAGCATATGATTTGTTAGAAGAGATAGCAAATAATAGCTATCTTTAGACATTAGAAAGAAGTAAACAATAATCAACCTGTCAAGATCAAAATGGAGTGCTTATTATAGATTTAATAATGCAATTGTAAGTTGTGGTAGCAAACCTAATAAAATAATTGAATAACCTGAAAGCCATATCTTCTAACCCAATTAGGGCAATTCAGCATAGATGAGAGCTATTTGGATAATAAATTCATATCGCAACTGATTTCTGCCTAGTAGAAAACAACAATATGGAGTAGCTCAACTTTATTGGAGAACAATATGGTCAGGGAGGTAATAATTGTTATTAACTCCTACCCAAACTCTTATAATCCTGGGTGAAATAACAACTTGAATTTCTCTTAGTCTAATAATGCAGGAAATCAAATGAGATCTTAAGGCCCATAAGGATTTCATAAAAGCAAACTTCATTAATTAGAATTGAAGAGGGATAAGTTAATGGATATGTTGAATTCCAAGTTCATGAGCCAAGATAAGATCTAGAATAATCATGCATCTTCCATTGACAATTTGGAGGTTCAAATGGGTCATCTAGACAATACATTGTCTACACAAAGTGTGGGGAGTCTCCCCAACAACACGGAAGCAAATCTAAGGAAGAAACTGAAAGCATCACACCTAGGAGAGGGAAAGAGTTGGAAGAATCATCTGGAAGGCAAGTTGAATACCATCATGTTAAAGAGCAAAAGGAAAAGGAAAAGGATGATGAGAAGAAAGAGGATACTACTAACCCACATTTTAGTATCTCTCGCTCACAATGCAATCTAGATGCAAGATGTGGGGTGATAAATGAATGGGTAGATCCTGGATCTACCAGTGCATATGCCTCAAAATTAAAAACATTCAACACACTTGCTACCACGTCTGGAGAGTTTTGCGCCTCCTGTCTGGTAATAGCATAGACCCTGGCCTGAGATTGTAGCTGGTTGCTCCGTACCTCAGTCCTGACACTAGGTCCTGCCAACTATGTTCTGCCTCTACCTATACCTCTCTGTGCAGGTTTGCCAACTCTACTCTGCTGAACCGAAGTCTCAGTCATAGTTCTTCCTCTAGTGCCAAACTAGAACTCCGACATCTCAGGGCAATCTTTGATCTGATGCTCATATGAGCCACATCGAAAACATGCTCCTGTTACTCGCCAACACTCACCACCATGCTTTTTACCACAGTGCTCACATTCAAGCAATTGGTACAACTGTCTGGTAGGCATCTATCCTCTACTTTCCCAGACTGAGCAAATCTACCTCCTCCTCGAGATCCAGATTGTCCTGATCTAGACTAGAACCGAGATGATCTGTTTTGACGCTTCCTGAAGCTTCTGCCAGAATCAGCCTGAGATTCATCCTGCCTCTTTCCTTTACCCTCCTGTCTGCTCTCTGCCTGACCATCTTTCAACAATTGTTCAATTCTGATCGATGCTGCTCAGAGTTCTATAAAACTGTTCAAGTTAGAAATGTTGATTCTCATTCTAATCTCCATGTTCAAACCCTCCTTAAATCGTCTACATTTTTCTTCTTCAGTTGGGATCACTGCAGTTGCCTATCTCATTAGCTCATTGAATTTGATCTAATATTCTGCTACTGTGAGTCTACCTTGCTTCAGATCTAAAAATTCTTTCATTTTTCGATTCAAGTAAAGCTTCGGCATATAGTTCTCATAGAATACTCTCAGGAAATCCTCCTAGGTCAAACTACAAGGTCTGATGGTGCTACCCAGAACAGTTTTCCACCACTGATATGCTGGACCTTGCAAGAGTGAGACAGCATAGTCGAATTTCTCATCTGCTTCATAGTCCATCTGGTCGAACACTCTTTCAGTTCGCTCAAGCCACCCTTCTGCTTCAGCCGGGTCTGTACTTCCGTAAAAGTCCACAGCCCTTTGCTTTCTCAGCTTATCATATCTTCTTTCTCGCCTCACAATAATTCTCGGTGGCAGCTGGGCAAACTCAGATACCGGAGACTCTAAATTGGCTCCTACAAACTCCATGTCAGCTGACTCACGAATTGGATCTCCTATAGAAGGGGGCCTATAAAAACAAAAGTTGTGATCACTATCGGAATATCTCACTATTTATCATATCTCTACTCCTATTTGTCCCTAAAGATGCCGAACCATGCTCTGATACCAAAAATGCAACATCCCACTACCATAGGGTACATACCCAAACATTCAGGAACATTCAAGTACATATCCTATGATAATGGCATGATAGAGCAAAACAGATCCAACTTACACATGGCATCATCTAACATAATCAGAAGTCATCCAATTTTAAAATCATTCATTACATTCATTCACAACTAGTTACATTGTCTTCATTAGAGGAATATATACAAAACCTGATACAGGTTCTAAAAAAATCTACGAAATAAAAGCTATAACTCTCTGATGTCAGTTGACAGACCTCTGACCCATAACTTAGTCCAAAACGTTCTTCTAATCTAGGATAAACAATAAGTCTCCTGTCTTGTACCTGAAAAACTACATTGCAATTTTTTATGAGTTTTGCAAACTCATTGAGTGAAACATCATTGATGAATTCATTGAATTACAAACACATACCACATATTTCATATAGATTCATTCAGATCATGTATACACGCCAAATATTCACACAACATGATGTATTATATAATTTCACGCGCAACATGATACATCATGTAATCTCACAATCCACATAGCCAAGTACAACAAATAGATCATAACAATTTATCATTCACTTCATCTTTGCCAATCATTAACTGTTATATGCATGAGACTCACATTCTTTCTTATTGTTGTGACCAAGTGCCTATAACAAACTTATACAAATACCAGCCCATAGGGCTCAGTCAAACAGAATTCACGAAGTATAGCTCTACATATAAAATCAGAAATCACGGAGCAAAGCTCTACGTGGAAGCGCTTCATACTAGCAACTCAGGTCACAATGCCTTTATCTGAGCATGCAATTTATAAAATGCAACAATTTTTTGAAAAGCACATATATCACAATCATATACAAATTCTCAAACAAGATTTCACAGTCCTCGGATCTAAGCTCGGCTTTCAACTTTCGTTGAGAATTAAAATTCAAATTCATATCACATCAAAACACGCCCAATACATGCCCAACTATTAAACTCCTCGGACCTCAGATCCAGAATCCAGAATCTAGAATCAACTCACAAACAGTTCAATATTATTTGAAATATCAATTGAATTCAAATCAAATCAATCCTAGGAATCATATAGGTTGACTCACAACACACTCCAATATGCTATTGCCTGGATGGTCTGGCAATGTCTGTCTGACGTCCACTTGGCTCCTCTAAAACATACACGACACGTTCAAAAATATCACATTTTTGCTCAAATATACAAGTGTTTCTTTTATGCACATCACTATATATAGAAAGTATGCATAATGCATGTTCAATGAAAATTATGGGTTTCTTATCATAACTCTCATCATCAAATTGATCAGATATCAAAGCCCTTATTAATATTATAAGGTACTTATAATTTGGACCAAACTAAAATAATGTGAAATCAAGTTGATAACTTAATAGACCACTTCAGCTTTTTCTCCAAACTCTGACTTTCAAGTCTACTATTCATGTTAAATCAAAGAATGCAATTGATAAAATTGGTCCTATAAGCAGAAGGTAGACAAAGCAGAAGCAGACGAATATCCAAAACACAGACGATGGCTAATGACAGACAATACGCCAAAAGACAGACGAAGTGTCTAAAGGCAGACGAATTCTCAAAGACAGACGAATTTCAAAAGATAGACAACAGCAAAACATAGACGGGAGAAAAAGGCAGACGAAATGCAAAAGCAGACGATGAGAGGTCAAACACAGAAGATAAAAGTCAAAAACAAACGAAGTGCCGAAAGATAGACTCAATGTCAAAAGACAGACGAAACGCCCAAAAGACAGATGATAAATGGTCAACATAGACGATAAAATAGTCAACCACAGACGATAAGAAATACAGACGACAGGTGGTCAACACAGAAGATAAAATAGTCAACCACAGATGATAAGAAATACAGACGATAGGTGGTCAACACAGAAGATAAAATAGTCAACCACAGATGATAAGAAATACAGACGATAGAATACAGACGATACATGGTCAACATAGACGATATGGATATACTCCTCAACTCAAAAACCCTTTTTCTTAAACATCTCTAAGTCTTCATCAACTCTCGTATAAACACCTATGTATTCATACATGCTCATAAAGAAACAGAGCATATC
>JAOSBN010000178.1:29870921-29887980 GCA_027563595.1 Erythroxylum suave
ATTCTATCTTATAATAATTAATAAATAACTTAAGTAAATTAAAAAATTTTAATTAATGTAATTCATAATTTTAACTACAACTATTAACTTTTTAACTTTTAATATAAATTTCTAATTAATTGAATTAAATTTTCTAATTAATCATACCATTACATACATCTCAGTAACTTTATTATATCATAATTAATTAATTATATGTTACCATAATTAATAGTTGAAAAAAGGTAAAAATTTTATTAATTTTATGAAACGTGATTTTGGTTTTGTCAATTATCTCTTATAATAATTAATAAATAACTTAAGTAAATTAAAATTTTGTAATTAATATAATTCATAATTTTAACTATAGCTATTAACTTATTAGCTTTTAATATAAATTTCTAATTAATTGAATCAAATGTCTTAATTAATCATACCAATATATACATCTCATTAACTTTATTATATTATAATTAACTAATTATACGTTGCTATAATTTACAGTTGTCACATAATATATATATTAAAAAGAAAAAAGGTGAAAATTTTATTAATGTTATGAAATTTGAATATATGATATGCTTATAACACTCTAAGGAGGACGAGAAATATTTAAAGTAATACTTATATCTTATATCAAGGTTTCTATTAAGGATCTAAGGAATTCCTCTTATCAAACTTTTAATTTGACTTAGGTAGAAATGAATTTTCTAACATTAGAATTTAGATAGGAGAAAAAATTATGATTTATGAATATAATAATAGTTATTTTCAATTTAATATACTGTACTTGTTTGCTTTTATAACTGAATTACTTATATATTATTTTGGAATTGAATCATTGATACATTAGATTAATTCATTTTAAGATTAATATAAATACATATATGCATAATGTATATATTATGTAAATATCAAAAATCAAATAAAAATTTTAAATTGACTTATTTACAGAGAAAGAGAATAATTACGGCAACATTATCATTGCTATATATTTTAAATAAATATAAATTGGTTTGTATTTTATTTTTTATATAAATATTTTTGTATAATTTATGGGTAATTTCATCTTACATTTTACTATAAATAGTTATGCTATAATTTATAATTTATGAATTTTTAAATTACAACTATAATTTTTTAAAATTTTCTTAAAATTTTTAAAATATATTAAATGCTCGGGCCGACTCAGGCCCGTGGTTCTTGGCTAGCCGCGAGCCACGGGCCAGACCATTCCTGAGCCGAGGGCTTGGCTCGTTCGAATATTTTTCTCAATGGCCCAGGCTGGGCCATCACCTGCCCAAGCCTAGCCCAACTCATTGACATCCCTACCACTACACACCTAGAGTAACTATCCTTTTGTCTCTTTCGTTCCAACCCCGTTTTGTCTCACATAACATGTCTTCTTTATACTTTGCATGGCTGTGAAATTTTCTGGATGGTGTGAGTCATGTTGACAACATTTTCTTCATGTTCCATGAATAAATAAAGTACAGAAGTAGAGAAGATGGCTTTAATGGACATACTTTTGGGTCACTTTAGCTCTTTTACTTTCGAAATGCACCTAAGATCAAAAATGAGCTAAAATGAGTATCCCAGGTATTTCTAAGGCATTAATCACTAAATGTAGAAGATAAAATAGATCAACATTTAAACACATATCAAATTCCCCCACACTTAGCTTTTGACCGTCCTCAGGCAAATTATCAAAATCAAAATCATAAACCAACATTTTTACTCATTTTCCAAATCTTCCAAGAATAAGTAATCATAAGTAAAGATGAAAGACCTTCAAAACCTAAAGCAAAAACTCAACATTCAAGCTTATACTTATGATCAATCAATATTCACCACCCTTAAAAACTGAGTAATCTAGAGGTAGACTTGGACAAAGGTGTTTAAACAAGATATTTCCATTAGTACACTCAAACACCACTCATGATCACAACAATCCATAACATTACATATCATTTCATTTCTCCACCACTAAATGTTACATGCATAATTATGAATCAAAGGACTTTTCTAGGTTTGTAATGTGCATAAGGATAATGTGGGATGCATTTTGGTTAATGTAGTTTCAAAGCCATTAAGCTAGTGAAGCAAAAGTAACACTTAATGAAAAATCAAACGCATAAGTTAGCATTCATTCAAAACTGGGCACTGTTAGCCATAAAGAATGCAACAACTATGTTTCACAACTCAATTAGCTTTCACATCATAAACCATATGAATATAACACAATGAAATGCTCCATCCAACATAACATCCTCTTCACATGCCTACTCAAACACCCAACCAATACAACTTAAGGAGGATAAACTATTAATTAATGACTTTTCACAACAATTGCATTACCTCCATACTTTTTTATTTAAACATTTTTTCTTTTCTTTTTCTCTTTTTTTCAAATATAAACTTGAAATAGGCTACATCAACATAGGATTCGTAACATGAAATTTTAACAAATTTAACCAACCCACATGAAAGCAAACTCTCACACTTAGACTTTTGCACAATCACATTCATCAAGAATTAACAAATGCTCCACTAGTTTTAAGGCTTGGCAAGGACATTTGGTTAGGTGGATGCAATGTGATTTATACAAAAGAAAAGGTTAATACAACTCAAAAGGGATTAGCAAGGGAAATTCACATAAATAGGTAGGCTATTTGGCTAATGTAGCTTATGATCAACAAAGAATGCCTAATCATTTTCATAAATATGCATGTGATAAACAATGTGGTCTCAAACAAAAATTCAACGCAAAGTAAGGATTTTGATATGTATCTTATTGTTGATACATTTAATCATTTATACTTAGCGATTAATGACATGAAATTGCTTAAGATATCCACTTTAATTCATATATGATTTTAGGTACAATTTAGAAGCAAAGAAATTAAAGTGAGTCGAAAGCATTATATTTTGACTATTTTCTAAAATTAATTTGTACTTGTCTCCCTGGAGCAGGAATGATAAATATTAGAGCTAGTACTTAATGCAAAGAAAAATGGGACATATGTTGAAAATACAAAGAAGATTAAAGATGAAGTACGCAGCAGTCCATAAGCAAAATGATAGGGTGAATTAAATGCAAGCAACATGTGTTTCATGCAAGCAAAATGACTTGAAAGAGGAGCAGAAGCATGAATAAAATGATGCAAAAGCCAAGTGAGGAAAAAAAGCCAAAACGCACAGCATATTACCAAAACGCAATGTAGAAACAAGCATCAGAAAACACATGCGTTAAAGCTATCATTAAACGCTAGCATTTAAAGAGTTGGAAAGGTTAAGACAGAAAGAGTGGGAAGTGTGTACAGTAGGGGGTGACCAAAAACACCAACATTTAATTGTCCCATCATGCTACAGTGAACTAGACTAAAGAGTGGCGCTATAGTGAGAGAACAGTGAAGGGCAACAATAAAGAAGAGTGGCTTCAGAGAAATAGAAGAGAGTGGCGTGAGGAAGAGTTGGGTGAATAGTGATGGTGGACCAAAAACCCTATCTTTATTTGTCACTTCAATGAATAGTGAAAGAGAGAAAAAGTTGGAGCATTAAAGGAGAACTGAAGGGAGTTTTGGTAGGCTTATAAGTGTGGGGGCTGAAGCATTTTCTTGAGAGACCTATGGAAGGCTAAATGTCCTGATGCCGATTCGGAGGTAACATCTATGCCAACGACCTGAGTTAAGTGTATTTTTTAGTTCTTGTTGTTTCTTTCTCTCATTAGGAATTGATTATATTATCCTATGTTAATTGATTCGGGTTTTGTGTATGGATAATCAGATTTTTGTTATTGTTCAGTTATTTGTATATAAACCCATAGGGTATTGTAAAAGGATGATTTTAATGTGTTCATTGAATCGTTTGATTGCATACCCATTGCTAGATTTTTGATATAATTTGTAATTGTTATGTTGAAATTTATGTGTAGCAACTAATTATTCACAATCATTAGTGATAACATAACCTAGGTTAAAAGACACATCGTATGTGGTTGTTGTCGATTAATCAGTTTTCCTAATTTGTAATGCAACTGCCTAATTAGAGCTACAGATCGTATCCTAGGTTATTCGGTGGTTAGGTTTAATTAATGCTTGTATCTTAATTAAATAAAACCTAAAGGAAAAATCAAGTTAATTATTAACCTACAATTAACAGTTGCTAGGAGAGGCTCGAGAACAACAAATTGTTGAAATATGCTTAATTAGGGTATAGGCTAAGGATGAACCAAAGAACCAGATCCCTACCGAAATCCCCACTTTTATCATTTTTGCATGTTTTCTTTAATTTGTTTTCTTTAGATTTATTTTATTTTATTTTCTTATAAAATCCAAACCCCCCATATCCTAAACACCGATTAATTTCATTTCATAAGGTAACCGAACACTCTATGTGGGATCGACTTAGACTCACCACTGCTACAGTAGTAATCTAGTTATTTTATTTTGACTAAGTTACAACCGGCAGGTCAGATTTATATGTCATGAAGGTCACTCATAACAAACAAAAAAGTAAGACTAATATGAATGTGTCAGTCTAATATGGCTCAAATCCTCACTAGTTTTCTTGTCTACCACTAGTTACCGCTCTTCTAAAGATAATGTACATTGACTAATCACAAGAGTAAAAGCACATGCCAAATTTTTCTATGTATTTTTCTAGTCATTCATGCTCTAATTAGGACTAAATAATCTTAAAAGCAATAGAAAGCAAGAAAATTTTTGATTTTGTTCAGTTGGTTTTGAAAACTACCTAAGAAGTCATATAAGCCAGAATTAAGCTAAACAACATGCATAGAAACTAGCATACCCCACCCCCACGCTTAAAACTTACATTGTCCTCAATGTAAAATCAAATGCAAGAAATGGAGCAGTTAACAAAACTAGCAAATGCGAAAATGTAAAAGACATAAATTAACTCTCCTTGGGTTGCCTCCCAAAGAGCACCTTTGTTTAACATCGTTGGCTCAAACTCCAGTTGCGTGCATCAGGTGATACTAGTCACATCCTCTAGCATCAACACCTCCAAATCCTCCATTTGGAAGCCCTCATAATACGGATTCAAGCAATGACCATTCACTCTGAATGTCTTGTCAGTTTAAAGGCTCTGTATCTCCACTACACTAAAAGGAAAGATATGAGTAATAATAATTGGACCAATCCAACAGGAACACAACTTACCTGGAAAGTGTTTAAGTTTGGAATGATATAGTAATACTTTTTGGCCCACCAAGAAGCTTTTCCTCGAAATCATCTTATCATGAAATGCTTTCATCCTCTCCTTATATATTACTGCATTTTGATATGACTCATTCCTCATCTCTTCCAACTCTTGAAGCTGCAACTTCCTATGCACTCCTACATCATCCAAGTGCATGTGACATCTTTTGATAGCCCAATATGCCTTATGCTCCATAGGAAGATAACATGGCTTCCTAAATACTAGCCTATACAGAGACATTCCAATTAATGTTTTGTAAGTCATCCTGTAAGCCCATAATGTATCGTCCAGTCTTACACTCCAATCCTCCCTATTGGGCTGCATGGTTTTCTCCAGGTTTAACTTGATTTCTCAATTTAAGACTTCAGCTTGCACGTTGGTTTAGGGATGGTAAGCATTAGAAATTTTGTGTGTGATGTGATTTTTTTGAACATTGCTTCCATCACTCTGTTGCAGAAGTGGGTTCCTCTATCATTAATGATGGCTTTCGGTATCTCGAACCTAGAAAAAATGTTCTCCTTAACATAATCTACAACAACCTTGGCATCGTTAGTCCTAATGGCTTTGGCTTCCATCCATTTAGAAGCATAATCAACCGCAAGCAATATATAAGTAAAGCCAAAAGATGGAGGGAAAGGTCCCATAAAATCAATTCCCCAAATGTCAAAAATTTCACAGAAAAGCAAAAGATTTTGTGACAATTGATCCTTATGGGACAGGTTACTTGACTGTTGGTAGTAGAAGCTACTCTCTAGAACTTTATGAGCTATCTTTTTCACTCCAAAATGTCCTCCGCAAGCGTACAAATGGAAAAAGGCTCAAATTGATGATGATTTATTTTCTAGTACACACCTCCTAATATCTTGATTTACACAGTGCCTCCAAAGATATGGATCATCCTATATGTAATACTTCACTTCACTCCATAGCTTATCCCTTTGAGCCTTTGACAAACCAACAGGTAATTTTTTAGTAACTAAAAAATTGTCAATGTCTACATACCATGATCGCGTTGCATTAGTATAAAATAATTGCTCATCGGGAATCGTATAGGAATATCATCTTCTTCCTTTATCAAACAACTAAGATGGTCTGCCACCATGTTTTCTAACCCCCTTCTTATCTCTGATCTCCAAATCGAATTCTTGAAGGAGGAGAATCCATCTGATCAGTCTTGATTTTGCTTCTTTCTTTGTGAGCAAGTATCGTCTACATGGTCAGAATAAACAATCACTTTAGCACCAAGCAAATACAATCAAAATTTTTCTAAATCAAAAGACATAGATAACGGTTCTTTTTTAGTAGTGGAATAATTCAATTAAGCCAAGTTTAGAGTCTTTGAAGCATAGTAGATGGCATACAAAGCTTTCCCTATTCATTGTCTTAAAACTATCCCCATTTTATAATTGCTCATCACACATGATCTCGAAGGGGAGGTTCCAATCTGATGGTTGAATCACCAGTGGGGATATCAAAAGCTCCTTAAATTTGTTGAATGCTTCCTTGCACTTTTCTTCGAACTCAAAGTAGACATATTGTTGAGGAAGCTTGCATAGTGGTGTGGCTATCTTCGAAAAGTTCTTAATGAACCTTGGATAAAAACCTGCATGCCCAAGAAAAGAATACACTTCCCTCACAGTAGAGGGGTAAGGTAAAGAAGAAATGAGATCAACTTTGGATTTGTCTACTTCAATACCCCTAACAGATATCACATGGTCTAAAACTATACCTTGATCCACCATAAAATGACATTTTTTTCCAATTCAATACAAGGTTAGTTTCTATACATTGTTCCAAGATAATGGCAAGATTCTCAAGACATTCATCAAAAGAAGATCTATACGCACTAAAATCATCCATGAATACCTCGATAATGTTCTCAACATATTCAGAAAAAATGCTTACCATCACCTTTGGAACGTGGCGAGTGCATTACAAAATCTGAATGGCATTCTTCAATAGGCAAACGTACTGAATGGGCATGTAAATATGGTCTTATCCTGATCTTCCAATGTGATCGGGACCTGATGATAACCTGAAAAGCCTTCTAAAAAGCAATAATAGTTATAACCAGCTAATCTCTCAAGCATCTGATTAATAAAAGGAAGGGAAAAGTGGTCTTTTCAAGTAGCAGAATTTAACTTTCTATAATCAATATATACTCGCCACCAAGTTTGCACTTGGGTGGGAACCAACTCACCTTCTCGGTTTGTCACAATAGTGATTCCAGCCTTCTTTAGAACCACCTAGATAGGACTTACCCACTTACTATCAGAAATCAGGAAGATAACCTCGGCGTTGAGAAGCTTCGTTCTTCACAACTTCCATCATTGGAGGATTCAGCCTACATTGAGCTTGCCTTGTGAATTTTGCATCCTCCTCCAACAAAATGCGATGCAGGCATATGGAAGGACTTATCCTTTGGATATCTCCAATAGTCTACCCAATAGCCTTCTTATGCTCTCTTAACATTCAAACCAGCCTCTCCTCTTGATTTAAAGTCTGCTTATCTCCCAAATAGGCATACTTCAGATGTGTAAAGAGTGGCTTCGATTCCAAATCTTGGGCCTGCACATCAGAAAGTAACAACTTTTGGTGAGCTTCAGGTAGTTATGTATAAGCCAAATCATACCTTTTTGAAGATCTTTCCAATGAATCCATGGCGATTGTTATTTCTATAAGCTCTTCTCCCATATCAACAGGAGTGTTGGCCTTTACTTCCATATCCTTAGTTAGAACCATTTGCAAATAATCCCTACAACTTAATTTAAACGTTTCCTGCAACAAAGGATCAATCACATCAACAAAGAAAACACAATGATCATTAGGAGGATGTTTCATGGCATCAAAAATATTGAAAGGAATAAGTTCCTCATCAAATTCCATTGTGAGGGTGCCTTACAAACATATATCTTAGTTTGAGTCGTATTAAGGAAAGGTCTCCCCAATAAGATAGGTGTCGAATTACATATGGTGTCATCATTCATATCCACAACGTAAAAATCTGCGGCAAACACTAACTTATTTACTTGCACCAAAACATCCTCAACCACACCATCAGGATAAGCATTAGTGCAGTCAGCCAATTGTATGGTTGCACTTGTTTCTTTCAAAGAAGCGTAAATCGAACAAGGCATCACATTAATAAAAGCACACAAATCCAACATAGCTCTATTAATCATAGTGTTACCAATTTTGCAAGGAATGATAAACATAACTAGATCCTGACATTTTGGAGGAATCTTCTTTCTGAATATTGCCAATACATTCGCATCCATCATCACTTTTTCATCACCCCTCAGTTTCCTCTTATGTGTACACAGTTCTTTGAGGAATTTGGCATACCTTGGTACTTGCTTGATTGCCTAAAGCAAAGGTATATTAACTCCCACCTTTTGGAAAGTCTCCAATATCTCTTTGTCTTTCTCCTCCTTGGTTGGTCTTGTTAATCTACTACGAAAAGGTGGAGGGTTAGTTTTAATAACATTGGGACTTTTAAAATTTACCTTCATACTTGATGGCTGATTTTTTTTCCTTCCCTAATTCCTTCTTAATTTCTTCCTCAGTAGCAATCCTTGATGGTGTTCTCTTGGGACTCTCAATCTCCTTTCTGCCCCATAGGGTTATAGCACTGACATTCTTCGGGTTTACCTAAGGTTGGGATGGCAATTTTCTCCCACTTTGCGATACTAGTTGTTTGCTCACTACCATCTGACCCATTTGATTTTTTAAATTTTATGTTCTTGCTTTTGATTCCTGTCGAATTTTTTTTACATCTTACTGAAATAGTTGTTGCATGTTCTGTTGGAATTATTGCATACCCTGTTGCAATTGCAGATTGTTAATAGTAATATTCTTAACAAGATCTTATAAAGATGTACCTAAACTGGAAGAAAAAGCTCCTTGTGCTTTTTATTTTCTTTGTTGAAATCCTTGTGCTCCTTGCAGCTGGTTTTGGAAGAAATTTTATTATTGCTTTCCTCCATAACTCAAGTTGGGGTGATCCCTCCAACCTGGGTTGTACATCTGCAAGTACGGGTTGTATTGGTTCAAGAAGTTTCCTCCTACAACATTCACGTACTCAATACTTCCTTCTTGTAATGTCAGGCACTCAATAGTTGAATGGCTCGTGTTTGAGCATATTATGCACACTTTCACTTATACCTGTCCAACTACAATCTATCTCACAAAAGATGTCAGTTCATCTAAATGATGTACAGCGGCTTACCTCATTTTCTCGTTGATCATCGTTGCAAGTGCCTAATTGTTGGGTGTTAGTGGCCATCCGCTCAAGTAATATCCTAGCTTCAACGGGAGTCTTCTCACAAAGTGCCCCATTACTCACTGCATCTCCATCGATAACAATCCTTCATATAAATATTGAATGAGAAGTTGTTCTGGTATGTTATGGTGTAGACAACTAGCATACAACTTCTTGAATCGCTCCCAATACTCGTAAAAAGATTCTCCATTATGCTTCTTGATGTCATATATCTCCTTCTGAATACTTGTCGTCTTTGAGGCTGGAAAATATTTCTCTAAAAACAGTCTCTTCATCTCCAACCAAGTATTTTTGCTCCTCATTGGTAAATCAAACAACCAATCTTTTTTTGCATCTTTGAATGTGAAGGGGAAGGCTCTCAACTTTATCGGCTTATCTGTCACCCCAAGAGGCTTCATGCTCAAACAAACCACATCGAGCTCCTTGAGATTCTTATATGCATCCTCACCTACAAGACCATGAAAATTGGGTAATAAATGAATTAATCCAATTTTTAACTCAAAGGTAACATGTTCAGCAAAATTAGGAAATGTAATGCATAAGGGTCTTTGGGTTAAGTCTGGTGCAACCAATCCTCTCAACGTTCTCGGATTTGCCATAATTGCTTCAGATTCAAGTTCTGGGTCTACTTCTGAAGATGTTCTTGCTTCTCTTCTTAACCTCCGTAGTGTTCTCTCAATCTCTAGATCAAGTTGCTCAATTTCTCTATGAGGAAATATAGTCACTACCATACACCAACACTTACAAACCTTTAAAATTTAACAAATAATAAAAAAGAAACAAATATATTCATAAAACATAAAATAAAATAAAATACGAAAATTGAACTACCACACTCCCCAACAACAGTGTCAAAATTTAACAGCATGTGTCAAGTGCACTGCAAAATTTACCTGACTCTGCACACTAAAAATTGTAGTTATGGTGAGTCGGGATCGAATCCACAGGGAATGTTCAGCTAATTTTCGTAACGAAATTAATTGATACAAGGAAAATTTAAAAAGGGGGTTTAGAATTTTAAGCAATTTAGAAATTAAAGGAAAATAAACTATCAAAACAAATTAAAACAAGCAATCGAAAATGAGAAAAGTGTTGAATATAAGTAACGTCTGATTCTGGGCTCAATCTCGACCTAAACACGATCAAGCATATTTCATAATCCTAAAGTCTTTACTACTCTTGTCAGATTATTGATCTGGGACTAATAGAACGCTCTACTAATCTTAGTTTTCCTTTAGGTTGTGTTTAATCAAGATACAATTATTAATTAAACCTAACTACTGAATTACCTAAAATTCAATTTGGAAGCTGCATTACGAATTGGAAAACAATCAATATAGGTAGTAACTTCACACTTTCGGGTTATCTAACCTAAGTTATGTAGTTTCTAATGATTAATGACCATTATATGCTACTCACAATCATCAAAATTAACGGTTACAGATTACATTCAATGTTTTAGCAATAGGATTGAAATAAACAATCAAAATAACATAGTAAAATCATTCATCTGAAAACCTAATCCAATCAACACTAACAACACAACAATCTGAAAAGAAATTACAACCTTAAAGTGATAAAAATAGCTTAATCATGACTTGATGTTGATATTCCCATTGAACCGGCATCAGGAAGCTAGCCTTTCATCTCAATTTTTATGCTCCAACAATCAACTTTAGTAGCCTCCATTTATGTGAAATAATTTGAAGAAAGAATGATCACTGAATTCCTTCCACAAGCCTTTCTATTTTCTCTATAACTACCCTTCTTTTGTTTTTATTGTCACTCCTTTGTCACTGTAGCTTCATGGGACAATTTAATTTTGGAGTTTTTGGTCCACCTCCCTGTTCATTTATCTCCTTCTCTGCCGCAAGCTTTGTCTTCTCTTCTTTACGCAATTATCATGTAGCTCTCGATTTTACCCTTATTCTTTACGCACTTTCTTTTTTAGCTCCCATGATATTTCTAGCTCTCTATTTCATGCTCATCTTTGTTTCTTTTCTCTTCTTTCTTCAGCCCTAACTACATTGAAACTCAAATGAAACAACTCCACTCACATGTCTTCACTCTAACTTCGATTCTTCCTTTTCCAGCCTCTCCAGTTGACTGCTCACTCCTCTTATTATGATAAAAACTATCTTCAAAAACTGTGGGAGATGAGACTTCACCAAAGAGACAATAGGTTTTTCCAGTTGTTCCACTTGCTTCAAAATTGACGAAGATAAAAAATGAAGTAGCGCTCTTTTGTCACACTCCAGCTTTAGTTCTCCTCCTCTCTTTCAACTGTCCCTCATTGTTTTTATCTCTCTTTGAACCCCTCCACACACTTCAACTGACACTTCCACACTCCTCTCCTTTCTTATTTCATCACCAACCCCCTGGAGGTACCAGCTAGGTTTTTCCAATAATAATCATGTTGGACAGTTGTAGCGTGGTGTTACCCTCTAGCTGTCCCAAAAATAAAACACCTTTCTTTCATCTGAAATGTTAGTTAAAATGTAGCAAAATCAACCACTACACACCTAAGGTGACCCTCCTTTTGTCTCTTTTGATTGCTCCATTTCCAGCCCCCTTTTGTCTCATATAACATGTCTTCTTTATACTTTGCATGGTTATGAAATTTTTTGGATGGTAGTGAGTCATGATGACAACGTTTCCTTTATGTTCCATTAATAAATAGAGTATGGAAGTAGAGAAGATGGCTTCAATGGACATACTTTTGGGTCTCTTTAGCTCTTTTACTTTCAAAATGTACCTAAGATGAAAAATGAGCTAAAATAAGTATCCTAAGTATTTCTGAAGCATTAATCACTAAGTGCAGAAGATAAAATAGATCAACATTTAAACACATAATAGTGGCCACACTATACCATCCACAAACAAGTGGGAAAGTGGAGCATGATAATATTGAGCTTAAAAGAATATTTGAGAAGACGATCAACAGTTTAAGG
Organism: Erythroxylum suave; assembly: GCA_027563595.1. Classification (NCBI taxonomy): domain Eukaryota; kingdom Viridiplantae; phylum Streptophyta; class Magnoliopsida; order Malpighiales; family Erythroxylaceae; genus Erythroxylum; species Erythroxylum suave. The sequence goes on from JAOSBN010000178.1 coordinate 29,883,357, forward strand.
AAAGATTGGACATTAAAGCTTGATAATGCTCTATGGGCTCATCAAACTGCCTTCAAGACTCCAATTGGAAAAACTCCTTTTTGCCTTGTTTATGGAAAATCTTGTCACTTGCTTGTGGAGTTAGAGCATGGCATGTACTGAGCGACAAAATCTTTGAATTTTTATTGGAAGAAAGTTGTTGAAAAGAGACTCCTATAGTTAAATGAGCTAGAAGAATTGCGGTTAAATGCTTATGAGAGTGCTGATTTATATAAGGAAAATTTTAAGAAATGGCATAAATATCATATCAAGAGAAAGATTTTAAGGTGGGAGATGTGATTTTATTTTTTAACTCACAATTGAAGTTATTTTCAGGAAAGTTCAAGTCACATTAGAGTGGGCCTTTCAAAGTGACTCACATATTCAAACATGGAGCTTTGGAGTTGGAGAATGATGAAAAGGAAACATTCAAAGTGAATGGACATAGATGTAAACCATACCTAGGAGGAGTCTTTTCATAAGAAAGGGAACTAATTTCTCTCCTTTCTTTTGATTAAACATATTTGAATGAGAAATGATCAAGCTAATGACTGTAAATTAGCATGTGTTGTCAGTTAGGATTTTTGTAATTTATTACATGTGATTTCATTATTTATTAGTTTTTGATGTGATTTTGATTGATTAATATCATAACTAGAAAGTTTTTACAGGTTACGGAATATATTTCAGAAGATGTATGATGATTATGGTGAATAATGTGTAAGTTTTAGAGGGAGCAAGGCCATACAAGATTACAAGGTTATAGTATAATCGTACATTTCTTGCACGATCATGTTAGTAGCTCATTATACAACTTACATGGTTGTGCACCACTTACACGGTTGTGAAATTACCTTTTTACCCCTCCCCTAAACACCTAATATGTATAAATATTCTTATTCTTCTTCCACCTCTCATCTTCTCTATAAGAAGTAGTAGCCCCTCTCCCTTGCTTCTTGTTTTCTCTCAATTCTCATTTAAATTGCATTTGATTTCAAACTTTCTTTCATCGTTCTTCTATATTAACATTTTTTACATACAAATTTAGTGATTCTCGCCCTAAAACACATCTTTTTAGTGGGCTTTGCAGGATTTTATTCCACACTTTCTGTCTCCTACCCTATTTTGTGTTTTGTTGTTTTTCCTTAGTTATTTTGTAGGTTTCACTCTCCATAATGTCTCTGAAAATCAAGCAATTGGAAAAAAGTTCCAACCCTAATGAAAAAAAAAGGTGTCGAGCATGGTGCAGGCGATTTAGCAAAGGATTTTGGAGCTCCTTTTTTAATTTTCTCTCAAGAAGAACATAAGAAATTTCAAAACCTTTGTTCCAAGATAATTATTGCACCTAGATATTTTGATTTTTCAAATTCAGAAGATTTAAATTTGAAAGAAAAATTTGAGGCCTTAAATGCTAAAATTCGTTAGGGATGAATTTATACAATATGATCATCTTGTGTTCGAAGAACTAACCCTTGAATTCTACATAATTATATACTATCAGTCGTGTAAGTTTGATAATTTTTAGTTTCGATTACGAGTAAAACCATATAATTTGGATTATCATATCATGGAAGAAATGTTTGGTTTTTTGAAACATAAAATGAAACAAATGAAATTTTCATGATAAAACATTTGGAAACAATTAATAGGTTTTAGGTTTGTTAATCAACACAATACACCAAATAATGTTATTAAGAATCCTAAGCGCTTGTTATTGCATAAATTCATGTGTCATACTTTTGTTGCTAAGAGGCAAACTAACAAATGCTAAAATAAAATTTTGTTTAAACTTTGGTACATGGATAATAAGGTTTAAGTCTACACATCCACTCATATGTTTTAAACTATAGTTACTTTGATTACTAAAAAGAGTCGCTACCTAGGCAGGGGATTTCTCATAATTGTTTTGGCTCATTTTCATGGTGTTACGGTTGACTAATTAACCCCTATTTTTCTTGAGAGTTTGAATAATACACATTTAAGGTGAGCTGAGATCTTGGTGCGCCATGGTATGGAACTTTGAGATATCAGCTATAAATCAAAAATTAAACACAGGACAAGCCAAGTGAGTTTTAGTTTCACACCTCCATAACAACACCAACATGTCTCATCCATTAAGGAATACGAGGAGGAGGAAGAAGGTAAAGAGATGGTGCTTGAAATATTGGAAGAGAATAACTAGCATCTCGAGGGTCATATGGATAATATAGAGGCACGAGTGATGGAGGTAGTACGCCATCTGTGTTATCAAACAAAGAAATTGTTAAAGATTTTTACTACGCAAAGTGTCAATGTTCCATCTCCCACACCATCACCTCCCCAATCAACATAAGTATTCTCACTCTTATTTGTTATTTATTGTTATTTCTCTTAATTTTTGTTATTTCAGTTTCCACACTAAGGATAATATGTTGCTCAAGTATGGGGACACATATGTACTTACATATCAATTTGTGTGAATTTTGCATTTGCATTATGTTAGTTTTTTATTGGGTTGGCATTTTGTGAATATTTGGTCGTATGATGCATGCATTGTGTGAATGTCAAGATGGCATGAATTGAATGAAATTGACTTACCTTTGAACATGGTCGTTTAAATTGCAAAGGCATATTAACATGTGAATTTTATGTTTTAAGTGTTTTTAGGATAAATATACATGTTGATTAGGATATGAAACCTATTTTTTACTTTATAACATTTCTTTGGATACATTTATAATTACATTCATTTAAAATTGTAGGCATCAATAGTAACCTTTCATGAGAGTGATTAACTACAAAGAAATGAGGTAGGATAATAAATTGAAAATAAGGTACGATAAGAAATTGAAAAAAAGGGTATTAACTTATTCCAATGACACTTTTTAAGAAAATTGAGTTAAAAATAGAGTTAAGAAACTAGGGCATTCACAACAAAATGTTTGTCTTTGCATCAAAAGGCTAGAAAGACACTCCAACCAAGCTAAATAAAAAATGTAACCTAGTTGAATAATCAGGGGACATTTATGATAAGGTGTTTTCACCGCCTAAAAAGACTAGATGATAATTAAAGAAAATCTAGTGCGTGCAATAAAAAACCTATTGATCTTTTTAAAATAGTAAAATGATGAAGGTTACTTAATGATAGTTTACCTTTTTAATTGATCATTACAATAAATGCATGCTTACATATCCATAGGTACATGAATAAGGTGTCAATATTTTGATTAATATGTATATTCAAATCAAATCACTTAAACATAAATGGAATAAGTTAGTAATAAAGCAGGAACTTGGAAATAGTGTCAAAAAAGACAAAGAAAACCTACACGTCGTAGGAATCTACACATAGTAAGAATCTTGAAGGCTTGGGTCATTATCCCAACATAAAAAAAACCTCAACTTCACAATCTATTTTAATTGGACATAGAAACTTAGTAGAACAAAAAAAATTTAAGATTGATATTCAGGAATCACATGTAGATTAATAATCTGGGATGATAATAAGCACTTTGAGAACTAAATAAAATAGAACCCAAAATTAGAGTAGCAAAACCAACCACATTTAGCTTTAAATATATGGACATTAGAAAAAACCTTTCAAGTTGGTGTTTAGTTCTACAACTGCAAGATAATTTCTATAATAACCAAGATAATTATAAATCTCACAAATTTAAGTTCCATGTTTGAGAATTTCAACTAAGTTTTTAGTCAACTAAGGAACAAAAAAAAGTATATAAGTTTAAAAAAAGAAGCAAGATGAGAAAATAAAAGAGAAGAAACTTATGTGTTATTGATTGTTTTTGTCTTTGAAAGCAATACATCACAAGAAAACAAAAAGCATTGCATCACAATAAGGCTAAAAGAGAAAGTTCGTATCAAAATAATAGGGCTTCTAAGTTCTTAACATTAGAAGCATTTCAAATGATAAAAGTGAAGAATACATACTTTTATTTTGTACATACTAAAATATTATAGTTTGTTCTCACTACTTTCGAGTTCCTATAAACCGTTAATTTTTGTTCTTTTGCAAACAAATCAGACCTATTAGAGGAAGGTTCATGTTCTTTAAGATAAGATCCACCTACAACTAAATAAAAAATTACTATTTAAGGAAGGAACAAGTAATAATTAGCAAACATGCCAACTGGTATCTATTTAACGCTCACTAGCAATTCTCAAAAAATTACTATTAAAGGAAGGAACGAGTAATAATTAGTAAACATGCCAACTCATGGTTTTGAATTTCGTACTGTACTGGCCGATATCGGCTAATGTACCATACCAGCCAGAAAACGATACCAAAATATCGATTTTGGTATCGGGTTCAAATACCGGTCGGTACCGGCTGATACTGGCCGGTATTATAAATACCGGCCAATACCAGAAAAATTAAAAAGTTTAGGGACTAAATTGCAAAATTTTTTAATTTAAAATTAAAAAAACCAAAAATTTTGAAAATCTTCTCTCCCGCGCGTCCCTCACAACCCCCCACCTTCCCCCCTTTTCAAAATTTTAAATTTAGTTATTACTTATTAGTTTAACTTTAATTTTTATTTTTATTTTTAAAATAAAATAAATATCTTATTACTAATAATAATTATAAATTAAATAAAAATTAAAAATA
>JAOSBN010000178.1:29898244-29910082 GCA_027563595.1 Erythroxylum suave
GTGTCCAAAAATTTCTTAACTCTTTTATTACTTACTTGTGTTCTGAATTAAGCATTTGTTAAGGAAGAGGGTAAAACAAAAAAATATACACAATTCAACCCCCCCTTCTTGTGTGATGATTATCATTGTACTAATTTGTGATTTACTTCATTGCGAACTCAGTGAATGAACCATCCTCAATATACTCACCCAAATCAAACAAAAGGACGATTCACTTTTCATTTAATGGAAAAAGCATATCATTAAACATTTCATATCACTTCACATTTCATCATGCTTCAACAAATACAATTTGTATACGCAATTTCACATTTCTATTTCAGAACAGTACAATTAATTCATTTTAATCGTTCATATAATATATATCAATTTGTATATGCAAATGCACATGTCACTTCAATTTCATTGTTACTTTGTTGTGACTAGGTGCCTTTTTAACTATCCCATATCTGTTGTGGATACTAGGCTTATTAATAACTGTCTCGTATCCATTGTGCATACATGACTCATTTTATGTAGTGAGCCTGTTGCTTTTTGCGTGAATTTCTAAGCTTTAAACTTTTTTTCACTAGTCACTCTAGCCACAACTCCTTTATTTGATCATGCATAATAATATGATGCATCATATCACAAAATATGCCATCAATAAGATTTATTCATTATACAGAGTCATTTTTCACAAATTCACCGTATATTGGTCTAGCATTCAACATTATGTTGAGTCCACATATTTCCTCATATTCATATTCAATTATGAAATACTTCCAATACAGTCTTAATTATCAAACTCCTATTACTATAAATGTCCAGAATATCACATTTATATTAATAATAGTTCAATAATTGAAATTTAAGCGGCTATAATCAATCTTAGAAAGAAACATCTAGGTTGACTCACAGTAAGCTCTAGATAGTTATTGCCTTGATGAACCAGCAATGTCTGGATGCTGGAGTTTGACTTAAGCATTTAAATCATATAACACGCACATTTTACAAACATTACTAATTTTCTCAATTATATAAATATCCAATCATACACATATATCTATGCATCATGTACAATGCATGCTCAATTGACGATTCTCGGGTATGTATCCTTAACCACAAGTCATGTTTAACCATTATAGCTTTTAAATATCTAGCTTGCACTTAGGTTTACACCTTAAAGAAACTTGATTACTCTAACTTCATCAATTATATTAACACCAATCCTTTTATAGCATTATAGAATCACACAATATCCAAATTTTCATTCTTTCATACCTAATACACCTTTCTTGTTTCATTTGGATCATAATTGCATTCCTAGGAACACTTTCATTCCTTTAACATCTCTAGATTTCTAGATTTAGTTACATTAATATCATCAATCCATTCTTAGGTTATAATTTCATTAAATAGCCTAAAAATATCAAACACTTTACTCAACTATTCAAGCATCAAATCAGGTTCTTTTCAAGCCTCAATCAAGTCTAAATACACCACAGGAAAGTATCTTATCATGAGTTGGTTCAATATTCACTCAAAAAAGAAGAACTCATGTCCATGGCCTTTCCCACAATCGTAGAGGCCCTCCCACGATCATGGGTTAAACCATCTAAAAATTTCCAACCATTTCCTTGCATTTCCTACAATCGTGGAAGCATTCCCACGATTGTGGGTGATGTAATCTGAAAATTTCTTCATCCTTTCTCTTCCCCTAGATTTTAACCATAACATGCTATATTAAACATATATTCTTCATAGTTCATCATTTAGACTTCATTTCCTCATCAATTTTACCTTAATTTCATCTCAATATTATCCATAAAACAATCCATAAACTATGGTTTCATCTTGGTTAATAGTATGCAATGAAATTTTGTTTTTGGACTAGAATATTGATCTTATATAATATTCTTAATAAGATGATTGAGGAAGTAGCATCTGTAGGAGTTCCAATAATAGTAGAAAAGTAACTTTTAACTTCATTTAGCAACTCTCCTAGCTTTGTGATGAATGTGTCTCCTATGATGATGGGGACACTTTCGTTTGTAACCTTGCTTGTAGAAACTTTCCTAAAAAAATATGAGGTATATTTGTGCCCTGCAGATATCCAATGCTCTCTTGATCTTTATCTAGGTAAAAAATATTTTGATTCTAGTTCTTGGGAGTACTTGTTTAATGTCTACTTTTTAAGGACTTGAAGAATATGATTAATAGGATCTAAGTATAGTTAAGATTGTACCTCAACTATTTCGTGCTTGGAAGACCTTACAGTCTGATGAGTGTTGCCAATTACTTCCCTATTTAGGCATTTAAGTTTTTAAATTATGCCATGAATCAGTATGGTGTATTTATATTAATTTGAGACTTCTAGGTTGTTAAAATTGAAAGGAACTTTCTTGGTCTTATTTCCAGTTGTTAGTTGCATAATGATGAGTGATTAGAGCATAAAGTTTTTGAAAACAAAAATACACAATTTGGAAATTTCTAAAACCATTATAAATTAACCATGTTTTTGTATAATTTCTTCCTCATAAACTAGGATCCTTTTTTTTTGTTACTCTAGGTATAAAAATTGCCACCAATAGGGAGATGTTCCATTTGAATGTCCATCACATGTTTAAAGTCACTACTATAGTTCCTCAAACTATAATTACCCTTTGCCTCATTAAGGTATAGAATTGAGTTTAATTCCCTTAAAATCAACTAAGGATCATGAATTGTGGTAGCTAGGTCTCTTAATTTATTCCAAACCTTTAATTCTAAAAAAGCCTAATTTTTCCATAGACTATAATTCCATAGACAATCTTCTGTTCATATTTAATCTTAAGCTTTATGTGAATCATTTGTGTATGAATGAAGCAATTCTCACAATGAAATGACAATCAAAATTATTAACCATCATCCACTTGTGAGGTACTAGATCAAGAATGTCACAATTCTCCTTATTGATTCTTGTTTATAAAATCCCAAAAAATAAGAGGCTTATTTACATAGATTAGATCCTTAACAACTAATTTGGAAGGAAATTTAAACCTTTTACATTCTGGGCAATGATAAACATATTAGATGATAGGAGAAGTACCCTATTTCCTATTGGAGTTCCTTCTTCTCAAAGTGTAGTAGTCATCCATTTTAACTTACATTACAAGTCCCTTATGCACATTTACATGCACTTCTCTTTCTTTGCTTCCTTGATTTCTATGATATCTAATTTTCGCATTCACATCATTTACAACCTAGATTTACTACTTATGGTTACATAAACCTTTCTTCATTTAAGGCCCATCTATGCTCTTGTTTCCATGGTCTATATTATCGCGACTCTGACTTTCCCCTTCTATATTCTTCTCTTTTGCATTGGTTTTTTTTAACCTTCATTATAGCTAGCTAATTCCTAGTAACCACTATTTTTTAATATTTTATCTGTTGGTTTCTAGATTTTCTTGGGTGTACTCTCTTGTTTCTAGGCATATGTTATTTTCAATACATCTTCTTCATGTTTCTTTTCATCATTTAACCTCATTATTGATATTTCATTTGGCAGATTCCTTAAAGCTTTAACTAATACATAAATTATTTCATAATTGATTCTTTTAATTATAGTAATTGCTTGATATGTGCATAAAGGTCTACTAACATAACTTGTAATATAGTTAAGGGCCTAATTTGTCCAATATTTAAGAGGACATACATATACATCCACATTGGTATGCTTATTGATCTAACATCTTCTACTACTATTGCAAGTCTCCAATTTTAAAGTAATATTGTCTTGTTCATAACATGCTATAGGCCTACTTCAACAACTTTCAAGATACTATTTTTACTAGAAAACCTAAAGAGAAAGTTATCCTCTTCGTTGATAAGAACATCGATGATGCTAAACTATTTTTAGTTAGTGAAAGCCTAGGTCTTCATGTTCGAGTAGGAGACTCATATAAAATTGTAGTGTCAAGAACATATAACTTTTCTTTTTTGATCACTCCTACTATTTTAAAAAAATTAATGGACTTCTCTTTAATTATAGAAATTAAAAATAATTTCTTCATAAGTAGAATCCTATTTAATCTAACTTACCTTAATTTTAAACAACAAAGCAACCAAAATCAATTAGGTAAATACATATTTACCAATCACATCTTATATAGATCATAGATCAATTATACAACAACTTAATGTTAAAACATATTGTGTATATTGTCCTTAATCATGTAAATAATTTTGTGTGATCATTATTTTGTTCATCCAAATCCTATAAGTTTAGAAAAGTATAATCTATATTAATTTAAGAAAAATATATTCAATTTACTAGGACCTTGAATTTTCTCAAAAAGCTTTAAAATAAACATAATTATGATTTTATAATTTAATAATGGAAGATAACAATCATGTTATTAGCATGTACTTAAAATTTTAAAACTTTAGGTCTTATTTAAATTATTATAATTTTATCAAATTAATTATATCAATCATAATTACAAAATTATTTAAAATTGTTTTTACTAGAAGAGGTAAGGTTAGGAACGTAATGGTGAGAAACAAATTAAAGGTGACTAATATTAATGAAAAATCAAGAGAGACAAGGCTTAGTTGGTTTGGACATGTTCAGAGTAGATACCTTAATACCCTAGTGAGAAGATATAAAATATTGTACTTAGAGACTGTAAGAGGAAAAGAGGAAGGCCTAAGAAGAACTAAGAAGAGGTGATCAAGAATAATATGACTCTATTGGAACTTACTGTGGGCATGAACCTCAATAGAAAACTTTGATGCACTAGGATACAGATAAAAGATCTTGCATGGAGAGATCCTTCTCTTTTTCATAGGTCTTTTAAACATTTTTCTTCAAGTCTTATGTCTTATATTTAGCCTAAACATTTAATAATTAATACATCTCTCTTAGTTATTTAGCTTAAACATTTTCTTATTTACTCTAAATATTTTCTTGTGATGACCTATTTGATTTATTTATTTACTAATTTTCTTTCTTGTTTATGCATTTATTTACTTATTTTATCTTTTATTTTTATTCATCACCTTGTGCTATATATATTTTTACTTATTTTTACATTTTTATTTATTCATTTTTATTTATTTTATTTTTATTGGGATTATTTTCTTTTATTTCTATTTCTATTTTTATTATTTTAATACATATATGCATTTTTATTTTGGTCCGTATGAGTCTGTTGAAAATAATCTCTCTACCAGTTAGGGGTAAGGTTGCATACCAATGGATCTCCCCAGACACCATGTATTAGTAGAACTACCACTGAGTTATTGTTGATTTGATAAATAATTTTAATTTAATATTTGAGCTTTTGAGAACTTTAAATTCCAATGTAATTCCTTCCTTCAAAAAGAGTTAATAATTTAATCTAATCTAAATTTAATCTAATGATACTTGGTAAATATCAAGATATATGTAATTTATTAAGCAAAAGGATTAAAGAAAGAGACTTGAAAGTAAATTATTATTGAAATCCTAAACTTTTTTGTTTTACAATATTAGAACTATAAAAAATAAGAATAAAATTTTTAAACTTTTAATTTGTTACAAATATGACCTGTTGTTACAAATAATGGTGCTGATGTGACATGTTATTAAAAATATTACTGTAAAAGAGAAGATTTTTTGAAACGTACACATTGACAAAATATAAAAATTTACACTTCAGCTAAGTTATTGAAAATTAAAATAAAGAAACCTAATTGGATAATCCTAATTTTTTATCAAAGCTACCTTATTCTCTTTGTAACCTAACCAAAGTCATAGATGTCTTCCTCTTTTGTTATAAAATCACAATATACCTCTTCACTTTCTATTAAAGAAACATGAAACATTTTAAAGCTAGCTATATGGCTTTTTTAGATCCTTTTGTCCTAATTGTAGAATTGTGCGAGCATTGTAGAACCTTTACTTATAAGTAGGGAAGGAAAACATGCATTATTGATGAGTGGGCATGTGTTGGTCTACATTGGCACAAATCTTTGACAAGATGCAAGATTAGATGGCCTGAGATGGACCCTAGGTTTAGCTTGAGATGGAACTTAAGTTGAAGGTTAGCTGGATCACATGCATAAAAGAGACATATGAGAGCTCTAAGGACTTAATGTGTGCTCAAATAGACAAATTATATCTAATAGACTTGACATAGGTAAGCATTAGATTGAACCAGTATGCTATGAAAGATTTTGGGTTTGGAAGACTCATCATTAATGGATAGAGATCAAGAAGAGATCTTGGATGATGTGACAGATAAGATTACAGTAGATAGATATAGCTCTACATAAAGACCATATGGGAGGATCATTTAAAGATAGTAGAATTCTTTTATGGATGTGGATGTTTCTTTCCTAATTGAATGTAATCGTGTATTTTGTTAGTTGTGATGTAGCTAAATCCTGTCATATAAAGTCTTATATGATAGTGGTGTCATTTAATTAGTTAGTGTAATGTAATTTGAAAAGGATAAAGGTGATCTAGTTAGTTCAGTTCAATTAAGATTCTGAATTATAAAGCTAGTGGTTCCTACAAATAGCTTATTTGAGCCTTGCTCCTAAAGAGAGAGATAGGAGGAACAGAGATAGGAGGGGAAGCGAACACATTAAAAGAGAACGCTCCATTGTATACTTTTGAGAAAACAATAACGGTTGGATTTTTACTATAGCTCTTATGTTTTTATTGTTGCCTATGATTATTTAATATTTTCATAGTATTCTTACTCAAGTGTGTTGCACTTTAATATGTTTCTAGCATTTTTGTGTGTTGCACTTTAATGTGTTTCTAACATTTTTGTGTGTTGCACTTATATGTTCCTAGCATTTATGTGCTTCGAGAGTAATGAGGCTTTTGAGAACAAGGTTTTGTTGGGTCAACAATCATGTGGGAAGTGTTAGTCTCACTTAAACGGATCTAAGTGATATTTTCAAACAAAGGAATAGACGCAACTTTGGTATAAGTTCGGTATCTAAGAAAACCTTTGTAATAACTTTCATAGCTTGGGGTGGCCAGTGCAATGCCTTTGGCTTTATTATTTGCCGTAGTTAAACTATTCTGTGGAGTAATCACTATAAATATGTTAGGAAGGCTCATCCACCCACTGACATGGTAGTTAAGGACTATTCTCCAACTGCACAGAGTAATAAATTAGGTAATGCGTAAATTTTTTTTGTCACGTATACGTATATGGTTATGTCAAGGTATCTTACTGATAACTATAGTTTTAATGGCAAACTAATTATATAACATATTAGAAATTCAAACATGTTATTACTGTTTTTAATAATTTTATTTAATAATAAAAATCATGCAAAATTTATAATCATAAATATAATTCACTCAAAATGTTATAAGATGCAAATAACCCCAATTATTGTACGTGATTGCTACCTAATTTATAATAAACTCAAGTAATTTTCAGTACATTTTAATCTAGGTTATTTCGTCTCTTCTATTGATTGAAATTCCAACGTACAAATAACTGCGTTTTAATGTGTATGATTTTACCATGCTATATATGGATACTATGCTTAATCTCTTGCGCATACCTTTTACTCTCATTTTATGCCATTACATACTTTAAGGATAATTATCATTAAAAATGAAAATCCTGTTGCCAAAAAAAGAATAAACAAAGGCATACCAACTAATGTTGTGAACAGATGAAACACTTGCCCTTCCTATTTTGTGCCAAAATAAAACGACTTAAATTATAGGTATTTATATGAACGTATTTCGTAATGCAAGGAACTGGAAAACAAATCATTGAATGGGCCTGTGAATGGAACAAGAAACTGGCAAACAATTCAGTGGCGTTTAAAACGGCTTTCACTTGCTATGTTTATATCATTTGGAGAGAGAACAGTAAATCCATAACAAACCTGAGCTAGATAAACATAGCTTATAGATAAACAATTGCCACAGATTGATAAGAAACAATGCAAGGAATGCCTGGAGCTAAAACTAGCTCCTCAAATTATTACTTTGTTCCCTTGTAAGCAGATTAGAGTCTACACCCGACCCACAAACTCCTTTTTTATAGAAGAACAGTTTCCTGCTTGTAATTCTTAAACAGTTATAAGCATTCCAGCCAACCTGTTTTTTTAAAATACAATTTATTTAAGTTCCAAAAAGTAAAAATCTTTTGAATTTTCATTAAATTTAGGTCCCGTTTGGTTGACAGAAAAGTAAAATGAATTTGGAATCTGATTCATCGGAAAATAAATCTATGGAAAATAAAGATATTCGCATATTTGGGTACTTATAAGAATTCTAATAGGAAGGCTGAGTGAATTCTTATTATAGTATTTGGTATGCAACAGTATTTCATGGAATGTAATTTAATTTTGACTTGTGTTTCCATTTATATCCCTACAAACCAAACAAAAATCAAAATCGTTAAATAATGTTAATTTGTAATATAAGTTATATTATTAAATGTTAATTTTTTTATTTATAATATTTTAGTAATATGATATTGTTATATCATAAATATAATATTGAAAAATACTAAAAAACCTTAACCGAGTACAAACAAATCAAATAGCAAAATTTTTTCTAATATTGAAAATAAAAATACAAATAGTGCATTATTATTTGAAATTTATTACTTATTAATTTTATTATTCTTAATATTCTTAATTATTATTATTAATTTTCTAATTATTATTAATTTTATTATTACCAATTTTATTATTTTTATCAATTACATTTATTATTATTATTATTAGTAGTAGTAGTAGTGGTAGTGGTGGTGGTAGTAGTAGTAGTAGCAGCAGCAGCAGCAGCAGCAGTAGTAGTTTTATTATTCTTATTAATTTATTATTATTATTATTATTATTATTATTATTATTATTATTATTATTATTATCATTATTATTATTATTATTATTATTATTATTATCATTATTATTATTATTATTATTCTACTTATTATTATTAATTTTATTGATTGTATTATTATTATTATTAAATTCTTTATTATTATAAAAGAGTTGTCGTAGAGTTAAAAGGAAGGGTTGAATTGGGTAATGTATTTTTTAGATTAAATTCCCGAGGAAAGTAATCTAAATACCAAGAAGGTGGTGGGATTTAGAATCCAAGGAAAGTGCTACTTGTAGTGCCCCCTTACCATAGGGTACACACTGGGATGCCTGGAGGTTGTTCTGATACATATCCTACGATAAGGGTGGGCTACTATCGATCTCTACATTCACTTCACTTGCCATCATATCATTATTCACTTATAAAGCATTATAAGAAAATCACAATATTTTAAAACTAACTTTTTCCTCATTTCACTTCACCAAACCGAAAGTCTACATTGTATCTTTAAACACTTACTACATGTACATCATCAAAACCTAGTACAAAAGTACTACTGAATGAGGAAAATATACAAAGTCTATCTAATCTATCCAAAAATCCCAGCTGACCGACCTTTGAGCCATGACTTCTCTTGTCAATTCACAATCTACATGGCTGGTAGAGCATCTTAGTAGCTAGAGTTGTCCCTCGGTCCTAAAAAGATAACGTTACAATTTTGGTGAGTTTGCGAACTCAAAGAGGTAATCATCATCGATGGTTCACTCAATTCATGGAACACATCTTTTGACATAACCCATAATCACATTTTCTCATAATTGATCATGTATCACATTTTCACATAAGCATAGGCAATTATGCATTTCAACCAATCAATCATACTTAACAAAATGCATATGGAATATTCATGAGACTCCTTTCCAATTGTTACATTTTTGTGACCGAGTGCCTGAACTGTCCCGTATCTATTTTGGATACCGTGTTCACTGCTAACTGTCCCTTATCCGATGAGGATATAGGGCTCATTTTATATAGTGAGCCTTAGGCTCTTAATCACTGTCTGAGCACGAGACTCTTTTCACACTTTGAGCTTTAAGCTCTGATTGGTGGCTACTCTGGTCACAATTGCCATTATTTGATTGTGCACTCATGGATGGAATGCATCTATCACAATCAATCATATGATGAAGCACATAGTTCGTCACATTCACATTTAAGTATCACTTCAATATCCCATTTTAAAATCACAGTCATCGGACCTTCATCGTTCGGAATCAACAATCAAAACACACTCATTCAATCATTTATAACAAAATTTAAGCAAACAAGTAATTAATTGAGATCGTCCAGGTTACTCAGAAGTTGTTCCCGAAGCTAATGCCTGGAAGTTCTGGCAACGTCTGGAGGTTGACGTTCCAGTTGCTCCTCTATTTTAAACACCATACTCATATATCACAATTTATACAATCATAAGTGTTTAATAATGCACATGTATCAAATGAAATATGTATAATGCATGTTCATGACAATCCCGAGTATTTATCCATCAATTTCATCACAAAGTCACTCTCATATCAAAACTCATCTAAATACAGTTTATACTTAGGTTATGCCTCACTAAAACCATTAAAATCTCTATTCCTTTCTCATTGACTCACTTCAGATTTTTTTTCCAAGTCACACTTTTGGGTCTACCATTCATATTCAATTAGAACATGAAATTGATGTAATTTGGTCATATACTCTTCTAGAAAAGTGTTTCTTTATGTCTTATGTTTCTATTGACAGCAAAATCACTAAATTTGGTTCAGTAATTTGGAAGATATGCCTTAAACATTCATATTCAAAAATAGTGTACTATGCATAACTTCCATCCAAAAATCAACCATCTTAGAGACTGAATCACAATTCTATTTCTCATATGATTTGTATAACTATGTCTCTAGTTTATTCCAAATCAAAGATCATCTCATTTGGACATCTAGAGAAGAAGTTATGGTCAAAAGAAACAGGACTGTCCAGATTGCAAATTCCTCTCGGGTGGTTAGATCAATTGCAAGTCATGGCTACTATTGAGGAAAATAGTAACTTGATGTGACAATTAAACATGAGTCTTGCAATTAACTCATGGGCATGAGAGAGGAAAGTCACAAGGGTGCAGGAGTCATGGGTGTGAGAGGAACATGAGTGTGCAAGAGTCATAGGTGTGACAGATAGAGAGAAAAATTGGGTGAGAGAATAAGTCAAACCCGTACACGTTTATCACTCAATCTCTCTCAATTCATTTCATATGACTATGATTTTTTTTATAGACATAGAGCAATGTCTTACGAGTCCAATGGTTTAAGTCTCATCTCATTTGGAGCTCGGACGAAAAATATATTGTCAAAAAACCATCGAATGTTCATCACCCCTGAAAATTTCAAAGTCGCTATCGTGCATTCTCCTATGCATCACCAAAGTCAAGCACGACGGTGCAAATCCAATATCCTCAAAAAGCTGCATTTTCACTATACCTCAAGGTCACCATCGTGCTTATGCGTAACGGTGCATTTTGCCTATAATTTCAAAAGTAAGCACGACAGTGCAATTCTTCTTCTTCTTTACCAAAATCTCTACTTCAAACCTCCATACCTTTTGATCTAGAGCTCCAAAAATTCCAAATTTTATATTAATGGAAAGATAAAGGAAAGATCTACAACTTTCATGAAGTATATTTTGTCAAAATCCATCTATATGAGTACAGTAAATTCATGGAATTTTCAGATCAAAATTTTAGCCCTCTTACTATTCATTCCCAGAAATTCTCAGACTCCCATTCACTGTAACCCAACACTTAAATTTTCATTACCAGTCTTTTTACTCTATTTTAATCAACTCATTCACCATAAATTCATACTATCCCTAAACATGCAGATTTAGTCAAGAACCATCAAAAGCCAAAATTTCATGGTTCATCCTATTTATGCTCTGTCACCTTTTCTGCATTTTCAACATTTTTCCATATTCTCAATTTTCCTCTC
>JAOSBN010000178.1:29926525-29951657 GCA_027563595.1 Erythroxylum suave
ATAAAGCATGATAAAAACCATCTTTAATTTAGCAATTCAATGCTAAATGTGCAGCTGCACATTTAGGTATAAAAAATTGAAATATGCCTTACTTTTTTCTTTAATAACTTTGTTTTAATTTAATTAATCTAATTAATCAAGTCAAACCAAAGTCAAGCCCAATATTAAACGTTCATTTAGGCTTCTAATTAAAGTAAGCCCAACATTCAATCATGGGTTTAAAAACCTCTATTTATGTTTCTTACTTTGCTCGATAACCTTCCTAGAAGCCAAATGGGGAATCTAATTAGACTTATATAATTCAAGCTCCAATAAACCTAGAATTAATTTAATCTCATTATAATTAATTCCAGCTTATTAATCAAATGTCATTCCACTAAAGACAATTGATTGAACTCTTGAATTATTAAGTATTATGAGAATACATTTTTCAAATAAGATGTCTAATTGCAAACTTTATTATGAACCATATTATAGTCATCCACTCAATAAATGGTAAAATTACCATTTTGCCCTTATGATGGTTTTTCCTTACAGATCTCCCGTTTTACTCTATATGGTGATTAACACACAAGATCTCATCTTGGTGATAAGATTTGATAGGTAGCAACTCCATCAAACTATTGGTGCTAGTTTAATCACCGAACTTCGTAAAAACATCTAAAAGTGATGATATCACTATAAACTCTTTATTTGAGTGAATGTTCCCTGATACATGTTTCAATTAATAATTCCAACATGTAGACACTGGATTGATACTTTGTACAAATCCATTCCGATCATATCAAGAATTATAATGAAACACATATGAGTTCACTACTCATCAAAATTGTGGTTCGTAATAACAATATGCTAAGGTCTATGTTTTAAGATTAAAGTAACGACTCACTTTATTCTATAAAACATACTTGATTCCAGATTTATTTAATAGTGCCATTATCGATAGTCAACTATTATCATGATACGAAACTCATCATTCCCTTAAAGTAAACTCTTTTACTTGCACAGAGATAAATCGCAATATTACAGTCTAAACTATAATCAAGTGACTAACTTGATTATTCAACTGCGAATCAACTAATTTAGATTCTAATAATATACATGTTTCCCATACATCTCCAAACTCTTTTGTTTTATTAATAATAAATATTTTTCATTACAAAAGTAACTGGAAGAAAATTATGTTATATGTAAATAAACTTGCTTTCTAAGGCACTATATTTACATAACTCCAACCCATTTAACTACATTCCAATTTTCTACACCTAGGTTAGCCAAATATCGACCCAGTAATAGAAAATGGAATGTCTTGTCTAGTGCAAACCTGGGAGTACATCATGCTACTAACCGTACTAAAATATGGAACATTCCGCATAGCCTCTCTCTCAACTGCATTTTTTAGACAGTGTACCAAAGATAATCTCTCACCATGAGAGATAGGTGCTACAGTAGGTCTATAGTTACCCATATTAAAGCTTTGTAACATTTGTTTAATATATGGTCTTTGTGAGAGGCTTAGTGGGTGTTAAGATTTGTCCTGGTGAATCTGTATATTGATGACAAAATATGCTTCACCTAAATCCTTTATGTCAAAGTGTTTGGCAAAATGTTGCTTCGCCTCATGCAACATGGTCAAATCACTTGATGTAAGCAAGATATCATCCACATATAGTAATAGGAAGATAACTTTGCTTCCCTTGACCTTATAATATAAACATCTTTTAACTTTGTTTTCCACAAAGCTGAAAAAGGTCAAAACCTTATCAAACTTTAGGTACCATTGATTGGAAGTCTGTTTTAGACTATTGATTTAATCAACTTACAAATTTTATTAGTACCATCTTGATCTTGAAATCCTTCGGGTTGCTCTATATAGACCTCTCATAAAGGTCACTATTCAGGAAAGTGATTTTAACGTCCATCTGATGTAACTTTATGGCATGATGAGCTATTATTGCCATAATCACTCTAAACGCATCGTTCGATGATACAAGAGAGAAGGTAACATTGAAGTCAACTCCTTCTCTGTAAGAGAATCCCCTGATGACCAATCACATCTTAAACCACTCAATTTAACCCTGTGTGTCTTTCTTGGTCTTAAATAGCCATTTGCAATTGACAGGTCTATAATGTTGAGGCAAATTAACTAGCTTCCATACCTTATTATGCCTCATAGATTACATCTCATCCTTCATCGCTTCTCATTATAAGTCTACATGTGGTCCAGAAATGGCTTCTATAAAAAGTAACTGGATCCACAACATGTCCTATATCATAGTCTTGTTCACCTAAATAGACTATGTAATCTAATGAGATAGTAGGTCACCTCTCTCTGATGGATTTGTGTAACTGTTTAAGTTCTTGTACCCTAAGAACCTCTGCTTGAAGAAGTATAGGTTTCTGTTCCTGCACAGGCATGATCATCCACTAGACCTGATTGTCTAAGGGGTAGATACGAAATAATCGTAGTATCCATCCTGCTATATCTTAGAGGTTGTAAGGGTCCACCCTCATCATAAACATCATATGTTAGAAACTTAGCTGACTATGATTCCACTATTCTGGCCCCTCCTTCTCTATAGTGAAATCTGTAGCCTTTAGAGTGGTTGGATAATCTACTAAATAGCAATGAGTGGAACGAGGTTGCAATTTACTCTCATAAGGATTACACAGCTGTACATCAGCAGGGCAACCTTATAGCACCCCACTTTTATAATGTATATCCTTGAACATACAGACGGTATTCAAAAACGTACTTTATAAGGGTGGTGTGCCAGGCTAGTCAGTTAAACTCATTGCAAAAATTTTCACGCACATCATATACATTTTCAGAAAATCAATAATCATTTTCAACCCATTTTATTCATAAACATTTTCAGTCATAAGTGTTACAAACCAATAAATACATCATCAGAAATCCAGTAATCAATTGCGCCCATTTCATTTATAGAACGTGTCCAGTCATAATGTTATTACAAATTGAATTCATTTGTACAATAAATAACGCTTGCAAAATACAATGTTTAATACAGAATAACAAAAAAATATGCAACTGTCAGCTGATCCCAACCTCTATCTCTTATTCAAATGCAGTGGCTAGACTCCAATTTTTCTAATTGGAGATCTCCTTTGAACCTGAAAGACAACATTGTAATTTTGGCGAGTTTTACGAACTCAGTGAGTTAACCATCCTCGATGGTTCGTTCATACCACATAATACGTAATTCACATTAAATTCACATCATTTCATTTATCAAGATGTAGCATCACAAAACTCTTTGTTCACAATTTTCACATTTCTCATTCAACACAATTCAATAATAAATTGCAATCATTCAAAACATACATATCAAATGTATATCCAATGTTCAAGAGACTTATATTTAATTATTACATTGTTATGACTGAGTGCCTTTTTCACTGTCTTGTATTCATTGTGGATACTGGGCTCATTAATAACTGTCCCTTATCCGTTGGGGATACAAGGCTCATTATATATAGTGAGCTGGAGGTTCTTATCACATTATAAACTTTAAGCTCTTTTTCACTGGTGACTCTGGTCACAACTGCCTTTATGTTTTCATGCATTTATGTACTAATATGCATCACATGTATTCGATTAATCTCTAATGCTCAATCATTCACTTTCATACTCAAGTTCACATTTTTAATTGGACCTTGATTCGACATTCAACAATTAAGTTAAGTATGACTTATTCAGTCAAATTCACATATAATGGGCACTTCCAATATGTTTTCCATGCATCAAACTCCTCCAAAATTTGTTTTCCAAAATCCACATTCACATCACATAATAATTCAATACATAATTTAAACAAATAATAATTCAATATGAGACCATCTTAAGTTACTCACAGTATGCTTTATATTAGCATTTGCTTCCATGATCTAAAAACATTTGGATGCTCACGTTCTATCCTGTGTACCAACATCATGCAATACACATTGTACACACATTACTAATTGCACATTCACATAAGCATTCAATTGTACAGATACATATACGTGCAATGTATAATGCATGCTCAATGACAATCCCAGGTATAGTTCTTTAATTTACATCTCATAATCAATTAACATCATCATTCAATCATTCTTTATACCTAATACACTTTACTCACTTTAATCACCTCATTCATCATCAACTAGGTTCATTCAAGATCTCATTTAAGCCTAAAAACATCATATGGAAGCACCCTAACATTGATTGGTTTATACATCACTCAAAATTCTGGGATTGGCTATGATCAGGTAGTCCTGCCAAATTCGTGACAAAAACATTTTCTTGCTAGGCCATGATTGTGGGGTGAGAGCCATGATCATGCCCTACGTTTTCTTCCTTATTTCTTCCACTCATTTAACACATATATTAACATCAATTTCACTCCAATTTTCCAAAATTCACCTCCTTTAATGCAACATCATTTCATAATAATTCAACTACCATATTGATTACATTAAAACTCTCAAACCTCTACTCATTTGATTCATCATTTCCAACTTAATCTCATCATTCATGAAATTCTACCTCTTTCCATAATATATCTCATTCATAAAGCATCAAACAATTTATTTCCATAATTCATCATTTAGGATTTATCACCTCTTTATTTATACCTTAAATACCAATTTAAAACATTCACAAAATAAGTCATGCAAGGTCATTAATCATAACCACAAAAACAAGACATCAAATATGTCCACAAATTCATCATCTTTCACTTATTATACCTAATTCTCATTCCAAGAATATTACTCCAACATCTTTCTTATACTTCAGATTTGGCATTCATTGTACCTTTATTTCTTAATTTATAACATTTACATAACAACCTATAGTCCATGGTTTCATACTCTCCAACAAAGAACACAACATACACATATTACTTCATTAATTCCTTGGCTTCATTATCAACACAAGAATATGACATAAATAGTTCTCTTTATTTATCAACTTTCTACTTTAATTCAGGCACCGTTTTCCAGCTTATTTCATTTGACAACTATCTTTAATACAACTTAAATCTATTGTTAATCGTAAACACAAAACCAGTCATAATTATATCCATTTATTCCTCTACATTTTTTATTATTATCATACTTCATTGACACTATAAATCTATCCCAAAAGCATCGCTATAACACCTCAGAGATTCTAACTCATCATATACTAAAAAACAAGACATCAATATTCCCATTCTTCATCCACGATACACATATATGTTGATCACTATTCTTATGATCATTTAATATCAAATAATCACCATATTTGTTTGATATATGACTACCCATGAAGATTAAAGTATAACTTACTTGATTTAGATTTAAAATCTTCAAACTCACATAACCCTTGCTTTCTTCAACCAACACGATCTTCACCATTGTAGGGAGGAAAAGGTTGGTTTTCATCATCAAGGTGAAGGCATGATTATATGGAGTGGAAAGGTGGAGAATAATAACAAAGCTTAACATTGATGGTTAGGAGAGAAGAATGTGTCGTGAGGAGAAGAAAAGAAGAGAAGTAAGCAACAAAGAAGATGAAAGAATTTGGTCAATGAAAGACAAATTAAAGATGTCTTGCAAATAAAAATATCGTGGATGGGTGTGTGGCATAGTAACTGAAACTTGTCACTTACCACATGTCACCACCTTATGGTCCCCAAATGGTCCTTTTTAATAACTAGTCCATTTATCCTTTAATTTCTAATCTAATTGTCTCTCAATTTTCTTTGACAAATGTCATTAAATCTTAATGTCTCTTATCAAAATTTTCTACTACCATTTGACATTTAATTCTGCTACTATTTATCAATTATCCTGCTACTTGACATTTTTCCTAGTCCAAAAATACCTAAAATCGCGTAAAATTCTCAAATTTCATTAAAAATTCTAGATCAATAATTTAATTTACCAAATCAATTTTCAAGGCAAAAAATTCACTATTCATATCATAATCACAATAAAAATCAATTATACTTGAAAAATGTCAACGAATGCATGTACAATCGTTTTAATGTGTGAAAAAATTAGTATTCACATATGTGTGTATGCTATATTATGCATGAGAATTAAATGCATTTCCTAATCTCTCATTACTATTTCTCATTCACAGAAATCTAAGGTTCTAACCTTTAGTATGAAAACGGGATGTTACAACTCTCCCCCCTTAATAAATTTTCTCTTTGAAATTCTTATCTGATTGTTCATAAAGGTAGGGGTATTATTTCCTTGTATGCTCCTCCATTTCCCTTTTAACTTCATCACTCGAGTAATTTCTTCCAAATGATTAAAGTCAGTGGAATCACTCAGTTTTTCAGTTGTTTAGTCTGGCATCTCACTATCTTAGCTAGTTCCTCAATATTTCTTAGATTACTCAAAATTTTCACTTTCTGTGTTAATACACCTATGTCGGATAACACCTTTATTTTCTAAACCTACTCACTTGTAGCACAATATGAATTTGATACATCTTTGGGGGTAATACCGACCTATAAGTCCATGGTCCTATTCTCCTCAATAATTTCATATGGACTAATATAATTCGGGCTTAGCTACCCTTTCTAACGAACTTTAGCACACTTTGCCAAGGTGGTACTTTGAGAATCACTTTATCTATCTCTTTATATTTCGTACCTTCGGTGTTAATCCACTTAAATTGTTTATCTTTCTTGAATCACTTATTTTCTATTACGGATCAATTTCACTTATCAATAGCATCTCAAATCAATTCTGGCCTTCAACTATTCTTAGGCCTTTTTCATCCCAATATAAGGTGGACAACTTTTTCTGTCTTATAATGCTTCATACAATTACAAATTCAACCTCTCAATCATACAATGTCATACTAAGACTACAGTGATAATGATTGTGTTCCTAGGAACTCCAAAATATAAGCTATAAGCATATCTCCAATAGTTAAGACAGTTGGCAAATCAAACATTTAGTCATTTGCTTCTGCATCTTTAGCCACTAAATACTATTTCAATGTATTCTTACTAGGATGTATATCATAGTTTGCTATTTATGCTTTCTTTAATAGTCTCTTTTCTCAATCATCTTTATCAGATACACATACTCCTTACTTCAATCATAATATATCATTCTCTAATTCAGCTCAAGATTTGGATTCATTTTCAATTTCTCAATAGGATTCACAAATTATGAATCCTCACTTTGGGCTTTTCTAATCCTTTTATGTGAAATTGATCTTAAATTCAATATAGCTGATAATACTTTAATTTACCCAAAAAATTCAACTTGACATTCTATGTTCTTTATTGCACTAGGTTTAGTAACCTCAATATCTGAATTTGTGCTACACCGCTATTGGATTTTCTGTTCAATGTATCAGATGCAACACTAACTTTACTAGATAATACTCATTTGCACAATCATAATCTTGAAGTAACTTTATCCATTGTCTCAGTTTCAAATTCAATTCTTTCAAATTTAATAATTACCTCAAACTTTAATGATCTGAAGAAATCTGAAATGTTTCACTCTATATATAATATCTCCAAGATTTTTAAAGGAATTTCTACTATAATAGGTTCTAAATCATGTATCGAATAATTCAACTCATGAGACCTTAATTGTCTCAATACATATATAATCATTTTACTATGCTACATCAAAATACACCTTATTTTCCAGATGTGAAACATCACTATATCTTACAAAATCTCAAAATCCAAATGGAATAATTAACATCAGTTTTGTATCATTCAATGTTTTAATTCCTCAAAATTCTTCTTACATTCATTAGTCCATCTGAATGATACATTTTTCCTCAAAAGTCTTGTCAAAGGGTTAAGATCAGTAAAAACCCCTTGACAACCTTTAGTAGTATCAAATATCTAGCAAATTCTAGAAAACTCTAGATCTCACATATATATTGTTTAAAGTTTCTCACTTCTTCATTACCTCTATTTTCTTTGGGTTTCCTAATATGACTTGTTCAGGTACTATATGACCCAACATATTACTTGATCAAGCTAAAATTCACTCTTATTGAATTTGGCATATAATTGTTTCTCCTTCATGATATTTAAGATTTACCTCTAATATTCAAATATTCCTTTCAACTTTTTGAATACACTCAATTATCATCTTATGATCATTTTCACTAATTGATCCAAGAAAGGTTAGAACACTTTTTTCTTTATATCATGAATACTGTCGGGGACATTTGTCAACCCAAATAGATATCACCAAGACTCAATGCACCTATATCTAGTCCTCGAAATTCTTAAAGAACTAGTTCCTTAGATGGGGTAACATTATCTCATGTTTTTCTTAGTCTCCCGATTGATTTATTTTCTCGAATGACTTTCTGTATTCATTCGATTTCCTCTAATTTCTCATTGTCTTATTCTAATGTTTGTTCATTCATACAAGTTTCTACACACATTTCAATTTATTCACAAACCTCAATTTTCTGAACACACATATTAATCTAGGTTGTATCTTCTGAATATAAAAATATGGAGCACATTATGGACCTAAGTTCCTTTAGCAAAATTAATAGCAATAGTAATAACATCATCTCAATTTCATAAACCTAAAAATGTAGTTAGCTGCTTTTCATCAAACAGAATGAATGCACTCTTAGTAGCATATTTGACTTCTTATGCCTGAGTCTCAATTAGAGATGGGACTCCAATATTCACTTCTGATTTGTTCCATCATCGTTCATTCTTAGAAGTAACCCCTGTAGTCTACTTAACCTAATTCGGTGAAATTCTCTATCAAAAGAAAATTTCTCTTCTCGATTATCTATACTCTTTACCTACTCTTTATCAATCAACTATATTCATTATTGCTTTTCAACCATTCATAATACCTCAATAAGATCAATTTCAACTATTAAAAATATTTCAACACGATCAATTACTACTATATCTTACTTGATCATAATACTTTTTATAATAAAGCTCAGTGAAGCAATGATCACATTCATTTACTCCTGTACTTTGGTACTCATCACCAAGATATACTAATGGTACTTTAATCTTAATTGATTATAGACAACATTTCTCCCTTTGTGCCTGCCCAAGATCATGGTGATCATGAAAGGAGTTTATAGAATTGGCCACGATCATGGGGACCTTGCCATGATCGTGACAGAACCAATTAATCTCAGCTGTGATCATGGGGACTACGCCATAATCGTACCTTGCTTCTATTTCCTTGAGCTCATCACACATAGTAACATCATTTGCACTCTCAATCTATCCCTAATTGATCATTACAAACGTTTTCATGCACTATTCTTAATCACCTTATAAGTTAAATTATGGGGACTAAGACTTAACGGTATTCAATAGGTCGTAGATCACTTCCTATGCCATCTCCAAGTATATAATACATAAATGCTTAATAATATCACTTATCGGTGATCACAATATTAGGCATGCACTTACAATAACAATTCAACTTAACGTTGAGGACTTCTACATATATCACTATCATTCATCTCATCTTCCAATTATCATTTGTTTCATCTTCCACACATAAGTTCTCAACCAATTCAAAATTTTAGAAGTCTAATCATCGCAAAGTTCTGATCTCAATTCCACTAATATAATCTTGTACTAAATCTTGACTTTTATCGCATTAATTAAATAACCATTTCAAGTTCAATTTCAACCTCTCTAGGTCACAGTAACATTTGGTTTTCTTTTAACCTTACTTATACACTCTAATTCATGCATTTATACTTATATCTCTACTTTCTTTAATCCATCCACGACAAGGTATTCATATCTATATCACATTTAAAGATATACCATCACAGTACAATATTGATGTCACAATTGATGATATAACCATAAATACAAATGTAGTGAATATTTATCTATCATATCGAACCCTATACTATTTCTCATTTCTAGTTACCTATAAACTTTCATTTTCCACATTCTAACATATTATCATTCTTCTCACTACTTCCAACAGTTCAATTTTTACGAATTCTCATACGTGTGATTCATTTAAATGTAACTCAGATTAGGGATCAGTTGTTGACATGTCTAATATGCATGTACCTCAACACATAATTTGAAAAATGCCTATGTAAGACTCTAAGCCTGGGCTTTAATACCAACATTCTAGCACCCCACTCTCATAATGTATATCCCTAAAAATATCAACAATATTTGAGAACATACTCTACGAGGATGGCGCACTAGGTCAGTCAGTCAAACTCTTTGCAAAAATTTTAACGCATATCACACGCATTTTCAGAAAATTAATAATCATTTTGACCCATTTTATTCATAAATATTTTCATTCACAAGTTTTACAAACCAATAAACACATCATCAAAAATCCAATAATCAATTGGACCCATTTCATTTACAGAATGTGTTCAGTTATACTGTTATTACAAACTAAATTCATTTGTATAATAAATAACGCTTACAAAATACAATGCTCAATACATAATAATAGAAAACATATGCAATTGTCATCGGATCCCGACCTTTACTCTTATTCGAATGTAGTGATTGGACTCCAATTTGTCTAACTAGAGATCTCCTATAAGCTGAAAGACAATGTTACAATTTTGGTGAGTTTTGCAAACTCAGTGAGTTAACCATCGTCGATGGTTCACTCATATTATATAACACATAATTCATATTGAATTCACATCATTTCATTTATCATCATGTAGCATCATAAAACTCTTTGTTCACAATTTTCACATTTCTTATTTAATATAATTCAACAATACATTTCAATCATTCAAAACATACATATCAAATGTATATGCAATGTCCTTGAGACTTACATTCATTTATTACGTTATTGTGACTGAGTGTCTTTTCACTGTCTCGCATCCATTGTAGATACTGGGATCATTTATAACTGTCCCTTATTTGTTGGGAATATAGGGCTCATTATATATAGTGAGCCAGAGGCTTTTACCACATTATAAGCTTTAAGCTCTTTTTCACTAGCGACTCTGGTCACGCCTGCCTTTATGTTATCATGCATTCATGTAGTGATATGCATCATATGTATTCGATCAATCTCTAGTGCTCAATCATTCACATTCATACTCGTGTTCACATTTTTCATCAGACCTTGGTCCGACATTCAACAATTAAGTCGCCTAACACTTTTTCAGTGAAATTCACATACAATAAGCACTTCCAATATATTTTTCATTCATCAAATGCCTAGGAAATTTATTGTCCGAAATCCACTTTCACATCACATAATAATTCAATAAAGAATTTAAATAAACAACAATTCAATGTGAGACCATCTGAGATTACTCACAGTATGCTCTAGATTAACATTTGCTTCCATGATCCTGAACTGTCTGGATGCTGACATTCTATCCTGTGTACCAACATCATACAATACACACTGTACACTCATTACTAATTGCACATTCACATAAACATTCAATTGTACACATATGTATATGTGCAATGTATAATGCGTGCTCAATGACAATCCTAAGTATATTTCCTTAATTCACATCTCATAATCAATTAACATCATCTTTCAATCATGCTTAATACCTAATACACTTTTCTCACTTTAATCACCTCATTCATCATCAACTAGGTTCTTTCAAGATCTAATTTAAGCCCAAATACATCATATGGAAGCACCCTAGTATTGATTGCTTCATACATCACTCAAAAGACAATTCTTTTTCTCCATGGGTTTGCCCACAATCGTGGTGTCCTTGCTATGATCATGGTAGTCTTGCCACATTTTCTAGAAGGTCATGATCGTGGGGTGAGGGTCATGATCGTGCCCTGCATTTTCTTCCTTTCCACGCATTTAGCACATATACTAAAATCAATTTCACTCCAATTTTTCAGAATTCACCTCCTCTAATTGAACATCATTTCATAATAATTCAACTACCATATTTATTATATTAAACTCTCAAACCTCTACTCATTTGATTCATCTTTTCCAACTTAATCTCATCATTTATGAAATCCTATCTCGTTCTATAATAAATCTCATTCATAAAGCACAAACAATTTATTTCCATAATTCATCATTTAGGATTTATCACCTCTTTATTTCTACCTCAAATACCAATTTAAAACATTCACAAAATAAGTCATACAAGGTCATTAATTATAACCACAAAACAGGACATCAAATATGTCCACATATTCCTCATCTTTCACTTATTATACCTAATTCTCATTCTAAGAATATTATTCTAACATCTTTCTTATACTTCAGTTTTGGCAGTCATTGTACCTTAATTTCTTAATTTATAACATTTACATAACAACCTATGGTCCATGGTTTCATACTCTCCAACAAAGAACACAACGTACACATATTCCTTCATTAATTCCTTGGCTTCATTATCAACATAAGATTATGACATAAACAGTTCTATTTATTCATCAACTTTCTACTTTGATTCAGGCACCATTATCCAGCTTATTTCATCTGACAACTATCTTTAATACAACTCAAATCTTTAATACGACTCAAATCTATTGTTAATCGTAAACACAAAACCAGTCATAATTATATCCATTTATTCCTATACATTTTTGATTATTATCATACATCATTTACACTATAAATATATCCCAAACCCTATAACACCTCATAGATTAGAACTCATCATATACTAAAAAACAAGACATCAATATTCCCATTCTTCATCCACAATACACATATATATTGACCACTATTCTTATGATCATTTAATATCAAATAATCACCATATTTGTTTCATATGTGACTACCCATGAAGATCAAAGTGTAACTTACTTGATTTAGACTCAAAATCTTCGAACTCATATAACCCTAGCTTTCTTTAACCCACACTATCTTCACCATTATAGGGAGGAAAAGATTGGTTTCCATCATCAAGCTGAAGGCATGATTATATGGAGTGGAAAGGTGAAGAATAATAACAAAGGTTAATGTTGATGGTTGGGAGAGAAGAGTGTGTCGTGAAGAGAAGAAAAGAAGAGAAGTAAGCAATGAAGAAGATGAACGCATTTGGCCAATGAGAGACAAATTAAAGATGTCTTGCAAATGAAAATATGGTGGACGGGTGTGTGGCATGGAAAGTAACACTTGTCACTTGCCACATGTCACCACCTTATGGTCCCCAAATGGTCCTTTTTAATAACTAGTCCATTTGTCCTCCAATTTCTAATACAATTGGGAGAATTGTCTCCCAATTGTCTTTGACGTATGGCATTAAATCTTAATGTCTCTTGTCAAAAATTTCCATTATCATTTGACCCTTAATAAAAACCATACAAAATAAATCATAAAACACAACAATAATAACCTATTATGTGAGAAACACATGCCAAATACTTAGAAAAATACACACTCATGCACAACTATCAGATACATATAAGGATGTCTATGCAAATGCACATGCAACTCCATTCATTTTTACTTTGTTGTGATCGAGTGCCTATTTACTGTCCTGTATCCTTTGTGGATACTAGGATCATTTCATATATTGTTCCCTACATATTGTAGATACCAGGCTCATTAATAACTGAGCCTGTGGCTCTTTGTTGACATTATTGAGCTTTAAGCTCTTTTTCAGACTGGTCACTCTGGTCATAAGTCCTTTAATTGATCATGCATATCCATGTTATGCATCATTCCATATGCCATATTTCATTACCCTTTCATTCCTGTGAGCTCCTATCACATGTACAAATTCATCAGATTTATGTCCGACAATTGACATTCAATTGCTCACACATTTCTTGTTCCTTCCGGAATTTCACATTCTATTATTATCACATTTCATATTTGTTCTCACATTTCATATTCATATACAATTAGCAGGCACCTCCAGTACAATTATGAAAATTTAACTCCTTGGACTTTCAATGTCCAGAATTATCACAATTATATCGATAACAGTTCAAAAAGCTAATCACAAACAATTCAGTTATAGTGAGCAAACATCTAGGTTAACTTATAGTACGCTCCAGATAAGCTATTGCCTTGATAATCTGGCAATGTCTGGATATTGACATTCGATCTTGTATATCTATCTTCCTGCAATACACACATATTTTACACATCATTAAGTTGTCAATTATATGGTTATTCAATCATTCACATGTATATATATATATATATACTCAATTGACTTTCCCAGGTATGGATTAAGCATTGCATATACATTCATAAAATTAGCATTCATACATGAATTGATATTTGTACACATTACAACTAAGCATATGCACTCATTTGACATGTCTCGAGGTAAGAAAAATGTTAAGTGAATATAATGTAAATTGTGATTTGGTATTTCTTGAATTTTGGTAAGTTTGGAAATTGGAATTAAATGTTATGGATTGGGAGATTGATTAATTAAAATGTACATTTGGACTACAAAAATACCTAGTGGTAGGATAAATTGATACATGAAAAATTAGGGTGATTAAGCCTAAAATTGAATGACATTTGGCAAGGTAAAATGTGTGACAAATGAACTAGTAATTAATTGAAAAATATACAAATTATTGTGTGAAAAGTGGACCGATATTGGAGTGACATGTGGACTAATTAATTAATGACTAATGAAAGCATCTTGAGTGGATTAGTGGCAGCATCTTGATTGAGCAAATGTAAGACATGCCTTAGGCCAAATGTTGTGCTTTAATGGTGACACCTAGCATATGATGTAGCAAGTTTCTGTAGTGGAGTTTTGTTGCTTCTTTCTTTTGATTTCATTACCGAAAATTGCTCCTTCTCTCTGAAATTTTGCCTGAACCCTAGCCAAATTGCTACACCAAAACTAGCTTTTTACTTTACATAAAATAGTCAAGAAATCAGCTTAAAGTGTGAGATCCTATATTGACTAGAGAAGGAAAAGAAGTACACCTTATAAGGTTATGGAAACCTCTCCCCTAAAGACGCATTTTCCTAGTTGGGCTAAGAAGAGCAAAACCATGAGGGTTTTGGGCTGGGCCTAAAGCCCACAATATCTATGGGCGGGGTGGTTTGGGCTGTTCCAAATGGTTTCAAAGCCGGTTCTTGACCCATTATGCTAGCAAGGATGCTGGGCCCAAAGGGGGTGACTAGTGAGGACGTTGGGCCTAAAAGGGGGTGGATTATGAGAATCCCACATCGGTTGGAGGGGAGAACTAAGTATGCCTTATAAGGATATGGATACCTCTCCCTCACAAGACGCATTTTCGTAGCTGCAATAGGAAGAGTAAAACCGTGAGGGATTGGATTGGGCCCAAAGCCCAAATCAGACAATATCTGTGGGTGGGTGGTTTGGGTTGTTACAAATGGTATCATAGCTAGGTTCCTGACCCATTGTGCTAGATAGGACGCTGGGCCCAAAAGGGGGTGACCAGCGAGGATGCTGGGCCCTAAAGGGGGGATTGTTAGAATCCCACATTGGTTGAAGAGGGAAACGAAGTACACCTTATAACGGTATGGATACCTCTCCCCTATAAGACACGTTTTCCCAGCTAGGCCGGAAACAGCAAAATCGTGAGGGATTGGGTTGGGCCTAAAGCTCAAAGTGGACAATATTTGTGGGCTAATGGTCTGGACTGTTACAGATGGTATCAAAGCCAGGTTCCCGAGTCGGTATGCCAGTGAGGACACTGGGCCTCCAAGGGTGGTGGATAGTGTGAGATCCCATATCGGCTAGAGAGGAGAACGAAGTACACCTTATAAGGGCATGGAAACCTCTCCCCTAAAGACAAATTTTCCCAGCTGAGCTGAGAAGAGCAAAATCATGAGGATTTGGGATGGGCCCAAAGCCCAAAGTGGACAATATCTGTGAGCTGGTGGTCTGGGTTGTTACAAGTGGTATAAGAGCCGATACCTAGGTCGGCATGCCAGTGAGGACATTGGGCCTCTAGGGGGTTGTATATTGTATGATCCCATATCAGCTGGAGAAGAAAATGAAGTATGCCTTATAAGGGTATGGAAACTTCTCCCTTAAAGATGCGTTTTCCTAGCTGGGTTAGGAAGAGGAAAACTGTGAGGGTTTAGACTGGGCCCAAAGCCTAAAGTCCAAAGCGGACAATATCTGTGGATGGGTGGTTTGGGTTGTTACATAAAGTCACCTTTAACTTGCTGTCCAAAAATCACCTAGCTTTCACCATAAATTTATGTCTACTTTTGCTTGGAGACATGCCTTAATATGAAGTTTTGTGTTCAATTGGAAGTTGAACAGGTAAGTAACAATTTGGGCTTTATATCATGTTAAATGGTATGAGAATGATGCTTGAATTGGAATGAATTGCATGCAAGGTTGATGATGAAGTGTGTTGGAATATTTTAGATGGAGTGTTTCCGCTGACCAGGAATAAGCATTTTAACCATATTTTGATATGTAGATATACAAATGGGATAATTTTTAATTTATATTAAACTAAAGAATATGGATAAAATGTTCAAGAAGGACTAGAATTTGAATTCTATCCCTAAGGGTTTTGAAATTTGGCTTGAAGTTGAGTACTGGGTGCTGTTGCTGTTTGAGAACAGTTTGTAGTATTTTTGGTATAACTCTAGGAATGATGAACAAAATTGCATGAGCTTTAGTTCCTCAGAAACTTAAGACATAGAGAAACATTAGAAATTATTGCCTAGAAACATAAGTTTCTATATCATAATGGCTATATGAAATTGACCCGAAAACCTATTCTGAGAACAGCTGGAAAAATGGAGAATGAATGAGTAATTTTCTGGTTTGTTTTTGTATATAAGAAAAGGGTGTTTATGGAATATTGTATGGACGATTTAGGTTGGGATTTGAGGTATAATTGATGAATTATAAGCAGGATGTTTTAAGTTTGGTATAAAGTACAAAAAAAAACTAGAAAATTAGAGTTGTAGGTCAAAATTCTAGTTTCAATTTTATATTCCTCTTTCGGCCTATTATATATATTTTTAGGGCATGAATTTATAGAAAGTAAAAGAATGAAAGTTGTAGATATAGGTCTTAGCTTGACCCCTGTGAAAGTTTCTTTACTAAATAGTGACTAAGGTTTGAGTTATGCTTGTTTTCCTAATACTGCCTATGACAGACCACTGTGCAGGAATCTTATATTATTTCCTAATTTTTGGGGACTTTAAAGCTCGAATTAATCAAAGTGTAAAACATGAAAAATGATTATTGATGTCTTAGTAATGCTTCTATGAAACATTTTGTCCAGAAGATATCTTGATAAGTTTATGTAGTTAATTGAATTCATAACTTAAATAAGGGACTGGTTTGATGTGGTTGAGTTCAAATCTACAAAATTATGATTTTTTAAAGGAAAATATGAGTTTTTTTAATGAAAATATGATCTTTAGGACATGCATAATGTTTATAAGGTATGGATGAATGAGTATTGAATAATATAGGGTATTTATGAATGAGAATTTAGTGAATGTATGAGTATATGTAACTGGAAAAATTTTGGTGAATGTATAGATTTAGCTTGCTAAAATTTCAGATATAAAATACCAATTGTGTGTGTATTATAAGAAGCTTTTGGATCATGGAAATGTTCAAGGATAAGTATACAAGGTATGATGTTCATTGGTTAAGAAATTTGAATAAGGTTACATACCTGGGATAGTCATTAAGCATGCATTAAACATGTTATATATATATGTGCATAATTGACTGTGTATTTGATTGATCAGCTTTGTAATGTGAATTATATGTATATTATATGATGTTCGATGCTTGAGATGAACGCCATAATATTGACATTGCCACATCATCCAGGTAATAGCATATACGGGAGCGTATTGTGAGTTAACCTAGATGATTTTACTAGGATTTATTTTATTTTTGTTAATTCTTTATATCGAACTGTTATTGGCTTAATTGTGATAATTTCGGACTTCAAGGTTTGAGGAGATTGATATTTGGGAATGTATTGGAAGTGTTCTGATTGCATATGAGCATATGATTTTGAATGATTTCTGAATACTCAATGAAAGTTAAATGCCAGACTGAGGTATGATGAATATGAGATTCTGTCTATCCATCATAAGTAAATGTTTGATGGCACATTCTATAATTGATGCATTACAATACATGCATGATCAGTTAAAGATGTTCAGATTAGAGTAGCCAGTATGAATGAGCTTTCAGCTCAGAATTCTGCATGTAGAGCTTTGCTTCATGATTTTGATATCTGAATGAGCCCAATGGGCTAATTTCTGTATCTGTATTTGAAAGGTGCTCGATTACGATAAATAATAACAAATTTGAAGTTTCATATGCATTGTCATTCGTATATTTATGATTATGAATCCAATTATGATATTGTGATTAAAAAGTGATATGCCATTGTTGATTAATTAGGTTATACATGTTCTAAAAGAATGTAGATGAAATGTATGTCATACATTATGCCTTATTAAGATGGAAAATGTTATGAAATTGGTTGGATGTCTGATATTTTTTTACATTTTTTAAGTGGGATCATCAATGGTGGTTCACTTATTGACTTCGCAAAACTCATAAAAAATTGTAACGTGACTTTTCAAGTATGAGACAGGAGACCTAGTTTTCTAAAATTCTCTAAAAGAACATTTTGGATTAAGATATGGCTCAAAGGTCTGTCAGTTGGCATCTGAGGAGTTGTAGTTGTTTTTATATAGTTTACTTATGTCTTGTAGAACTTGTGTGTAAAGGGTCATAAACTTTCACACATTTGGATAATGTATATATTTGTTTAAAAGGAAGTACTGTTACAATGTATATTTTGTTGATGAATGAACGAGGAGCTAAGTTTTTAAGCATTGTGTTATTTTATTTAATGCCACAAGGACATTTATACATGATATTGAGTGAGGGATTCGGATATTAATCACAACTATTTTTGTTATAGGTCATCTGCTATAGGAGATCAAGTTGGAGAGTAAGCTGACATAGAGTCTATAGAAGCCAATAGGGAGTCTCCTATACCTGAGTTTGCTTAAATGCCTCTAAGAATTTCGGAGAGACGAGAAAGAAGATACGATAAGCTAAGAAATCAGGGGGCTGTGGACTTCTACGGAAGTACAAACCCTACTAAGGCAAAAGGGTGGTTAGAGAGAACTGGAAGAGTATTTGATCAGATGGACTGTGAGATCGATGAGAGATTTGACTATATGGTCTCACTTTTATGAGGTCCAGCATACTAGTGGTGGAAAATTGTTCCAAGCACTACCACTAGACCTTGTGGTTTGACTTGGGAAGATTTTCTGAGGGTGTTTCAAGAGAATTATATACCTAATATTTATCTGGATAGAAAAATGAAAGAATTTCTGGATCTGAAGCAAGGTAGGCTCATAGTGATAGAGTATGAGATAAGATTTAATGAAGTAATGGGGTACACAATTGCATTGATCCCAACTGAGGAAGACAAATGTAGACGATTTGAGGACAGGTTGAACATGGAAATCCGAATGAGGCTTTCCATTTCTAATTTCAGTAGTTTTACATAACTATGAGCGGCCTCAATTAGAATTGAACAGTTATTAAAAGATGGTCAGGGAGAGTACAGATAGGAGTCTAGAGGGGAAAGGCAGGTTGAATCTCAGGCTGATTCTGGTAGAAGCTTCAATAAATGCCAACAAATATTGTCTCAATTCTAGACTAGATCGAGACAATCTAGGTTTCGACCAAGAGGTGGATTTGTTCAGACTCGTAAAGGTAGGGGACCAGTGTCAAGAGGGAAGTCACAAAAAATGCCTGATTGTCAAAACTATGGTAAGAAGCATGCGGGTGTATGTTGGAGGTTATCAGGACCTTGTTTCTGATGTGGCTCTGTAGAGCATCAGATCAGAGATTGTCCTGAGACTTTAGGATCACGGTTTGGAATGAGAGGAGGAATAGTGGTAGAGACAACTATACAGTAGAGTAGAGTTGTCAGATCTATATAGAGAGGCAGAGGTAGAGGTAGAACTCAGTTAGTAGGGCCTAGTATCAGGATTGAGGTGCGGAGTAACAAGATGCAATCTTAGGCTAAGATTTATGCCATTACCAAACAGGTGGCGTATAACTCCCCAGATATGGTAGCAGGTATGTTGAATGTTTCTAATTTTGATGCATTTGCATTGGAAGATCTAGGATCTACACATTGATTCATCACACCGCATTTGGCATCTAGACTGCATTGTGAGAGAGATATACCTCATCTTAGGCTTGGATCGACTCATTGCTCGTAGGGCGGTGATGAACTATTATACTAAGGAGGTAGATCTTGAATCCCCTAATTAACTGAGAGTGGTGTTTCGAGGAGTTTGTTAGGCAGTGCCAGCTTGACTAATTTCATTCATGAGTGCTTTGAGATTGATCCGAGGTGGAAGTGAGGCTTATCTGGCCCACATAGTTGATACCCGGACTGAATAGACCATTTAGGATATTCCTATTATTAGGGAATTCTTAGATGTGTTTCCTGCTGAACTACCAGGTTTACCCCCAAAAAGGGAGACAAAGTTTACCATCAAGTTATTCCAGGTATCGCTCCTATATCAATTCCTCCATATAGGATGACACCTGTGGAACTGAAAGAACTAAAGACACAGTTACAAGAGTTATTAGATAAGGGTTTTATTAGACCCAGTGCGTCACCTTGGGTTGCTCTAGTATTGCTTGTAAAGAAGAAGGATGGGACACTGAGGTTGTATATTGATTATCGACAGTTGAATTAGGTAACAGTTAACAATAAGTACCCACTTCTGAGGATGGATGATTTTTTTGATCAGTTATAGGGAGCTCAAGTGTTCACGAAGTTAGAATTTAGATTGGGATATTATCAGTTGAAAATAGTTAATGCTGATGTACCAAAGAGTGTATTTATAACAAGATATGGGCACTTCGAGTTTTTGGTGATGCCGTTTGGATTGACTAATGCCCTAACGACTTTTATGGCCTTGATGAATAAGGTATTTTTATTGATGATATTTTGGTGTATTGGAAGTGTAGAGAGGAACATGCAGAACATTTGAGGTTGGTTTTATAGATAATGAGGGAGAAACAGTTGTATGCCAAGTTCAGTAAGTGTGAATTTTGGCTTAATCAAGTAGTATTCTTATGTCACATTGTGTTTGCATAAGGCATTCCCAAAGAAAGTATAAGTAGTGCTGAAGTGGGAAGATCTAAGAAATGTGACTGAGATCTGGAGTTTTCTTAGACTAGTTGGTTACTACAGAAGGTTTATCAAGGGGTCCATTGATCATAACCCCCTTTGACAAAACTTATGAGGAAGAATGTGCCTTTTAGATGGAATGATGGTTGTTAGAGAAGTTTTGAGGAGCTAAGCATCAGTTATCTACAACACTAGTGTTAGTTATTTCGTTTGGCTCTGGAGGTTATGTAATGCACAGTGATGCTTTGCACCAGGGGTTAGGATGTGTTCCGATGTAGCATGGTAGGGTAATGGCATATGCATCGAGACAGTTGACGTCTCATGAGTTTAGTTATCTAGTACATGATTTAGAGCTTGCAATAGTAATATTTGCTTTGAAGATTTGGAGACACTATTTATATAGAGAAACTTTTCAAGTGTTCATTAATCATAAGAGTTTGAAGTATTTGTTGAGCTAGAAGGATTTGAATATAAGACAGATCAGATGGATAGAATTGTTGAAAGATTATGATTGAACAATTGAATACCATTTTGGTAAAGCTAATGTGGTAGTTGATGCATTGAGTAGAAAATCCAATAGTAGTGTGGCTCAAGTACAGTTATCGAGGTTGCCTAACCCAGTTTAATTAAAAGCATTGAATGTTGAGTTAAATTTGGGGTAGAATGAAGCATTGATAGCTACATTGAAACTGAGACCTGTGTTATATGACAAAATTAGAAAAACTCAAGATAAAGATCCTATGTTAGTGAAGTTAATTTAGAAGTTGAAAGTGAATCTAAATTTTGAATTTGATTTGAGAGATGAAACAATATGGTTAAAGTGCAGATTGTGTGCTCCTGATGTGGATGACCTAAGGAAAGAGATTCTGAAGGAAGCACACTTAGCAGCTTATGTTATGCATTCTGGTATTACCAAGATGTACAACACACTGAAGCAACATTTCTAGTGGCTAGGGATGAAGAGACAAGTGGATGACTATGTGGCTAAGTGTTTGACTTGCTAATAGATCAAAGCAGAGCATTAAGTTCCAATTGGTAAGTTACAGTCATTGCCTGTTTCAGAGTGGAATCACGATGGATTTTATAATGGGTGGCAATATGATGCCATTTGGTTCATTAATGTAGATTGAAAAAGTTAGCTCATTTCTTACCAGTGAGAGAGAATAACTCACTATATTAGTTAGCTCGGAGATATGTGAATGAAGTAGTGAGATTACCTTACAAATAACTTTGTGTACGAAGTTGAACTTCAGTACTGCATTTCATCCTTAGCCAGATGGATAGAGTGAGAGGATGATTAAGATTGTTGAGGATATGTTTAGAGCTTGTGTTCTGGAATTTCAAGGAGCATGGTATTGATATGTGGCTTTGATTGAATTTGCCTATAATAATCAGTATCACAGTAGTATTGGTATGGATCCAAATGAGGCTTTGTATGGTAGAAAGTTTAGTTCACCTTTATATTGGGATGGGAGGGTCTAAAAATTGTCAAAGGCCCATAATTGATTTAGGATACTATTGACAAGGTGAAATTGATTCGTAGTGGAATTAAAGTATCACAAGATAGATAGAAGAGCTATGTGGATCAACACAGGAGAGACATGGAGTATCAGGTAGGAGATAAAGCATTTTTGGGAGTATCACCTTGACGAGGTGTACTGAGGTTTGGTAAAAAGGGTAAGATCAATCCTAGTTATATTGGTCCATATTAAATCATCGAGAAGATTGAACCATTGTCTTATAAGTTATCCTTACCCACTAAAGTGACTCAGATACATAATGTGTTTGATATGAGTATACTTAAGAGATATCGGTCGAATCCAACTCATGTGATACCGACTCAGGAGATTAATGTTATGAGTAACCTGCGTTATGTTGAAGAACCATTTAAGATAATTGGTTATCAGAATAAGTAGTTAGGAAATTGAGTAATCCTATTGGTAAAAGTCCTTTGGAGAAATTATTCGAGTAAAGAAGCTACATGGGAAGTGGAAGAGAACATAAGGAGACAGTATCCCTACCTATATGATCATTCAGGTAAGAATTTCGAGGACAAAATTCTTAAGGGGGAGAATTGTAATATACTATTTTCTAGTATATGCTTAGGGTTTAACCCTAGATTAGGCATTGCATATACATGCATAACACTAGCATTCATACACGAATTGATATTTGTACACATTACAAGTAAGCATATGCACTCATTTGACATGTCCTGGGGTATGAAAAATGTTAAGTGAACATAATGTGAATTGTGATTTGGTATGTCTTGAATTTTGGTACGTTTGGATTTCAATTAGTAAATTGGAATTAAATGTTATAGGATGGGAAATTGATGAATTAAAATGTACATTTGGACTAAGAAAATGCCTAGTGTTAGGATAAATTGATATGTGGAAAATTAGGGTGATTAAGCCTAAAATTGAATGACATTTGGCAAAGTGAAATGTGTGTCAAATGAACTAGTAATTAATTGACAAATGGACAAATTATTATGTGACAAGTGGACCGATATTGGAGTGACATGTGGACTACTTAATTAGTGACTAATGGAAGCATCTTGAGTGGATTAGTGGCAGCATCTTGATTGGGAAATTGTAAGACATGCCTTAGGACAAATGTTGTGCTTTAATGGTGACACCTAGCATATGAAGTAGTAAGTTTCTGCAGCAAAGTTTTTCTGCTTCTTTCTTTCTATTTTCATCACTAAAAATTTCTCCTTCTTCTCTCTGAAAATTTGCCTAAACCCTAGCCAAATTGCTACACCAAAACTAGCTTTTTACCTTACACAAAATAGCCAAGAAATCAGCTTAAAGTCACCTTCAACTTGCTATCCGAAATAATCTAGCTTTCACCATAAATTTGTGTTGATTTTTGCTTGCATGGAGACTTACTTTAATCCAAATTTTTGGATTCAATTGGAACTATAATAGATAAGTAACAATCTGAGCTTTATAGTATGTTAAATTGTATGAGAATGATGTTTGAATTGGAGTGAATTGTATGTAAGGTTGATGATGAAGTGTGCTGGAATATATTAGATGGAGTGTTTCCACTAAATGGGAATCCGTATTTTGGACATATATTGATATGTTCATATCCAAATGAGATGATTTTTAATATAATTTTCATGAAGGAGTTGAATTTGAATTTGTTCCTTAAGGGTTTTGAAATTTGGCTTTAATTTGAGTAATGGGTGCTGTCGCTGTTTTAGAATAGTCTGTAATATTTTTGGTATAACTCTAGGAATAATGAACCAAATTGTATTAACTTTAGTTCATTAGAAACTTAAGACAAAGAATAACATTGTTTTAGAAGAACTTATTGCTTATAAACATAAGTTTTATTATCATAATGGCTATACAAAACTGACCCGAAAACCTATCCTGAGAAAAGCTGGAAAAATGGAGAATGAATGAGTACTTTTCTGGTCTGTTTTTGTATATAAGAAAATGGTAGTTTATGGACTATTGTATGGCTGATTTAAGTTTTGAATTGCGGTATAATTGATGAACTATAAAGAGCATGTTTTAACTTTGGTATAAAGTATGAAAAAAATCTGGAAAATTAGAGTTGGAGGTCAAAATTCTGGTTTCAATTTTATCTTCCTGTTTTGGCCTATTTTACATATTTTTAAGGTACGAATTTTAAGAAATTAAAAGAATGAAATTTGTAAATATAGATCGTATCTTGACCCCTGTGAAAGTGTCTTGATTAAATAGTGACTAAAGCTTGAGTTATGCTTGTTTTCCTAATACTACCTGTGACAGACCCCTATGCACTAACGTTATATTATTTCCTAATTTTTTTGGACTTTAGAGCTTGAATTAATCAAAGTATAAAACATGAAAAATGATTATTCATGTCTTAGTAATGCTTTTGTGAAACAGTTTGTCCAGAAGATATCTTGATAAGTTTATGTAGTTAATTGAAATCATAACTTTAAAAAGGGATTGTTTTAATGTGGTGGAGTTCAAATATGGAAATTATGATTTATTAAAGGAATGATGAGTTCTTTTAATGCAAAT
>JAOSBN010000178.1:29966017-29993704 GCA_027563595.1 Erythroxylum suave
ACTTAATTAATGTTAATCTAACTTACTCAATTTAAGCTAATGATGCTTAAATAAAAAAAAAAGTTTTGGGGCTAACAGATTGGATCCTTGGATTTGAGGCGACATTCTTGTTAGTGTGAGGAGAATATAGGCCCACACTATATTCTGTGTAAATATGTTTGGGAGAGACAAATTAGGTATGATGAATGTGTTACCAACACAGGAAGTTAATATTTCAAATAAATTGAAATGTGTGGAGAAACTAGTATGAATAAATAGGCATTAGAATAACTCAATGTGAAATCTGAGGAAACTGAATGAATGGAGAAAATCATTCAAGGAAAGACATAAATGGGAAAATCGATGATAACATACAATAATATTACATCATTGAGGAATTAGTTACTTAATGAATTACGAGAACTAAGCATGGGCATATTGAATTTTGACAATCTCTATTTGAGTTAACAATGCCCTTAACAGTATTATGGTATTGAAGATAAAAGCGATCCAAGCAAAATGGGATTTATTAGTGACTATAATCATAGAGGATATATTGAATGTATTCAAAAGGTTGAGAAGAACATTTTGAATACTGGAGATAAATCTTATATATCATGAAGGTATAAATAATTAGATGCCAAGTTTAATAAGAGTGAATCTTAGCTTGATCGAATAAAATGTTGGGTTGTATAGTATCTGAACATGGTATATTGGGAGACGCATAGAAAATTGAGGTAATAATGAATTGAGAAATTCCAAGGCATATGTATAAGAGATCTGGAGTTCTCTGGAACTAGCTATATATTGGATACCACTAGAGATTGTTAAGGAGTTTTTATTGATCCTAGCCTTTTGATATAAATGTTTAAGGAAAAAAGTGTAAATTGTAGACTGATGAATGTAAAGAGAATTTGGAGAAAGTATAACATCAATGATAATTATGCCATTTGGAATTGGGGATTATGTAGTATATAATGAGATTTTACATAAGAGATTAGGATGAAATCTAATACATTATAATAAGGGGATTTCATATATATAGAGACAATTAAAGATTTATGAGTTGATTATTTTATATATAACTTAGAACTTGTTGCAATACTAATTGCTTTGAAAGCTTCGAGACATTATATGTATAGTGAAACATTTCGGATCTATATATAACTATACAGATCATTAAAGTTAGAAGTAATTATTGAGTTTGAAAGAATTAACTATGAGACTGAGACAATGGATATACTTACTTGAAAGATTATGATTGTACAAATGAGTATTTCCCAGTAAAGCTAGTGTTTTAACCTGATGCATTGAATAGAAAATTCAATAGTAGTGTGTCACAAATTTCGATATGGAGGTTACCAAACCTAGTCCTACAAAGAACATATAATGTGGAGTTGAATTTGGGGAAAAATGAAGCATGATTAGCTACATTGAAAATTTAAGATCAGTTAAACGTGAACAAAGCCCAAATTGAGGATTTAGAAATTGTGAATCTTACTAAAAAATCAAAAATGAATATGAATTTTGAATTTAAATAGGATAAATGATGCCTAGTGATTGAAGTAAAGAGTATGTGTACCTGAAGGAGATGATTGAATAAAGAGATTGTT
This sequence comes from Erythroxylum suave, assembly GCA_027563595.1. NCBI lineage: Eukaryota > Viridiplantae > Streptophyta > Magnoliopsida > Malpighiales > Erythroxylaceae > Erythroxylum > Erythroxylum suave. Next base: position 29,967,610 of record JAOSBN010000178.1, read on the forward strand.
AGAGAGCATTATTAATGACCTAAGCTATACATCCTTATAGGAATACACTGAAACAACATTTAGTGGGTAAGAATGTAGAATCAAGTGATTAAATGTTTAAATTGCCCACATTCTTACATGTTGAAGATATGCTTAGAATTTATATTTTAAAGTTCGTGGAAACATGAGATGAATGTGAAATTTATTTGACTTTAAGCATATCAATCATTATCATAGTGATATCATTAGAGTATTGTATAAGGCGTTATATGATAAAAAAAGTCATTCACCCTTACATTAAATTGAATAAGGCCTAAAATAGTTTTAAAGACCAAAATAGATGGGAGCTATTAAGGATAAGTGAAATTGATACGTATTTGAAATTAAGTGATTCAAGAAAGATAAACAAGTTAGGTGGATTAACACCAAAGATATGGAATACAATGAAATAGACCTAATAGTTCTTATGTTTATTAACACTAAAGAGATGTGAAATATCAAGAGAAAGGTAAATTGTTTGTGAAAGTATCACTTTGCCAAGGTTTGATCAGGTTAGGAAATAAAATAAACTAAGCTCGAATTGTATTGGTCCACATGATGTTATAGAGACCATAAGACCATTAACATATGAGTTTGCATTACCAACAAAGATGTTTTAGATTCATAATGTGTTATATGGGAGTATGCTAAGAAATAATGGTATTATTTCATATTAGTGTTATTGACTCAAGAAGTGAAATTGTGAATAATATTAAAAATATTGAGGAACCAGTTAAGATAGTGTGATATCAAAATAAGTACTCGACAGATCAAGTGATTCCATTAATTATACTCAATTGGAAGAAGTTTTTCAAGTTATGACACTTAAATGGGAAATGGAGGAGCATACGAGGAAACAATACCCCTGTCTTTTTGATCAATTAGATAAGAATTTCTAGGAAGAAATTTATTAAAGGGGAGAAATGTAACGTCCCATTTCCATACTGGGGGTTAAAGCCCTAAAATATGGTACATGTAAGATCAATGAGGGATTAAGAAAAAATGCATTTCATGCTTATGCATATTATTAGCATACACATATGTGAATTTGAATTTTCACACACATGAAAATAATTGTACATGCACTCATTTGACATTTTTCGGGTATTAATGATTGATTTAATGTGATTATAGTGTGGAAAGTGAATATTTTGGTCTTAAAATTGATTTGGGGAATTAAATTATTGATTTAGAAATTTTGGAGAAATTTGATACCTTTCTAGAGTTATGAGTAATTTTGGACTAGGAAAAAATACCAAGTGGTAGAACAATCGATAAATGGTAGAAGAAATGAATATCAAATGGTAGTAGAATTTCTGAAAAGTGATATTGGGATTTAATGACAATAGTCATTGAAATTTGGGAGACAACTGGACTAGAAATTGGAGAAAAATGGACTAGTTTAATAAAAGAACCAATTATGAATCAATAGGAAATGGACATGTGGCAAGTGACACAAGCCATGCCTTTATCTTACAACCCACAATGGTCTTAATTATTTGAAAGACCATTTAATTGTTGTCTTTCACTTGCTTTCTGTTCTTCATTTTCTTCTCATTTTCGTGACTCTTCTTCTCTATCTCTTCTTGTTCTTGTCTTCGCTTCTATCTTTCTTCACTCCCACGATTTTACTCACCTAACCATCATCAATGTCACACTTTGCTTCCATCTATCTTTAGCTGTTTCTATATTGCTCTGTTCTTCATTTCCCACCAAAGACCTAACCTCCTATGATGATGTACGTGAGTGCTATGGGAAGTTAGAGCTTCTTGTTGTGTTTGAAGATTGTTGGAGGATTAATTAAGCCAGTTGGGTTTTAATCTTTATAGGTTGGTGTTTAATAAAGAATTTATGCTGAATAAATTGGGATTGATGATAATGAGTTATGGGATGTTTGAATTTCATGATGTGTGTGAATGATGGATATTTTTTATGTTTGTTAACAAGCATGAATCTTTGAATTGTGGTAAATGATATTAAGTTGAAGTAGAGTTAAGAATGAAGAGTAAATGAAGTAGAATAGGTGTTCTCCGATTGTGCTTTTGTGAAAGTTCACCGTGACCAAATCTTCCATTTGCCATGGCCAACTTGCAAGATTTCCTCTCAGAAACAGTTCACCGCAACCAACTTGCAACATTTTAATAGGAATTTTCCTCTCGAGAAAAGTTCATTGCAGCCAACTTTCCTGTGCAACTTGAACATACTTTAGTATTTTGATGGTATCTTAATCTGTAGTTATCCAATTAGGATGATTGTTAATTTGGAGTAAACTAGAGATATAGGGATCCAAATTTTTTGAAGAAATAAAATTTAATTATGTCTCTAGTATTCCATATTTCATAATTTAAGTTTAGTATATGATATCGGTTTAGTATAAGAACAGTCCGAAAAGGTTTTGGCTATAACTTTCAGATTACTGAATCAAATTGAATGATCTTGGTGGCATTAGAAACTCAAGAGATAAAAGAAAAATTTTTTAGAAGAAAGTATTGCCAAATTACTTCATTTCGATTGTCTAAATGATTAAGAATAGTAGACCCGAAAGTTAGTTTTTGGAAAAATCTGAAATGATTCACTAGTGAAATTAGATTCAAAGTGTTTATTTGAGGTATAAACCCTACGTACAAATATTACTTGAGTGACTTCTAATATATGATTGATGATGTGACGAAAATATTGGAAAGATACCTGGGATTGTCATTGAGCCTGCATTGTACATAGTCCATATACACATTTGTGCATAAATGAATACTTAAGATTATGCAATTATTAATATGTGTGCAATGTATGTATTGCATAATATTGATGTGCAGGATAAATATCCACATTCAAACGTTTCCAGATCTCAGAAGCAATTGCTAATCTTGAGCATGCTGTGAGTCGTCTTAGATGGTCTCATTTCATTGTTTGTCTTGATTTCAATTTCTGCATTGACTGATTATGACTATGATTATTATGCTATGTGAATATGGTTGATATGAATGTGATTTGCTTATGTTGATGCCCAAAAATGAGGGCCTAAGACTTGATGCAAAATTGTGATATTGAAGTGCCACTTGTATGTGAATGAGAAGAAATAAGTGTATTCTCAACTTAAATGTTCAACGCCAGACCAAGGTCCGATGACATATGAAAGTAAACGTGTAAAGTGAAATAAAGTGATTGATTGATCATATGTAACTTATGCATTTCAATACATGAATGCATGAGTAGCCACCGAAAAAGAGCTTAAAGCTCAGATTGTGAAAAAGAGTTTAAAGCTCAGACTGTGATAAGAACCTCAGGCTCAGTTGTGAATGTACCCAGTATCTACTAAGGGATATGGGCTAGATAAAAAGGCACTTGATCATAATGAAAATAATAAATGAATGTGAGTTTCATAGGCATTACATATGCATTTAATGTGAATAATGTGAATAATTTAACTGATTTCTGAATGTGAGATATGTCTCAATTGAATGAAAATTATGTGACTAAGTGAACTGTATGTGTTATGTGACTGAGTGGGTCATTGCGGATGGTCACTCACTGAGTTTGAAAAACTCACCCAAAAAAATATTGCAATAAGTCATCACTCTCAGCCCTGAAAAGTCGACGTTGCAATTTTTGTAAGTTTTACGAACTCAATGAGTTGATTATCCTCGATTGTTGTCTAATTTTACATAACACATAACTCTTATAATCACTCAATTCATATAATTCACCTTTATCAATATGCAGCTTCACAAAACAATTTCTTTATAAACTTTCACATGTATTCAGCCAATTCAATTTAACAATGATTTGCAATCATTCAAATCATGCAATTAATATGTGTATGCAATGTTTATGAGACTCGCATTCATTTATTATGTTATTATAACTGAGTGCCTTTTTCACTATCCCATATCTGTTGTGGATACCAAGCTCATTAATACTGTCCCTTACCCATTGGGGATACAGGGCTCATTTATATAGTGATCCAGAGGCTTTTGCCACATTATAAGCTTTAAGCTAGTTTTCATAATAACTTCAGTCATAACTGCCTTTATCTTTCTTACATTTATGTAATGAAACACACTACATATATTCAATCATTATATTCCATCAATCACATTCATTCTCTTTCTCATTTACATTTGTCATCGAACTTTGGTCCAGTATTCAATATACAAGATGAGAAAATAATTATTCAGTCAAATTCACATTCAAGAAGCACTTCCAATGTTTTATTTATGCATCAAAAGCCTCAGACATTCAATCCCTAGAAATCAGTACAAACACATCACATAACAATTCAATACATAATGTGATAAACAACTATCATGGTGAGACCATCTTAGGTCACTCGTAGTTTGCTTCAGTTAGTTTATTACCCTGAAGACCCAATAATATCTGGATGACGTCGCTCTAATTGCTCTTCTAGATCATGCAAACATATACAATTATACATTACTACTTTGCACATTAATGAGAATACTTAACCATACGCACATGTATATGTGTTATGCATAATGCATGTTCAATGAAAAATCTTGGGTATATTTCCTTAATACATATCTCATAATCAATTAATATCATTTTTCAATCCCTCTTTCATACCTAATACACTTTACTCACTTTAGTCACCTTATTCCACATTAACTAGGGTTATTCAAGATCTAATTTAAACATAAATAACTCATATGAAAGCTCCCTAGCATTAAATAATACCAACTTCACTAAAAAACATCTTCTGCTAGGTCACAATTATAGGGAAGCATGATCGTGACAGAAACATTTTTTAAGAAAAAGTCACAATCATGGGGAAGCACGATCATGATAGAAACATTTTCTGTTAGGTTGGTTACAGTTATGGGGAAGCACAATCATACCCTCCAAATTTTGCTCCCCATTCACCTAAATTCAATATATATTTTAACAATAATTTCACACGAAAATTCCAAAATTCATTACCTCTAAAACAACATCATTCCACACTAAATTAGATACCAATTTCATTGTATTAAAATATCAAAAATCTTAATCAATAGATTGAGCATCTTCAACCACACATTATCATTGATGTAATACTATCCTTTTTCCATAATATTACATTTTGATACTATCAAAATTCCATCATTTCAAGTTGATAACCTCTTCATTTATACCTTAATTTTAGTTTAGTATCATCTATACACAATTCAAACCTATGATTGATCACAAACACCAAATAGAATATATTTATTTATTCTTCCATTGACAATTTTCTAGACATTTTTTACTTTATTAACACGTTCTTTTTAACCCCAATTATCACTTTAATGCATCTCATTTCAAGACACCAAAATACACCCTTTTTCTTAACTCAAAACTCATAATTTATCATTCCTTATAACATAAAAATAAGATATAATTCCATCTACCTCATCATCAACACATCATTATAGTTCAAACACCATTGTTCATAATCATTTATATCTTAAATTTTTTTCACATATTTGCTCCTTACTAAAACAACTGATGCATACATCAACCTACAAAAATTAAAACATAATCTCTTTATTATGTTACCACCCACGTTAACAAAAAAGAATTAATTTCATGATTATAATCATCAATCTCAAATTGCTTATCATAATTGTTTCATTTTACACTAACTATGAAGATTAAAGCATAACTTACTTAGTAAAAACTTCAAACTCTTTAAGATCTCACTTAACCTTAGTTCTCTCACACCTACATCATCATACAAGGGTGGTAGGGTTGGATCTTTTGTGACAAATGAAGAAGAGAACAAGATGGGAGTAGCAAATGAAAGATGCAAGAAAGCTTCAATGCCGATGAAGGTAAGATGGGTATCATGAATGAAGAAGAATGGAGAAGAGAATGAGATGCAAGATACAAAACAATTAAATGTTCTTTAAATTTCAAATAATCGTTCGTTAAAGACATGGTTTTGTAAGTGACACATCTCACTTGCCATATGTCCCATCTCTATAGGTTTACGCTTGATTCTTTTATTAAACTAGTCCATTTGACTCTAATTTCTAATCCAATTGTCTCCTAAATTTCAATGAAACTTGTCAATAATTCCTAAGGTCATTTATTGAAATTTCAATTACCATTTGACTCATATTTGTTGCCTCTTGGCATTTTTCCTAGCTCAAAACACCCAAAAATTCAAGAATTTCCTAAATTTCACTAAAATTTCTACATCGACAATTATTATCAAGAATTTGATTTTTCAAGACATATGAACCACAATTTATCTCGAAAATCACATTTAAAAATCTATTATACTCAAAAAAATTTCAATGAAATCAAGTACATTCATTTTAATGTGTAAATTAACCTGTATGTGTGTTAAATGATGCATGAACATGGAAGACACTTCCTAGCTTCTTGGTAGTATCTCTCGTATACACTATTCTAGGGTTGAATAATGGGATGTTACACAAAAAGACATTTAAAATATTTTCGAAGTGCATGAACCCAGTAGAGATTGAGAATTTAAAGATAGGAGGATGCTAGAAGTGAATGATTATCAACCAAAGCCCTATCCTGAAAAACCTCACATGGAGGAACCACATATGCCACCAGAAGATCTTAATTTTGTCACTTGAGGAGAAGTATAGAGTCAATCCAGCTACCCTAAAGCAAGACACTTCTTGGGAGGCAACCCAAGGGAACTAAATTTCTTTTGTTTACAATTTTGCATTTCTTTTTTTTATGCATGTCTGTTCTTTATTGGTTTGTTTCTTACTTGTTTTAAGTTTTCAATCAAAATGAGAGAGAGAATAAAACAAACAAAACAAATATTTTCTCGTGTTCTATTGCTTCTAGGATTATATATTCATGAGTAGGTAATGAATTGACTAGACAATTTAATAGCAACATTAGCATGTATTTTTACTCTTGTGATTAGTCGATATGCGATTGAGCCCAAGTTTATTATATAAATCAGTGACATTTTCATGAATTTTACTACACTTCTTGGCTCCTATTTCTAGATTTTATGCTTAATTTCACTCTTGAGTGTCTACCTTTATTTTATGTAGTTTGGGAGTAAAATTTTTCACAAATCAGTACGAATTGCACTAATTAATTTTTTGAGAACAATTGATATTGCAAACTACCACTTCTTCATTGTAGGAGACTCAAGAAGATGTAGAGTCAAGGAAAGGCTGAAGTCAAGTCAACAAGTGAATAGGTGTAACAGGAAGTTCTCTGTGGCAAAAGGATGTGTCATCGTGGCAAAGTATGAAGAATTTCAAGCAGAATTTTTGGAAAAAGTTCACCGTGGCAAAAATTAATTATGTCGCAGTGGTGAAAAAACCAACAATGCATTTAAAATATTCAGGAAAACTTGGCCACGGCGAATCTTCTAATACTCAAACCATTTTCAAAAGTTTACCCACTGTAAAACCCGATCCATAACCCATTTCTTTTAAAAATCTACCATTTTAGGTTAAAAAAGAGTTGACACAGTAATAAGAAGAGAACACCCCCACTCTCTAAATTTTGGGGACACTCCATCATCCATTCTCGTCCATTTCACTGTCAACTCCTCCACTGATAGCTGCTACCATGCATGCTTCTAGTGGGTTCCCATTTGTGAAGTCTCTTGGAGTAATGCTTGGCTAAGCACCTCTTTCTTCTTAAAAATGTAGCAATGGCTAGAGTTTAATGGGCTTTAAAGGGGAGTAGTTTATTCCATGTTCAGCTATATGGTTCTGAACTCCTAGCCTTAGGATTTATAATTTGTAGTTGATTATTCTTGATTAGAGTTTAATCAAGTATTGGACATTCAATGTGTTATTGGGATTTGTTGATGTAGAACTACGAACTTTAATATATAAAGTCTCATATATATTTGTTTGTGATTTGGTTAATTCTCTTTTATCTACCTAGTTGTGTTTGATATTGAGATGATTCTAAATCCCAAAATGGCTTATTGCATTGACTTACCCACCGCACACACTAAGAGTACTCAACAAGGTTTTAAGAAATGGAGTTCATTGATTAAAACCTTGGTCTTAAAGAGTTCTTTAAGGATTACCATTTGAAACATAGTGATTCACTCCCATAAAAATTTGTTTTGAACTATGATGGCCAAAGCTCGTTTTTAAGAGGATACTATCACCATTTGATCATTCTTTTCATTTTATTGCTTTTCTATTCTCGAAATCCAAAAATACTTTTCATTACACTTTCTTACAATTCGCTTATTTTTGTCCAAATTTCCAACGATTTAAACCTCCTCTTTCTTGCTAATTTTGTTTGCATATCACGACTTATAGGCTAACTTAGTTTCATTCATCAGGCTTTGATTAATTGAAATGACCTGACGTTGCATTCTATACTGCAATCCTTGGAATTAAAAATTTTTGATTTGACCTCCAAAGGTAAGAACAAAAGGGCTCAAATCAACATGGCACAATTGCCGGGGAACCAAGCAATTTGTTCTTTAGGTTAGCTGTTCTCATTTTCTTTTCTGCTAAGTGAGGTGAGGATACTTAGTTTAGATTGCATCTTAGATAGTTTAGCGTCATACTTGTCAACAGTATGGGTTTTCACTTTCTTTCATTAGCATAAAATTTTTGTAAAAAACGTCAAACAATTAGGATACCAAACTTTTTGCACGCAACATACTTAGCAATTTTACACTACATAGTTTTGAACATTTCTTTATTGCTTTTTCATACATATATACTTTACTTGCACACTTTACTGTCACACACACTTTCATACACCACACACTTGCATCCTTCACATTTCGCCTTTTTAATTGACTTTTTGTTGTAAGAAAATTTGGATACTTATTTTATTCTAGTTTTAATTAAAATTGTTTCCGTGCATGCCCAAGAAAGTCAAACTTTTACCTTTTTACCCTAAAATTAAGAGATGCTTGCAAGAGATTAGAAAGGAGAGAAGAGAAAAAGAGTCTAGTCGGTGAAGGAGTGAGGGTGAGTCGATAGACAGAGTGATTATGGCTGAGAACCTAGCTTTTTCGCAAAACTTTCATGTTAACCAACATATGAATGGTGATAATGGAGGTAATAGGGAACATGAACGGGTTGGAGAGAATAATGGGAATAAACGAAGGAGAACCATTAGGGAAGCAACTACTTTTGATGTTAATTATGATCCATTTACTACTGCTTGTCCTAATTTTGATGTTAATTTTAAAGTTAAAGGATTACTCATTAACTCCCTTCCTAAATTTCATGGATTAACAGGAGAGGATCCCTACATGCATTTACCATCTTTGCCTATGATTTGTCAGAGTATGAAGCCAGTGGGAGCCTCACTTGATCAAGTACTATGGAAGGTTTTTCACTTATCACTAGAAGGAAAAGCCCGGTAGTGGTAGATGAGTCTTCCAAGACATGTGGCAAACGCCTACCATAGTTGGGCAAATTTGAGGAAGCATTCTTGGAAAAATATTTTTCGGCCTCTAGAATTTCATCGATGAGAAAGGAGATCTATTCAGCATGGCAGGATTATGATGAATCCCTTTATGATTATTAGAATTGCTTCCAAGATCTATTATCTAGATGTTCCCATCATTAGATACCTGATAAGCAATTAGTGCAGTATTTTTAAGATAGGTTGAAAAGTCAAGATAAAGGTATGTTGGATGCGGCATCGGGAGGTTCTTTAATTGATCTTACAACTACGGAGGCATGGGGTTTGATCAAGAAGATGGCTTTGAATCATCAATAGTACAGTGTTAGGGAGACTAGAGGAGTGCATCAGTTGGGCACCACAACAGCCCAATCGAAAAGAATGGAGAGTTTGGAGCCAAAAGTTGACTCTTTGGAGAGTAAAGTGACCTCACAATTATCCTTCATCACTGCAGAATAGAAGAATATGAATGTGCATCGCCTGACATCTTCTATGGATGTTACTGCACCTAGTTATGATACTTGTGGGTCAGTTATGCACATATGTAGCGTTTACCTCGGACAAAAAGAAGAGGTGTCTGCAGTGTATCTGGGGCAGAGAAATCAAAAATGGGACCCTTACTCCAACACTTATATCAAGGAATGGAAGGCAAACCCTGGCTTCAATTGGAGGAATGAAGAGGGAAGGTCACCAAACAAATTTCAACAAGGGGGAGGAGCTGGTACTTCCACTAACCAGTTCCCCAACCAACAGCATGCCCTAACTGTCCCACCCAAAGAGGACACCATACAGCTGCAGCACAATATGGTGACTTTAATGAAGGAAGAAAGGAATTCTAACAATAATCGGTTCAATGCCATAACTTCTCTAATTCAGCAAGACTCATCAAAGAATGATGGTCGGTTTAATGCTCTAGAAAAGAGAATGGAGCAATGGGAAACAAAAGTTGAAACTATCAATTCCTTTGTCACCTAATTGTCCAATAACATTAATGAGATTCAAGCAACAAGTAGTGGAGCTATGCCTTCAAACACCACTATTAACCCCAAAAGTTTAAACGCAATAGCTCTCCGAAGTGGGAAACAAGTGAGGTTTAAAAATCAAGATGAGGAAGTAGGCGAAGAAGAGATTAAGAGTGAAGAATTGCCTTTAACAAAGGACAAAATCAAGAAATCTGAAAGCTCCAAAGAAAAATCACTTTTGACTGAAAAGAAGTTCGAATCAAAGAACAAGGGAGATAATTCAGAGAGCTATAAGGAACAAGCAACAACAAGGGAGTATGTGGAATCAAGCAAGCATGGAGCCAATGAAGCCAATGGTAAGGAGGTAAATCTTCAAGACCTTCCTTTTCCTAATTCATATTTGATGAGTAAACGAATGACTAAAATTAAGCATGAAAAAGATATCATTGATTTGTTTAGTAAAGTGGAAGTCAACATTCCTTTGCTTGATCTTGTGAAACGGGTTCCTGCTTATGCTAAATACCTTAAAGAGTTGTGTACCCATAAGAGGAAGTTTAGGCCAAATGAAAGAGTCCAAGTAAGCTCAAATGTGTCTGCCTTATTCAAGACTCAAATCCCTAAAAAATTCTAAGATCCTGGATCTTTCACTGTCCCTCGCACTATAGGTAAAGTTACCATAAGGGGAGCCTTGTTAGATCTAGGGGAAGCTGTTAATGTTATACCTAAGTCTGTTTATCAATCATTGGGAGTCAAGAATCTTAAGTCGACATCTGTAGTTCTCCAATTTCTTGATAGGTCTATTAGGCATCCTATGGGCATTATAGAGGATATTTTGGTCCAGGTCAAGGGTTTAGTTTTTCTAGCTGATTTTTATGTGCTTGATATGTCTTCTGAAGTTATGTAGGATACTTTCTTGATTCTAGGTTGACCTTCTTAAAAACTGTTAGTACCATGATTAGCATGAAAGATCGTACAATCACCATGTAGGTAGGAGATCAACAGGTGAGTTTTTACATGTATAAGGCTATGAAACACCCCCATGAGGATTATTCGCTCCTAGAAGTTAATATGCTTGATATTGTTATCGATGATACATGCTCTGAGTTTGAACTACAACACGTTTACTCTAACCCGACACTGAGCTCATTCACTCATGGCTCCTTAGAAGAAGGAATTTTTGCTAACAGGTAAACCGAGGAGGGTGGACATTAACACTGAAGTGGCATGTGGACAAGTTGCCTCACTACAGCATAGCTATCAACCAAACGTCAACCAGGAGATCCAGGATCCATCGTAGGTATCAAATCAGTTCTCATCCCTCACTTACTACTTACTTTTGCTCTGTGATTGACTATGACATTGTTGATGCATGAGTGTGTCGACTAAGTGTGAGGGAGAAACTACTTCAGTAGGACCTAGGTTTAGTTTTTGGTTGATGCAATTTTAATTCAATAATTCATCTCCTCTGTTATGTTCACCGTGTTTTAGCTTGATGCATGATCCATCTTATATGATTGAGGAAATTGGTGTAAATGGATGAATTGTATTTTGTTTTCAAATGCTTAAGGACTTTACATATGAGCTGAATATCCGGATAGTCTTTTTCAGTGGAATTTTTCGTAGTTTGTCTTGTTTATTTTTCTCTTAGGAAAACTTCGCCGCAGCAAAATATTCACTTCGCCGTGGAAATAGTTTCAAACCAAGAGTTCATTGTGGCAAAATATTCACTTCTCCATGCGTGAAATAATTCTTTCACTGTGGCGAGTTCACTTGAGGGAATCTTCTCCATGGTGAAAGATCTATCTGTACGAAGACATCAAGTGAAATTGCATTTCTATCGTTCTTTTTCTTCTGATCTTTCATCTTCCCTCTGTCCTTCTTTGTAATTTCCCTTCCGCTTCTTTATTAACCCACTGATCCCTTCCTCATTTTCGTATACTTACATCTAATTCGCTGCAGCAATCTGAACTATCCTTCACCAAATCCCTCTCCCTTCATTCTCCTCAGTTCATTTTGCATTCATTGTTCATATTTGCGCATCTCTCTGTCTCCTTCGTAAGTATCTCTCCTTTGTTCTGCTTCCTACCTCTTTGTTTTCATTGTAGTTAGTGCAGGTTCACCACAGCGAAGAAATTTTTTTCACCGCAGCTTGGTAAGCTGTAGCTTTCGCCGTAGTGTGGTAAGTGTATCTTTCGCTGCGGCGATACGTCAAGTTTATCGCAATGAACTTAATAGTTTTGACTTTCAGTAAATTTTGTTTAATCCATTTTTTGATTTTTCTGTGTTTGTTTTTCTACAGGAATATACCCTACCCGTCATTCCCCCACTGTCTCATCTAGTTCATCTGGTTCATCCAGTAATTTTGGTTCTCCTAATAATGCTAATTCTTATTTTTCCGACCTAGCTGAAAAGATAGACGCTAGGCTATTCATTAGAGAGTGCTCATCTCCCTTGACTCCGCATAACAATCCCTTTATCCGTCAATTAGTACACTCTCAGCTTACGGGATTAGTGCAACCAAGGGCTTAGGGCAATGATAAATTTGGTCACCATTTCTACATTTATGTCGGACTCCACAATACCTTTGAACTTAATTTCTGTGGTATGAAAGCCCTCACCACATTCACCACCGCAAGCATCCATAAGCATTATAACCTCCCTCCTATTTTCTACTGCGACTATGATCAATTAATCCATCATTATCTATGGTACGATGTTATTTGTACCCTCTGTCCCGAGGGTGCCGTTTGGCATCAACCAAGAATCTATCAACATTATCTAAAACGTTATTATCTCCGAGCTGAAGCTCGTCCTTGGGTCCACCTTATTAGTAACAACATCATCCCAACCTCCCATCTAGTATATGTAATGAAACAGCAAGCCCTATACCTTTACTTTCTAATAACTGGTCGCCCAATTGACATAGCTCATGCCATTGTCTTCGCCCTCTATGACTCCATCACCACCACCAAACTCACCAACACCATCACTTCCCCATCTCATCATAGACATATTCTGGGCCCACAACATCCCGGAATTCAACAATGACAACTATTTTAACCTGACTTCTCTATTTCGTTACGGCCTTCTTAAACAAACCAAAATCTAACCTCTCACCCCATCCACCCCACTTCTTGATGTTGTTACCAACCATGCCGCTACAGTGTCAAGTGAATATGATCCTTTGGCTCTGGCCCCTCCTAAGCCCGTCACTTTATAGACACTCGCTAGCTGGTCAATGGCCTCTCTGTAGACCTGGCTACCCTTTGGGACACCCTACTTCAGGCAATCGCCTGGTAAGATTAAGATCGGCAATATCATCGGTGGATGGATGTCTTGCTCGTTGAGCACCTACACTTCCAGCTCCCTTCTGATGAAGATAATCCGCTTATCGTTGCTAGCCCATTGGGAGCAGTTCATTTTGACGCTAGGGATGATCACTAAATGGAGTAGTTTGAGTTTTCGAATGCTCAGTTCAATTTTGTAATGTCCAAACTTTTTAACCGTAATTTTTATATAATTCTCTTTGTACTTTCGATGTGTTGCTAATGAGCCTTCCACTTTCCCTTGATTGCATATTCGTGTCAATTGTTCTTCACATTAGGGACAATATTGTGTTTAAGTGTGGGGAATTTTCAATTTGCCATTCTTGTTGTACATTGTGCATCATTTTTGGCCATTTAACTGCTTGAGCAAGTCAATTGCATATAATGTCAATTTTTAAACTTAGTGATTGAGGCCAATTGTTGTTTCAAATATTTCTATAATTTTTCGTTATGGCGCACTCTATCTTCGCCGCAGCAACGTGCAAACTTGGTTCTTTTCGTCGCGGTTAATTCTTTCTTCGTTACGGCGACATTTGCATACTGAATATTTTGCCAAGGTCATGCTCTTATTTAACAATTCTCACTAATTAGATTCTTGTCACTCTTGTATCTCAAAGATTTTATAAGTTTCAAAGCGGTCATTGTGTTTTTGAAAATACCTTCTATTCTTCAAATGACAGTTGGTTTTTGGCTAATTTCATTTTTAATGTTTTCAACACAAAGTAAGTAAGGGTATGCTGACAGAGTAGCACTTTAAGTTTTAAATCTTGAGATTGTTAATTGAGCTATTAACCTTGTTGGAAGGATATCTGGTCCTGAATTCTTTCATTGTTTTGTGTATTTGCTTAATTTCACATGTCTCTAGAACTTGTTTTAATTCTTAATCAAAGCTTGATGAACTTGAACTTTGTTAACTTGATAGAGGCAATCTTGCAAAACCCTATTGACCCAAACACAAACCCCATAAATATTTATCTATCACTAGCCCCTTGAGTTATATTTTTTAGTACATGCACACATTTTCTTATGGTGTCAATATTTTATTTCTCATTCTCTTCTAGTTATCTCAAGAAATTGGTTATTGAGAAAAGTCTATAAAAAAATTCTCAAAAGAAAATATTCTCATAATATATATATATATATATATTCTCAAAAGAAAATATTCTCCGTTAAAAAAAATGTTGTCATTTGTGTAAATATTGTCATACAGTTGACATTTATTTCATACTTGTGGTGCATGTACTCATATTTTTTTCTTTCTTCTTTCGTTTATTCCATACATTTCATCTAGCCTTTCATGCATTAAACCCTTAAAAAGCCCTCTTGATTTTCGAAATTATAGTTCTTATAATGGAGAAGTAGAACTACCACAAGCTTATGGTAGAGAATGAACTAAGTAAATTTTAGAGTAAAATTATCCTAAAAGCAAGTGAGATGAGAGCAAACACCATGCCTTGAGTGAAATCTCTTTTGCTCAATCTTTTAGATTAAATTCTTATAGTGCTTATTTTCTTGGCACTCTTTTAGTCTAGTTTGATTGATTTCTGAGAAAGTGATTTTTACCAATTTCCTACTCTTATTTTAAGCATGGTTAGGATTTTCTTTTGCAGTTGTGTCTCTTTGACTCTTATAAAGTTTGTCCTAGAGTACAATGGTCTAAGTGTGGGGGAATTTGATTGAGCCCAAGTTTATTATATAAATTGGCAACATTTTCATGACTTTTACTACACTTGTTAGCTCCTATTTCTAGATTTTATGCTTAATTTGACTCTTGAATGTGTACCTTTATTTTATATAGTTTAAGAGTAAAATTTTTCACAAATCAGTATTAATTGCACTAATTAATTTTTTGAGAACAATTGATACTACAAACTACCATTTGTTCATTATAAGAGGACTCAAGGAGAACTCAAGAAGATGTAGAGTCAAGGAAAGGATGAAGTCAAGTCAACAAGTGAACAAGTGCAACAGGAAGTTCGCCGTGGTGAAAAAGATGTGTGGTCGCGACGAAGTATGAAGAATTCTAAATAGAAATTTCGGAAGAACCAATAATGCAGCTAAAACTTTTAGAAAAAGTTCGCTGCAACGAATCTTGGAATACTAGAACCATTTTCAGAAGTTTACCCACTGTGCAACCCGATCCATAACCTATTTCTTTTAAAAACCTACCATTTTACATTAAGAGAGAGCCGACACAGTAATAAGAAGAGAACACTCTCACTCTCTGAATTTTGGGGACACTCTATTATCCACTCTCCTCTGCTTTACCATCAACTTGTCCACCGACAGCTACTATCATGGATGCTTCCAGTGGGTTCCCAGTTGTGAATTCTCTTGGAGTAATGCTTAGCTAAGCACCTCTTTCTTGTTGAAATATAGCAATGGCTAGAGTTCAATAGGCTCTAAAGTGGAGTAGTTTACTCCATGTTCAGCTACATTGTTATGAACTCATAGGTTTAGGATTTGTAATTTGTAGTTGAATATTCTTGATTAGAATTTAATTAAGTATTGAAAATTCAATGTGTTTTTAGGATTTGTTAACGTAGAACTAGGAACTTGAATATATGAAGTCTCATATATGTCTACTTGTGATTTGATTAATTCTCTTTTATCTGCCTAGTTGTGTTTGATATTGAGATGATTCTAGATCCTAAAATAACTTATTTCATTGACTTACCCATTGCACACACTAAGAGCATTCAACAAGGTTTAAATAAATGGAGTCTTTATGGTTTACCATTTGAAACATAGTGATTCACTCCTATAAAAATTTGTTTTGAACTATGATAGCCAAAGCTCATTTTCAAGAGGATACTATCACCATTTGATCATTGTTTTCATTTTATTGCTTTTCCATTCTCGAAATCCAAAAATACTTTTCATTGGATTTTCTTACAATTCACTTATTTTTATCCAAATTTCTAAAGATTTAAACCCCCTCTTCCTTACTAATTTTGTTTGCATATCATGACATATAAGCTAGCTTAGTTCTATTCATCAGGTTCTAATTAAGTGAAACGACCGAGATTGCATTCTATTCTGCAATCCTTGGAATTAAAATTTTTTATTTAACCTCCAAAATTAAGAAAAAAGGGCTCGAATCAATATGCATTATATTTAGAAGAGTAGTGATTAGTGGTAAACAAAGCTAGTGAGATTTTGAGCCTTATTAGGCTGAAACATTCATATTAGTCTCATTGTGTTTTGATAATCTGTGACCTTCATGACATGTACATCCTAATTTTGCCTATAATTTCTATTTGAGACCACATTTTTACCACATGCATTAACATGGAAATGATTAGGCATTCTTTATTTTATAAGTTATGTTAGCTAACTAGCCTACCCCATCAACATGATTTTTCCCTTGTTAAGCCCACTTTGAGCCTTATTAACCTTTCTTTTTGTATCAACCGCATTACATGCTTTATACTTTACCAAATGTCATACCCAAGACATAAAGCTAGTGGAACATTTATGATTATTGAGCTTATGGATGTACAAAATTCTAAGTGTGGGTGTGTACATATGTAAAGGTTGTGGTGTAACATACCAATCCTATAGAGCATATGCCCAAACATACCAAAAGATATTTGAAATCATACTCTATTAAAGTGGAACATTAAGACAATCAAACTAACTAATTAAAGACATCAAACATATCATAAGCATTCTAGGTATTCAATTCTTCCCATTTCATTTGTAAACATAAAAGTCATATGTCACTACAATTGACAATCCATATATATATTACAAAACATTTGTTTGAGTTCAATCTCAGTATAAAAAATATGACATAAAATGAGATGCTAATACACATGACTCTAACTAGACTTCTCAGATTCAGCTGATCAGGCTTTTGAACCATTATGTTCCTTGAAACACAAGTACAAGACTTTTACTATATCACCTTAGTAACTAGAAATCCTTTGAACTTGAAAAACAATGTTAAAATTTGATGAGTTTACGAACTCAGTGAATGAACCATCAATGATGTATTCATTCAAGTTAGATAACAAAAATAAGTATATCAAAGTTTATCATGCTTCCATAAGCATATCATGCAAACTAGCATTGCATATCACAACATTTCATCCATTAACTTCAGCTATAATTCATTAATTCAAAAAAATTCAATCATTTGACATATGTAAGGATGCATAAGCAAATGCACGTGTTTCCATTTTCATTCTTTTTATGACCAAGAGTCTATTAACCCGATTTACTCTCCCTTATCTGTTGCAAACACTGAGATCATTTTTGGTTTGTATCCCTTACAGATATCGAGTCCATACCACGGAGTCTGAGGCTATTTTTTTTGTAATTTTGAGCATAAAGCTCTTTTTCCACATCGGTCACTCTGGTCAACTCCTTTATCAGATTATGCATTTCAAAGTGATGAGATCCATCATTTAATTTGCTACATTTTCATTTCCTTTCATTTCTGAGTACCATGTCACATATATCAAACTCTTTGGATCTAAGTCCGACATTTATCAATCAATTGTACCCACATTCCATATTAGCATACAATTCATACAGAAGCACATATAAATGAGTTTACGTATCTAAGTTAACTCACTATACACTCCAGAAAAGCTATTGTCTCGAAGTTTCAACAATTTCTAGATGTTGATAATCATCTTGTATGTCTATTGTCATTTAATATACACAAAGTTCACAATTCACTAGCTTATTTAATCATATGAATATAGAATCATACACATATATATATATATTTCATGTCTCAATGCATGCTCAATTGACTTTCTAGGTATGTATTCTTTTACAAATCTCTTGACCATTCAAACATCATAGCTTGTATACAAATAGTTTGCAAGAAAATTTATAGCTTAAGCAAGATTAATTTATGTCAAATTCATCATTCATACATTCACCAAACTTTTCAAGCAACATGCATATTCATACAATTACTCAATTCTCATTCACAAATATCTTATGTTCTTCAATGCTCATTCATTCACGCCTAATACACATTACTCATAACCTTAAGATCATGTTTGCATTCATATGAACACCTTTATTCCTTTATCCCATCATAATTTCTAGATTTGGTTACATTGACACCAAAAAAACCACGACATCAACTAAGAACCTAAACTTATCAATCTCTTTAAACAATTAATTAAGCAATAATATAAGGTTATTCCAAGCCTTAATCAAGTCCAAATACACTAATTTAGATTGACTTTTCCTCAACTTGTTAAACATGTACACAAAATAGAAATTAAAATTCCAAAACTAGGCCTATGATCGTGGGGGATCCTGCCATGATCATGATATAAGCTTATGCAATAGGCCAAGATCATGCACCGTCTTTCTTCCCTCAATTATCAATAAATTTCATATATTTAGAGACATCAGTACCACTTGAAATTTTCCAAAATTCATGTCATATATAGCTACTTCATTTTATGCCAAGTTAGCTTTCATATTGGTTACATTAAATCTCACAAAAATTTTGGTGGTAATGTTTATTTGTAAGCCAATGATCCAACTCTCTCATTAATCTCATAAGAACAAATATATCTAGGGCTTAACTTTCCCTTTTTGTGGAACCTTAGCACTTCTCGCTAGGGTGACATTCCTAAAAATTCCTTGTCTCCTACTTGGTACTCTATATCTCTTTGATGCTGATCTACATAACATTTTTGCTTGAGCTGATTTTATTAACCTATCAACGATGACCTATATGACATCATGCTGCCTCAGAGTTCTCGGCATGATGAAATCCATTATAATCCTCTTCCATTTCCACTCTGGAATAGGTAATGACAACAATTTCCCAACTGGTGTTTGATGTTCTCCCTTAACTTCTTAACATGTCAAGCATGTGGCAACATAGTCAGTCACTTATTTCTGCATCTCTGGCCACTAAAAATGTTGTTTAAAAGTATTGTACGTCTTAGTAGTGCCAAGATGCATAGCATAGGCTACTATGTATGCTTCCACTAAAATTTCCTTTCTCAAACAATCAACATCTAGTACACATAACCTTTGATTCAACCATAATGTATTGTTTCTTAACTCAAACTCGAAACGTGGATTCTGTTTTAACATAAATTAATAACCTAAACTTATCAAGCTCTTCAACCAATTAATCAAGAAATTATATAGGTTCATTCCAAGCCTTAACCATGTCTAAATACACCAATTTAAGGTGACTTTTCGTCAATTGTTAAACATGTACACAAAATAGAAATTAACATTCCAAATCTAGGCCCACAATTATGCAGGACCTTATCACGATCATAATAGAAGCTTGTGCAATAAGCCACAATCATACACTATTTTTCGTCCCTCAATCATCCAAAAATTTCACACATTTCAAAACATCACTGCCACTTGAGAATTTCCAAAATTCATGTTCTATATAGGTACTTCATTTTATGCCAGTCTAACTTCCATATTGGTTACATTAAATCTCAGAAAAATTTTGGCAGTAATGCTAATTTATAAGCCAATGATCCCACTCTCTCAGCAATCTCATAAGAACCAATATATCTAGGGCTTAACTTTTCCTTTTTATAGAACCTTAGCACTTCTCGCCAGGGTGAAACTCTCAAAAATACCTTGCCTCTTACTTGGTACCTCATATCTCTTCAAAGCTGATCTACATAACTTTTTCGCCTATTTTGAGCCACCTTAATCCTAATATGGATCAATTTTATGTTATCAATGGTGCCATGAATAAACTCTATCTCTTTAACAATCCTTAGGCCATTTGCATCCCAGTATAAGGGCGCTTGACACCTTCTGACATATAACCACTCATATGTAGCAATACCAATACTATTATTATAATGACTATTGTATGCAAATTTAATGAGAGCCACATATTCACCGCTAAACATCTCCTCAATAGTCTAAATGGTCACCTCACTCTGTGCATCTGTCTGAGGATGAAATGATATACTAATGTTTGACTTTGTACCCAATGTTGTTTGTAGACTACCCCAAAATCTAGAAGTAAATATGGGATCTCAATCTGATAAAATAGACACTGGGAACTGATGTAACCTCACTATCTCATTTACTTATCTCCAAGCTAACTGATATAGTGTGTTATTATCTCTAATAGATAAGAACTAAGCTGATTTTATTAGCCTATCAACGATGACCTATATGAAATTATGCTGCCTCGGAGTTCTTAGCTAACCCATAATAAAATGCATTACATTCCTCTCCTATTTCCACTCTAGAATAGGTAATGACTGCAATTTGCCAACTGGTGTTTGATGTTTTCCCTTAACTAGTTGAAATGTCATGCACGTGGCAACATACTCAGTCACTTATTTCTTCATCCCTGCCCACTAAAAACATTGTTTAAAAGTATTGTACATCTTGGTAGTACCAGGATGCATAGCATAGGCTACTATGTATGCTTCCACCAAAATTTCCTTTATAAAACCATCAACATCTGTTGCTCACAAACTTTGATTCAACCATAATGTATTATTTCTTAACTCAAACTCGAAACTCGAATTTTGTTTTAACATCAATTAATAACATAGACTTATCAAGCTTTTTAAACGATTGATCAAGCAGTAATATAGGTTCATTCCAAGCCTTAATCAAGTCCAAATACACTAATTTAAGGTGTCTTTTCCTCAACTTGTTAAACATGTAAACAAAGCAGAAATTAACGTTCCAAATCTAGGCCCACAATTATGGGGGACCTTGTCACGATCATGATAGAAGCTTGTGCAAAAGGCCACGATCGTGTATTGTCTTTCGTCCCTCAATTATCCATAATCGTGTATTATCTTTCTTCCCTGAATTATCTGCAAATTTCACATCATTACTAGTTGAAATTTTCCAAAATTCATCTCCTACATAGCTACTTCATTTTATGTTTGTCTAGCTTCCATATTGGTTACATTAAATATCACAAAAATTGTACACATTTGTTTCATTACCAATCATTTTATACAATCATACATGTAGTCTAAGACTTTTCCAGATTTGAGTACACTTCAATAACACCTATCTTTAGCATTAATTCATCATCAATTATTCTTCAAGCCCTAACTTAAATC
The DNA here is from genome assembly GCA_027563595.1 of Erythroxylum suave. Taxonomy (NCBI): domain Eukaryota; kingdom Viridiplantae; phylum Streptophyta; class Magnoliopsida; order Malpighiales; family Erythroxylaceae; genus Erythroxylum; species Erythroxylum suave. Next base: position 29,989,345 of record JAOSBN010000178.1, read on the forward strand.
TTCCATATAATAGCCCATAAATATTGTTTTCATGCATCCAAAAATAGAACAAAAGTTAGTCCTTTTTATTCATCATGTTCCAGCTTAATGTCTACACTAATACCATAGTCAATTTATCCCTAATCAATCATCATAATTTCTGCTAACACATGCCACAATGATTAATATTTCACTTAAATGTTCAACTTAGGAGCCACCATAATGTATTAAGCTCGCTTTTCCTTATATGTATGCAAGATCTGTTGGATCGAACAAAAATTCATGCTTGGTTTGGCTAAACGGTAGCTTTTATAAAAGTTTTCCAAAATCAAAACACAGTAGAAACGTAAACACCAAAACAACATACTTTTAATCCATACATGATTTGTCATAAAGAAAATAAAAATAGTAAAAACAAGATTGGAATATTGTTGACTCCTTGTTACAGCTTCGACTCCTCGTTGCTATGTTCTCAAGCGATCTGATTTACCACTTGTTATTTTTAGACAACTTGGTTAACAAGATCCTTTAGTGGGAAAGGAGAAGAAAAAAACAAAGGTTATTTTTTTTCTATTATGGCCGACAGTTTGGAGAGCTAGAGGAGAGAAAAACCACGTGCCATTCATTTACCATCAAAGCCAAAAAGGAATTGCCTCCATATAAGTCCAACATTTGGATGGTTTTGGGTGAGGGAGTGGAAGACCACTTAACACACAACTTCATCTTGAAAAGATGCAAAAAAAGCTATCCTTCCAATTACCATTGTTGTAGCTCTTTTTGAACTCTCTTTAATGAGCTATGTATCTTTACATATAGAAAACCGTCCAACAAAACCAATTAATGATAAGCATGATGTTTTAATTTAAGGGTCTTACTAGCAAACAAAACATTTCTTAATAATAGGCATGACCGAATCATATATTATTAATTAATTACGTTTTAATTTTGTGTCAATTTAATTAATCTAATTAATTAAATCAAAATCCTGCCCACTATCAATTGTTGCTTTAGGCTTATAATTAATAATAATTAGTATAAGTCCAACATTTAATTATAAAATTAAGACCCAATTTAATTAACTCGTAATTAAATTATTCTAGTTTTATTAGCCCAAATCCAATTTGGTCAGTTCTCTCCTTTCTATCTCATTCTCCTTCTGGTAATCTCGATTTATTTGTTTGACTTTCCTTGATAACCTTCTAAGAAGCCAAGTGGGGAATCTAATTAGACTCAAATAATTCAAGCTACAATAAGTTCGGAATTGATTTAATCTCATTAGAATTAATTCCAACTTATTAACCAAATGTCATTCCACTAAAGATAATTGGCTAAACTCTTAAATTACTTAAAATTATGAGAAAATGTGTTTCAATTTATTAATTCAATGTTCAATCGCAAACTCTATTATGAACCATATTATAGCAACCCGCATAATAAAGGGTAAAATTACCATTTTACCCTTATGTTGGTTTTTCATTCTAGATCTCCCGTTTTACTCTACATGGAGATTAACACACAATATCTAATATTGGTCTTAAGACTTCATGGGTAGCTAGTCCATCAAGCTACAGGTGCCAGTTTAATTACCAATCATCGTAAAATATCTAGAAGTGATGATATCACTATAAACTCTTTATTTGAGTGAATGTTCCCTTATGCATGTTTCAGTTACTAATTCTAACTTATGGACACTAGATTGATACCTTGTACAAATCCATTCCGATCATATTAAGACTTATAACGAAAAACATATGAGTTCACCACTCATAAGATCGTGGTTCATAATAAATGAATCCTGAAGTGTATGTTTTGGGATTAAAGTAATGGCCTACTTTATTCTTTAAAACAAACACGATTCCAGATTCATTTAATAGTGCCATTATAGACAGTCAACTACTATTATGATTTGAAACTCATCTTTCCTTTGAAGCAAACTCCTTTACTTGCATAGAGGTAAATCGCAACACTAAAGCCTAAACCATAATCAAACAACCAACTTGATTATTTGACTATGAAACAATTAATTTAGATTCTAGTAATATACATGTTTCCCATACATCTCCATGTATATTTATATTACTTACAAAGAAACCTTGGTACCTTATGACTAGTTATTTATTATGCTCATATAAATAAAACCAAACTCTTTTGTTTTATTAATAATAAATATTTTTATTACAACATTTTAACTAGAAGAAAATTAAGTTATATGTAAATACATTTGCTTTCTGGGGTAGTATATTTACATAACCCTAGCAAGATCATCTCAGGAATAAGGTGGCAGCAGGATGGTTTCAGTAAAGACAAAAAGATAACAACAAATACAACAATGGTTAGTTCTGTAACTATCTTTCTGAAGGGTTTTTTTAATAGATTTTGATGGTACAATTGGTCAAAATTTAGGTAGAAACAAAGAGATGTGAGAGAGAAGTAAGTTTTTCTAGCGAAAGGAAGAAGAAGGAGAGAGTTTCAAGAGAAAACAACAAGTGAAGAGACTCTGCCACTTGTGTGCTATGTGTTGTGAGTGGAGGATGAGTTTAGAGACACTTGTCAAGTGTCCAGGCCAGCTACATATCCTATCTTTAAGCTACCAAATCTCACTTAATTCTTAGGCCATTTTTCAGTTAATTCTACTGCCATATGACACTCAATTTATAGGCTTAGTCATCCTAAATTTCTACATGTCAATTTGTTTTACTACTTGAAATTTTTCCTAGTACAAATATACATTTTAATCTATCACTCTTCCAATTCTAATAATTAACTCCAAATTACTAATTGTAATCAATCAATTCTTGTTAATGGTAAATCAAAATACAAGACATTAGAAACATAAAATCATGTCACAATTATTTAGAAACTTTCAAACCATAGAACATGTCAATTGAGTGTAATTTTTTTTTAAATCAACATTGATTTGTATATGCTCATTAATAATGAAAATCATATCCTAAATGCATGAAATTCATTTTAATATGATGTAATTCATGCGACTAAGTAATCTAACACTGTAACTTTCAGTAGTTTTGGAAACTGACTTTTATAATTCTGCCCTCCTTAAGAAATTTAGTCCTCAAAATTATTACCTAATTGATCAAATAGTTGGGGGTATTGTTTCTTTTCATTCTCCTTAATCACCCATGTAGCTTCCTTACTCAAATAATTCCTGCAAAGGACTTTAACCAATGGAATTACTCGGTTTCTTAATTTCTTAGTCTGATACCCAAGTATTTTAACTGGTTCCTCTACATAACTCAAATTAGTTACAATCTCAATCTCTTGTGTTGATAATATATGTGTTCGATCTGACCGATGTCTCTTGAGCATCCTAACATGAAACACATTATAAGTTTGAGTAATTTCTGGCAATAATGCCAATTTGTAAGTCAATGGTCCAACTTTCTCAGTAATCTCATAAAAACTGATATATCTAGGGTTAACTTTCCCTTTCTACAGAACCTTAGCACTTGTCGCCAGGGCGACATTCTAAAAAATATGTTATCTTCTACTTGGTACTCCATATCTCTCTGGTGCTTATCTACATAACATTTTTTCTTAGTTTGATCCACCTTAATCCTATTATGGATCAATTTTACCTTATCAACAATATCACGAATGAACTCTGGGTCTTCAACAGTCCTTAGGCTTTCTTCATCCTAGTATAAGGGTGCTTGACACCGTCTTATATATTAGGCCTCATATGGAGCCATACCAATACTAGTATGATGATGATTGTTGCATGCAAACTCAATGAGAGCCATATACTCATCCCATGCTCTTTGAAACTTCAAAACATAGGCCCTAAACATCTCCTCAATAGTCTAAATAGTTATCTCACTCTGTACGTCTATCTAAGGATGAAATGTTTTTCTAAAGTTTAACTTTGTACCCAATGTTATCTATACGCTAACCTAAAACCTAGAAGTAAATATGAGATCTCGATTTGATACAATAGATACTAACCTCACTATCTTATTTACATATGTCTGAGCTAATTGATCTAGTGTGTTAATCTCTATAATAGGCAAGAAATGAGCTAATTTTATTAACCTGTCAACAGTGATCATGGTTTCTCAAAGTTCAAGGCTAACCCATAATAAAATCCATTATAGCCCTATCCCATTTCCACTCTGGAATAGGTAATGACTAAAATTTCCAAACTGGTGTTTAATGTTCTACCTTAAATTGTTGACATGTGAAACACATGGCAACATACTTAGCCACTTTCTTCTTCATCCCTGGCTACCAAAAATGTTGTTCCAGAGTAATGTATGTTGGACCAATGGTGGTTGACAAATTAAATACCTTTATGTTTTGATAATAATAAAATATATAGAAATGATTAAGAAATTGTTTCAGGTGTTATAATTTAAATTGAAGA
>JAOSBN010000178.1:29995756-30018236 GCA_027563595.1 Erythroxylum suave
AGAACAAGAGCAATGTTGAGAACTGCAAGCTTAGATAAGAAATTCTGGGCAGAAGCAGTCAATACTGCCTGTTATGTAGTGAATCGAGCTCCATCAACTGCAATTGAGTTGAAGACACCAATGGAGATGTGGACTGGTAAACCAATGGATTATTCTAGCCTCCATATATTTGGAAGTCCTGCCTATGTGATGTTCAATTCCTAAGAAACAATGAAGTTGGATCCAAAATCCAGAAGATGTATTTTCTTCGGATATGCTGAAGGAGTAAAGGGGTATCGTCTGTGGGGTCCCACTGCCCACAAGATTATTATCAGCAGGGATGTTATTTTCATAGAAGATAAGGATCAAGAGCAAGCAGAAAATGTTGGAACAGTACAAGAGAATCCAGAGACTACAACAGTACAGGTGGAAAGGGAATTTGAACAAAATGATTCTTTTAAACCTGAACCAGAGCACGAGAAGCAAGAACCAGTCGAATCTGATGTTTCAGATACTCGGAGAGCAACTCGCATAAGAAGAGCACCAAGCTGGCACTTAGATTATATTATGGAGAGCAATATTGCATACTGTCTTTTAACTGAGGATGGAAAGCCATCAACTCTTTAAGAAGCAATGAATAGTTCAGATGCAGCTTAGTGGATGGCAGCAATGCAGGAAGAAATTAAAGCTCTGCATAAGAATAAGACATGGGAGCTAGTATCACTACCACAAGGAAGAAAGCCTATTGGAAATAAATGGGTTTACAAGATCAAGCGGAGTGGTGATGATCAAGTAGAGCGATATCGTGCTAGATTGGTGGTAAAAGGATATGCTCAGAAGGAAGGAATTGACTTCAATGAAATATTTTCTCCTGTGGTTCGACTCACTACAGTTCGAGTAGTCCTGGCGATGTGTGCTACATTTGACTTGCATCTTGAGCAGTTAGATGTAAAAACTGCATTTCTTTATGGAGATCTTGAAGAAGAAATTTATATGCTCCAGCCAGAAGGTTATGAAGAAAAAGGGAAAGAGAACTTGGTTTGCAGGTTGAACAAATCTTTGTATGGTTTAAAGCAGGTGCTGAGGTGTTGGTATAAGAGATTTGATTCCTTCATCATGAGCCTTGGATAGAGCAGATTGAATGCAGATCCTTGTGCATATTTCAAGAGGATTGAGAAAAATGATTTTATAGTCTTGCTATTGTATGTAGACGATATGTTGGTAATAGGCCTCAACAATGATCGTGTCAAAGAATTGAAGGCACAGCTGGCTAGGGAGTTTGAAATGAAGGACTTGGGACCAGCAAAAAAGATTCTAGGGATGCAAATTCACCGAGACAGAAATAATAGGAAGATTTGGCTTTCTTAAAAGAATTATTTGAAGAAGATCTTGCGGCGATTCAACATGCAAGGTTGTAAGTCAATTTATACCCCACTTCTTGTTAATTTCAAGTTATCCTTAAGTATGAGTCCTAGTAGTGAAGAAGAGAGGATGGAGATGTCTCGAGTACCGTATGCATTAGCAGTGGGAAGCTTAATGTTTGCTATGATTTGTATAAGACCAGACATTACACACGCAATGGGAGTGGTTAGTCAATACATGGAGAATCCTGGTCGAGAGCATTGGAGTATAGTTAAGAGGATTTTCAAATATATCAAAGGAACCTCAGATGTTGCATTATGTTATGGAGGATTAGATTTTACTGTCAGAGGATATGTTGATGCTGACTATGCAGGTGATCTTGATAAAAGTAAATCCACTATAGGATATATGTTTACACTAGCTAGAGGAGTTGTGAGCTGGATTTCAAAACTGCAGTCAGTTGTGGCTACGTCAACAACAGAAGCAGAATGTGTAGCAGCTACACAAGCCAGTAAAGAAGCAGTGTGGTTAAAGATGTTGTTGGAAGAACTTGGGTATAAACAAAAGAATATTACTCTGTTTTGTGATAACCAAAGTACTTTGCATCTTGCAAGGAATCCAGCATTTAATTCAAAGACAAAACACATTCGAGTTCAATATCACTTCGTTCGTGAGAAAGTGGAAGAAGGAACATTGTATATTCAAAAAATTCATACAATGGATAACCTAGCAGATTTTATGACAAAGCAATCAATAGTGACAAGTTTATGTGGTGTCGATCCTCTTGTGGTTTGACAGAGACGTAAGCAATATGAAGTGGCAAGGTGGAAAGAACAGTGTGAAGATCTGATTGACTCTCAATCAAATCTTCAAGTGGGAGAATTGTTAAACTTAGTAGGCTTGGCATGTTAGGCACCGAAGTTAGGTGCCTAACATGCCTAATAAGCCAAACACCGATGATTGGCCATATGGCCAGCCATCCCACACTTCTCTTGCCTATAAATAGGCAGGAGATGAAAGGAGAGAGTGCAGTGCAAAATTAAGAGAGGTGTGAGGAGAGAGAGAAAAAGAGAGAGAGACATAAAAATATTTTGTGTATTTTTGTGGGTGTAATTTTTCTCCTTGTAATTCTCCAATTTTCTCAGCAGTAAAATTCTTCTATCCTTGCCCGTGGTTTTTACCCTACTTTGGAGTTTTCCACGTAAAATCTGTGTGTTCATTACTATTCCTTTCAGTCCTATTTAGCTACGAACCTACTCTGATCCGGTCAATTTTTCACACAACAGTTGTATACTACCATTGATTTTTATGTTTCGTCGATGAATTAATCTTGCTTTCCCTATATTGTTTGCTAATTAAAATGTCAGGTATGATTTCATTGTTCATCTATATTATTCTCTTATTGAAGCATTTGAATATACTTTATTGAAAAGGGGCGTCTTTATTCTCTACCAGTAACTATGCTTAGAGATATCTTCAAGCCTACTACCTATGGTATTCTCAATATGATATTAACTAAAAATTGTATACGCTGATAAACAAATGGGTTATATTCTTTATTTTCTATTGTAGCTTATCCTCTTTTGTACCCAAGATACTATATTTTTTGTAGGCAATGCAACAAGATTATAAATTGAGTTCTTATTCTTTGAATTTTGTTTCAGCATGCTTTCTTATTGACTAGGTAATTTTGGGATTTCTCTCTTTTATATTTCAAGTGGCTTCATATACAGGTATTTTAATCTTCAATTGAATTTTGGGACCTAAGTTCTAGAATTCAAATTTAGAAGAAAGTTGTACTTGTGAGTACTACCTGACTGTTTAAACCAAAGCATTTTCTCATGTAACCCGTAAGGACCTACCCCTCTGTTGATTTTGAGGTGTTTGTTCTAGTATTGTGGTAATGGTAGGTGGGTATTGGTTGCATTGGGATGGAACTCATCCATTGTAGGTTTTTCCAATGAATGCTAACTATTTTACTTCCTTACCCACTCCACTCCCTTCAACCCCCTCTCCCTTCTTTGAATCCATGTACTTTGTTGGGATTGCTTTGGTCAAGCATTTCTTCCATAACATATCTATTTAAAACCCTTTTTAACAATATGTTGTCTTATTTGTTGCCTATAAAAATGACTAGCAATTTGTTTTGGTAGGCTCATAGATTCCATCTTTTCGTAGAAAGAAAATGTGCATCATTCAATAATTGTAGATCTCCAGAATGGGAATGCAGAAACTAGGAGACGACTTGCTATATATTGTTTGAAGGTGTGTAGCTTAGTTTAATTTTGGTCTTGGAGTTGTATGTCTGCTTCCCACTTTGTTCTTGTCAAATGAACATCATTGAAAGTTATCCTCAAGTTCGAAATTAAAGTTTGAGGGATGAATATGGTGATATATAAATGTTGTCCTGTTCATATCCACTGTTATTTGAAAGGTAATACGGTGGCATTGAAATAAATTTACTGTCAAGCATTCTTAATTTATTAAAAGTATGATAGGGAATTGTTGCTAGCCTGCATCGCCATATTTTAGATATTTATTTTCACTTCTAAATGTCTACATGATTCATACTTGGCTAGAGGATAAAACATTGTCGCAACCTGCATCTATAATTTTATGCCAACATTTATGAACAACACCACATGTTTATTTTCTTTAGTTGTAAGTTGTGCATTAATGAAATTGGACCATTGAAAATTGATACAAGGATAGTAAAGCTTGTATCACATCATGTTTAATGTCAAAAATTGTGGAATCCAGGATGCTTATCTCCCACAAGGACTCTTGCACAAACTGATGTTTATTTACAATTACGTAGAAATGGCTCGTGTCACAGGTGTTACTATATCCTTTCTTCTTTCTAGGGATCAAAGCATCAAGGTTTGCAAATTTTAAATTTGTTGTTCAGTTGGTGTATCATTTCATTAAAAGCTTATGTTCAGTCTAAATAGTCTTACATTCATAAAGGTGTAATCCTTAATGATATAATTTAATCACTTCACATCCTTATTTGCATTATGATCTCATGTATGTTTTTTTTGGTTAAAATTAAGCTTATTTTTCTAGTGCATGAACATTGTCTTCTTTGATGCAATTCTTATGAATGTGCTTCCTTGTTTTTTGTTTATGGTAATCAGAAGTTGAATCAAGAAAGGAAAAGAATCTCTTGGAATGATGAAAAGTAGAATGTTAGCAAGATTTTTCTAACTGTTTAAGCCTAATAAAGCTTCTTTGCTTAATTTAGACATTTGAGGATTAGGAGAATTGTTTCGATGGAAGTGAAAGCACACCTGATTGCATGCAGACCTTAAAGATAGTATAATTGATCTGTAATTGTGAAATAATAAAAGTGGGGTTTTTCTGTTTAGCTTTGGAACCTTATAATCTCTCTAAGGGTCATCACCATTTTGAGAAGCCTCCTGTAAACTTTCAATTTTATTCATGAAAGTCTTCTACTTGCTTTTTATTAAGAACATCTAGAGATTCATTGTTATGTTTGAAAATTGTACCATTGTAATATTGTGATTTAAGCTCTTTTGATTAATTTTCTTTCTTAGTTTTTAGTTGAGATTTACTCTTAACATTTGAATTTCCAAAGTTTTGAATCTGGAAATTTTCTTCTGAAGGGTATGTGCTTATCTTTACTTACACATTCATAATAAAGAGTTTTCATGGGGTATGTACTACTCAGTCATGTTCCTAGATCTATTTGCGTTTCCATTATGCAATTAAACATTATTTGCTTCATTATTGTCCATTTTGATTATATGATGGCTTATCTTTTGTATATGATGGCTTTTTTCTTTACTAACTGAAAACAAACTAGCTTAATTATAAATAATTTCAGGTGCTCTACCGATCTTGAACATGGTTTCATGATTCTCATGACTTATTTTTCGTACATGATGGTTAAGGTATGAAGTTGCTCTCATCGAGATGGACAAACCTAGTTAGTCATCCCAGTTACGTTTCTAATTTTTTTTTGGTAATCTTAGCATTTATAATTTGTAAACTGATCTCTTTATTTATTATTTTGTCTGTAAGAATTGTTAAGGTTGTAATTAAAATCTTGTATACAAAGAGTATTTTTTGTTGGTATAATTTAATGATATTTTATTTTTTATATACAATGCTTTAAATTATCAATTATTTTTGTGTAATAAATTAACAACAAAAAATCTAAATATTACATACAATAATATGGATTAAAATTTCATAAATAATTATAATTAACATGGTATAACATTTTGTTAAAATTTATATTAAAATTTTGACTATATCTTACAAAACCTAGCTAAAAACATTTGGCCATGTTTTCCAAAATGTAGGTAAAACTTTTTAGTTACGTTTTTAGAAATGTAGCTAAAAGCCTTTGGCGATGCTTTTGGAAACGTAGCTAACAACATTTATCTATATTTTCAAAACTTTTGGCTACGTTTTAAAAAATGTCACATTTCCAAAACTTTTGGCTACGTTTTTGAAAACGTAGCTAATAATTTTTAGCTATGAATACTAAGGGTAGCCAAAAGATATCAGCAACGATTTTGGAAATGTCGTTAATAATTTTTTGCTACAAAATAAAGTGTAGAAAAAAATTTATTAGTGACGATTAGCAAAAAACATCGCAAATAGTTTTCAGTTACAGGAATTTGGTGATGTTGGTTATGAATATAAATTATCACTAATAACTTTTAGCAACAATTTTTTGATCGCTAAATGTGATTTATGTTGTAGTGAATTCATATTTATAAATTTTGGTTCATTTAAACTATTTTCACTTTATAAAATGAATGGCCATATTAAGAAATTAACTAACAAGTACATGCGTAAACACAAATTTCACTAAAAGAAACTAATCTATTGTAAATGTTAATTCCAAAAATTCATCTCATTTAGAATATTTCTTTTCTTTAATTAAAATTCCAAAGTTCTTACATTGGATTTCATGTTAAGGTTAATTATAAAAAGATCTCAAACTTTAGTCAATTTTGTAATTATAGCCTGAATTTTAGAAAGTGACAATAAAATGGTCAAACTTTCAATTTTTTTTAATTCTAGCTTGAAGTTAGTGACTCTATTATCTTTGCTGACATAGTAGTTCCATATGTCTAGGAACTGTAATTAATATCAGCCTTAATAACATAAGCGACTTAGATTAATGAAACAGTGTCATTTTTTGATATAAATAAAAGGACGTTGTTTCAATAAAATTAAATCCCTACATTTGTCTGTCGATTCCTCCTCTGAGATGTAGATATCACTGTTTCTCTATTCTACAGTTGTCTTTTAATCTTATTGGTGGTAAGAACCTATCATCTTATTGATGGCAAGAACCAATCATTTTTGTCATTCTTCAAAGGCCTGTCTAACCGCACCACCCAATGCATTTTCTTTGGTCTCCCCCATCGTTTGATATAGTTTTCTTGTAGTTCCATAGCTCAGAAGTTGAAATAATCCCAAAAACTATATGATAGAGATTTGTGGTTTTTGGGATTTTCGGGCTTTATTTGATGCAAAAATACTAAGCGATTGCTATAGAATGATGTTTTTGGTTATTAGATGAAAATTTTGATTAATATGAGGATATGAGGTAGTGATAATAGATATAGATGATAGAGACAAAAAGAAGTTAGACCAATGTTAGTGTTGTGAATGGCCAAGTAAAAACAGGATATGGAACCTCGTATTCCCAACCTTGGAGATGGGTTTCATGTTAACTTCAGAACAAGAGCAGAAAAAGTAATAAACATATCAGAATGAACAATAATGTTTCTTTCTGGGTTGCGTTTTAGGATAAAAAGAACAACAAGATGGGTATCTTATTGCCACTGAAGAAGAAAGATCAGTTAGGAATTTTAATCTTAATTACTGCTGATGTAATGACTCGGAATTACATCGAGCACATGACAACCACCACATACCTGGGTTAAGGATACTCATGGTACCCTTAACCCGACTATATAAGGCTAACACTTCTAGACTTTTAAGTCCACCCAAGAGCAATCTCAACGACAATACAAAATGTTCATACATAAAGTCATTTAATAACCATAAGATTGAGAAGAGTTAATATACAAAATTATAAAGCATATCGACATAATCATGAGCCATTATACAACAAAAGTACAAAACAAAGACTACCTAAGTACAGTAATGCCCCGAAAATGTCAAAAGACCGCATGAACCACTCAAGAGCTTCAAGCTCTCCAAATTAACCTGCATGGTTGGAAAGCGAAGGGGGGGGGGGGGGTGAGTACACTATGTATTCAGTGAGCGGGAAAAGATATATATAGCAAACAGAACTCGGTACTCACCGAAACAACCTAAATAACCTAAGGACAATTTTACTTATCTAAAATGCATATATCCATATATGAAGTGAATATATATGACATAAAAACACATAGACCTCATCTATGACTCATTCCATACTAGTTAGGAACCACATAAGCCTAGCCTATTAATCACTCTTTTAGTGAACATATGTTCCAATTCCAGTACACAAGGCTAGAAAAACCATCACATGTAAAAAATCAAATCTCGTCAGGAACCCAAATCTCATAATAAGCCAAAATGGTTATGTGTGTCACCATTAGTGGGCCAAACTAGTATGCACATCAACTGAATCTCGGTGTTGGCTAGACTTTCATCTGTGGTGAGTCCAGACTACAGTCGACAAGAGTGTCATGACCCTAAGTGATGACCTCATCAGTGACCGGACTTCTAGGTGTGCAATCACTAGGAAGTCCTGTAAAATGGTGTCGGTACAAGGAATCAACTTTTATGTACCGGTGTCAAGGGTATGGGGGGTCGCTTAATCTATTGTGTACAGGACACGATTGACCAATCGTTTTCTCATCAATCACAAAAAATTCATAAACAAATATTAAGTACAAAAAAATCAAGTGAGGTACCATGCCTTTATTTATCAATCCAACTAATAAAATGGAACCTTACCATAGCTCTAAGCCAAAAGAGAACACATACATGACTCCGTTATGCGTATGTAAGTTTCAAAATGTTTTTCATATAGTGAAAGTCATTTGTTGCACTCCAAGTGCAAAGTTATTCAAAAATATAGTTTCAAAAGCTCAAACATTGTCCTTTGTACTTTTATTGTAGGTTTGTTGAAAACAATATTATTCCTCAAAATATGAAATAAAAATATCAGTTTCACTCCGAGTGTGAAGAGTTATTCAAAACAATGTCATTTATTGAATACGTAAGTATACTAGCATCTGTTTGAGAATAAATTCTACTATGTATTATCTTGGTTAAAAATTCACATACAAGTTATCATGCGTCTTGGGATGTCTTAATTCCATTTGAGAGATATGTTTTCCTCAACTAACCTCAAAAGAAAGTGTACTCTCCTTTGACTTCAACACTTCTCGGTACAAGCTTCTTGATTCACAGCTCCCGAGCCTTTATACATACAAATGCAATGTATTTACTACTCAAACACATATGTCATATTTATGCACCATCACATAAGTGCATAAAGCATAATATTACAATTTTTAAGCTATAGGATTCGACTGTGAAGCTTCTCACATGGGTACTTCCCTTATTATTTACATAAGCTTTCTTTTGCATTTTCCAAGTCATTTAATGCCTTTGATCCAATATTTAAACCTTTCAAATCATAATTAAGTACATTTTTATCCAAGCATATTAATATACCCCTACTTATCAATCTAAGCAAAAATTTAGGTTTATTCTAAGTACACATGAAAGCCTCTTTCTAATGCACATCATTACAATCGTTAAATCCTAAGCCAAATTTACTTAGGTATTTTATCAAATACCTAAAGGCATAAACTTGAAAGTCTCCTTCTAATGTAATTCTTTCTCATTTTTCATCATCAATTCACATTATAAATACATAATTAACATCATAAAATTCATTTAAACCATCAATTTCAAAAGATATTCAAAATTTCACCAACTTTCACCAAACAAAAGGCATTTCAATTTTGGTTTAAAGAAGCTTTTCAATAACTCATTTCATTCATCTAAGCCATGTCTCATGCATAGTCAAGCATAGAGAACAATATATGTTAATACCAAACTCAAAATCATAATGTAGAGAGAGATGAGACAAAATTTACCTAAACTTTTGTTCATTGATATCTTAAAGTACTTTGAGAATTTCTCAAATCTAATGATATATGTGATGTACATCACACAAGGAGAAGGGTCTATAATTTTGGTGGGATGTACGTCACATACAAGTATTTTTAATATTTTATGGTGGGATATACGTCACACAAGGAGAAGGGTCTATAATTTTGACTCTTCTTTGACCAAACATGATGAATTTACCTTTTTGCCCTTAGTTTATGTGAAATTACCATTATACCCTTCAAACTTTTTCTAAATTTGCAGTTAAACCCAAGATTTGAGAATAATCAAAACTTTTATTTTCATTTTGATCCCTGGACTTTTGAACATTATAATTAAGCCCCTTAACTTTATAAAATTACATACTGTCCTCCAAGAATTTAAAAATTATATTTAATTCTCTTAACTTTTAACATGTTGTAAATAAGTCCTTATGTACATCAACTTTTCAAATTAAGCTTTCTAAGTGTACAATAAGTCTATAACTCATATCTAATCACCTCTAAGGCATTAGAATACATTAACTCAGTCACCATGGCCATATCTATCCAATGGACTTAGCTTTACACACTTAGAAGCTTATATGTCAGAAATCTATAAGATTTCGTATACTGATGAACTTAAGTTCATGTAGGGGCATATAACATTATACATCATTAACATCTATACTAAAATGATTTAAATACAATTTTGAACTCATATACAACCATGTATATATATCAATATATAGTAGTATCTCCAAGTACAGATCAATACAAAAGAGCTCAAAAAATCTGACGTCATAAGTACTCGCCCCTTAAAAGAGTTTCGTCCTCGAAACTCCTAAGTCGAGGATACAAATAAATGGAGGTACTGATGTCTCATAGCATTCTCAGGCTCCCATGTTATCTCTTCAACCTTGTCTCTCTTAACTTTATAAAATTACATATTGGTCCTCCAAAAATTAAAAAATTATATTTAATTCCCTTAACTTTTAACAGGTTGTAAATAAGCCCTTATGTACATCAACTTTTCAAATTAAGCTTTCTAAGTGTACAATAAGTCTATAACTCATATCTAATCACCTCTAAGACATTAGAATACATTAACTCAGTCACCATGGCCATATCTATCCAATGGACTTAGTTTTACACACTTAGAAGCTTATATGTTAGAAATCTCTAAGATTTCCTATACTGATGAACTTTAAGTTCATGTAGGGGCATATAACATTATATATCATTAACATCTATACTAAAATGATTTAAATACAATTTTGAACTCATACACAACCATGTATATATATCAATATATAGTAGTATCTCCAAGTACAGATCGATACAAAAGAGCTCAAAAAATTCGACGTTATAAGTACTCGCCCCTTAAAAGAGTTTTGTCCTCGAAACTCCAAAGTCAAGGATACAAATAAATGGAGGTACTGATGTCTCATAGCATTCTTAGGCTCCCATGTCATCTCTTCGACCCTGTCGCTCTTAAATTTATAAAATTACATATTGATCCTTTAAGAATTGAAAAATTATATTTAATTCCCTTAACTTTTAACAGGTTGTAAATAAGCTCTTATGTACATCAACTTTTCAAATTAACCTTTCTAAGTGTACAATAAGTCTGTAAATCATATCTAATCACCTCTAAGGCATTAGAATACATTAATTCAGTCACCATGGCCATATCTATCCAATGGACTTGGTTTTACACACTTAGAAGCTTATATGTCAGAAATCTCCAAGATTTCGTATAGTGATAAACTTTAAGTTCATGTAAGGGCGTATAACATTATATATCATTGACATATATACCAAAATGATTTAAATACATTTTTGAACTCATATACAACCATGTATATATATCAATATATAGTAGTATCTCCAAGTACAGATCAATACAAAAGAGCTCAAAAAATCCAATGTTATAAGTACTCCCTCCTTAAAAGAGTTTCGTCCTCGAAACTCTAAGTAGAGGATACAAATAAATGGAGGTACTGACGTCTCATAACATTCTTAGGCTCCCATGTTATCTCGTCGACCCTATCGCTCTTCCAAAGAACTTTGACTGTGGGAACTTCCTTGCTACGTAACCTCTTTATCTACCGATCCACAATCTAGATTGGTTCCGCCTCAAAACTCAGGTCTTCTCTTAACTCTACTGGAGGTGTCTCCAAAGTATGAGATGGGTCTGGTATATACTTCTTAAGCATCGAGACATAGAACATATTATGGATCCTATCAAAATCAGGTGACAATTCCAACCGATATGTCACAATCCCGATGCACTCTAAGATATAGAAAGGTTCGATCTAGCTTATCTTGACTCTGAAATCGGATTATGCCTTTCCATTGTGATATCTAAAGAAAAACCATATAATCCACTGCAAACTCCAATGACCGTTACCTCTTATCTGCATATCTCTTTTGATGATCCTGGGTAGCTTTCATTTTCTTTCGGATGACTTTTACTTTTCGAGTGGTAATTTTCATCCATTCAGCTCTTTCAACTTTAACTGTACCAACCTTATCCCAACATAGAGGTTTCTTGTACTTTCTCCCATAAAGTTCTTCATATGGTGGCATCCCGATACTTGTCTGATAACTATTATTATAAGCAAATTCTATCAAAGGCAAGTGCCCGTCTTAGCTTCCTTGGAACTCCATATGCTCTTAGCATCTCCTCTAGTATCTGAATAGTCCTCTCCGATTGACCACCAATCTAGGGGTGAAAAGCAGCACTAAACTTAAGTTTAGTCCCTAAAGATTCTCAAAATTTAGGCCAAAATTGGGAGGTGAATCTCAAATCCCTATTTCGTATTATAGAAACTGGTACCCCGTGCAGCTTCACAATCTCATCAATATACATTTTTTCCAACCTCTCCAATTAGTAGGTTGTGTGTATAGGAAAAAAATGAGCAGACTTCGTCTATCTATCCACTATAACCCAAATAACATCATGACCCTTCGATGTACGAGGTAGTTTAACTACAAAGTCCATTATCAAGTGCTCCCACTTCCATTCTGGAATGGATAAAGACTGTAACATACCTGCTAGCTTCTGATGCTCTGGCTTTATCTGTTGACAGGGAAGGCATCTGGTCACAAATTCTGTTATCTCTCTCTTCATCCCTGTCCACCAATAGCTCTATCTAAGAGTTCGATACATCTTGGTACTACTAGGATGCATAGTATAAGCCGAACTGTGAGCTTCTTCCAAGATAACTCGCCTGAGATCTTGGTCATCCGGTACACATACCTTGTTTCTAAAGACTAACAACCTATCTTCTCTGAGTCGAAACCCTTTATCATCTTTGGATGGTAATTTCTCTCAAATGACCTTTAACTCAGGGTCTTCGGCCTATGATCTCCTGATCTCATCAAATAGTGGTGGCCGAACTTTAAACTATGCTAGCAGTGTCCCATCATCCTTAGCCACTAAGGGTCTAACCCCAAGGCTCCGTATACTCATCAAATGAGTCATATAAGGATTTTTCCTGACAGTTACTCCCGAACAAGACTTACGACTTCTTGCATCGGCTACCACATTTGCTTTTATCGGGAGATAGTCAATTACTAAGTCATAATTCGTAATTAATTCTAACCGTCTCCTTTATCTAAAGTTTAGCTCCTTCTGTGTGATTAGGTGCTTCAGCCTCTCGTGATCGATGTATATATGACAAGTCTCCCCATAAAGATAGTGTCTCCAAATCTTGAGCGCAAACACCACTACCGCAAGTTCCAAATCATAAGTAGGATAATTTAATTCGTGCTTTTTCAACTGTTTAGAAGCATATACGATCACTTGGCTAGCCTGCATAAGTGCACAGCCAAGTTCCTGATGACTGGCATCATTGTATACCTCATACCTAACCCCTTGGGTAGGAAAAATAAGCACTGGTGTAGAAGTCAATCGTCTCTTTAGTTCCTGAAAACTCACTTCGCATTTGTCGTCCCACTGAAATTTTACTCCCTTCGGGGTAAGTTTCCATAAAGGGGCTGCAAGTATTAAGAAGCCCTCAACAAATCTCCGATAATAACTAGCTAACCCCAGAAAGCTACGAACTTCAGTCACATTCTTGGGCTGTTCCTAATCAAGTATAACTTCCACTTTTTTTAAAATACAAATAAATACCTTCTCCTAATAGCACATGCCCAAGGAATCTCATCTCCTTCATCCAAAATTCGCACTTTGAAAATTTTGCATACAAATGTCTTTTACCAAGTATTTGCAGCATAATCCGGAGATGTCTATATGCTCTTCCCCATCCTTAGAATAAATTAGAAGATCATCAATGAAGACTATAAAATACTGGTCTAAATAAGGATGGAACACCCTATTCATGAGATCTATAAATGCTGCAAGTGCATTTGTTAATCCGAACAACATCACAAAAAATTCATAGTATCCATAACTCATCCATAAGGCAGTCTTGTTCACATCACTTTTAACAATCTTTAATTGATGGCACCCAAACCTCAGATCTATCTTTGAGAATATTGAAGCTCCTCTCAATTGAACAAACAAATTGCCAATCCAGGGGAATGGATATTTATTTTTGATGGTAACCCCGTTTAGCTGCCGATAATCAACACATAAACAGAGGGTCTCATCTTTCTTCTTGAGAAACAGTACTGGTACTCCCCACGGTGAATGACTTGGTCTGATGAAACCCTTGTCCAATAACTCTTACAACTGAACCTTCAGCTCTTTCAATTCAGCTAGTGTCATGTGATACGGTGGTAAAGATATTGGGGGTTGTCCCTGGGATCAAGTCAATCGCAAAATCAATCTCCTGATCAAGTGGTGATCTAGGTAACTCCTTGGGAAAGACATCGGGGAACTCGCATGCAATAGGAACATCTCCAAGTTTGAGCCTCTATGTCGAAGTTTCAATCACATGTGCGAGGTATACCTGGCATCCCCGATGAATCAATCTCTTAGTCTTGACCATTGATATCAAAAAACTCAGGAATACCCCTCGATCACTAGTAAATTTAATTGGGACTCTACCTGAGTGTCAAACTCTTTTTCTTAAAACAATCAACTCTAGCGTGATGCCTCTCTAACTAGCCAATCTCCATTATTACCTCTAAATCCTAGTGATCGAGGGGAATAAGATTTGCATCTAACACAACAGCACCGACCTTTACCTCACAGGTTGTATATGCTTCATCACAAGGCACTTGCTCTCCAAGAGGAGTGAATATAATGAGAGGGGGATCTAACGGCGTCAGGGGATGAATAATGTTCTTAACGAAGGTTACACTAACAAAGGACCTTTGGACGCTAGTGTCGATCAGAACCCTAGCGTCTCTACCGAGAACACACATAACACCTTATAATACTACGAGTTAGCAACTATTGGTTTTACGACTGCTTTAGTGTTGCATTCCTCTAACTCGGGTCGCAAAGGTCTAGCCCTGCGATGACTTCCCCTTCCTCATCTAACCATGCTATTAATATAAAATCAAAGAAAAAGAGACATTATTTAATAAAATAAATCAGACTAAGCCTAGCTTATCCGATGTCCCTTACATCCCAAGGAATGTTGATAAGTCCTCTCATTGAGGTCGAAAACATCCGACTATTAAGGACGCCAACATAATGATCCGAGACTTAACTTCTCGACTAAATACTGTCGAAACCTAGGCTCAACTTCTAAGGATTATGAATTGAAAACGGTAATAACGCTTTTAAAACATAAAAACCTTGCTTTGATACCAATTAATTGTCACGACCCGGAACCACATTGGGCATATGACAACTGTCGCATACCTGAGCTAAGGATACTCACAGTACCCTTAACCTGACTATGCAAGGCTAACACTTCTGGACCTTAATTCCACTCAAGAGCAATTTCAATGACATTAAAAAATGTTCATACATAAAGTTATTTACAAACCACAAGACTGAGAAGAGTTAATATACAAAATTATAAAGAATATCAACATAATCATGAGCCATTATATAACAAAACTAGAAAATAGAGGCTGGCCACGTGCTGTAATGCCCCGAAAATGTCAAAAAAAAAGCACGAACCACTCAAGAGCTTCATGCTCAACAAATTAACCTACATGGTTGGAAAACGAAGGGGGTGTTGGAGTTATTTAAATATAGTGCCCTAGAAAGCAAGTGTATTTACATATAACTTTATCTTCTTTCAGTTATAGGTTTGTAATGAAAATATTTATTATTAATACGACAAAAAAGTTTGGTTTTATTTGTATAAGTATAATATAACTAGTCATAAGGACCAAAATTCTTTTGTTAATAATATACATATTCATGAAGATGTATGGGAAACATGTATATTATTAGAATCTAAATTAATTGATTTACAGTTGAGCAATCAAATTGGTCGCTTAATTATGGTTTAGACTGTAGTGTTGCGATTTATCTTCATGTAAGTAAAGGAGTTTACTTTAAGGGAATGATGAGTTTCATATTATGATAATAGTCGACTATCACTAATGGCACTATTAAATGAATCTAGAATCACGTTTGTTTTAATGAATAAAGTAGGCCGTTAATTTAATATTAAAACATACATATTAGCATTTGCTTATTATGGACCACAATCTTGATGAGTGGTGAACTCATATATATTTCATTATAATTCTTGATATGATCAGAATAGATTTTTACAGAGTATTAATTCAGTGTCTGCATGTTGGAATTATTAATTGAAAAATGTATCAGGAAACATTCACTCAAATAAAGAGTTTATAATGATATCATCACTTCTAGATGTTTTATGGTGATTGGTGATTAAACTGGCGCTAGGAGTTTTGATGGACTAGCTACCCATCAAGTCTTAACACCAAGATGAGATCTTGTGCGTTAATCTCCATATAAAGTAAAACAAGAGATCTAGAAGGAAAAATCAATATAAGGGCAAAATGGTAATTTTACCCTTTGTTGTGCGGATGACTATAATAATATTCATAATAGGGTTTGCAATTAGACATCTTATTTGAAATATTTGTTATCATAATATATAATAATTCAAGAGTTCCACTAATTGTCTTTAGTGAAATGACATTTAGTTAATAAGCTAGAATAGATTAAATTAATTATGGGCTTATTGGAGCTTGAATTATCTAAGTCCAATAAGATTCTCTACTTGTCTTCAAGGAAGGTTATCAAGCAAAGTAAGAAATATAAATGGAGGTTTTAAAACCCATGATTGAATGTTAGGCTTGCACTAATTAGTGGTTAATTAGAAGCCTAGATGAACATTAAGAAATGAGTTAGACTTTGGTTTAATTTGATTAATTAAATTAAAACAAAATTCTTAAAGAAATGAAAGGTGAAATTTTTTTAATTTTATTAGGGCTAAATGTGCAGCTGCACATTTAGCATTGAATTGCTAAATAAAGATGGTATTTATCATACTTTATCATCATTAAATGGAGTAATGATCTTACCATTAAATGGTTTAATGGTTGTTTTATAATGATGACATGTAATGTAACCTTTTAGCATTCATTTGATTAAAGATGAAAGTGGTGCATTTGATAGATCATCTTCCTTCTTTCATGACTAAAACTGAAATTGACATGTCATTTTATGTTATTGGTATTTTCACATAACCATCTTAATGAGAATGGTCTCATTTAATGGCTTCTTTATGTTTGATTAAAGAACGAAGTGATGCATTGGATGCTCTCCACTTCTTTCTTTTCTCGCGTAACCGAAATTGACAAAGTGTAAGAGAGGTGTTCTCACATTTTTTGGACTCTCTCTCCTTTCTTGCATGTGTTAGCCAAAATTTGCATAAGAGGTGTCTCATCTTTGGCTTCTTTCTTCTAAGATAAATCTTTTCCAAATATTTCTTCTCCTTTCCCACCAAAGGATGTTATTAACCAAGTTGTCTAAGAAGAATAAGTTGTAGATCGGATTAGTTGAGGATACAACAATAAGAAGAGGATACATTGACAAAAGAAAGGATTCAAAAGCAAGGCTAAAGAAGGAGAGGATAGCACAACGAGGAGTTAAAGTTGTAGCAAAAGGAGTCGGTAATATAATCTCCATCTTGTTCTTATGATAATTGTTTTCCATATACTGTACCATGTATAACTTGGCATGTTGATTTGGTTATCTTGCTTCAACTGTGTTTTGATTTCTAAAAAAGTTTTGAAATCTATAGTTTTAGCCAAATCTTGCATGTTTTATTTTCCGATCCAACAATTGGTATCAGAGCCATTATTATTATGCATGATTTTGGTTCCTATATATGATGCATGGGTTGACAATTAATTTTTGTATGCTGCATATTTTTATTTGATAGAAATATATATGGTGTATGTTTTGCTCTTTTGGTTGTCCTTAGAATTTATATTTACTATGTAATATTTCTTCATTTGGTTTGTAACAAGGAGGGTGGTCTATCATCACCATGCTTCTTCCTCGGCTTCATTTTTCTTTTTATTTTGATTTTGTAATGTACAAGTTGATATAATGATGAAGATGAAGCAGCCATGGATTGAAGAAATGAAGAGGCAATGGTTTCGATGTATCCTTTTGTGTATTGGCATAGTTTAGGATTTGCGAAAACCAAAATGCTGCTTTTTTGTTTCAATGAATCAAGTTTAAGTTTTTATGCAAAAACAAGCGCTGGATTTTTGTTTCAATGAATCAAGTTTCATTTTTGATAAAACACAAAGTTTTGGTTTTTTGTTTTAATGGAAAAATTTTCGCTTTTAATAAAAACAAGTATTGGAATTTTTTGTTATGACAAAGATTCGAACTTATGAAAATCTAGTGCTAGAATTTTTGTTTTCAAAGTAACAAAATTCGGTTTTATAAAATGCCATTGCACATTTTTTACTAAATGGGTCAACTCATGTGAGGGAAGAGTTCGAAGCGGAAGATCCAAGTCCAAGAAGAATATTTTGCGCCTAAAAACCTTGTATTTTTTTATGTTCTAAGATGGAGAATGAAAAGTGGTTTATTAGTTCATGAAATGAATGGATGAATGGATGCAAATAATATGTGATATTATGTGATTATATGCCATTTAGAAAATTGCCAACCTTAGGCTTTGCTATGCATTCATTATGTATGAGATATATAATGAAATAATATAAGATGGATAATAAATTGCATCTAGACAAGAAGGTATTTATTAAAACTTAAAGCCCAAAAAGATTGATTGGGAGAGGATTCTCATGTGAGAGTCCACGGTCTCCATATGATGGCCCATTGCATGTGGTGAAGTGTTACTCCCTACCAGAGGACATGGGTTCTAGATCTTACATGATTTGGGTCTCCTAAGGGATAAGTCAACTCATTGGTATCAAATGTGACCTCCCAACGATGTATGAGTTACAATTACCTTTAGTGGATGAATCAAATAGTTATACACTCAACATAGTTTATCAAATAACCTGCCCACCGTAGCTCTGTTGATAAATGTATGGACTAAATTATGACGCTTCTAAAAAAGTTAGGCATGAAGATGCTTGGTAGCCTTTTGAGTAGAAGGGTCCTAGTTTTTTTTTAATAGATAAGATGACCCACCGTCACTTATTCTATTATAGATAAGAAAACTAACCGTCATATAAGATATAATTTTTTAAAAGTTTTGTTAAATCTATCATCATGCATACATGCATCATGATTATATATACAAAGTTCCAATATTGTTGACTAGTTTACTTACTCTGTAATAATTTATATTTTCAAACATAATCGCCACATAATGAATCCACTTACTTTGCTTTTGACAAATAACAAATTGGAAAATGGAGAGAATTTTATTAAATAGAGACGTAACATAGACATTTTTCTTCAATATGAACAGATTTCATGGGCATTAACGGAAAATAAGCCTGCACCTTCGAGTAAAAATTCAAATCTTGAGCAAGTTCAACAACATGAACGATGACAAAATGCTGATACGACCACTAAATGTTATATTCTGGCTTCTATTAGCGGAATGCTACAAAAGCAAATTGCATGCATGAAAACTGCAAATGCAATGGTCCATTACCTACATGAGATGTTTAGTGTGAGGACTAGGTCTTCTAGGATGAAAGCTATCTAATCATTTCATAATCTAAGACAAAAGCCTAGTGAACCGGTGCGAAATTACATGCTTAAGGTAATTTTTACAGTTACAGAGGTTAAGATGCTTGGGGCGGATATGGATATGGAAACGCAGGTGATTATGATCTTCAATAACTTAAACTCTTCTTTTCAGCAATTCAAGTTGGATTTTGAGCTCAACACTAAGAATTATACCTTAAGTGAGTTGATGAATACCCTCTAGAATATGGAGGAGATATTAAATATCAAAGCTATTGGGCCTGAGGCTAATGTAGCATCTTCTTCCAAGTCCAAAGGAAAGGGCAAGAAGAAGAAGAAAGATCCAGTGAAAAAGAAGCCCAAACAGGGGTCAAGGCCCAACCTATGAAAAAAAAGGGCCAAAGTAGACACGAAGGGAAAATGTTTCCACTGTGATGAGATGGACCACTGGAAAAGAAACTGTGCGGCCTACTTTGAGTCCCTCAAAAGTAAACAAGGTATGGGTTTCCTAAGTTTGTTAGGAGCTAGAAATGTGGCAGAATCATCTAATTCTTGGATATTAGATTCTGGAGCCACTAACCATGTTTGTAATTCTTTGCAGGGATTCCAACAAAGGAAAAGACTACTTAAAGGCCAATTTCAAGTCAAGATACCAAATGGATCATATATCTCGACAGAATCAGTGGGATATTTATCTTATATTTTCCTAGTGGTTATAGGTTATATTTAGAGGATGTTTACTACATTCCAATGATTGTAAGGAACATGATTTTTGTTTTTGTTTAATAAAGTTTGGTTATTCCTTATATTTTGCAAATGTTGTTTCAATATATGAGAATAAGGATTTTATTTATAATGCAACAATTAAACATGGATTGTTCTTTATAGAACTTATGAAAGGCTCACTAAATACCACATAATTAATAAAACCAAGACATTTCAATGACTCTGGCATTAATTTAAAATACATGTGGTACTTAAGAATGAGTCATATCAATCAGAAAAGACTTAACAGGTTAGTAAAGGTTGGGACCCTTATAGGCTTGGATAATGATCCATTAACCACCTGTGAATCTTGTATTGAAGGAAAAATGACCAAGGCCTCATTGCCTTCTAAAGGAAGCAGATTTTAATCTAAGTTGGACCTAGTACATACAGATTTATGTGGGCCCATAAACATACAAGCTAGAGGAGATTATGAATAATTTGTAACCTTTACAGATGATTACTCAAGACATGGTTATTTGTATTTGATTCATAAAAAGAGTGAATTCTTTGAAAAGTTCAAAGAATTCAAAGCCGAAGCTGAGAAGCAGCTAGGCAAGCCATTAAAACAACTTTGATCGGATCGAGGTAGTGAGTATTTATCTAAAGATTTCCAACAATTTCTAATTGACAATGGAATTATTTCCAACTTGTCAGCTCCTCAAACACCTCAACAGAATGATGTAGCTGAGAGGAAGAATAAGACTCTATTGAAAATGGTAAGACCGATGATGTCTTATGCTAGCCTTTCATAATCATTCTGGGGACATGCCACACAAACGGAAAAGTATCTTCTTAACTTTGCTCCATTCGAATTGGTGCCTAAAACATTTAGGGAGTTGTGGACTGGTCGAGTGCCTTCATTGTGGCACTTGAAGACTTGGGGCTGCCCAGGACCATGTTCTAAGGCCTAAATCCACAAAGATGGAACCTAGGTCAGAAGTATGTTTGTTTGTAGGATATCCTACGGGTACTCGAGGGTACTATTTTTATAGTCCTTAGGATAGAAAGGTATTTTTGTCGACAAATGCAACCTTTTTAGAGGAAGAATTTGTGAGAAATCATAAAGGAAGAAGTGAAGTAGTACTAAAGGAGTTAGCTATTTCATCCAATTCAAGAGTTGATCTGGATATAACTAAATAAGATGTCGAGATGGATTCAAGAGTTGAATCAGAAAAGAAACTTGAACATCAAATAGTGCCTAGATGTAGTAGGAGGGTTGTGAGATAACCAAATAGGTATCTAGGTCTAGGAGAAGGCTTAATTGCCATCTCAGACCAAGAAGAAATGGATCCCATTACATATACACAGGCTATTAATGATGTTGATGTAGAAAATGGCTTAAGGTGATGGAATCAAAAATAGATTCCATGTACGCTAACGAAGTCTGGATCCTTGTAGATCTACCACCAGGTATAAAAGCCATAGAGTGTAAATGGATCTACAAAAGGAAAAGAGGATTAAATGGAAAGATAGAGACCTTTAAAAGTAGATTAGTAGCTAAGGGCTATACTCAAAAAGAGGGTATAAACTATGAGGAGATTTTTTCTCCGGTTGCCATGCTTAAGTCCATCAGGATTCTTTTGGCCGTAGAAACCTATTACAATTATAAAATATGGCAAATGGACGTCAAAATTGCATTTCTTAATGAGAATCTTGAGGAGACCATTTGTTGACCCAACTAGAAGGTTTTGTTGAGCTAGGTAATGAGCATAAGGTATGCAAGTTGCAAAGGTCCATTTATGGACTTAAGTAAGCATCTAAGTCTTGGAACATTAGGTTTGATAAGTCTATTAAAACCTATAGATTCATACAAAACTTAGATGAGCCTTGTATTTATAAAAGAATACAAGAAGGCAAGGTTACTTTCCTAATCCTATATGTTGATGACGTTCTACTCATTGGGAATGATGTGGGAATGTTATCTACAGTTAAGGAATGACTAAATGAACAGTTTTTAATGAAGGATTTAGGAGAGGCTAACAATGTTCTAGGGATCAAACTTATAAGGGATTGTAAGAACAAACAGATAGCTTTGTCTCAATTAACCCACATTGAGAATATGCTCAACAAGTTTGCCATGTAAGGTTCCAAGAGGGGTTTCACACCTACTAGATGTTATCTACAGTTAAGGAATGACTAAATGAACAGTTTTCAATGAAGGATTTAGGAGAGGCTAACAATGTTCTAGGGATCAAACTTATAAGGGATTGTAAGAACAAACAGATAGCTT
>JAOSBN010000178.1:30030389-30049837 GCA_027563595.1 Erythroxylum suave
TTATTATTATTATTATTATGATGATGATGATGATGATGATGATGATGATGATGATGATGATGATGATGATGATGATGTTGAACTCTAATCTAAGACAATTGAATCATTTTGAATGTCGATTCTTGTTCATGTAAAGCTTGATCCTCATTTTCCTTTTAAGATGCAAGAATTAATAGTGGATATATAATGTAAGTAATATAGTATTAAGAGAAAAT
Source organism: Erythroxylum suave (assembly GCA_027563595.1). NCBI lineage: Eukaryota > Viridiplantae > Streptophyta > Magnoliopsida > Malpighiales > Erythroxylaceae > Erythroxylum > Erythroxylum suave. Next base: position 30,030,605 of record JAOSBN010000178.1, read on the forward strand.
GATTTAAATAATGCAATATTAAAGAAAATAATAAACAACGTACGACCATTCCGTCAATGTGACTTGATTAGGTTATACATTCCTCACATTTTAAATAAAATTTATAAGTTCAAGATTTTTTATTAAATATATGGATGATTATAGTCCTTAATGGCACCCAAGAGAGGGTGGGTTAAATTGGATGTTTACAAAGTTCGACAATTCTTTTAAACAATTAACAACACACAATATAAATATGAGAAAATTACTTCATATAAATTAATCAAAGAGTTGAACAATTATGTAAAGAGCATAGGGAGGAGAGACACTTCCTAAAATTCCACTATAATTATTCTTTCAAGGCGAAGAGTACTTTCGTACAATCCTTCTCTATAAAGTGGAATCTTTCTTACAATCTTATTTTGAGGTGAAGAGGAATCTTAATCCTACGTGGAATCCTGCCAAGTACAATATCTAAAACCCATACAAAGATTAAAACTCAAAACTATCTCACTTATTCACTTGATAACTTAAAATGGGTCACTTACATAAATATAAGACAATGATGCTCAAATGATTGAAAAACTATTTGAAATGTGTGTGTACAACACTCAAAAACTTCTCAATACTAAAACAATGATAAAATATCTATTTATAGTATTTTAAGATCTCATCTAGCTATTGGAGCTAAGAACTAGTAGTTACAATAGCTATATACAATCCATTGGTTGACACTGGTCGACTAGTATGCATTTACATTACCAAATTCACTAGCTGTTGGACATTTGTTGACTAATACATTAACCAATATTGCTAAAAACTCACGATACATCAAATTTAACTACTTTAACCAATATTGTTTGACTACTAACCCATACTGGTCGACCAATCACTGTCACATCACGATTTTACAATTTCAAATGCTCAAAACTAATTTCTTTAATCCAAATATGATTAAATCACTTCCAAAATGTTCCCCAAAGATTATTTTAAATATTAAAAGGCTTTTATATTAAAACAAAAAGCTTCAATGTCTCTTGAATATAAAAACTCATATAATAAAGTAAGATTAAATGATTACGCAAGGTAAGTCTTCTGGATCATAAAATTAACAAAGTAAGCTTACAAATAATAATACAAAATCTGAAATGGACGTGATGAGCTTGATCTTATTTTGTTCTTATCTTGATCTTAATTTCCTTAGTTACAAACTTTAAATTGTCTTTATCATCTTCACACACTATCTTCTTGAGTTTATGGCTTCATTTTATCCTAATATTGCTTTTCATTAAAACATTAAACACATTGATAGTAATTTTTTTATTAGTAAAACATTAATTGGAATGTCCCCTAGTTCAATAATGATAATAAGTGTTTTCTATGGAACTAATGATGTGATAATATTAACGAAGTAGAAATGTCATTATATAATCTTACTAATTCTAGAAGTTGAAAAGTTTTGAGCATAATTTATCTTATGAATACAAGGTCTGACGCTTTATCTGATAATAAAGTATAACTTGATGTGAGCATGTTATAAAATGCATAAGTAAATATGCAACTCATAGAAGTTTTTCTTGATAAATAACTTGTTAAGATATTTCTATGGCATTTTGGTATTTTTTGCCAAAATGATAGTTAATATATTAAAATATTGATTAGAAACTAAAGATAGTTTAAATAGTTTTGTGAAAATTGTTGTTGAGGTGAATTATGAAACAGATGGCCAATAAATGTTATGTTGAATCCCCATAATTCAAAGTATGAAAGGATTTTATATAATAGTTTGATTATTTGATGGATGTTCTACGATTGGTCAGGGGGATCAAAAACTTATTGATTGCAAAAAACAAAAAATTCTTGTTTTATGTTAAAAATTGCAAGTATACAAATCATTACTTATAGTAAAAAGTAGATATCGTCCCACATAGATAATGCTTAGGCACCACTTAATTTATGTTGTGATTTGTTTAAGACTCAAATTTGTATAATAAACTGAAAAGTTAGCTAACTCAAACAAACTAGCAACGAACAAATAATGTAACAATGGAAATCTGTCAAGAGAATAATCAAGTTATGAGAGAGGGAATTTTACCTATCATTAATGCTAATCTAGCCATTTATGTGTTTATGAAGTGTGGGTTCTAAATGATTGTAGGATTGATTACTCTCTCGAGTTATAACCATTCCCTAATTGAATTATAGACTTGCAATCTCTTAATTCACAAATTATCCACAATTCTAGTTACTTCAAGAGCTCTCTAATAAACAATTGGGTTTCGCACGGGATCTTTCTCTATTAAATTACTGATTACATTGATTAAGTGGTTAATTGGATCACTTAACTCTCATTAATCCGATCTAATCATTTTTATCCAGCTCACCCTTTCAGTTTGTTACCGAAACATGAAAATACATTAATCAATCACAACACCCAATTCAAATAAACACAATACAACTAGATTAATATTAAACATAAGCAAAATCCTAAAGGAAAAGTTAAAACATCATTAACAACTCCAAATCCATAACCATACAACCTATATTTACCTTACACATTAAATGAATAAAAAGGTAAATAGGGAGAAAATGAAACTTAGGTAGGACGATTAAGGAAAGCAATGGTGTCGGAAGATCATCTAATCTCGAAAGTTTCGGTGTCAAAACCCTCCTCTTCTTCTTTACTCTCTCTTCTTTCTCTCCCCCTTTTAGGTTTCCTAATTTAAGCTGATTGTATTCTCTTTTCTAGGGTTACCTCATTATACTTTTATAGTCTTTTCTAATTAAGGTAACCCTAGTATCTTCCTGGTCTGAAATATCCCTTGAAAACTCGAATCTGAAAGTGACCCCACATCTGTCCACGTGCTAGCCATGGTTATAGGCAGTTTGACTGCTCTCTGTCATGATCATGGTAGATTCCTAATGATCGTGGCCCTATGCTCGAGCTTCTGTCGTGATCGCGAGCTTCAGTCACGATCATTGCATATGGGCCTATGTTGGTGCTTATGTCACGATTGTAGGACTGTGTTTTGGTCTCCGAAACTCCTCTGAACGCCTTAATTACTAACAAAATCATCACGGCACCTCATATATATAAAATTAAAGCTAAAAAACATGTTCTCACCCAAAAAGCACTTAAAACACAAATATTTATGAACTAACACAATTCTTAACGTAAACACACACTAAAAAATCAAATTAACCACCAAACACATACTAAACAACCTAAAAAATACAATGCAATCTACACCTATCAACATCCCCATATTTAAACTGTTGCTTGTCCCTAAGAAAAGATCAAATACAACCAATAAAATTCTATCACTTCATTTTTACAAAGGTTAAAGTATGTAGTCCCTCAAACTTTGGCCAACTCTAGTGTTAAGCTACTACACACATCATGACTAGTTTTTATTAGTGTACATAAGCAAACTCAACCTATAAAACCATCACTCAAAGATAAGTTTAAATTTAAAATGCATCTTCCTTATGCTCATTTATATCAAGTGTTTGATGGTTAGTGTTTCACTCAAACTTCCTATAAGAAACCACACCATTATAGACTTGCTAATACACCAATTGTCCTCCATAATGATTACATGTTAGGATAGATCAAAAGGACTTTGTTTTGGGTTCTAATGTGGCTTGGGTTAAGGCGGGTTAAATAGGTTTTAGGGGTTTATCACAAGCGTTTATAAACCACTAAGTGTACAAAGGGATTAAAAGATAAACTTCTAAGATATGCACATGGATATAACTACTACTCCATATTTATTGAAGCTACATGTTATTCCTCTTTCTTTTCTTTTCTTTCATTTGATTTTTTTCCTTTTTTATTTTGTTCTTTTTTATCATAATAAAGAAACAATGAACAGAAAACAACAATTATATGCTATGTGCTCTTAATTGGTGATTCCATACTAAAGTATCACGTAACACTTTATTAACTTATGATTAGGCAAGCTAATAGGATTTATGTGTTTTTAAAATTAGGTGAGTTCAAAAGACAAAAGGTTAAAGGCTCAATAGGGCTATAAAGGGATAATAAAGGGTACGTTTAAGAAACAAAAGATTAAAGGCTCAATTAGGCTAGCAAGGGTTAATAAAAGGTTAGGTCATTTAAGCCAAAGGTCAAAGCAAAAAGGCCTTAATCATTTCTATCTAGCATGCATCCAATAGATTTAAACTGATTCAAAGTAAGTTCTGAAGGAAATTACCTAAGGAAGCATCACACAAACAAGGAAATGAAATGAATATAGAATGGAGTCATAAAGGCTTAATTCCTCACATAGGCTCAAATGAAAATCCATTACGCTTCTATACATTACCTCATTGTTCAAGTGTCAAGTTCTGAGTAAGCTTATGTGGTTAATTACTTTCATCACTCCACATGATTCACTTTCCACTCAAGTAGCCTAATTTAAGTTCACACATGCATTTAATCTCATTCTAACTAATATGATAAAATCTTATGGCAACACATTCATCCCAAAGATTTAAATCTAAGTGTAACACCCCACTTCCACTAAACACGTGTCCATATATCCAAAGGACATTCAAACACACATCTTGTGAAAGCAGCACGCTAGAGTAGTCAAACAAAATTCATTGTAATTTTTTTCTAAAACATCACACACTTTTTTTTTTTAAAACCACTAATCATTAATGGCCCATTTTAATAATAACAATTTCAATCACAATTGTCACAAACAACATGTACGTTGTAGAATTCTAGTAATCATTTGGGCCCTTTACAAATGCAAACCCTTTCAGTCATAAAGTCGTTACATATCAGAATTATTCATATACATATGGTACAGTATTTGTGGAATACATACTTTAATACAAAAATAATGAAAAATTTATGCAGATGCCAACAGATCCTGACCTCAATCTTTTACTCAAATGCAGTGGTTAGACTCCAGTTAGTCTAACTGGGTGTCTCCTCTGAGGCTGAAAAATATGGTGCAAATTTTGAGGTGAGTTTTGCAAACTCAGTGAGTGGACTATCCTCGATGGTTCACTCAATCACATACTTAAATTCATGTAATCACGTAATTCACGTCATTTTACTAATCAACATGCTGAATCACATACACTTCATATTCACTTAATTCATATTTCACACCAGAAATCATTCAAACTATTTATTTCCATCAGTTAAATCATACATATCAAATGCCTATACAGTACTTATGAGACTCACTTTCAATTGTTATTTTTGTGACTGAGTGCCTATAACTATCCCGTGGACTCATTAATAATTGTCCCTTACTCGTTAAGGATGCAGGGCTTATTTTACATAGTGAGCCAGAAGGTCTTACCACATTTTGAACTTTAAGCTCTTTTTCACTTTCTGAGCTTTAATCTCTTTTTTGGTGGCTACTCTGGTCACAACAACCTTTATGTTGTCATGCATTCATGTAATGAAATGCATCACATGTATTCAGTCAATCAATGGTGCTCAATTTTACACTTTAACATTCACGTTCACATTCTCATTTACATTTGTCATCAAACCTTGGTCTAACATTCAACATTTATGTTGAGAATCACTTATTTAGTCAAATTCACATTCAAGGAGCACTTCCAATGCGTTATACATGCATTAAAGGTCTCAGACATTTATTGTCCAGAATCAACACATTCACATCACATAATTTAATACAGAATTTTAAAATAGAAAAAACAATAAAAGTGAGATCATCTAGGTCGACTCACAGTATGCTCCAGATTAGTATTAGCTTTTATGATCCAGAAACAACTGGATGTTGACGTTCCATCTTGTATATCAACATTATGCAATACACCTATTGCACACACATTATTAATTGCATAATCATATAAACATTCTATCATACACATATGTATATGTGTAATGTACAGTGCATGCTTATATTGACTATTCTAGGTATGTTTCTTTAATCACATCATTTGATCATTAACCACATCATTATGTATGTGTCTAGCTTATTGTTAGGTTTACACCTCAAGAAAACTTGGTTATTCTAATATCATAAATTCATCCTTCATCATTTCTTTTCTAGCATTATATTCTCTCATAATATCCAATTCTCATTCACCTTTACTTAATAGATATTACCCAACTCTTTTGAATCAGAATTACAATCATATGAATATCTGCATTCTTAGTACTCATGCTTTTGGTACTTTGATATAAACAATTCATTCACTAAGTTATAACCTCAATTATCACCTCACACATATCATACATTTAGTCAGTTACATCATTCTAGATTCAATTCAAGCTTTATTCAAGCCTAACTAAGTCCAAATGCATCATAGTTAAGCACCTTATCCTTAATTAGTTCAACCATTGCATAAATCAAAACATTTCCATGTAAAAACACTACCCACGATCATGGTGGTCCTTGCCATGATCGTGACAGAAACTAATCTCCCATTTTTCCTGCAATTTTCTAGTTTTTATTAAAATAGATTTTGGGTCAGATTTGTTTGGCCATTTTGACCAACAAACTGACGTTTTTAGACAATAATTTGTCTAGTAAAATGTTATTCTATGTCTTAAGTTTCAAAAGAAATAAAAATCATTCAATTTGGTTCATGCTTCCATGATTTATGCTCAAAATACCACAAACTGTGTACGTTTGAAATTTTGGCTTGTTAATGATTGAAGAATTAGTGCACTTTAACTTGTAAAACTCATATCTCTCAATTCCGATATCCAAAAATTACAAACTTTATACCAATAGAAAGCTAAGAGAATAAAAATACAACATTTATGAAGGAAACTTTGTCTTATTGAGCATACATCAATACAATTGATTCGATAAAAATAGGACACGATTTCTATCAAGGGTAGTGCTACAGCCTATGCCAGCACTCAAATCCAAGCCAAATTTCAAGAACCTTAAGGACAAAATTCAAGTTCAATTCCTTCATGAAAATTGTATTCGTATGTCTCTAGTTTAATTTAGATCAAAATCCATCCAAATTGGGTATTCAAAGATCAAGATATGGCCACAATACAGATGCATGTACAACTAACATATTCCAGCTATTCTCTTCCAAATTTCCAGATTTTGAACTCTTTCATATGTTACAACCAAACCATCTTATGCTTAGTCCATCATTTCTACTTCATCTCCTCATCAAAACACTTCAATTCTATCTCAAATACTTCCATCAAACAATCCAATACATTATTGTTCATCAATCATACAAAAATAAGACATAAACAAGACATAAACACATTCATTTCTTCATGATCATTTTATCACCAAACTATCATCATATATGCTTCTATTTAAACAACCCATGGAGATTAATACATTAATTTCTTCTTTATCTCTAATCTTCTTTCAATCCATGAAACCCTACCTTCCAAGCTTTTCATGATCATCTTATATATGTAAGAACAAGATGGAATAGAAGTAAGTTTCATCAACAAGAAGAAGAGAACAAAGTGTTGAAGTAGTGAGGTAAAGGATGATAACACAAGCTTAAAGTAAGGAAAGTGAGAGTGAGCGTGAGTAAAGAAGAAGATGAGAATATTTTGCTTAAGTGAAAGACAAAGGAGATGGTAATTTAATTGGAAAAATCGTAGGTTATAAGCAAGGAGGTTAAAATGCTTGGTGAGTGTTATAACACATGTCATGACACTCACCACTTAATATCCAAATTAAATGCTAATGCCTTCTTGCTTATGCTACTACATATTTCTTAGTAATCAGTCCATTTGCCTCGAATTTTTAATTCAAATGTCTTACAAATTTTTATGACACTTGTCATTAAATCTTAATGTCACTTATTAATAATTTATACTGCCATTTGACATTTATTTCTACTACCATTTATCAATTGTCTTGCCACTTGACATTTTTCCTAGTCCATAATACCAAAAATCTTAGAAAATTCTCAAATTTTATCAAATATTCTAAATCAATAATTTAATTCAGCAAATCAATTTTCAGAACAAAATATTCACTATTCATATCATAATCACATTAAGACAATAATTTATACCCGGAAAATGTCAAATGAATGCATGAATAGTCATTGTAATGTGTGCAATTATCAATAATCACTTGTGTTTGTATGCTAATATTATGTATGAACATGAAATGCATTTTCTAATGTTCTCATTGCTATTTCTTATTTACAAAAATCTATGGTTTTAAACCTTAGTATGGGAACAAGATGTTACACTAAGGGAAATGACACACCTAATACTGACAACCTAACATGCATCCTAAATGACATGCAAAAATGAAAACATCAATTCAAAGACTACCTCCCTACACTTAAACAAAACATTCTCCTCAATGTGAAAAAGAGAACATCAAAAACTAACAAACAACACCATGAAAAACAAAACATAAAACACAAGAAGAATAATAGAAAAGATTAACGTCAAGATGGGCTCATGGTGGTGGGGCGATGGAGGTAACGTATTTTTCCTCTTATCCTTCGATCCTCCAACAAGCTATGATGCACAATAAATCTTTGAGTAACCTCAAAATGTATCACTGGGGACCTAAATGACAAGAGAATGAATGGAGAAACAAGTTAAACCAAACTAAATATTATAAAATCAAAACAAAACCACACTGACACAAAGATAAACAAATGAAAGACATGCAAAGTTAAGGTCACTAACTTAACCATTCCATATGAAATAATAAAAGAGTGAATGAAAGGAAAGAAAGTACTTCCCTTTCTTATGAGAATGACCCTCCAAAGTAAAGCTTGCACCTATGCCCATTATCCTTAAAAGTTTTACCCTTTTCATTTTCTAACTCTAAAGATCCATAGGGAAACATTTGAATAACCTTGAATGGGACACTCCATCTTGACTTGGGCTTCCTAGGAAATAACCGAAGTCATAAATTGAATATAAGCACTAAGCCCCCAACTCTTGAATTCCTTTTTCTTAATGTGGCCACCATGCCACTTCTTAGCCCTTTCTTTGTACAACTTGGCATTTTCATAAGTATCATATCTTAACTCTTCCAATTCATCAAGTTGTAACAATCTCTTCTCTCTTGCTAGATTCCAATCCATGTTCAGTTTTTTAATTGTCCAATAGGCCCAATGCTCTAACTCTAATGGTAAATGACAAGCCTTGCCATACACAAGTCGATATGGTGTTATACTTATGGGAGTTTTAAAAGCTGCCCTTTAAGGCCACAATGTATCGTCTAACTTCAAAGCCTAATCTTTCTTTGAAGTACTCACTACCTTCTCCAAAATCTTCTTCAACACTTTATTCACCACCTCCACTTGACCACTCGTTTGCGAATGGTAAGGGGTTGCCACTCTATGATGAACATTATATCTTCTCAAAAGAGCCTCAAAGGCTGCAAAAGTGGCTCCCTCCATCACTTATGATAGCTCTAGGCACCCCTATTAGTCAAGCTTTGATTTAAAGCCAGCCCCCAAATCTAGTAAAGATCTTCTTGATAAACGGTTGCACCACCTTGCCATCATTTGTTACAGTAGCTATTTCTTCGACCCACCTAGACACATAATCAACTCCAACCAATATATAAGAGTTACCTATGGAAGATAGGAATGGTCCCATTAAATCCAAGCCCCACACATCAAATATCTCCACCTCTATAATGTTTGAAAGTGGCATCTCATTTCTCTTCGAAATATTTCCCACGCTTTAGCACTTATCACAATGTAATACAAAATCTTGGGCATCCTTGAACAAGTTTGGTTAGTAGAATCTACACTCCAAAATACAAGCGGTTGTCTTGTTCAGTCTATAGTGTCCGACATAAACTAAACTATGACATTTAGTCAAACTTCAGGCATTTTATCTTCAGGAACATACCTGCGAATCAAATTGTCAACACATATTTTATATAACACAGGTTCATCACAAATATAGCGAGAATACTAAAATAAGAAACACTTCTTTTGTTGATGCTCAAAATTAAGGGGAAGAATACCACCTGAGAGATAATTGGCAATATCTGCAAACCAAGGAAGAAAGGATTTTCTACCATCATTAAAGACTCGTGAGGAAAACGCTTTTTAATTTCCTCTTCTTCTTCATTTTGTTCCCCTTCAAGTCTTAATAGGTGGTCCGCCACAACATTTTATACTCCTTTCTTATCCTTAATCTCAATGTTGAATTCTTGGAGCAGAAGCACCCATCGAATGAGCCTAACCTATCCTTCTTTGAAAAGAGATATTGTAATGTCGCATGATCTGTAAAAATAATAACTTGTGAGCCCAAAGGGAAAAATGAAAATTTTCACATGCAAATACCACTGTAAGCAACTCCTTCTCAATTATGGTGTAGTTCAATTGTCCTCCTATCAAGGTCTTACTAGCATAGAAAATTGCATGTAACGTCTTCTCCTATCGATGTCCAAGTACACAACCAATGGCATGGTCGCTTGCATCACACAGGATCTCGAAAGGAAGTGACCAATCTAGTGATGTCAAAATAGGTGTTATTGTAAGTGTCATCTTTAACCTGTTAAAAGCATATAAAAAATCATCATCAAACACAAAAGATACATATTTAACTAATGTTGAGTATATTTTACAAAACAATCTACTTGTTTTACGCTCAAAAACTGCAAGTGTATGGGTCATGACTTATAGTTAGAAAGAAGATATCGATCATATAGGGATTGATGCCTAGACATCACTTAATTTAGATCAAAATTTGTTTAAGAAATAAAATTGTTTAATGGAACTAATCTGGAAAATTAAATTAAAATTGAAAGACTAACAATGAACAATAGACGAAAACAAAATGCAAAAAATTGGAATTAAGAATTTAAAGACTAAAGATCACTTTCTTCCTATTTTGTCTGCCTCCTATTTTATAAATCAAATTGTGTCTCACCTAAAGGCTCAAAGGTTGGTTAGCTGGGACTGAAGGATTTAGTCTTAATTTTTGTTAATTTCACATGTATGTAGCATACTTTGTAAACAGAGCTGTAGACTCTAATAAGTTGATATTGTATAAACATGGATGTTGTTTGTAATGCTACATTGTAAATGGATTATGAAATGAAATGAGGAAATTTTGGGCTTTAGACATTGTGATATTTATGATTTTAATTATGATGTTATGAGATATGTGAAAGTGATATAGTTAGCAAGTCATTTCTGTCAGGCATGTGCACGAATGTTCGAAGGGTGTACATGTACGTGTCGGATGGGAGTGGGGTGCTACATTTATACTATTTTGAGCCCAATCATTTTAGTTCTCCATCATTAGTTATTGATTGAATTAATGATATCTATAAACTAGTTACAAAACATCATTTTAAATTGGCAAAGATTTCCCAAATCAATACTAATCGAGAACAGTAGAACATTGTTCCTAATTACTTCAAGGTGATGAATCATATCTTATTCAATCAACTACCTCCATATAGTTTATGCTATATCCAATGAATATTGACTAAACTACTAATGATTAGGAAAGATCATAAGTAGTATCAAAATATAGCACTCCCTATACAAGATAACTTTAGACATCTCAAGTCAAAAGATCACTTATATAATCATCACAATGAGAAAAGATCACAAATATTATCAAAATATAGCACTCCCTATACAAGATAACTTTGAAGAGCTCAAGTCAAATGATCACTTATACAATCATCACATACAAGTAATGTTCCAAATAGATTTCTCATATCGGGTCAGTTCAATGAACTTGTTTACTAATAAGTAATCACATGTTTATTTAAGTATCTCTATATTTTAGTCTATAAGATTGACTACTTCCTCTATAAGGAAATTCATAACATGTGCTAGTCTGTTTATGTTTTATTAATGTCCAGTCATAATAGAACGATGAATAGGAATAATTTAGGAATAATAAATAAATACAATGTATATTTATCCCATGAACTTTATCATATACATCTAAATATTTACAAAATAAAGAATGCTTTTAACTTATTTTGTCATTAAACTACAATCAAACGATTGACTCTAAGACATAAACTAACAATTTCATTGCCTATACGAAGCATTTAGAGCATCCACTCCTACACTTAATGATTAAGCTTAAGTTGAAACGTTGCTGAAAATAAAGAAGTCATCTAAGCCATTATACTATTGGAGTGGGGAGTATTAAGGAAGCTCAACTTAGAGGATTGATAGTTGTGTTTTGTATAATATTTTAGAGTTTAAATTATTATGAATTTAGTGTTAAAATAAGTGTTGAGTATACATTTTGAACTTAATTAGGTAATTTTGTGTGTGTGTGCTAGTGTTGTAGGATAAACAGGGAAGAACAGTAAAGAATTAAAGAGTTTATGGCTCAAAGACATAGGCCACGATCGTGCATATGGGCCACAGTCGTGACAGAGAAGGAAGAGAAAGAAGCAGCCAGGCCATGATTGTGCACTTTGGGCCACGATCGTGATAGAGAGCGCCAAGTCAGACCACAATTGTGCACTTCAGACCACGAGCGTGACAGAAAGGGTAAAGTGCTAGACACGATCGTGACATCCAGGGCCACGATCATGCCTTGCATTGGGCTGACATAAAAACTCAAAATTTGAGTAAATTTTTGGATCGTTTCGACTCCGATTTTAACCTACGGCTTCCACAAAATAAATAAAACATTACATAGCAGTTGTTGGAGTCGTTAGAGAGTCTAAAGAGTCATGTAAAAAGTGAGATTCAGTCAATTCCTAGAGAAAACCTAGAGAGAGATCAAGCAATTGAGAAAGAAGACGAAGGAAGAGAGACACAGAGACATGCTACCTCCGAGATCCATTCCAACAGTATTGCCTATTTGTATTTTGATTTCATTGATGTATGAAGTTTGGATATTGATTGGGTTTACTGCTGTTGAGTGTCGATTTACTGTCAATACTCACCTTTGGGTTTTTGATTTTTGAGATTAATAAAGTTTATTCTATTGTGTTTTCTTTCAATTTAATTATGATTCAATTTTGATTCTTCATAACTTGACAATAAACTGAGAAGGTGAACTAAGTAAAAATCATCGGTTTAGGCTAACGAGAGTTACGTGAATCAATAGGTAAAGAGTTGAATCAAACAGGTAGAGTCGTGTAACGAGAGATCGAGCATAAATTCCCGGTAGGTTAATAGACAATTTTAAGACTAATTTAGGTTTTGGATTAATTGCGAATCGAGAGATCGCAATTCCTATAATTTGAATTAGGGATTATCAATTAGGGTTAAGAATTATAACTCGACAGAGAGTACTTCATCCAAAGACCGTCTAGACCCATTGAATCAGATATTGCATAATTGGGTTAATTTTCTTTAATTTTGAATTAAATCTCCCTTTTCTCACTTTATTATTTCTAGGTTGATTTTCGGATTGTTATCTGAATTGCTATGTTGTTTACTCTTTTGGCATTTTAATTTCTCATATTCGATTATTGATTGTTTAAATTTTTGCATTAGTATTTGTTTAGAATTATTATAGTGTAGGACGACCTTAGATTTTAGGACTAGTTTCCCTTCCTAGTGGGAGCGACACCTTAGGTACTACGCGAACGGTCTGTGCGCTTGCGGTAACTACCAAGATTATAAATAGTAAAACTTAACGTGTGTAACCTTGAGCGAACAAGGATCGAGTGTAAAGACCATTAAATTTAATAGGTGGCAAGAGATCTTTTATACCAAGAACCTGTATACCGAGAGCTGGTATTGGATTTATATGCATGGTCTAGGTGGATGAAAGTAAGTTCTAGTAGGATGATGATTCAGTTATCCAGTTTTAACTAGGAGGTAAGCGTCATCACTTTAATTACAGTCAGTTCAATGCTCACGCCAGACTCTATTATGTTGACATCCCCGAACAAGATTCAACTTGATTGGGACTACTCACAAGTCCATATCACTAATTTTTGGAATGTTGTAGCCTCAATATGACTTGTTCACCTTGGTATTTTAATTTGTCAAGCTTGTTCCAATATATTTATTATAGGTGGCATCAACTAAACTATGAGGAGGACCTAATATGATGTTTCAATTAACCATTACTCTTAGGATCTTTATTGAACATGGTCAATCATACAACAAAAAAGCTTGAACTATGGGAAGAAAGGCTTCCTCTTGGACTTGCGGCAATCCTAGTTCTATTAACAACAATGGGAGACTTGCTTATATCAAAGACGCCAATATTTAACCGAAAGAGGGTTGATAGAGGAGGAGAAAAGTACCAGAAAAATGAGAGGACCTTAAAATTTCAGGACATGATAGAGGTAAGTGAATTAACTCTACGAGGTATCCTTGACATGATAGAGGTAAGTGAATTAACTCTATAAGGTATCCTTTCACAACATTCTAGAAAAGAGGAACCTGGTCGCGGTATTCTTGACAGTAACATTCCAAATACTATATTCCAATTCTGTGTCAAAGCATGGGATTGAAAGCAAAATGATTCCCTTTACTCCTCATTTTTAATTGGAGCAATTAAGACTAACTGAAATTTTATTAAATTTAATTTTGATTTAAATAAGTAAGATTTATGATAAAATAAAAAAATCAAGTCAATATTTAGCTAACGGACTTTTAATCTCGTCAATAATTACATCAATTTAAAGTTAAATTATTAATATTAAAATTCTATTTAAAATATATTTTAATTTAAACATTAAACTTTAAAAAGTACACTTTTTTTCTTTCTTTTAATCTTTTAATCCTTGATTTTTCTTTTTACTAAAACCGACAACTGACCACTCACCGAGTCGTTACTCACCACTCAAACTCCATGGCCGTAGCAACCACTTCGACTTCATTGTTTCATTCAATCCTCAACTCCCCTTCCATGGAAAGCTTTTCTGTAACTTTTTCGCTGCCCTACCCGAGAGTACAGTTCCACGGCGGGGACTTTTCAGTCTCCAAACGAGTTCTTCTGCGTACGAAATGCAGCGGCAATAGCCCACAAGAGAGAGGAAGGGGTGAGAGTTTAAAGGACGCACTTTCGGGTATAGTTGGCGAGCAAGTGGATGAACTATTGAGCAATGATGAGAATAGGGTACTGCTTGATGGGTTGGAGAAGGCTTCCCATAGAGTAGAGATGGCAAAAAGAGACCTCGCAGAGATTGAAAGACAGGAACTTGAGGCTAAGGAATTGAAGAATTATATTGACCAGCTTGAAAGTAGAGCTTCCGAGGTCTGTTCCTCACGTAATTAGACTTTTCTGGGTTTTCTTTATTGGTCCAAGCCTTTCGTTTGGTTTTATTTATTTGTGTTGGCATATTGAGTTTGATCAATTGTGTTTTCATTGCTTCTTGTATTGGTATTTCTTAGGGATTGCCAATCATAATAAATCAGCTAGTTGTTATCTTAAATATCGACTTCTGATATTACATTGTTTTGGCTCAACTAGGTGCAAATTTACCTTAAGAATAAGATATGTGTTACGGAAAAGATTAATAGCATAAGATGTGTGTTACGTGATTTTGATAGAAGAATTGGTCTGGGGAAGGTGAATCTTTTATTAAAATGGCCCTTCTAATAAAATTCTTAGATTATTAAGATTGCAGAATGCCAGAGGGAGATCTCGGAAGCAAGAGCCATGGTTGAAGAAGCAGAACGCTGTCTTAATGAAGATGGAGATGGAGATGCTACAGAAAATGAGGAAGAGAGACTAGAGTCCATAAAGGCGGCTCTCATATCGGCGATTATTGGCACCATCGCAGCTCTTCCCATTTCTTCTACTCAGGTGTCCAACAGTACTCAGCTCATACTTCCTTCAGTAACCACTTTTATTAGCTGTGCATTGTTTGGTGTAACCTTTCGCTATGCTGTAAGAAGAGATTTAGACAACTTTCAGCTAAAAACAGGGACATCTGCAGCCTTTGGGTTTGTGAAAGGTACATAGTCAGTCTGAAAGAGTAGCTTAAAAGTATATCAATATGTCTATGAATGCAGATGTTTGATTGTGCATTTGCTAAGCCACAATAATATGTATGAAATTGATGTAGGCCTTGGTGCCTTGGCCCGAGGACCGCCGTTGGAGCTAAACGCTGGAAGCTTCTTGTTCCACGCTTTTGATGGTGCGGTTTATGTAGCTCAGAACCTTTTGATCTTTGCTTTCGCTGCTATTAGTCTAGATTTTTGCTTTAAGATGAGGCTATTGAGTCCTTTTCCTTTACAAAGGTCAAAGTCAAGTGTAGAATAGAATGAACTTCCCTTTGATATATAATATTTCAATGTATCATTTCGATCTTATCATCCCTGTGAACACAAATAGAAATTCATTTGACATTAAGATAATGAAGTTTTCACTTCTTCAAATGTGCGAACTAAACATCCATGTACATTATCATGTGTCCTCATTATGTGCTAGCCAGTTTATCAAGAACTAAAACTCTTGATGTAGATTGGAACTATGATTTAGCATGTTTGTAAAATTGAACTAAATCTCCAAATACACAAGTTGCTTGTAACGTTAATTAGATTTCATGCCCACTATTATTATCAAGTGGGAAACCTCTATCTTTGTCGTCCAAATTAATCATTACTTTACCAAATAGCTAATTGAGCTCTCCAAATCTTACCTTATTCCATTTTAAATTCGCAATCTTGTAATCAATTGCATAAATTAGATCCTCATAAAAGAAGAAAATCTCAATCCTACACATTTTAGAAACATAGAAACAACAAAGACATTCAACCAGAATGTCAAACATTGATCAACAAAGACTCATTTTGGCGCACAAGACTGTATGAAGGACAAATGAGGAAATAATAATATTCGTAAATACAGATTTAATTAAATTAAACATTTTCCAAGAGTTCAAAAATAAATTTATAAATGTCAAACTTTTGCCATAGAGTTGCACAAAATTAAAAAAATAAAAAGGAAAGGTTTGATTATCAAACATTTCTCATATTATCATCATCCCAGTCACCCTTTGAATGTTGGTGATGCTCCGAGGGGACTGCCAACTTTGGATTCGCATCCTTTGATTGCTCTTCTTCTCCTCCTCCTCCTTGTCCTTCCTCTTCTTCACCATGGGGCAGTTTCTTGTAACCTTGTTTTGTCGCCTGAGACATCGAAGGCCCATCATCAATATGTGTGTGTGTGTGTATATATATATATATATATATATGTATATGTGGTAATAAGAATGAAAATAGTCTCATAATGGTACACCATTGTATGTTCATACCTCTCCAAAATGACCCTCCTCCAGCTCAAATTCACTCTTTTTCATTAATGAAGAAAGAAAGTTGGAAGCTTCAGTGAATAATTGAACGCCTTGAAGATCACCATTACTAATACTTGCTTCCAGCTGAAAGGAATATATATAAATAATTATAACTGGAAGAACAAGTGAAAATAAGTAGGGATAGAAAAGGAAACCTGGACATGAACAACGCCAATAAAAATGCTGGCAATAGGCAGCCAACTGTCCTCTGGGGACACTGACATATTTGATCTGCAGTCAGACACTTGGATTAAAGATAAGAATATCAATTCCATTCTTCAATTAACTAGAGAAAGGATTGTTTCAACGGAAAGAGGCACCTGAGATATGGAGCTAAGTAGACAAGTGAGAAAATAGCATATCGGCGTTCCTTGGTATCAAGCCAAGCGAATACCCAACTCTGACAATCAATTAAAATAACCAATCAACCAACCACTTCGTTTGTTCGTTCATGAACACTTAAGGAGGAAATATTTATTAAACAGACCAGCCAGTTGAAATAAGGGATGAAACTGATGATGCCCATCACAGTAAACCTGGTATCTTTGGTGCTAATGCCCGATTCCTCATCATCAATATCCCTACTTTTAGTACCATCATCAGTAGCCTTGGGCAAAAGAAATGAACTAAGAAGACAGGCCCCGATCGCAGCCACGAACGGCACGTCTCCAGAGAACTCCGCTCTACATATTCTACTTTTACTCTGTAATCAAAACATTAACCAACTACAAAACATAGTCAATTGATTAAATTTAAAAAACAAAAGAACCAACAAACCTTTGGTTGGCGATAGGGTTTGAGTTTGGAAGTACAAGGGCAAAAGGTGGTAGAAGTTAAAGGAAGCTTAAGCTTACGAAGAGAGAGTGAAGAAGAAGGGGTCAAGGTAAGAGCGAGGAGCGCCATTGAGAGAGAGAGAGAGAACATAATCTCGGGCTTCGGACTAGTCGGGAATCTCGACTGGGTTTTGGTTTATAGTATAAATGATATGAAAACCGGACCAATTGGCTGGTTTGATTGGATTGAACACAAACCGAACTGTTGTCTGGTTCAATTTTTATTTTTAACCGTTGAAAGTGAAAATCAACTTTATAAATAGTAAAGTGATCAGTTAAATAACCTCTAAATCATTAACCAGATCAAGCTTTTGCCTTTCACGTCTCTCCTCTAGTTTTCTTGCCTTCCTATTTGGTTTCCTGCCTCTCCCGGATTATTTGGAGAGATCAACATCCAAATACCAATTAGAACTAATTGCATGTAGTCTCCATCAAGTTCAAGACATTAAAACAAGATTTGGAAACATGATATCCGATAATAAAATGAGGAATCAAACTGTCAATTATTGTTGGAATTATGTAAATATAGTGCTCTGGAAAGTAAGAGAATTTACATGTAACTTAATGAGTATTTAACTGTAAACTTCAAAAGTATTTTTGGAGTAGAAATAGCTTTTTTAAAAGCTAAAATACAGTTTTTTTAAAAGCTCAAATTTGGAGCTTTTCAAAAAAGCACTTTTTCAAGTAGATTTTTTATATTAATTAATGAGCCTATTTTTTAGCCCATTTTATCCTTATGTTTTACACATAATTCCCACAATATCCACAAATATATCTTCACGTTTATTTTGAGATTTATATAATATTATTTAAATTTTTTATATGTTTTAATATTTATTTTTTAAATTAGTTTTACTTAA
This sequence comes from Erythroxylum suave, assembly GCA_027563595.1. NCBI lineage: Eukaryota > Viridiplantae > Streptophyta > Magnoliopsida > Malpighiales > Erythroxylaceae > Erythroxylum > Erythroxylum suave. The sequence continues at coordinate 30,049,445 of JAOSBN010000178.1, forward strand.
GTTATAATCTATGCAAAAAATTTGGTTAGATATATTTTCATTTATGTTCCATATGGTTTAAAATTATATAATGATTAATATACTGTATTTTGTATATTGTCTAATATATTTTAAATAATATTTATATGCATAAATAATTTTATTATAAAATAAAATATAGTTAAAATTAATAAAATATATTGACGGGCTTCACGTTGAAGGACAGCGGGGTCAAGGGAGGCCAAGAAGGACATGGGAGGAGCAGATCAGCCTGGACCTATAGGCGCTAAATCTATCTGAGGATTTGACATTAGATAGGAACCGTTGGCGCAGCAGAATTGTTAGAGTAGTGCCCTAAAGGCAATCCCCTTTAGCGCATTTTGTTCATAGTCATGTACAGACTTTATGAATAAA
>JAOSBN010000178.1:30049937-30086336 GCA_027563595.1 Erythroxylum suave
CCGTTCTTTGTTTTCGGATGTCGGATCCACTTTGTTAAGTTTTCGATTTGCTTCCGCTATCGTTTTGCATTTCGATTTGAACCTCATCTTCGTTTTGGAAATTTTCGTTTCATTTTCTGCTTCGTTTCCTGCATTTTTCGGTTGGGGTCCGGTTCCCGGATTGGGTCCCAACAAGATTTCTATGTTGTAGATATGAATGATGACACTTCATGTAATACGATACCTATCTTAAACTAAGATTGATGTTTATGAGGGCATCCTCACGATGGAATTTAATAGGGAAGTGATTCATTTCAATATTTTTGATGCCATGAAACATCCTCCTAATGATCATTGTGTGTTTTCCGTTGATGTGATTGATCTTTTGGTACACAAAATGTTTAAATTAAGTTGCAAGGATCATTTGAAAACTGTTTTAACTGAGAATATAGAAGTAGAAGCCAACACTGATGTTTATATGGGAGAATAGCTTATAGAAATGATAGTCGTTTCGGACTCAATGGAAAGCTATCCAAAAAGGCATGATTTGGCTTCTATAAAACTATTTGAAGCTCACCATAAGTTGTTACCTTCTGATGTGCAGGCACCAAAATTGGAATTAAAGCCCACATCTAAAGTATGCCTATTTAGGAGATAAGCAGACTCTCCCATTTATCATTTCAGTAGAGTTGACTTCAAATCAAGAGAAGAGGCTAGCTCAAATGTTGAGAGAGCGCAAGATAGTCATCGATTGGACTATTGCATATATCCAAAAGATAAGTCCTTCCACATGGATGCACCGCATTTTGTTGGAGAAGGATGGAAAATCCACAGGGCAAGCTCAACATAGGCTGAATCCTTCAAGGATGGAAGTTGTGAAGAAGGAGATGTTGAAGCTTCTCGATGTTGGGTGGTGTACTCAATCTCTGATAGTAAGTGGGTAGTCCTATCCAGGTGGTTCCAAAGAAATGTGAAACCACCATTGTGACAAACGAGGAAGGTGAGTTGGTTCCTACTGAGTGGAAACTGGGAGGCGAGTATATATTGATTATAGAAAGTTAAATTTCGCTACTTGTAAAGATCATTTTCCTATTCTTTTTATTGATTAGATGCTTGTGAGATTGGTTGGCTATAACTATTATTCCTTTTAAAATGGCTTGTCAGGTTATCTTCAGGTCCCGATCGCGCCGGAAGATCAAAAGAAGACCACATTTCCATGCCTATTCGACACGTTTGCCTACTAAAGGATGCCATTCAGATTATGTAATGCACTCGCTACGTTTTAAAGGTGTATGATAAGCATTTTTTCGAATATGTTGAAAAGATTATTGAGGTATTCATGGATGATTTTAGTGTGCATGAATCTTCTTTTGATAAATGTGTTGAGAATCTTTCCATTATCTTGGAATGATGTATAGAAAATAACTTGTGTTGAACTGGAAAAAAATGTCATTTTATAGTGGATCAAGGTATAGTTTTACGCCATGTGATATTTACTAGGGGTATTAAAGTAGACAAGTCTAAAGTTGATCTTATTTCTTTTTTACATTACCCTCGATTATGAGGGAAGTGCGTTCTTTTCTTGGGTATGCTGGTTTTCATTCAAGGTTTATTAAGAATTTTTCAAATATAGCCACACCATTTTGCAAGCTTATAAACGAGATGTCTCCTTTGAGTTGGACAAAAAAGTGTTTAACAAACTTAAGGAGCCTTTAACATCCCTACTAGTTATTCAACCACTAGATTGGAACCTCCCCTTTGAGATCATGTCTGATGCGAGCAATTATGCAATGGGGACAGTTCTCAAACAAAGAGTGGGAAAAGATTTGTATTCCATATACTACGATTCAAAGACTCTAAACCCAACTCAAATGAATTATTCCACTACTAAAAAAAACTATTATCTATAGTTATTGCTTTGGAAAAATTTTGATCATATTTGTTTGATGATAAAGTGATTGTTTATTCTGACCATACAACTTTAAAATACTTGTTCACAAAGAAAGAAAAAAAACTAAAGCTGATTAGCTAGATTCTCCTCCTTCAGGAATTTGAATTGGAGATTAGAGATAAGAAAGGGCCAGAAAATGTGGTGACGAACCATCTCAGCCACTTGATAAAGGAAGAAGATGATATCCCTATGCAAGAAACCTTTCCGGATGAAAACTTATTTTCTGTCGATGTAACGTCACTATGGTATGCAAACATTGTCAATTTTTTAGTTAGTAAGGAATTACCTGTTGGTTTGTCAAAAGCTCAAAGGGATAAGCTATGAATTAAAGTGAAGTATTATATATGGGATGACCTATATCTTCAAAGGTACTGCACAGATCAAGTGATCAAGAGATGTGTATCAGAAAATGAATCATTACAAATTTCATCCTTATGTCATTTGTACACGTGCAGAGAACATTTTGGAATGAAAAGGACAACTCATCAAATTCAAAAGAATGGCTTCTTTTGGCCAACATTGTTCAAAGATGCATATACCTTCTGTAAATCCTGTGATAGATGCCAATGATTAGGTAACTTGTCTTGTAAAGATTAACTGCCACAAACTCCTTTACTTTTTTGTGAAATTTTTTACGCTTGGGGAATTGATTTTATAAGACCTTTCCCTCCATCCTTTGGCTTTACTTATATATTGCTTGCAGTGGATTATGTTTCTAAATGGGTAAAAGCCAAAGCCACCAGGATTAATGATGCAAAAGTTGCTGCAAATTTTATTAAGGTAACATTCTTTCTAGGTTTGGGATATTGAATGTCATTGCTAACAAAAAAACATATTCTTCAATAGGTTGATAGAAGCAATGTTTAGAAAATATCACATCACTCACAAAGTTTCTACTGCTTACCATCCCCAAACCAATGGGCAAGTTGAAGTCTCAAATTGAGAAATCAAGTTAATCCTAGAGAAAATCATGCAGCCCAATAGGAAGGATTGGAGTGTAAGATTGGAAACACATTATGGGCCTCTAAGAATGCTGACAAAACACCAATTAGGAAGTCACCATATGGGCTAGTGTTTAGGATCCAATGTCATCTTCCAGTGGAATTACAACATAAAGCATATTGGGCTATCAGAAGAGGCAACAAGGATTTGAACGATGCAGGAGTGCATAAGAAATTATAGCTTCAAGAGTTAGAAGAGATGAGGAATGAGTCATATCAAAATGCATTGATATATAAGGAGAGACGAGAGCTTTTCATGATAAGATGATTTTGAGGAAAAGCTTCTTGATGGGCCAAAAAGTGTTACTGTATCATTTCAAACTTAAACTTTTTCTAGGTAAGTTATGTTCTTTTTAGGTTGGTTCGTTTGTTATCACTCATTTCTTCCCTTTTGGTACAGTAGAGATACAGAGCCTTTAAACTGATAAGACATTTAGAGTGAATGGTCATCGCTTGAAGTTGTATTATGAAGGATTACAAATGAAGGATTTAGAGGTGTTAATGTTGGATGATGTGGCTATTGTCACTTGATGCACATAATTGGAGGTTGAGCCAATGACTTTAAACAAAGACGCTGCTTGAAAGGTAACCCAAGGAAGTCAATTTCTATTTCTTTACGCTTATTCAATTATTATTTTTTGTTAACAACTCCATATCTTGCATTTGATGTTACATTGAGGACAATGTAAGTTTTAAGTGTGGGGGTGGGGTATACTAGTTTCTATGTATGATTTTTAGCTTAATTGTAGCTTATGTGACTTCTTCGACAATTTTCTAAATCAAACAAATTAAATCAATAATTTTCATTTTTTATTGCTTTTACGATTATTTAGTCATAATTAGAGTGCGAATTGATTAGTAAAATCCATAGCAAAAGTGACATGTACTTTTGCTCTTGTGATTTATTAATGTGCATCATTCTTAAAAGATCGGTGACTAGTGGTAGATAAAAACCAGTGAGGTTTTGAGTCATATTAGGTTGACACATCTATATCAGTCTCACTGTTTTGTTTTTTATATGTGACCTTTATGACATAGACATCCTTACTTTGCATTGATTTTCTTTTTGAGACCATATTTTTATCATATGCATTTTTACGAAAATGATTAGGCGTGCCTTGTTGATTACAAGTTCCATTAGCTAAATAGCCTACCCAATTATATGAATTTTCCTTTTCTAAGCCCTTTTAAGCTTTATTATCCTTTTCTTTTGTATAAACCACATTACATGAACCTAACCAAATGCCCTACCTAGGTCTTAAAGCTAATGGAGCATTTGTTAACTCTTAATGAATGTGGTTGTACAAAAGCCTCAATGTGAGGGTATGCGTATGTTTTGGCTGTTATCCTTGTTTTCGAATAACCTATAGTTTTTGGGGTATAACTCCCAATCTAATTAACCAAATTGCTTGAAATTTATGTCATTATAAAACTAAAACATAGGGGAATGAAATTAACTGATAAGATTGTAGGCAAATGTGGGAATTAAAGGAATAAAAAGGATAAATATGCAATTTTCCTAAAGTGAACTCAAGGACCAATAAGATTAAAGCATGTGTATCCAATGGAATTAGAACACATGGTCCAATAGAATTATAACACATGGTCCAATAGCACTGCTACACATAGGTCCAATAGAATTATAACACGTGGTTCAATGGAATTATAACACGTGGTTCATCAATGAGATTGAAACATAAGTCTAAGACTAGAACATTTATGAAAAGGCATATGAAGAGGGGAGATGGAAGAAAATTTGATGGCTTAACTTCATGTTTTTCTCCTCTCTATTTCACCTTCTTCATCCCATCATTTTTTAATTGGTGATTGAAGCAAAATCAAAGAGAAAGGGAAGGAAAAGCATTAGAAGAACTAGTTTGCCAATTTTAAGGTTTGGGACTTCACTTAGTTGATTTCTGTATTTGTGTATGATTAAGTGGATATAAAGATTCATTTGGATGTGGAATTGTTTCTGGGATATTGTTTTTTTTTTGTTATTTTGGCTTTATCTTAGATAGAATTGGTTAAATATGACAAGAGAGCATTGTGTAGTGGAATTCTATCAAAGGTTTTTTTAGTCAGACACGTTGTTTGAATCATAACTCAGTCTAAAATCCTTAGAATTATGTGATTTTAGTTTCAGACCAGTTGGACTTCTAAATCACGAGAATATGCAAAATATCACAAGCTGCTTCAAAATAGGGGCAGCATCAGGTCACCTTTTTTTATCTCCATTTCCAAGGTCATAGAGCCAGAATTAAGTTAGAACTAAGACATATTTATAAATATCACTATGAGAGACTCTGACTTAATTCTGGCTTTATGACCTTGGAAATGGATTTCAAAAAAGGTCAGTGCCCCTATTTTGGAGCAGCTTGTGATATTTTGCATATATCTCATGATTAGAAGTCCAAATGGTCTTATTGTTAGTTTTATAGAAAATTAAGAAATAGGGGAACATTTGTTTAGAAGAACTTATTGTCTAAAAATGTCAGTTTCTATGTTAGAATAGCCATACAAAACTGATCCAAAAACCTATCTCATGAAAACAGCTGGTTGAAGGTTTCAGGTCACTTATCTCACAATTGTGTGAAATGATTAGGAAGGTAAAAAACATTGGGGTTTTGTGCAATTGATGAACTATATAAGGTTAAGTTAATTTATTTGGTACAATAGGACTTAAATGGATTTGTTAAAGGTGTGTTTGAACTTAAATTGGTATCCAAATTACTTGAGCAATAGTTAGTTTAAGTGTTCATTATTAATGGAGATGATAATATAAAGGATGTATGGTTTAATAATGATGAATACAATGTTGAATTGCTTGGTGTGATCATAAATGAATGATTTCCTAAGGCTTATGTATTAAGAATTGAATATGGATGTTTGTGAATTAGGAATTTTTGCGATAATATTAAGACAATATCAGACAATCAGTTATTTGAGGAGTTTGATAGTTAGGATTATGTTGGAAGTGCTTTCTAATTGTGTGACAATACCTAATTGGTGATAACTCAATACCTTTATTGATGCATTATTGCACATACTTGTAATTATATGCATGTTAGTTTGTTTGAAAATTAGTGAATATTTCAAGTTGAATAAAATGGAATAAAGTGGTATGTGTTGCAATATGTTCCTCATATGAGAATTCTGAAATAAACCTGTTTTGTTTAAAATTTCCAAGTCCTATTAGTGGGTAAATACGCAAGCCTAGAAGGTCTGGGGCTGCTGTTGGACATATTTAAGGTGTCAACACTTTGGTGTCTCCTAATAATGACACTTCGGTGTTTGAGACATAAGTCTCTCCTAATATTAACACTTCGGTGTCTTCTAATAAGGAAACTTTGGTATCGAGACATAAGTCTCTCCTATTCTGTAATACCAATGGTATCTCCTATTCTGGTCTCATTACCCACTTCTATAAAAAGGATTATTAGGCTAACTTGTTTTGTATTATGATGTATGCTTAATTCTAAAATAAGATAAATTCTGATTTGATATGAGTTAAGTTCAATTTTTAATATAGCTAAATGTTGTTTTGATATAAACAAGATTTATTTAGATACTTTAAAGTTCTGTTTTGTGATTGGATATTTATAAATTTGACATAAGTATATTCTGTTATGATATATGCTAGTTTATTATGACGCAAGTGATATTGGAATGTTTAGTAATTTGAATAATTAAAGTTTTCTGAGATTTGTTATGATTCAGTGCATATATATGCTAGACGACTATTAAAAACATTCGCAATTGATATGTTGTTTAGTTATTCCCCACTAAGCTATATGCTTAGCATGGTGGTTTTATCCCCGTATAGGTTCTGGTAAGAAGACTTGAGACGAGGACAAAGATAACCACAATGGCAAAAAGGATTATGTTTTGTTCTAGAAATATTTAGTTTGTTTTGAGTAGTTCTTCAATGTAATGAGATATGTTGTATTTTGTGTTTTATTAGGTTTGAAAAAAACCTTAATGCAGTCTGGATTTGGATTTAAGGTTTGTATGTAAAAAGGATAACGTGTATGTTATGTTATGAATATGATGTAATCAATGATGAATGAAATGTATACTTCTTGAGTTTCTGGAAATGCTTTAATTTGTATTGGATTACTTTGGTTCTATTTTATAGCATTTGCATATCCTCCCAGGGGGTATGTGGGTGTTACATAACCACTCACAGTAGTCATCCGTCAAAAACACACATTCAGAAATATCACAACTCGTATACCATAATTTCACATTCATGAATCAAACATTGATACTTAATGCTTATGTAAACAATGATGGCATACTTAAGCGAAGTTTATAATGCAAATCTGCTTTAACATATTATCCATATATCAAAAAAGCACATTTGTAAGAAAAATATCAATATTTAATGCTCATTGATACAAATTATCAACATAATTGCACATAATTACAACTAATATAAATGCTCATCAATGACAGTTATTAATATTGTCATGTTGTATTTCTTATTTATGATTGTTGAGTTTCGTTTCTGTGTTAAGCCTGTACATTTTCTATGGGTGTGGATAATAGATGTTGTGGATATCCGAAGATATCAAACTGTGGATATCAGAAAGTATCAAATTGTGGATACTCAAAAGCATTAAACTGTGGATACCCAAAGGTATTAAATTGTGTATACCCGTAGCATCAAATTGTGGACAACGGTAATGTCAAACTGTAGCAGCTACGTTGTAACCTTATAGGCATGCCTATCTATCCACAGCTAAAACAATACAGCAAACACTATAACATTTCCTTTAACCATTTGCAAATTTCATAATTCATATATTGACAAATCATATGATATACATTTTAAGTCATAAAATATATATCTTTGATCATACATACAAGCCATAACTAATCATCATTATAAGGGTTTCAAAATCACACTTGTATAATCATACTATACACATATGAGCAATACATATGCAAACAAATCATTTATGTGCATATAAGTTTTCTTTGGAATGCATTATGCCCAATCTTGATTTCCAATGTTCAATCACCCAGTTCACATATGGCAAGACCTATTTCATTTATTTCTAGGTGTTTGAAAATTTTCACAAACATTCATAAAGGTTTGGATAAGATTTGATAGAAATCATAAACAAAAACAATGTCACGATTATAACGGGCACTCTCTCCATTCATATCACTACTTGTTACTTAATATGAATATAGAAAAAGTCAGAACTGGGTTTCTATGTCTTCCTATATGTCTCTAGTTACTATAGCACTAACAATTAGACCATTTGGAATTCTAAATTATGAGATATAGACAAAATATCACAAACTGCTCCAAAACGGGAGCAGAACTAGGTCACCGTTTTCGATCTCAATTTCCAAGGTCATAAAACCATAATTAAGTCAGAGTCTCTTCTAGAAATGGTTAGCTCTATGTCTTAGGTTTCATATTCAATAGAAATAAGCCAATTTATAATTCTTTAGGCTGATTTATGACCCAAAGAATGTTATTGGTTCAACAACTACATAAAATTCCACTACACAATACTCTCTTGTCACATTCAACAAATTCTATGGAAGATAACACCATAATAACACCAAAGCATCATACCAAAAACCATTCCAAATCTAAATGAATCTTTATATTCATTCACTCATAGAAAAATACAGAAAGCAACTAAGTGAAGTCTCAAACCTTTAAATTAGCAAAGTAGTTCTTCTAATACTTTTCCTTCCTTTCCACTTTGACATTTCTTAAATCACCAAGTGAAAAATGATGGGATGAAGAAGGTGAAATGGAGCAAAGAAAATTTTAAAGTTAATCCATCAAAGAGTCGTCCATCTTCCCTCTCCATTTGCTCATGAATTTTCTAGTCTTAGAAACATGTCTCAATCCCATTGGACCATATTTTACAATCCTATTAGAAAAATTGTTACAATCCCATTGGATCACGTGTTACAATTTTATTAGACCATGTTTTAAAATTTTGTTGGACCATGTGTTACAATTCTATTAGACCATGTGTTAAAATTCTATTGGACACATATGCTTTAATCTTGTTGGTCTATGAGTTGACTTTAGGAACTTTGTATATTCGTCCTTCTTCTTCCTTTAATTCCCAAATTGATCTATAATCTTATCAACTTATTTCATCCTCCTATGTCGTAAGTTTCTAATGGCATAAATTTTATACAATTTGGTCAATTATATCGGGAGTTATACCTCAAAAACTATAGGTTGTTCAAAAGTAAGGATAATAGCCAGAACTCAACTTTAAAATGGAATTCAAAACTCTTAAAGGAAGAATCAAATTTCAGTTCCTTCATCAAAGGTTCAAACCTATGTCTCTACTTTAATATATGTTAGAGTAGTGCTCTAAAGGCAATGACCTTTAGCACTTTTATACAAAATTTATTTTGATTAATAAAATGGAAGGCATTTTTTGCTAATTTGATATTCGTTTATATATGAATTGATTTTAATTTTAAATCGAATTAATGAAGTCCATGGCACAAAACATAGCATGAAGGAAATCATGATGAGATCATGATAATAAGATTCCTATCATGTGCAATTGTGTTAGTTTCTAAATAATCCCTAGTCATAGAATTAATAAGATAGGACATTATTAATCCAAACAGACTAACGCATGTTATATTTCTTGATTTGATGACGCAGTAGATCTCATAAACTATAAACATATAGTTAACATGTGGATGCTTACTATGGGTAGTAAGTACATCAGATGACCCGCTGTGAGATTATCATATGGATGATCTATTAAATGTCAATGATTAATCTCATTATAGCAATGGTGTAAATATCCTTAGACTTGAGGTATTTAAGGATATCTTGGATTCCAATCCTATGCTTTGACATCATTCCTTGTTACCTCAAGACGAGGTCACTCTTAGGGTGGTGATTGGGTATAGCTATTGGTATTCGAAAATAATTAGGTAGCCAATAAAGGATTCACCACTCCTAATAGAAGGAGATGATACACACAACCCCTTGTTGGGGTCATTGCTTAGGAATCTCTGGTCAGAGTAGTTATGTGTCATGAAGAGAGTCTTCAATGAGATATAGAGTAATGAGATCCCAAGACAAGAACTAAAATCACTTGGACTAGATGTGACATTGTCAGTCTAGTGGGAGTTATCACATAGCCCATACTTCGAACCAAGTGGGGAATAGTATGGTGAAAGGACAAATTAAACGGTAATTGTCTATGGAAAGGTTCATAAGTTGGATAATTAACTATTGAAGAGTTCATTTGTTAATCCACTTATATTCCAGCAAAATGGTATCATGAAATCCTTTATGATTTGATTGAATTAAAAGTTAATTCAACTACATAAAATAACTAGGAACCTAAGGGTCACATACATAAAAGATCGAATGAAAAACAAGTATGTATGGCCTAATTTAAGCAGGTCATGATTGTGCATCATTGGGCCACAATCGTGGCCAAAGATGAGCCCAATTTTTAAAAGTTCCACGATCATGGCTCATTGGCCACGATTGTGATAGAGGGCATGAAATGGTATATAAGTGAGTTCTTCACTTATGTACATGAGCTTCCTTCATTTCTTACATACTTAAGTGATAAAGAAAGGGTTCTAGAAGAGTTATAGAGTGAGCTTAAATTTTCTTGAGTCTTTTTCTTGCTATTCATGCAATTGTTGTATGAATCAAAGTGCATGCAATAAGATTCTTGACCTATCTTCCATCATCTTGAGCATTTACTAGAACTCATCTAGTTTGGTGCTCAAATGACCCTTATACATTGGTTCTTCTTCCATCTTTGTGTGTTCTTAGATATCAAGGAATGATTTGGTGTTTGCAACAACCCAAATGAGGAGAAGAAACAAAAAAGAAGGAGATACAAAAGATAAAAAGTTTTATTATTTCATTTTCTTTACATATCTTTGCTTGCATACATGATTTTAGTGTTTTGGGGTTGTCATGGGGACATAATCTTGATTCAAACACTTTTTCTGTATCCACATATGTGTAATTCATGCAACCATGGCTAAACCAATAGTGGTATCAGAGAAAGTTTTTGCATGTTATAGATGATGTATTGAGCTTGTGCAAAGTGTTTGCTGGGTTGTGACTGACTTGCATGTTGATTTGGAAAATTTTGAGTAAATTCTAGAAACATTGCTTTCTCTAATTTTTCTTTCCTATAAATGTTTATAAGATGTTATATTATGTTTTTGTTTGAGGAAACTCAATTGAATCTTATTTCGTATTTTATTTTGAGTTTATATCCAGACTGTTCATATGTTTATTTCTGGGATTTTCTGGAAAACTGATTGCATATGCTGACTTTGAAAATTTTGTACTAATTCTAGGAAAACAATTTTTTAATTTTCTTTCACATAAGTGTTTATAAGGTGTTATTTTACGTTTCTGTAAAAATAAAATGCAATTTAATGTCATTTGCTATTTTATTACGAATTAAGTTTCAGCTTGATGCATGTATGAAGTTCTGGAAATTCTGGAAATGTGATGAACATGCATGCGCGAAAATTCCATTTTAAATTTTTTTTATAAATTTATGCATGCACATGCAAGATGAGAATTTCCACATGTATGAGATGCATGACACTTGTTGTTAAAGTGATTATCCTTTGCATGCATGATGTAATGTATCACTTGTGTTAGAAGTAATGTGACAAGTGTCAACACACATGTGATGTGCTGGATTTTTCATATTTATTAATAAATAATTCCTAAGATTTAGGTTCTGAAATTTTTTATTAGACACATTTAGAATGTGTACAAGGCTCTGAAATTTTTCCAAAATTAATTGAATTTGTTTTAATTAATAAATAAAGTCAAAGTCAACATTGGTCAACTTTTTGAAAGTTGATGGAGTTGACTTACTTTATGACTTATAATATCTGCATTTCGGTTATGAGACCTAAATAAGGTTCTTATGTGATAAGATATATATTATTTTGATGGAAATAATATGCCTAATGCATGTGCTTGAACTTAGGGTTCCTTAAATTTTCAAACATCGAATCGGTCTCTTTAGTGTCTTGTAGGTTAACTTATTTATCTTGACGATTTTAGCTATCAAGATATTTTTCGCCTTATACCGAAATTGTTTAGGTAAATTTGAGATAACCTTGGGATATTATAAAGGACTAATTGGTGTACAGGAATTTTGAAAACCCTAGGGATTAATTTAGAATTAATCCAAGTAGAGCATAACATTTCTAGTGTGACTAGATTAAGGCATATAGACTAGGATTAAAGTGTTTAATCTAGACATCAAAATAATTAATTTTTAGTGCTAATTGAATCACGTTCATAATTCGGATTAGCCAAGACTAAAACTAGTACCCGATTAGCTTCAAGAGTTGAATCGAATCATGATCTTTAGATGTATAGTCAAGTCACAACCTAAATTAAACCTCTTTTGTGTGAAACAGGCATCAGATGCATTTTAAGGGTAATTATAGACATAGGCTCAAAGTATTGCTGAGACCAAAGAACAAATCTCTCAACCAAATATTAGGACATGCACCTTCCATTGATATGGCAAGAACCAGGGTTCTTTTAGAGTTAGGTTGTTGGGCAAACCTAAGCCTGTTGTACACAAATATATTTAAACCATGGAATTAGATTTTCAGATTAAAGGGTTGGTCCTAACTAGAAGCATTGATTTGTTGGGCAAAACTAAGGTTAACATGGATAGAGGCGAAGTTGGGTTGTATACTTGGGATATATATAAATCAAGAGTTGATAACCTAATGAGTATGCTAAATCAACAGTTGATCGCATAAATCGATAGTTGCATAAATGTATGGAATTAGTATGAATGATACCTACCAATTGACCTAAGGTGGCTTGCTAGGCAATCCCAAGGTCATTCTTAGTGACATTGGATATCGATCCATTAAGAAAACTATAAGTTCTCTCGAATTCGTAGTGAAGGATTGGAATTGAATAAGAATAATGGGACCTATAATACATGTTATTGAAATCCTTATAGATATGCATTAATGTACATTCTAACTTTTATCTCATTCTTCTAGGTTATTGAATCACCACGATGTCTTCTAGTGTGAACCCACACTCCCTGTTAGATTCCAACAAACTCAAGGGACCAAACTTCTTAGATTGGCTATGGAATTTGATAATTGTTCTCAAATCCAAGAAACTAGGATATGTCCTAGATGAACCACTTCCTGATCCCCTACTGTCGATGCAATTGATGAAGATCAGAGAGCTTACAAGAAGCTACTGGATGATAATGAGTTGGCTAGCTATATAATGCTGGCCTTTATGTCACTAAAACTACAAAAGCAGCATGTGGTTATGGATGCTCATAACATAGTCTACCATCTTAGGGAACTGTTTGATGAGCAAGTTCGGTTTGAAAGGTTCAAGACCTTAAGGTTGCTTTTCAATTCTGAGATGGTTGAGGGATCATCACCAGTGCAGTATGCGTTGAAGATGAATGGATATATTGAGAGATTAGGTATTTTGGGTTTCATTATGGATCATGAATTAAGTATAGACTTAATTTTGACTGGTTATTCACAGTTTATGCTTTAACTATCAGATGAACTAAATATCCACGATGATACCTAAGCTGATTAATCTACTCAAAACAATTAAGAAAACTATCAAGAAAGATAGTAAGGTTATGATGTTGGTGGACTCTGCTTCTGCTTCTTGAAATAAGAACCAAAAGAAGAGAAGAAGTCCAAGAGGCCAATTAGAGGTGTAGCCAACAAGAGGCGAAGGAGAGAACACCAAAGGGGATATGCTTCCATTACAACAAGAAGGGCATTGGAAGAGGAACTGTAAAGCTTATCTAGAGTCACTGAAGCAGAAAAAAGCATTAGATGCCCCACCATCTACTTCAGGCTTGTTGTTTGTCATTGAGGTAAATACTATTTCTGATCATAACATTTGGGTATTAGACACCGGATGTGGCTTACACATATGTGTTGATATACAGGTTCTCAGGGATAGTAGCCAGCTCAAAAAGGGAGAGATGGACCTGCATGTGGGAAATGGAGCAAGAGATGCTGCATTAACTATAGGGACATATGTTTTGTATCTTCTTAGTAGGCTAGAGTTAACTTTGGAAAATTGCTATTATATACCCGTTTTGACTAAAAACATTTTATGTGTTTCATGTCTTAATAAAACAGGATTTCATTTAACTTTTTTAAGCAATGGTTGTTTAATTAAGTTGAATGAATGTTGTATGGTACTGCTACATTATGCAATGGAATTTACACATTAGATATGACCAATCCAATTTCAAATATCAATAACAATAAAAGACAAAAACGAGATAACCTAAAATCATCTTACGTAGGGCATCTTCGACATGACCATATAAGTGAGAAATGCATGATTAAGCTACACAAAAATGGTAGCCTAGGGTCATTTGAGTATGAATCATATGACACATGTCAATCTTGCTTGTTAGGCAAGATGACTAGGTTACCTTTTAAAGGAAAGGGTGAATGAATGAATAGGTTATTAGACCTAATACATTCAGATGTATGTTGTCCGATGTCCATTCATGCTAGAGGTAGTTTTGTATACTTCATTATTTTTATCGATTATTATTCACGATTAGATCGAGGTGGTGAATACTTAAATGAGGAATTTCTAACTTATCTCAGAGATAATGGGATAGTATCCTAGTGGACTCCACCTTACACACCACAACATAATGGTGTGGTTGAAAGAAGAAACCAAACCTGGTTAGATATGGTAAGATCAATGATGGGCTTAGCAGATCTACCGAAATCCTTTTGGGGTTATGCAATCGAGACTGTTGTTTATGTGGGAAACAGAGTCCCTTTAAAGGTAGTTAAAGTTACTCTATATTTTTCACTTATGAAAGTTTGGAGTTGTCTGGCTTATGTTAAGTGAATTCAATCAAACAAGCTAAAAGCGAAATTTGATAAATGTCTGTTTATAAGATATCTAAGGAAACAATTGGATATTAGTTATATAATGCTTTAGAGCAAGTTTATCTCAAAGTATATTATCCTTTTAGAGAAAGAGTTTCTTCTAAGAGAAGATAGTGGGAGCAAAGTTGAAATTGATGAAGTTCATAATGCTCAAATAGATGCAAATTAATTGCTTGAACACGAAATTGTTGTTCATAGAAATGAAATGACAGCTGAACCTTCTGACACACAAAATGTTCATGGATCAAGTAGGATACGTAATGTTCTAGAGAGATATAGATTTCTTGTAAGTGAACACAATGATGTATTGCTTATAGAGGACGATAAGCCTACAACCTATGAAGAGGCTCTAAAGAGTTTAGAATCCGAAAAATGGCTTTAAGCCATAAAATTTGAAATGGATGCCATATATGAAAACCAAGTATAGACTTTGCTTGACCTATTTGAAAGGTTAAAAACATAGGGTACAAGTGGATTTTTAAGAAGAAAATTGACATGGAAGGTAATGTGATTACCTATAAAGCAAGGTTAGTCACTACAGGTTTTCATCAAAGACAAAGAGTTCCATAAGAATACTCATAGCCATTGCTGCTCATTATGATTATGAAATATGGCAAATGGATGTGAAGACAGCTTTCCTGAATGGAAACCTAAGTGAAAATGTATATATGATACAACCTAAGGGCTTCGTATCCAGAGATGGCATAAAGGTATGCAGGCTTCAAAAATCCATTTATGGATTAAATCAAGCATCTAGGACTTGGAACATATGATTTGATGAGACAATTAAAAAGTTTGATTTCTCATAAAATCCTAATGAACCTTGTGTATACAAGAAGGTTAATGGGAGTGCTATTATATTCCTTGTGTTATATGTGGATGACATATTACTAATAGGAAATGATGTCTCAAGTTTGCAATCAATCAAAGTTTGGTTATCCTAAAATTTTTCTATGAAAGACCTTTGAGAAGCAACTTATATATTGGGAATAAAAATCTATAGAGATAGATCAAGAAACTTGCTAGGTCTTTCACAGTCAACATATATAAACAAAGTGCTAAATATGATTAGCATGGAGCAGTCCAAAAGAGGTTTTCTTCCCATGACTTATAAAATAAAACTCTCCAAATCTATGTGTCCTAAGACGCAAGATGAGAGGACTTACGCAAGTATCATCTCATCTGCTTTAGCAGTAGGATCAATCATGTATTTTATTTTATGTACAAGACTCGATATATCATATGCTCTAAGTGTTATGAGTAGATATCAGTTAGATATTGGTGGGGGTTACTGGGTGGCTATCAAGAATATCCTAAAATACTTCAGAAGGACTAAAGATATATTCTTGATATATCGAAATGGAGATCACGTAGTGAGCGGGCATACGGATGCTAGTTTTCAATCTGACTAAGATGACTCTAAATCCTAGTCAGGTTATGTTTTCACACTAAATGGTGAAGCAATCAATTGGAAGAGTTTCAATCAAGAGACAACTATAGATTTGACAACCAAGTCAGAGTACACTGCAGCTGCGAAAGAGACAAAAGAAGTTGTTTGGATCAAAAAGTTCATAATGGATCTTGGAGTGGTTCCTATCATAGTAGACCCAATATTGTTGTACTGTGACAACAATCGGGCTATTGCTCAAGCCAAAGAACCAAGGTCTCATTAGAGGTGTAAGCACATACTCAGGAGATATAACCTTATCAGGGAGATCATTGATAGAGGTGATGTGAAGATTGAGAGAGTCCCCACAGATCAGAACATTGTTGATACTTTAACTAAGCCACTCCCTCAAGGGAAATTTGATTCTTGTGTATTCACCTATGGTATTAAATACAAAAGCAATTGGCTTTAGTGTAAGTGGGAGATTGTTAGAGTAGTGCTCTAAAGGCAATCACCTTTATCACTTTTTTATAAACTTCATTTCTATTAATAAATTGTAAGGCATTTTTTGTTAATTTGATATTCAATTATATATAAATTGATTTTGATCTTAAATCGAATTAATGAAATCCATGATACAAAACATAGTATGAAGGAAATCATGATGAGTTCATGATAATGAGATTCCTATTATGTGCAATTATGTTAGTATCTAAATAATCCCTAGTTATGGGATTAATAAAATAGGACATTATTAATCTAGACAGACTAGCATATGTTATATTCCTTGATTTGATCAAGCAGTAGATCTCATAAATTATAAACATGAGATGTTTAGAGTTAACATGTGGATGCTTACTAAGGGTAGTAAGTACATCGGATGACCCACTGTGAGATTATCATATGGATGATCTATCGAATGTCAATGATTAATCTCATCATATAAATGGTGTAAATATCCTTAGACTTGAGGTACTCAAGTATATCTTGGATACCAATCTTATGCTTTGACATCATTCCTTGTTACCTCAAGATCAGGTCACTATTACGGTAGTGATTGGTTACAGCTATTGGTATTCAAAGGTAATTGGCTAGCCAATAAAGGATTCATCACTCTTGATCAAAGGAGATGATACCCATGGCCCCTTGTTAGGATCATTACTTAGGAATCTCCAACTAGAGTAGTTATATGTCATGAAGAGAGTCTTCAATGACACATAGAGTAATGAGATCCCAGGATAAGAACTAACATAATTAGACTAGATGTGGCGTAGTCAGTCTAGTGGGAGTTGACACACAGCCCATACATTGCACTGTAATTGTCTGTGGAAAGTTTCATAAGTTGGATAATTAACTATTAAAGAGTTCATTACTTAACCCACTTACATTATGGCAAAATGGCATCATGAAATCCTTCGTAATTTGATCGAATTAAAAATTAATTTAACTACCTAAAACAACTGGGAACCTAAGGGTCACACACATAAAAGATCGAATGAAAAACAAGTTTGTATGGCCAAGTTTAAGTAGGCCACGATCGTGGCCAAAGGCAAGCCCAATTTTTAAAAGTGCATCATTGGCAATGATTATAACAGAGGGCACGAAATGATATATAAGTGAGTTATTCACTTATGTGCTCAAGCTTCCTTATTTCTTACACACTTAAATGATAAAGAAAGGATTCTAGAAGAGTTCTAGAGTGAGAGTAAAGCTTCTTGAGTCTTGTTCTTGCTATTCATGCAATTGTTGCATGAATCAAAGTCTATGCAACAAGATTCTTGACCTACCTTCCATCATCTTGAGCATCTACATGATCTCATCTAGTTTGGTGCTCAAATAACCCTTATACATTGGTTCTTCTTCTGTCTTTGCATGTTCTTGGAGGTCAAGAAGGGTTTGGTGTTTGCAATAACCCAAACAAGGAGAAGAAACAAGAAAGGAGGAGATACAAAAGGTAAAAAATTTGTTATTTCATGTTCTTTACATATCTTTGCATGCATGCATGATCTTTGTGTTTTGGGGTTGTCATGGTGTCAGAATCTTGATTTCGACACTTCTTCTACAACCGCATGCATGTAATGCATGCAACCATGGCTAACCCAACAATCCAAAATTGGAATTATCTAATTTGGAGGTCTAAAGCCCAAGATATGGCCAAATTACAAAAGTCTATTTAATGGAACCTATCCATTCAGCAAGATACACATCCCAAATCAACTAACTTCAGTCTTATCATGCAAGATTAACACTAACCAAAAACATCCCGTTTGATTATGGAATACTTCTTTTATCAATTCCCCTTACCTAACATTCATAAATCCAAATAAACATATCAAAAATTTCTATACATATTTCACGTCTAGGTAGGTGTGTCCATGCTGAGGTGTTCAAATTATCCATTTACCCTTGTATTTTATATTAAGTACCATTATAACTCTTACTATACTTAGATTATACCTAATTCGTTATGTTCACTTATTAATACACCTTAAACATGCTATGATACTTCCAGGGTATATATTGGGGTGTTACACACAATGACTTCTCTTAATGGGAGTGAGACAAAAACCTTAGTTGGAGAATTAATTTTATTTAGGATAACTTCATAATGTATTAAGGAGTGATTTTTAAATTTTAAAGAATTATATTTAAAGAAGGACATTTAAAAAGTTATGAACTAATAATTTAGTTTAGATAAGTAAGTTTGTTTGGGATAATTTAAGAATATGTTAAGGAGTGATTTTTAAAATGTAAACAAGTTTATTTAAAGAAGGATACCAAAAAATTAGTAATTAGTATATATGTGTAATTTTGTTTAGGATAATTTAAGCATGTCTTAAAGAGTTATATTCAAAATGTTAAAAAGTATAGTTAAAGAACACTGAAAAAGTTTTTAATTAGTGATTTAGTACAAATGAGTAATTTTATTTAGGATAATTTAAGAATGTGTAAGGAAGTAATGTTTAAGTTTTAAAGAATTATGTTCAGAGAAGGATGCTAAAATTTAAACATACATCAACTTTGTGACCTTTTAGATTTATTCAATCTTTGAAAAGATTTCAAATTTTGTTTCCTATTTGAATTGATTTTCTTTTTATGTTTTCAATTCTTTTTCAATCTCTTTTTTGTTTCTTCTATATTACTTTGATTCCTTGTGTCAAGATCACATATTAATTCTCCTTTTATTATTATTTATTTTGTTGGTTGTAGTGATTGAATTCAAATATCATATTAGATATAGAAGACACAAGAATAAAGAAGACAAATTTAAGGGGTATTTTCGTTTTCAAATTTTTGTTTTAATTATTATTGCAACTTATTTTCGTACAAAACTAACAAAACTATTTCTCATATTTTCAGGTTATGGAGAATATGAAATCATCATAAAAAAGATTTAATGAACATAAAATCCTCTACTCATGGTAAATCTGATCTAGCATGGAATTATTTTTCTTCATCTTAAGCATCTAATGGGAATATCCAATATAACTGTATATTTTATGATAAAATATTTAAAGCTAGAGGAATTTATATAATAAAAGAACATTTTGCTGGTGTTAAGGGTAATATTGATTCTTGTTAAAAAAAGTACCATTTGATGTATGTCAGATGATTATAAATTATTTGCAATAACAAGTAAAAAAGAAAAAGGAAAATAAAGAGCTCATGATATGTCTTTTGGAGATGATGAAGCATTATAAGCATTAGATAAAAGAAAAAGGAAAGCTATTATTGACATAGCTTCTTATTTTCCTTAAAGAATTATTCTTAGTTCTTTACCTAGTCTAAAAAGTGTTTTGGTTAATAAGGATGTTGCTTTGTGATGTAAAAGAGTATGAACTAAATGGTTATATCATTCATGTATTCCTTTAAATGCTTTAGATTACCATATTTTAAAGAAGCAATAGATGTTATAACAATGATAGGTCCAAGATTTAAGGTACCTTTTTATTATGAGAATCAAATGTCTTCGCTTCAAAATTTAAAAAATAAATGCCAATTAATTATGGATATATATAATTCTAGTTAGGAATCAACATGATAAACTGGCAGATGGACGGACTGATCAAAGATAAAGAACCTTGATTAATTTCTTGGTTTATTGTAATATTGGAATAGCTTTTATCAAGTCTTTTGATTGTTCTGTTATGGTAAAAAGTGTAATGGTTTATTTGAATTATTTTCACAAATTATCAAGCGGGTTGGACTAAAGAATGTTGTGCATTTTGTTACAGATAATACAACAAATTATGTATCAATTGGATACTTATTACAGTCAAATTGTTCATAGTATAAATCTTATTTTAAAAGATATTGGTGGCATAGACCATATTTCTATTCTTGTTTCAGGCATATCTAAGATCACAACTTTTGTATATGATAATAACACTTTTTATCTTGGTTAAGAAAGCAAGAAGATTAGGTTGAGATTGTGCATCCCATTGCTACTAGGTTTACAACTACATTTATTACTTTGAAAAGTGTTTATAAACATAAACAACTACTTAAAAATTTAGTGACAAGTAAAAAGTTTCCAAGTCATAAGTTATCAAAGAGTGCAAAAGGAAAAGAAGCTTATGCTATTATTCTAAATAATAAACTTTGGGATGCCCACTAGATCATTATGAAGATTATGGCTTAGCTTGTAAGGTTGTTGAGGATTGTTGACTCACATAAGCAGCCATCTTTGGTGTATATATATGATGGTACATATAAAGCTCAGAAATCAATTATAAATCTTTTTGAAGGGAAGGAAAAATTGTACAAACCTTAATATAAATATTTTTGACTGACGATAAGATAAGCATCTTACTCAAATGATCCACTTATTAGCTTATTTTCTCAATCTTTATTACTTATATAATAGAGACAGAGTTACAAATAATATAATGGGTGGTTTGTTTGATGAGATTAAAAGCAAGCGTATTTTCTTTATTGAAGAGCAATCATAAGCAATAAATGAAAGTGAAGGTTAAAAGAGTTTTTCAAGATCATCAATAAAGAGAGAACTTATGATGAAAAAAATGCAACCTAGTAAGTTTGAATACGTCGAATTCATTCTTTACTCATTAATAATATATATTTTATTTTTCATAACTATTAATTTAAAATACAGTTAGATACTTAGATAATTGGAATGGTAATCCTTGAATACTTAGATAATTGGAATGGTGAACCTATCTCTCCTTACCTATTTGCTTTAGAAATTGACATTCATACAAGGTTAATAAATCACAAAATAGCCTAAGGAATTTAGATATTATTATAAATGTAAGAAAATAGAAATCCCCAATCTATCGTTTATTGATCATCTTTTGATACTTAGTGGGGCTAATATACAATATGTTCAGTTGTTATTCAAAGGGTTAGAGAAGTTTGCAGGAATATTTCAACTAATTATTAACCAAAAAATATTCAGGTCTTTTTCTCTATAACTAGAGAATTTTGTCCCTCTCCCAAATCTCAGGTCTCTAACTATCAGTATTTCCCTTCAAATATCTAAGATTACCTATCTCAACCTCTAGAATTTCATTCTAAGACAACAAACCATTAGTTAACTTAATTCTAAACAGAACCTATTGTTAGATATCTAAAAAACTACCTTATGCTCATAAAATCTAGCTTATATAGTTTATCCTCAATGGAATGTTTATCTACTGGAGCTCTTATGTTACTGTTCCTATCAAAACCACCAAAGATATAGAAAGAATATTTAGAAACTAATTATGGAATGGAATAGGAAATAAGAAAGGTTTCCTTAAGGTCAAGTGGTTTGAAATTTGTGCCCCTATAAGACATGGAGGACTAGGAATAAAATCAATGAGAATAGTAAACAAGGCCCTAATGGGAAAAATATTTTGAGGACTATATAATGAAAAAGAGACGTTATGGGTAAAATTGATGAATTAAGAACACATAAGAGGCTTCAATTTTTTGACAATGAAGCCCTTAATTAACTCCTCTTGAACTACAAAACTTATTTTGAGCCTAAGGGAGATAGTAAGGAAAGAAATAAATAACATAATAGTTAATAGGAAACAAACCAGTATTTGGTTTGACAATTTAGCTAAACAAGATCCCTTTCATCTCCTCCTTATTGTCTTACTATAACATGCTCTACCTCCAAATTCTAAGGTCAACTCAGTTATCTAAAATAATGAATGATTTTGTCCTATAATATGCATAAATGCATTTATTCACTACTTCCCTACTCATTTGCATAACAAAAATAGTGATGACATAATTATATGGATCAAAGATCCCTTTAAGGGATTCTCAACTAGCTTCTACACAAACCTTTTCACTACCTTAATCCAGGAGGAGAAATGGCATTAAATAGTGTCATTCAAGACCTAAGTTCCACAACATTCTTTTATAGTATGGCTAGCCATTAAGAATATGTTGCTATATTTAACATAATGAAATAGATAACTATAAACAATTACTTACTTTGCGAATCACATAATAAATCAAGTGATCATATACTCTTTTTATATGAATGTACTCAAAGCTTATAGGAAAATATACTATAAATATCTAACCTAAATTGTAGGCCTATTGCAATGAAAGGCATAATATATTAGATACTGAACTTGATCAACTATCATAGTGACACATTAATAGTAAAACTATCTATAAATTTGTTAAAGTAGTGCTTTAAAGGCAATCACCTTATCACTTTTGTATAAACTTTATTTTGATTAATAAAGCAAAAGGTAACTTTTCACCTATTTGATGTTCATTTATTTATAAATTAATGTCAATCTTAAATCAAATTAATGAAGCCTATGATACAAAATATAGCATGAAGGAAATAATGAGGAGATCATAATAATGAGATTCCTATAATGTGAAATTATGTTAGTATCTAAATAATTCCTAGTCATAGGATTAATAAGGCAGGATGTTATTAATCTGAATAGACTAGCACATGTTATACTCCTTGATTTGATCAAGCAGTGGAGCTTACAAACTATAAGCATGAGATGTTTAGAGTGAACATGTGGATGCTTACTAAGAGTAGTAAGTACATCGGATGACCCGCTATGAGATTATCATATAGATGATATATCAAATGTCAATGATTAATCACATCATAGCAATGGTGAAAATATCCTTAGACTTAAGTTACTCAAGGATATCTTGGATACTGGTCCTGTGCTTTGACATCATTCCTTGTTACCTCAAGACGAGGTCACTCTTAGGGTGGTGATTAGGTATAGCCATTGGTATTCAAATGTAATTGGGTAGCCAATAAAGGATTCACCACCCCTGATAGAAGGAGATGATACCCACGACCTCTTTTCGGGGTTATTACTCAGCAATCTCAGGCCAGAGCAATTATGTATCATGAAGAGAGTCTTTAATGACATATGGAATAATAAGATCTTAGTACAAGAACTAACATCACTTAGACTAGATGTGACCTAGCCAGTCTAGTGGGAGTTGACACTAGCCCATACTCCAAACCAAGTAGGGTATAGAATGGTAAAGGGATGAATTGCATGGTAATTGTCTATGGAAAGGTTCTTAATTCAGACAATTAACTATCGAAGAGTTTGAGTGTTAATCCACTTATATTCTAGTAAATTGGCATCATGAAACCTTCATTATTTGATTGAATTAAGAGTTAATTCAAGTGGCATGAAACCATCCATGATTTTCTCGGATTAAGAATTAATTCAAGTGGCCAAAATAACCAGGAACCTAAGGGTCACACATATTGAAGATCAAATGAAAAACAAAGAGTGCATGGCTGTCAATGAAGTAGGCCACGATTGTGACCAAAGGCTTGACATATGATACACAAGTGAATTTTTCACTTATGTACACAAGTACTAACAATTTAATACACACTTAGGTGAGAGGATAAAGGGTCTAGAAGTGTTTTGGAGTTAAATAGAAGTGGTCTTAAGTCTTGTTAATGCATTTTATACAATTGTTACATGAGTCTAATTGCATACAACATAATCTTGATATATCTCTCCATTTGAGCATCTACTTGAACTCATCTAGTTTGGTGCTCTAACCACCCTTACACATTGCTTCTTCTTCATCCTTGCATGTTCTTGAGTGATCAAGGAAGGTGTTTGGTGTTTGCTATAACCCAAACAAGGAGAAGAGTAAAGAAAGGAGGAGCATTATCAAAGGTATAAGTGCTGAAATTTCATATTATTATAATCTATTTATTCATGCATCTAAGATTCTATAATTTTGGGGTTTTCACGGGGTAAGAATTTAGATTCCAACACTTATGCTGCCTTGTTGTGCATATGATGCATAAATCTATGGCTTCTTGACAAAATTTATTGATAAATCTATGGCTTCTTGACAAAATTTATTGATTTATAAATTCTTGAGAGAGAGGAATAGAAAAATATTTCAAAACACTAAGCAAGTTAAGAAAACACTGGAACATTATATCTTGGGTAGCATCCGAGAAACCATAAAGAAATTACAATGAAGGAATAATGAACGATACAAAGAATCAACCTCCATTCAAGGTTAAAATACTAAAAAATATATACTTACACCACATCAAATCTCCAACACCATTGCCTTTTTTAGAGAAGACTTTCCATTAACCAAAGGAAAGGAGGGCGGGCACCAGGGAAAGTTAGGACTCAAGGGACTATATTCTTACTAAAAATTAAGTGATAAACATTTATACACTTGTTAAGAGAATAGCAATACATGGAGCTTTGTTAGTTTTTCTTTAATGGACCTTCTAAGTCCTTGTACTTTATTAAAAAAATATTTTTTTTGAGGCCAAATTTTGATGTACATTTATATAAGAGCAATTATCTACATTTGTGAATACAAAATTATTTTTAATTTCACAAAAAAAAGATAGAAACTATATGATATGACCCTTACTAATATGGTTAGTAAGATTTGATATCAATATAATATGATTAAGGATCATTCTTATACTAGCTATTTTCGATGTTGGAAAATATTTCTCAAAAAATGGCCTCTTCATCTCAATCTATGTACTGACGCTCCCAGTAGGCAAATCAAATAACTAATCCTCTGCTGCATCTTTCAGTGAGAATGGAAAAGCCCTTAACATGGTTTGCTCATTTGTCACCCCAGGAAGCTTCATACTTAGACATACCAAATCAAGCTCCATGAGATGGTTATAAGCATGCTCACGTACAAGACAATGAAAATTAAGCAACAAATGGATTAATCGAAACATAAGTTCAAAAGTAACACATTTAGCAAAAATGTAATGCATAAGGGCCTTTGAGTGAAATTCGGTGTAGCCAACTCCTTAATTTTTTGGATTTGTCGCTGTTTCTTCGAATTCAAGCTTTATTTCTATTTTAGAGTTGTTCTTGTTCCCCTTTGTAATCTTCATAATTTCCTTTCAATCTCCAAATCAAATTGTAAAGGTTCTCTATGAGGAGATGTTGTTACTACCATATACCAAAACTAACAAACATGAAAAAAATTAAGAAACGGCTATAAAAACGAATTATTAACAAATATATATACCTCACACCAATTAAAATCAAAAGCAAAATTGAAGCACCATGCTCATTGGCAATGGTGCCAAAATTCTTGATGCATGTCGAATGCACTAGAAAATAAAGTTAACTCTTCATACTAAGATTTATAGCAACGGGGAGTAAGGATCGTATCCACAGAGAGTTTTCTTTTAATTATTGCAATGAAAATAATAGATGTTAAGGATATAAAAGGGGGTTTAGGTTGATGTAATTAAGGAAATAAAGTAAAAATTAATCAACAAAAGAAATTTAATTTAAATAGTCAAAATTGATAAAAGTGATAAATGTGTTTAAAATCCAATTTTAGATCAATCTCAGCTTATACACAATTAAACAAATTTCATTGTTATAATGTTTTCATACCTCTTTTAGAACTATTGGTCGTAAATTAACAAGTTTTGTTAATTAAAACAAGCTCTTTAATTAAACCTAACTATTGAACAATTTAGAAAAAGCTCTCTAAATTTAATTAGACAGTCGCATTATGAATATGGAAAGCAAACCAATATAGGCAGTAACTACACACTTGTTCAGGTTATTCATCCTATTTTACATTGTTCCTGATTATTCACCATCATTAATAGCTACAAACGAATCTAAATACAATGATTATATACTTTATTGAAGATTCTAGCAATGTGTTTTCATAAAAACAATCCATATATTCAAATCATCTTTACAATACCCAAATCAATAGAGATAGAACAACAATAACAATCCTTTAAAAGAGGGATTTAGCATAAAACAATGAAAAGATATGCTTAATCATGATCCTAGGGGTTGATTTCACCTCTAAGATGGAATAGAGAAGCTTAACACTTTATGGGACTTGAAAAGGTAAGTTTTCTTCCCTTTATGAGGTCCCAAATTGATTCCCTTCGTTTTTACAGTTAAAATGTTTTATTTATAAGAAAAATAGGTTTCTAGACATATACACAATTTGGTACATGACTGTGTATCAAACCATATAAGTAAAAAAATGTGAACCTTGTGAAAATACATGGTAATGTATCTAAATGTGTAAGTATAAAATGTGTCTTCCAATTGCATACACGATCATATAAGTATAAACATGGTTATGCATCTCTCTTGCTGAATTATTATTCTTCTTGTGATTTTTTTCAATCCTCACCCTAGTCTATCTTCTTCTTGTTCCGCAAGGGAAATTGAGATTTTATGCTTCCAAATTTTACCTAAAATCAAATATGAACCAAAATGTGTTTAAGCATTTCACAATAATAATCACTAAGTGTTAAGAAGTGAATGTATAAACAATTAACAACACGTCAAATTCCCCCACACTTAGCTTTTGACCATCCTCAAATAAAACAACAACAAATTCATAAACTAAACACTTTCACAATTTCCATTTTTCCTAAGAATAGATAGCTATAAGTAAAGAGAAATGGCTTACAAAATCATAGCATGAACCAATTATTAAATTCCTCTAGTCATGATCAATCAACAATCATCACCTTTAGAAATTGAGCAATCTAGTAGTGCACTTGGACAAAGTGTGTAAGCAGCATTGATCTAAAGATACACACAAATACCATTCATAATCATGACATTTCACGACTTTACATATCATTTCATTTCTCCAACTCTAGGATTCACATGCATAATCTTGAATCAAAGGAATTTTTAAGGGTGTAATGTGAAGGTGAGATGTATTTGGGTAATGTATCATAAAATCCATTAAAACTAGTGAAGAAAGAAAAATATCAATATGACGTCAAGCACAAAAACTAGCATTCACTCAAAACTAGGTACCATGAACTACGATGAATGTAAAAACTATATTTCATAACTTAAGTTCAAGCTCTCACGCCACAACCGTCATCAATCATAACGAAATAGAAGGAATCACTCATACAATTGATGACAAACAATACATTATAACCATAAGTAGTAATCTTTCAAAATAATATCTACCTCATATGCAAATTATTTGTCATAGTTAAATCACCCATTCCATACGATTTTAGGAGGAAAAACTAATCATGAATAACCTTACAAAGAAAATGTATTTCCTCCTTGATACTTTTATTTAAAAATATTTTGTTCTTTTCTTTTCTTCTTTTGGTTTTTTTCTTATTTTCTTTTTTTATTCAACAAAAATTTAAGGAAGCTACATCAACATTAGAACTTATTGATAAGACATAAGATGACATCTCAACAATTATAAACAACCAGCACACATACACACTCCCACATTTATGCTTTTTTCATCCACAATGATCGACACTCAACAAATGCTCCACTAGCTTTAAGGCTTGGGAAAAACATTTGGTTAGGTTTAAGGCATGTAATGTGGTTAACATGAAAAGAAAAGGCATAACACAATACGCCTTATATTGTAGATCTACTGGAATATGGCATGCATTCCTAGCCAGTATATATGGATACATCATGATTGGCATTTTATAAGCCGTCCTATAAGCTTAGAATGCATCTTCCAGCTTCACATTCCAATCCTTTCTATTAAGCTAACTGTTTTATCCAAGAATGACTTAATATCTCGATTTGACACTTTAGCTTGGCTACTGGTTTGGAGGTGGTAAGAGGTGGAAACCTTATACATAATGTGATTTTTGTAAACAGTGTTTCCATCACCCTAATGCAAAAATGGGTTCCCCTGTCGCTTATGCCTTTGGCATCCCAAACCTAGAATGGATCTGATTTGACAAAAGTTGCAACAACTTTGGCATCATTAGTTTTGGTGGCTTTAACTTCCACTCATTTGGAAACATAATCAACTGTAAGCAATATATAGTTAAAACCAAAAGATGGAGGAAAAGATCCCATAAAATCAATATCCCAAACATCAAAATTTTCATAGAAAAGAATGGGAGTTTGTAGCATTAGATTCTTATGGGACAAGCTGCCTAACCATTGACACATATCATATGACTTGCCAAAGATGTATGCATCATTGAACGATCAGGGCTTGTAGAAGCCACTCTCCAATACTTTATTCCTCTTGAACCCAATATGTCCTCCACACACATACGAGTGGCAAAAGGCTAAAATCAAAGGTGGTCCACTTTTAGACAAAAACCTCCTTATGACTTGATCTGCATAATGTCTCCATAAATATGGGTCATCCCAAACATAGTACTTTGCTTCAATCTTCAATCTATCCCCCTGAGCCTTTGACAAATAACAGGTAATTTGTTAACAATAGAAAAATTCATGATATCTACATACCATGGAGGTGTCAATCAGCATAAAATAGTTGTTCATATAGAATGTCTCTCTTAGAGGGATGCCATCTTCCTTTATGATCAAACGACTGAGGTGATCGAAAATCATGTTTGTTTCCCCCTTCTTATCTGGATTTTGCTTCTTTCTTCATGAGTAAGTACCTTAAAGTTGTATGATCAAAATAAACAACAACCTTGGCACCTAGAAATTTGGACCAAATTTTCTTTAAAGTAAAAACCATAGACAAAAGTTCTCTTTCAATTATAGAGTAATTTAATTGAGATGGACTAAGAGTCTTTGAAGCATAAAAAATGGAATGCAAAGCTTCACCTATTCTTTGTCCTAGAACCACCCCCATTGTATAATCACTTACATCATACATGATCTCAAAGGGGAGGCTCCAATTAATAGGTTGAATTACTGGTGGGGATGTTAGGAGCTCCTTGAGCTTGTTAAAGGCCTCTTTGCACTTATCATCAAACTCAAAGGAGACATCTTATAGTAACAACTTTTGTATTGGTCAGGTTATTCTTGGGAAGTCCTTAATGAATCCATGGTAGAAACCTATATGGTTCAAAAAATAATGCACTTCCCATACATTTAAAAGGTAAGGTAAGGAGGAAATGAGATCAACTTTAGACTGATCTACCTCTATACCCCTAGAAGATATAAGATGCCCTAAAACTATATCTTTATCTACCATAAAATGACATTTTTCTCAATTAAGCACAAGGTTAGTTTCAATGCTTCAAAGGAAGAACCATAAATGCTAAAATCATCCATAAATACCTCAATGACTTTCTAAACGTACTTAGAGAAAATGCTCACCATAAATCATTTGAAAGTGGCTAGTACGTTGCACAATGCAAATGGCATCCTTCTATAAGAAAATGTACCAAATGGGCATGTAAAGGTGGTCTTTTCTTGATCCTCTAATGCAAATAGGATCTAAAAATAACCTGAAAAGTCGTCTACAAAATAATAATATGCATAGCCAGCTAATCTCTCAAGCATTTGGTTAATAAAGGGGAGGGGAAATAGTCTTTACGAGTCACAACATTCAATTTTCTATAATCAATACACACTCACCACCCAGTTTGCACGTGGGTGGGGACCAACTCACCTTCCTAGTTAGCCACCACTGTGATTCCAAATTTTTTTGGAACCACCTAAACTAGACTTACCCACTTATTATCAGAGATTGGGTAAATGACCATAGCATCAAGAAACTTCTACACTTCCTTCTTCATGACCTCCATCATCAAAGGATTCAACTTAAGTTAAGTTTACCTTATGGATTTGGCATCCTTCTCTGAAAAATACAATGCATACATATATAAAGGCTTATTCCTTTGATGTCTGCAATCGTCCATCTGATGGCCTTCTTATGCTATCTTACTATTCAAATCAGTTTGCCATCTTGATCTGAAGTTAACACTATAAAAATAATGATTTGTAAGCTTTGTTTATCTCCCAAACAAGAGTGCTTAGGTAGGCAGGCAATGGTTTCATCTGTACATCAGGTACTTACATATCAAATAGTAACCACCTCTAGTAAGAATCAGGTAATTGTATGAAAGCCAAATCATAACTTTTGGGAGAGTCCTTCAATGATTCTAAGGCAGATACCATTTCAATCAGCTCTTCTCCCAACTTAAAATCATTAGTGGCTCCTAATTCTGGGCACTTAGCCAAAGATTGCCTCTAATTGATACCTAAAACTCAATTTAAACATTTCCTACACTAGAGGATCAATCACATCAATAGAAAAATAGAATAATTATCCTAAGGATGTTTCATTGTATCAAAAATGTTAAAACGAATGACTTCCCCATCAAATTCCATCGTGAGGGTGCCCTCACAAACATCTTTCTTAGTCTGAGTTGTGTTAAGAAACAGTCTCCTAAGCAAGATAGGTATTAGATTGTATAAAGTTTCATAATTCATATCAATTTATATAAAATTTCACAAGAAATACCAACTTATTGAACTACACTAATAGTCAACTACACCATCAAGGTAAATGTTAGTGCCATCAACTAACTGTTTGATAACACTTGTTTCTTTTAAAGGGCCTAGATTTAAGGAATCATAAATTAAATGAGGCATAGCATTAATTGAAGCTCCTAAATCTAACATAGCTCTATCAATCACAGTGATAAAAATTTTACATGGTATAGTGAACATACCTGAACTAGCATTTTGAAAGTATCTTCTTCTTAAAAACCACATAAACTTTCTCCCCCATCATCTCCTTCTCATCACTTCTTAACTCTTTTATTGTTACACAATTCCTTAAGGAATTTTATTTACTTGGGTACTTGCTTGATTACATCCAGTAAAGTTATGTTCACTTCAAACATTCGGGAAGTCTTTAATATCTCCTTATCTTTTTCCTCCTTGCTAGATTTCACTAATTTGCTAAGAAAAGATGGAGGATTAGTTTTAACTATATTAGGACTTTCAAAGTTTACCTTTTTACTAGTTGAGGGATTTGGTTTCATTTTCTAACTCCTCGATTTCTACTTCATTGACCTTCCTCGATGGGGTCCTCTTAGAAACCTCAAGCTTCTTTCCACTCCTCAAAGTTATAGCACTAACATTCTTTAGGTCCATCTTGGGTTAACATGGCAGCTTTCCTCCACTTTATAACTCTAGGCGATTGACAACCACTACCATTTGACCCACTTGGCTTTCCAAGTTCTTGCTCGATTTTACATGATTTTGAAATTAAAGAGTGTTAGTAGTAAGATTCTTAACTAAGTCTTCCAAAGATGGACCTAAATTCGAGGAAGAGGCTTATGGTCTTCGTTTGAATTTTTGTGCTCCTAGTGGCCTGTTCTGGAAGTGATTATATTTCTGGAAGTGATTATATTGCTTGTTTCCCTCATAACTCAAGTTGGGATGATCTTTCTAACTTCGGTTATACGTATAGGAATACAGTTTGTACTAATCAGGACAATTTCCTCCCATGACATTTACATATTTTGTGCTTCCCTCTTATAACATTGGGCACCCATTAGTCAGATGACATGTATTTGCACATATTTTGCATGCTTTTACCTATGCCTGTCCAACTACAATTTTTCTAACAAAAGACATTAGCTCATCTAAACGATTTTTGATGGATGAAGTACTTACCTCATTTACACAACGAATATCATTTCAAGTGTTGAATTTTTGTGTTTAGCGACTATGTGCTCAATTAAAATCCTGGCTTCTATGGGAGTCTTCTCATATAATGACCCACCACTCACTGCATCGACCAAACTCCTCTCCATAAGTAGCAATCCTTCATAGAAATACTAGATAAGAAGTTGATCTAAAATGTTATGGTATGAAAAACTAAAACACTACTTCTTAAAGCATTCCCAGTACTCATAAAGGGAATCATTTTTGTGTAGCTTTATCCCATAGATGTCCTTTCTTATACTAGTTGATTTTATCCTAGAAAATATTTCTCCAAAAATAGACTCTTCATCTTGATCCATGTATTGACTCTCCCAGTAGGTAGATCAAATAATCAATCCTTTGATACATCATTCAGTAAGAATGGGAAAGCCTTCAGCATGATTTTCTCGTCTGTCACCCTCAATATAAGGTTTCAACTTCCTATCAATACCCAAACCAATGGCTAAAATGAGGTGACCAATAGAGAAATCAAGAAATCAGGTTGATTTCAGAGAAAACAGTTTAACCTAACAAGAAGGATTGGATCTTGGGATTGGATGATCCACTTTGGGCCTATATGATAGCCTATAAAACACCAATCAGTATTGTCCCCATATGGATTAGTTTTTAATTAGGTCATATTCCTATAGAGCTACAACATAAGGAATATTGGGCTATTAAGTATTGTAACATGAACCTTTATAAAGTGGGAGTGCATGGGAACTTACAATTATAAGATCCTGAAGTGATATGGAACAACTCTTATAAGAATGCAATTTTCTATAAGGAATAAACCAAAGCTTTCCATGACAATGTAGCTTCGAGGAAAAGCTTTATTATTGGTCAAAAGTGCTTCTTTATTATTCTAGTCTTAAAATGATCCCAAATAAGTTACATTCTCACTAAGTTGGTTTTAAAATGATTCCAAATAAGTTACGTTCTCACTAGGTTGGTCTTCAATGGCTTATAATGTTTTTCTATATGGTTTGGTAGAGATACAAAGTCTAAAAATAGGGAAGACACTTAAGGTGAATGGTCATCTCTTAAAGCCTTACTATGAAAGATTTCAAGTGGAGAATATAAAAGTGGTGGTCCTTGAAGACCCAAATTATGGCACTTGATGAAGAAAGCATGGAGTCAAGCTAACGATAGTAAACAAATTTGCTACATAAGAAGCAACTCTAGGAGAGTTTGTTCCTTTTCTTTTGTAATTTTGTTTTTATTTTTATTGAATGTTTTCTCTCTTACATTTAATGTTACATTATGGACAATATAATTTTTAAGTGTGAAGGAGATAAAAGTGATTCTCATATTGTTTTTGAGTGCCTTTTGTTTGCTTTAATAATTAAAAATGAAAAAACAAAAATCAAATATTCTCTCTTTTTTATTACTTCTAAAATTGTATAATTATAATTAGAGAGTCGAATTAACCAGAGAAATTCATAAAAACTTAGGCATGTATTTTTACTCTTGTTCTTTTAGAAGAGTAGTGACTAGTGGATAGATTTAATCTAATGGGATTTTAAGCCTCTTAGACTAGGACATTTATATCAATCTCATTGTCTTTCTTTTATATGTGTGACCATTTTGACATGTACTTTAAAAAAAAGATTTATGACATGTACTTTTTTTTTAAAAGATTTATGACATATACTTTCTTGTCTTTGTCCTAATTTTCTATTTAAGGTTACACTTGTATCACATTCACTAACATAAAAATGATATAGTCATTTTTTGTTTTGTAAGCTGTAGTAGCCACAAAGACTATACAATGACATGATTTTTCTTTTTGATTAAGCCGCTTTAGCCTTATTAGCTTTTTCTTTAAATTTTAACCATAATACAAGCCTTTAACTTAACAAAAAATGTCTTCCCCAAGTCTTAGAGCTAGTGAACCTTTTTTATTTTTTATATTCATGGATACACAAGAGAATAAGTGTGGTAGTGCTCATATATGTGAGCTACTTATAGTAGAGGGAATGTGATCCTCCATTGCTGATGTAGTATCTCTATATCTTTGTCTTTGTTCTTATTTTTCTTTAAAAAAGAAAAAAAAGAAAAAAGAAAAGAAAAGAAGTTATCAAGGAGGAAAATCGTTTATAAAATAAGTAATTTATGTTAATCTTTCCTTCCAAAGTTATAAGGAATGGGTGACTTGATTATGATGTAAATAAGTGAGAAGTCGCTGTGAACGATCACTCTTTATAGTTAAAATGGATTGTTCATCATTATTCAGAGGATCACTCCTTATAGTATAATGGATTGTTCATTATTATTCTTATGGGTGATTTCTTTTAATTCTTTATGCTTTATATGGTTCATAGTTTGAAGGCCTAAATTTAAGTTGTTAAATAGAGTTTTTACATTCATCTGGTACTCAAATTTAATTGGATTTTAATTTTTTTCACTCAATACTTAGTTGAGCATCCTTCCAGCTTTACTAGGTTTTACGGATTTTGAACTACATACCTAAATATTTCTCACCTTAACATTTAGCTTCATTAAAACCTTTAAAATCCCTTTGATTCTTATTATGCATATGAATCTTTAGTGGTGGAGAACTAAAAGATAAGCAAAGTTATGGACTATCTTGATTATGGAAGATGTTTGAGTGTACCTACAGATTACTCAGTTTTTCAAGGAAATATTTTTTGGTTAATCATGAGTAAAGCATTGAATGTTTAATTCTTATTGCAATTTTTTAAAGTTATTCTTTTCTTATGACTATTTATTCTTAAGAAATATAGTTAAAGAGGAAGCACTTTAATTTTGATATTTAGTTTTGCTTGAGGACAATAAAAAGATAAATGTGGGAGAACTTGTAAGTATTTAATTGATTAGTTATTTATTCCCTAATAATTACTGATTAATGTTTATATTATATCTAAGATACTTATTTTGGTTCATATTTTGATTTAGGTACAAATTGGAGGAAAAAGAACCAAAATGAGCTAAATTCATAGCGTTGGTGCAGTTTTGCAAATGTTTGGTCTTGTCTCCCTTTATGGATCAAAAGGAGATGAGGTAGGGCAAAATTATAATAGAGAATGGAAGAATTAGAGTCATTATAAAGCCACGTGTGTGTGTGTGTGTGTGTGTGTGTGTGTGTGTGTGTGTGTGTGTGTGTGTGTGAATTACATAGTCGTGTAAGGGACTATTTAAGTCACTATAACCAATGTTCTAAAAACCGGACCGGACCGGCCGGTCCGACCGGAAAAATCTTGAACCGGCTGGTTATCCGGTTCGGTTCTATATAATAACCCCCTACCTATATAAACCGGCCGGTTTATAGGAGAACCGGCCGGGTTTTCCAGCAACCGGAGCAACCGGTTTATAAAAAACCCCTTCACAGTTCACATATCTAATCTAACGTTTACCTTTCAGATTTCGCTTAGCCTCTCTCAAATGTTCTCACCATCTCTCGGGCTTCTCATCCTCTATCTTCTTCGTCTTCTTAGACTTAACTAGCTCCGACAAAGTAATCGTCCACTTCTCCCATGTCTTCTCCGTCTTCTTCGACTTACTTAGTTCCGACGCAGTAACCGTCAACTTCTCCTCTTTCTTCTCCGTCTTGTTGGACGAAGCAAGCTCTTGCGCAGTACTCGTCGACTTCTCCTCTGCCTTTTCCGTCTTTCTGGGTGATTTTAAGGGTTTTGATGAAGCAATAGGTGCTAGTATCTTTTATTTTGGTTTTCGGTGCTCACCCCTTGATTTCAGTTGTTAAATTGCTGGGTTGAAGTTAGTTTTTTCCAATTTAGGGCTTATTGAACTTTTGATTTCTGCTGGAGCTGTTGTGGGTGCCGCAGGTGAGTGACGTGTGTGGGTGAAAGGAGGGTTGTTTGGGGGTTTTTTGCGTGAGTGAAGCTAATTGTCGATTGAAATAGGGGTTTGAGATTATAGATCTGATTGTTGATGTCCAGCATAGCTTACAGGTGAATTCCTAGTACTATCACTGATGTATTGGTAGAATAGATCCCTTTTTTATTTCTGCTTGTGTGACGTATAATTATTTCTTGTAATATTCTTTCAGTTCACTCTCATGGCTATTCACCTATAGGGATTTGTTGGGGTGGCAAAAGTTCTTACTGCTATCGTTATTACCTTCCGAGGAACTCAAGAACATAGGTAATAATCTGTTCTTTTTCTTCGTATTCACTTCAAAATAGTAAACTTTTATTGAAATGCGAGGGGCTCGCGTCGGATTTGTTGTTATTGTTGTAAGATTATGAAATTGTGATGAGACACCTT
>JAOSBN010000178.1:30086436-30108466 GCA_027563595.1 Erythroxylum suave
ACCAAGGAGTAAAGTGTTCTCCAAACACCTTACCTCCCCTGTTCTGAAATTAAACACAGAAGTTGGTGTTGGGAGCAGCCAAGGTTAGAATCTTATACAAGCTGGACATGATTCGTCCCTTGGAGTTAGTCACACGGCCAACCAAACAAGTTGTGGGCTTGTATTGTCCTTTTAGAGGATTTTTGGTTTAGGTTCAGGTCTATCCGATAAGCATTCTTATGGTTCTGGTTGGTGGCAAATTGTACATATGTGCAGAAACCTGTAAATCTCCGACCTTGTAAGTGTAAAAGTGAAACACATTAATGATTTAAAGAAGTTTTAGTGTTCAATGTTATCATTTATCGTTACTTATTACTTGGTTTGCTAAATGCATCTTTATTAAATGACTTGAGTACTTATTACTTGGTTTGCTAAATGTATCGTTATTAAATGACTTAAGGCTTATTATGTTATAGTAAAATATAACTTAACCTTTAAAGATTCAAAGCATTCATATTGAATCCTACATTTTTAAAACATTCAAAATCAATCTTAAATAGATAAAAAATTTACGGATTAACTATTCGTTCGGTGTTAGAGCAACTAATAAGAGTTGTTCTTTTATCACTAGAAATTTCTTGGTAAAAAAATGAGTAAAGTTTCGTACTTCGATAAATCAAGAAGTCTTGTGTGCTAAATACGTTAGCTTTTAATGAGTGAGTTTTACAATCACGTAATGATAACAAGTATTAGAGTTTTATTTATTAAAAATAGTCGATCAATTAAATTAATCATTAATAAATTATAAATTATGAATTATAAATAAAACTAAGAAAGCAATCATCTTGCATAACATTATAAGTTTTACTTTTTATTTATTATATACCGGTTTTATAGCGGTTCACTACCGGTTGAACCTTTAAACCTTAAACCTTTCCTTCAACCGGTTCAACGTCCGGTCCGGTTTTTAAAACATTGACTATAACCTATACAACATCAAAGATATTGTTTCAACCATGTGAAAACATACATGCCAGTGTAAGTGAGTTACACAGTCATTTATATTGCCCTTTAACTAATTGAAAACACTTACAATTCATATTTATTGTTAATATGATCTAATTGGGGTAAACTGATGGTTGGAAATTATTAGGGATAATATTTCATAAGTTAAATAAGCTAAGTTTGTGTGAATATTACTTATACTAACTTATTTTCCTAATTCTTAATATTGTTTTCACATTAAATTGAGAGAGCTTGTTCTTTATTGTCTAGCAGCAAGATTTAATTAAAGAGCTTGTTTTAGTTAGCTATGATCTAAGGAAAAATTAGGATTAACAAAGCTTGTTGATAATCCATAGTTAATAATTTCAAGAAGAGGTACAAGAACAACATTACATTTGATAATGCGTTTTCAAGTGTGAAGATTGAACCGAGAACTAGGCTTAAATCTATTGATTAATATTTCCATCTTTTAACTATTAATTTTTTTAGTAGCTTGATTTTATTCAATTGCATTAATTAGATTTATCCTAAAGCCCCACCCATATCAATAAACTACTTAGTTCAACACAAAACTTACTCATGCATTCTCTGTGGATACGATATCCACACCACTGCTACAAGTTTAGTTGTGTAGAGTTTTAATTTTTATTGTGGTCAGCTCGCATTGACATTGAGTTGAATTTTTTGCATTGAGTTAAAGTTTGAAGGATTATAAAGTTAATTCAATTGACTTATGTCTTGAGAAATGTAGCTAAATGCCTAGAAAATTGATGAACATTGCAATTAAATGCATAATGGAGATTCTTGATTAATCCAATTAATTTATTAAATTCTTCTTTAGAGTTTCCACTCATTTAAGTTGAGATTGATGAAATTCATTTTCTTAAAGGTGAAAAGGTTCTTAAATATGGTAGAATTTGTTAAGTGTCGATTACGTTACATTTCTAGCGCGATTTTGAGAGTACTTTTCTTTTGTTTGAATGATTTTTATAGGATTTGAAACTCAATATGGCCTATATTTTGCTTATAAGCTTTGTTTGATCTTTCTAATGAATAAGGAACAAATTTGAAAATTTTGGAGCCAAATTGGAGTGCTTTTTAGCATGATTGTAAAGAAATGAACCATAAACCAAAAGCATGATAGAATATTAAACCTGTGTCTATTGTTTAGGAACACCAATTTGTCTTAGGGACCTATATTGGCACTATTTTGTTTATATAAATTAGGAATGGTGAGAGAGTAGAAATGTTAGATCTATATTTTAGGGTTTTCTTAAATAAATAGGGATTTTGAATATAAAATAGGAATTGGTGAGAGAGGTAGAAATGTTGGATCTATATGTTAGGGTTTTCTTAAATAAAAGAGGGATTTTGAAAATTAGATGGTAACAAATCATTAGGGACACAAACTAGAGCCCCTTAAGATAAGAAGAAAGCAGCTTTAAAGAGAAAAGAAGGGATTTTCATCAAGATTTCAAGATCCAAATTTAGTCAATATTAAGATAAAGAAAACCAAAAAAAAACTAAGAAAACCAAAAAAAAATAAGAAAGAACACAAAATAAAAAAAAATTGGATAAATTTACTTACGATGAATCCCATCACTACGTGTGCATGACCCTACGTGTGTATGACCCTTCGATTTAATAAAATACTAAGGTTTTATTGCGAATTATTTATGATTACTCATTGTAATTGAATTGAAATATATTAGAATTTTGATTCAAATTATACAAGAATTTTGAAATCATATATGTTAATATGTCATGACGTGAATAAAAAGTTAATTGGAATCCTAGAAGTAAGACCACGTAAATCTTTGGGTTGGAGTCAAATCTAATAACCAAATTAATAGAATAATTTAATATGTTTTTAGGGATTCTAATTAAAAATAAATTTTAATCAATCAACTTAAGGATAGAAGTTATAT
This sequence comes from Erythroxylum suave, assembly GCA_027563595.1. Classification (NCBI taxonomy): domain Eukaryota; kingdom Viridiplantae; phylum Streptophyta; class Magnoliopsida; order Malpighiales; family Erythroxylaceae; genus Erythroxylum; species Erythroxylum suave. The sequence goes on from JAOSBN010000178.1 coordinate 30,089,349, forward strand.
TTCTTAGAAAAGAATATAGTTATAACTTTGTTACCGATCCGGGAAACTAATGTTAGGAATAGAATTACGATAAATCTAAGTATAGAAAGGTTCTAGGGATTTTACATCTAGTTTTGTTTATCAATTAGTTGCTTTAATATTTTTTATTACTTTATTTTGTTATTTTGATTGGTAATTTTTTAAATTAATCCTTCCTTTTAATTTAATCATTTATTTTGACAGATTAGATAATAAAAAGATGTTTATTACTAGTACTTGTAGTTCTTATGGTAACGATACTTACATTTACTATATTATAATATAAGAAAAATACAAAATCATTAAGGTGGAATAATACTTTCAAAATAATTTTCAAATATCATTAATAGTTAACTAATGTTGGATAATGAAAATGATTAGACTCGAACAAAATAGATATTAATTTCAAACGATATATCTAATCAAAACATTATATAAAGAAAAGATTGAATTACACCAAAAATCATGTACAAAAGACTTAGTCAAAATCACCTTTATATGCCTAATATCTGAATTGTCACGATGAGTTGCTAAACACTAACCTTGATTTATAAATACAAATTATTTAACTAAAAGTTTAAGGATAAATTAAGTAGTTAAACTTTATCTCATTCTAAATATAGTTTAACTTAATAATTTTTATCTATTACCAATATATTTGGAAACTTAATGCGTCATGTACGAAGAATAGTTGAAGAGAGAAAATATAATTTAATTCACTATTTATTGTAAAATTTGAAAAACTTTTAAGGTCAACCATAAGATATTTAATAAATAAAGATTAATATCAAATATTATATCTTAAAAGAGATTCTAACCTCTCACTAAAAGCCCCGTACTAAAGATTCTCCTTTTTTCCTTTTGAGGTCAACTTAGGCAAGTGCTCTCATACCAAAGATTTAACCTAGTTCCTTCTCATTTATAACAATCAAGAATTCGCTTGTTATCACCCTTCATCTTTTTTAACCATCCCCACCGCTGCTTACAAATGTGATTACCTCTTTTTCTACCTTGCTAGTCTATCAATCTTCTCCCAATAACCCTCATTAACAAATCACTGAGAAGTTCCTTGAACTTCCTTTAAATTTAGGTGGAAAAACTCTTTTAACTTCCTAGGTAACCAAAATAAAAAGTTGGAGCAATGTTTTAGGTGATATCAATAATCAAAAGAAACTCAAATTTTCTTAATAACAAGCAAAAGAGAAGTTCATGTGGTGTTACCACCTTTGGAGGTGCTGGGAGTTGAAGCCATGCATTAATCTACTACATTAATAGAATATTTCATTAAGAAACGACCTTCATTTCCAAAAATGGAGCTTTGGGCTGAAAAAAACATAGGGAAAACATGGCTTGAAGTAGATGCTCACTAATAAGGAAGATTTATTTCTCTTTAAATTAAGCTCTAAGGCCAGCTACCAATGTGTTATTTACTCAGGCCTATGGCACATGGGAACCATTGTTAATACAAGTATAGATACCAATGCAAAGAATATATGAGCAAGAAAAGAAACAAATTCTCGTATGTGAAAACTTTCACAACATTCCACTAAAATTTTTTTTGAATACATATGAAAGAAAACTGAAAAAAAATGACAAAAACTTTAGTTCATCCGTGGGTTATACCTCGGCGATACAAATGTCCGTTCTGATCTGAAACTAAAAAGTACAATGAGTTTGGCAGAGAGTCGGTAAGAACATGCAATCCTGGGTGTACTCGCCTAGCTTCAGCTGCTAGACTATATGTAGTTTGATTCCCCTCCCGATATACATGTTGAAACTGCACTTCCTAATCGCGATCCAGCAACGCGCAGATATCCTGCACCAAGCCACAAGTCGCAGTCAGTAACCGTCCGAAGGAGGAAAGTATATTGATGACCTTGAGCGAATCTACTTCCAATATAATCTTCCGATAGCCCATCTCCCATCCCACTATAAGCTGTTTTAATTGAGCGTCCAATGATAAGCATGCCTCAAACTTGTGGAGAAAGCCCCCATGCCATTGGCGATGACAGTCCCTAAGCAGCCCCCCAGCCGTGCTATCAGATGAACCCAAAGACACCGAGCCATCAGTATTGACTTTAATCCAACCCTCCGGTGGTGGGGTCCAGTGTACTTGGGACCCTATAAGCAAAGTTCGTGGGTTAGTTACGCAATCCATTACTGTGTGGACCTGCCCGATCCAAGACACATACCTTAAGATTGTGTGATGTCCCACTTTTGGCCACTCAAAATGCTCCTCAAAGATACATTTGTTACGCCACTGCTAGAAATACCAACACGAGACCCTAAAAATGACTGCCTAGTTGACCCCCGACATAGTGCTTTGGCTTGTCAGGTTGGACTGTAGCCACTACTCTACGTTCCCCTGGCAGAAAAACGCCGCTTATAGTACAGCGGACCATTTCTGCCTAAAATTCTGGACCCTGCGACAATCACGAAGGGCATGCAATGTGGTCTCTTCGTGACCACAATGCGGGCAATTACTATCGGATGCTATGTGTCGAATAACACGCTGATGATTGGTCAGAAGTTTGTTGCTTACTAAGAGCCACAAAAAGGAGCGAATCCGTTGTGGCCCTGGCCACTTCCAGATGATATCCCACTCGAATATTAGATAACCATAGGACTTAATATTTTTTTTAGAAATCAAAATTTTTCATTAAATAATAGAGAAGAAACAACATATCACGTAGGAATACACACACTTGAAATTTCTAGTTTGTCTGAGTAACGAGTGAACGACATTGTATGGAAACGAAGTAAACATTGTATGGAAACAAAGTAAACAACCGTCTTATACAATTACTGTCAACCATAGGACTTAGTTACTTAGCTAGTTTCTTGAGAAAACCTATTTGTCTAATGCTCAAAATATTAAGCTTAAAAGAACTATCTATGCCATAGTATTTGTTGAGATGGATAGTAATAAAGACCACCTTATTAAGTTGAAAATAATGGGAGTAAATCAAGGAGCGAATGAGCAAGTAGAGAATCCATTTCTTACCAGTGGAAACTAATGACGCCTTAAAGAAAGCAATGAAAATCAGTTGGTAGCTTATTTTGCACAAGAACCTTAAATGAATTGTAGAAAGATAAAAGGATTACCGAGCAAACAAATGATTGAACTAATAAGCTCAAGGAGGATGAAGAAAACTATATACCTAATCAAATAAAAAAAAACAAAAAAGGAGAGGATTCTACTAAACACCAAACCAAATCTTAGGAGTTGATTACCTAGTGGAAAGAAGTGGAACAGAGCTAACAAGCACTACAAATCAACTTCTCCACTAGTACTGGCTAACCACTTAAATGGACCCTAGATAATTTACGCCAATGTAGAAGAAGAATTCTCCACTGTTAAAAAAAGACTAGGAAGAAAGAAGAATAATCATTCAAGTTCAAATCTGACCACCTATATATGTCCTTTATAGTATGGAACATTAAGGGACTCAATAGCCCTGATTCATATAACTTAATTCCCCTATTAAGGTGCATAGCCAAACCTATAAGAGCCTTGTTTAGATTCAATAATTATTCCAAGGTCTGTTAAAGTTGTTAGGAAGGTAATTCATAGGAATGTTGAAGGATTATAAAGCCTATATTTATATATATATAACTAAAGTGCATCAAAGAATAATATAAAGCCTATATTTATATAGAAAAACTAAAATACATCAAAGAGAATTGAATTTGTTAAACAAATCCATGTTCTCTAGTACAATACTAGTTGTTAACAACATAAAAGGAACCCTAGGCAAGGTATATGAAGAACTTTACAACTCCCTAGCAATGAATAGTTGAAGAATGTAAAAAATCAATAACTAGGCAATTATATCTAGGATTTAAAAGCTAACAATAGTTTGATGCTCCAAACATAAAGAATTCCATGGCTCAATAAGGGGACAGAAGTACCAAATTTGTCATATTGTCATTCTTGCTAAAAGAAATCAAAATAGGACCAATTCATTGATTGATCAATATTGTAACCCATATATTAAACAAGATAAACTTAAAAAGCTGACATTTGACCACTTCGAAGAAATCCCATAAGAATCATCTAAATGTATCCTTCATTAATTAAACTTTTTTATCTTCACCCCTCTAGACCCTACTTCTACTTTACATAACTTTCTCCAAAATTGATGTAGAAAGTTCCTTATTCAGCATTAACCCCCAAAAAGCCACTGATCCTAATGGCTTTGATGCCTTTTTTCTTCTAAAATATATAGAATGTAGTTGGTGATATGGTAATTGAAGTGATTTTAGAATTCTTCTTGAATGTTAAGGTAGATGAACAAGACCTATATATTCCTAGCTCCTAAGGTAACTAATACATATAATCTCTATGACTGTAAACTTTATCTCCCATTGCAATGCCATTTATAAAATAATCTCAGCATTGAGGAGCCTAATCATTTCCAAACAAAGTGCATTCATTAAATATAGAGATATTTGGGATAATTTATGTTAGGGATAATAAGTTGTCAATCAAAGGTTGCGTCTTGATAATTAACTTCCGTAAGGCCTTTGATTCAATAGAGTGTCATTTTCACTTGTCTTAGGAATTTTAGTGAACAAATTTGAGGATAATTTCTGTATATTATTTCTCATAAATGACATAAATATTTATAGGGAAGATAAGCAATTGTTCTGCTATTCAATCCCTTGATTATTGCATAGAAATGACATTTTATTTTGGTTTGATAATTGGAATGGTCTAGGACCTCTATATAGAACACTTGAACTACATTTAGTCAATCACTTGCTAATGCAAAAGAGAGTATAATGGAAACCAATGGATGTGTAATGCGAGGAGATTCTCAACTATTAGAGATAATCTTTATAACTACTACTCTAATGTAAATAGAGAAGACTTTACCGTATGGCTCAAACACAAATCAAAAAAGTTCATAAGAAATCATGCTTAGACCTCATTAAGGAACATCAAGAGATAGTCACTTAGACAAAATTTTTAAGATTTAGCTTACCCAAAACTTACCATTATATTATGGTTGCTAGTTTAAAAAGAGATTGAACACAAAGATAAAGTGAAAGGGAGTTCCAACTTAACTTGTGAACGTTGTTAACAAGAGGATAAAAGTAACTTTTCACATTTTTTTGGTAAATCAGAGAAATTTATAAAATAAAAATAAGAGTTATATACAATTCAAGAGATTACCAAAAGTGCAATTCTCTGTCTATGCCAAAATAGTAGTCTGAACTACGAACACTAGGCACAAATTGTACCCTAAATACCAAAATAGCCACAACAACCAACCTATACATATATACCATCTAAGATGACCTTGGAAGAGGGTACATCTTTACTAAACACATGCACATTACCAGGTATTCTAAGAACAGCAAAGGTAAAAGTAAAAGTAAACTAACTATGCATTCTATTGATAATTTCTAGATTAGCAGCAAGGATTAAAATGGATTGAATGAAGAAATTAACTTGTCTTTGCGGCATATAAGAACTTGGAAAGAAAGGGAGAGCACAACCCACCACCATATTCAAGAGGGTGCCGCTGTAGTGTACATTGCATGTTGGGACATCTGGCCCCTGTCCGCTACCGACTATAGGCGCGATTGAATAAGCCAATAACAGTCCATATGTTAGCAAACCTACAAAATAGACTAATGAAATAGGCACTCAGTTAATTACCTCCTCTCAGTATTTGGACTTGATGGTCCTTAACTTAGGAGATTATGCCGAGGTAGACACTTCCAATATCCTTGGCTTCATCTTTAAAGGCTCTAGCATTCCTTTCAGACCAAATGTGGCAAAACACCGTAGAAAGTAGCAATGGGAAGAGGTTTGATATGCGGGTATTGGAGGCTCATTGAAACCAAGTGAGAAGCGATGAGAGGAAAGGCTGACTTGGGCATTCTAAGTGGAAATGAGTAAGGCTTTTGTCCCAAACTGATTTAGAAAATGAGCATTCAAAAAACAAGTGGTCTAAGGTTTCATTAGCTGAAAGGCACAATGAACAATGGTTAGGAATATAAAGGTAGGGAAGTTTGTCTCGGGTTTGAAGTTTTTGATGGAAGGCAATCCAAAGGATAAAAGAGCACCTAGGCCTACTGCTTTTATCCCACACTAGCTTATACCATGGAACTTCTTGGATAGGGGGTCGTAAAAAGTTATAGGCAAAAGCAGTTGTGTACTGTCTAGTGGGTTCAGCTAGCCATTTGAAACTATCTAGGCAAGAACTATTTGGGTGATACCGAGGTACTTCAAGGTTCCTGAAGAGCTATAAGGAAGCTTCTGGCCAACTCCACTCATCCTGGTTGATGACTTCTGAAACTCGTGCTATCATTGGAAGTTCCGAACCATTTATCTCCCTTGGTGAAGAAAAGGTCTGCAAGATGCCTCTTAGGTGCCAGGGGTCCTGTCATAAAAGAGTAGATATACCATTGCCAATCCTAAATCTGAATTGATTTCTCATCCTATCCCTCACAAATAAAATTTTCCGCTAACTCCAAGTACCATTATTGGTGGATTGGACACTCCAAAAGTTGCTTCTTCTCAAAATAATGGTGTACACCCACTTTACCCACAAAGCCTCCCTATCCTCAAATAGGTTCCAAATCTGTTTCAAAGCATGGTTCCAAGAGGTCAAGTGTTTCACTCCTAAGCCACCCTCCTTTTTAGATCTACTAATGTCGTTCCACTTAACCTTGGCATAAGATTTAGAAGATACACTCCCAGCCTATAGAAAGTTCCTAAGCTTCTTCTCTATATCCTTCAGAAGGGAGGAAGGAAGGATGAAATGGGAAGACCAATATACTTGGAAGGAAGAAAGAACTGAGATAACCAATTGGGTTCTGCCAGCATATGAAAGGCTTTTATGAGTCCAGCTGTTGATTTTATTATCTATTTTATCCAGAAGAGGAAGGCAATCCCTCCTAGATAAACATCCTGTAATGAAAGGGACCCCTAAATACCTTATAGGAAGAGAGCCTTGCTAGAGACTAGAGATTATTGTCATTTGGTGGGCAAGCCGGGTCACATCCGAGGATTAAAAAAATTGACTCTTGGAAGAATTCATATCCATACCAGAAAACATAGAGAAAGAACATAAAGAGTCGAGCAATGTTTGAGCAGAGAACAAACCGCATGACAAAACATCAATATGTCATCAGAAAAAGAGGAGATGGGTGAGTTTAAGACTTTGGCACCTCCAATGATATTTGAAGGAAGGGGAAGTCTCTGTACAAACCTTCAGATTCCTAGAAAAAACTTCCATACAAATTATGAAAAGAAAGGGAGATAAGGGATCACCCTGTCTTAAGCCTGACTTACCCTTGAAAAATCTAGATGGAGTGTCATTGATCAAGATAGAATAAGAAGGAGTGGAAATGCATTCTTTGACCCAGTTAAGGAACTTCATCGGAAGGCCTACCGCTTCCAGAGCATTCATAAGGAAATCCCATTGAATAGAATCATAGGCTTTTTGGAGATCCACTTTAAAAGCACACCTCTTATGATTATTAGAAAGGTGATAGTTCTTGAAAATTTCTTGAGCCAGCAAAATATTATCTCCTATACGACAATTCTTAGCAAAGGCACTTTGATTGGATCTAACTATGTGATGAAGGATGGTTCGAAGCCTATTTGCTATGATTTTTGCAATCAACTTGTAAATCATGTTACAATAAGAGATAGGTCAATAGTCTAAAACTGTGGATGGGTGAGCTTTTTTAGGAATGAAAGAGATAAAGGTGGAATTAATCCCCTTGAGGAGTTTGCCAGAGTGAAAAAGGTTTTGGATGGCTATGGTCACTTCCTCCCCGATGATAGGCCTTGAAGAAAAACCTATTAAACCCATCTGGGCCAGGGGCCCTGTTAGGGTTAAGAGAGTTAAAAGCTTCACTAATCTCCTTATTAGAAACTTCAGCAATCAGAGGGTTGGTAAGATGTTCAAACAAAGGGTTAGCAAAGAGGTTTCCCATAAACTCTTTAGAAGAATGAAGATCCTTTAGAGTACCAATAGTACCTTGAAAATGATTGAGGAACTAACCTTGAATTTCTAAGAGCCCTACTATCCTATGCTCGTCTCCCACCTCTAGGGAATGAATAGAATTACGATTTCTATTGGCAATGAAAGAATTGTGGAAAATTTTGGTATTTCTATCCCTTTCTCTGAGCCATTTAATCCTAGAGGATTGTCTAAAGAAGGATTCCTGATCCTCTAAAGGTTGAAATAACTCATTAATAGCTTCTGATTCCTGAGCATACAACAAAGAAGAACTAGGCAAAAGTCTCATTTGATCTTGGATGTGATTAAGGTTAGCTTGACAGGTTTCTGCTATAGCATTCACATCCCCTATCTGACCTACATTCATGATCTTGAGGGCTTTTTTAACAATCTTTAGTTTAGTCACTACATAATACATAGGAGTGCCCTAAACTCGATAGGACCAAGCTTCCTCTATAGTGTGCATAAAATTAGGTTGAGAGGTTAAAAAATTTAAGAATCTGAAAGGGGAATGTCGCTTTGGCCGATGAACTATAGACCTAACCACTAGAGGGGAATGGTCCGAGATGTGAGGATTATGAATGACACAATAAGAACTAGGAAACTTTAAATTCCAAGTAGCGTTTATGAGGGTTCTATCCAATTTTCTAGCCATGAATGAGTCTCCACATTGTTTATTATTCCATGTAAAACTTGGACCACTTGAATTTAAATCATAAATGCTGATTTCCCCTACATATTGTCTAAAATCACTCATCCTACTCATGGCTGAGGGGCTAGAAGGCTCAACATCATGAGGGTATAAAATAGCATTAAAATCCCCTGTAATGAGCCAAGGGGATTGACCAACCGTAGGGTGAATGTGGGACAATTCCGACTATAAAACCTTCCTATGGTTAAGGTTGTTTGAACCGTAGACACAAGTTACTAGAAGAGAGTCGATACAGTGCCTTGGAGTCAACTCCATGTGAATAAGTTGATCAGAAGAGCAAATGATAGAACACAAAAGGTGATCAAGGTGCCAGCGAGCACTATCCTTGCATTTGAAGACTGGTCTATGTTACTATAAAAAACACAGCTAGGGAACCAAGATTTGCAAACCTTATTCAAATAGGAAGAAGATCTAATCCTAGATTCTATTAAGCAAACAAAAGAAACCAAATGACTTTTGATCCAAGCATGAATAGCAAGTTATTTTTTAGGGTCATTAAGACCCCGTACATTCCAAAAAATCAAATCCAAAATCCTAAACTATATCCAACACCCAACCTACTTCTGTTTCCTCCTAGATTTCCTATTATTCCTAACTGTGGATTTCCCTTCTGCCCCTCCCTTAGTACCAGTACTAGAAGGAACCAATTCAGAATTAGGAGAGAAAAGCACTGTTGGGCTCCTCATTGTCTACATGAAATTCTCCAGACCTTAGGTGATTCTGGGTGGAAGGACTCCCTTCCGAACTAGTATCGATACCCTCTTGCATTGGTACCTCCTGTAATGGGTCCTACTCCTTACTGGGCTTCTTAGAATCACCAGGTATTCGAATGACCTCCAAGCGGTTATCTGCCATCCCAGCATTGGGTTCATGTGTCAATTGTGGCTGAGGTGAGGGGTTAGAGGATGGCTCCTTGCCCTTCTCTAACTCATGCTGAAGACCAGTCTCAAAGACTCTCCCTGTAGGAGCCCAAGTCTTTTTCATCCCCTGAGGACCTGGCCTCCATTCATATTCAATTCGAATCTCCTTGAATATTGTTTGGCCCTCCTCATTGTAAGTTGTCAATTGGAAAGATGTAGGCCATTTTCTTTGAAGCTCCAATTCCACACACAAACGAGCATAAACTATCCTAGACATCCTTGCAGTCTGTGAATCCATTAAAATCGGACGGCCCACTGCACTAGCTATCTGACCCTAACCTTCGGTAGTCCAGTATTAGACTGGAACATTGTAAAACCAAGCCCACACTGGGGCATACTTAACCTCTCGCTATTCCCCTCCATTCAGACACCACTTCCGTAAGAATAAGGGCTGCCCTTGGATGTGCCAAGGACCCTTTTCTAACATAGCAGTTAAACCTTTCTCAAACTCAAACTTAAACAGGAAGTTGTTAGAACTAGTGATTAACATTTCTTTTAGACCAAACTTAACCCACGACTTTGCTAAAGCTCGATGAACAACAGGGTAAGCTGGCCTCTTACCAAGAAAAAAAATCAATTATGGCTAACTTGAATTTGGCCGCACCCTTCTTGGCCAATTCCGAAGGAGAAATAACAAAGATTTGCTCCTCCTTGATTTCAGGAGGATAAAATGATAATGTAGGGTCGTCGGAAGAAGTCTCCACTCCCTCCGCAACAACTGCCTTCCAAGACTTGGGTAACTCACGGCCATGTCCCTGACGGGTGGTCTCAGACGGATTTTGGGATGGGATAACGATAAGGTTTGATTTTGTGGGAGTAATAGAAGGGGTTGATTTCTGGGCTAGCGTGGTGGCCTAAATGGTGGAGTTTTGGGCTAGGATTTGGAGGGTAGTTGTCGATTTCTGGGTAGGTGAAGGATTTAGAGTTGGAAGAAGAGGTCGGCTTTGGGGAGGAAAGGAAGAAGATGACGAAGCCATAAACCGGGAGAAGCTGCTCGTCAGAATCTCAGAAGCCAGGAACCACTCTCACCGGTGGTCTCTCAACTCTTGTCGCTCACTCTCAATGCTCGCTAACGCCCATCGCTCATCGCTCTCGTATATCGCTCTATTTAGGATTTTTTTTTCACTTTTTCATCAACGTCAATTCACAACTTATGGCGACAGATGCAAGTCAGATATGAAATCATATACCCTTTCACAACCTAGGAGAACATCATGGGGTGGACTAACAAGTTGAAATTCCTTATAAAAAGGTGATGTAAACATGTTGAGATCAATTTTTAGTTGCTCTATCTATGCCATTTAAAGGGAGAGGAACACTCAATTGTTTGGAGATACACCAACTAACAAAATTCCTTCACTAACAAAACTATATGTTATATTAGGAAAATTTTTATCATATGTGAAACTTATATAAATGCCAACAACAGAATGAAGATCATATGGCACTTATTTGGAGCCAAATAAGCTTTTAATGTAGAAACAAGGAACATCCTAATGTAATTAATAATAAATATAACATCTTCATTGTAAGTCCAAAACAATTCAAGATACAGTTTGATAATCAATGTCAATTACCAGTTCAAGACAAGCATTCGTCATATTCTATCTCTTCAGTAAGTCTCTTTATGTTCCTCAACTTTATAACAGATCAATCGAGCTTCTGAAGATTAGCTCGATCCCAAACCAAATCAAACTTTAATTGGAATAAAACATAATTTAGTCAGGTCAAGTTTGATAGGGTCATGTTAGGTTCGATAGTTCAATTCTTTCAGAAAAATATTAAATGGTCTAAAACACAATTGGTTCAGGTTAAGCCCAAAAGACTAATTCTTTTAGAAAAATATTAAATACTCTAAAACCTATTTGAGTAAGTCAAGCCTAAAAGCCCAATCCTTTAGAAGATTTGTAATTGAAGAAATTATTTGTATAATCACATTTTTCCTAATCTTCTACCTTCAATAGAAGAATTAAGAACCAACTGATTTATTGTACAATAACTTTGGTCCGTTTATTTGTATAATCACATTTTTCCTAATCTTCTACCTTCAATAGAAGAATTAAGAACCAACTGATTTATTGCACAATAACTTTGCTCCTCCTGATCTTCTTACTTTGAATCTGTGTATCAATGTATAAATTCCTAATTTCCATCTTAAAAACAAAATGAAGAAATTTTTATAAATAAAAAAACTGTCAAATGAATTAAATCAACTATTTTGCCATTACTAAAATCAAGTCCTCCTTTAAATCTTGGTCTCGTTTATCGTAAAAACATTGGTTCTTTAGTAATACAATTTCAACTTCAACTTTTAAAAAAATATTTGATACCAGGTGTTAGTTGCATCAACTTAAAAAGAAATTATAACAAGTAATTACTATTAAAAATTAGATATTTTTGCAACTATAATAATTTTCATGAATTTGAAAAGAGCTACAAGAAATGAAGCTTAACTTCAGAATAAAATATGATTTCGAATTTATATTTTATTACATTTTTAAAATTATTAAAATTTTATTTTCCTCCGATATCTAAACGAATTTCCTCCCCTACCCAAACATATTACATACTATTAGTCTCTGATCGCTGTCAGGTTAAGAGGAATGTGAGTAAAGGGAAGCTCTTCTATAGGTTTTCTACGAATTCATGCTTCTTTGGGATCACACTGCACTTCTACGTGACAGAGAAAACCATCCTTGCTAGCTCTAGTACCCTCGCCCTTCCAAACAACAGTCCTAACAGCCATTCAGAACATGTAGGAAAACTCGCAGGATTTCCCGCCACTTATTTCCAATCTACCCGCCCAAAAAATGCTTCCTTCAACCTTGGATCCAAAAAATACAACGGTCGCAGGCAAGCAATTCTCTCCATAATACCTCTCACACAGCAGTTCAAGCACCCAGTATGTACACATAGGCACGGGTAGTAGGAGGTCGAAATAAGTAAAACAAAGCCGCATTACTGGTGAACAAGAAATTGTGTCTCCCCAAATTGAAATTCTGAAGGAAGGAGCGGCTAGATGGAATGCAACAGTCATCGGTTACTTCATGTACAGAAGAGTATCATATCCTGCAATGAAATCATAGGCTTATTAAAAATGAAAGCTATTTGGACTTAAAAAGGTACTGGTTAACGAGGACATCTTTTTCTTCAGATTCTCACGCAGTAATGCCCCTATGAAGGTAATAGTAACTGGTCCATGGCAATATTCAAAACAAACCATACTGCTGCAAAACTGGAAACCTGGAATAGTAATTGAAGATATTAGATCTACTAAATACCTGTCGGGATGTGTCTTCATGGTTTTCCACTTGAATATTGGATCACTAACGGACTAAGTTACATAGCTAGCTTTGCAAGTAAATCTCTGCATTAGGATCAGGTTACTGCAAAAATAAAAAGAACTAATTTTGCAAGAGTATGCGTTCCGGTAGAAGCTATGAGGGATTTACCAAATGAAATTCCCATTATAAGGCTCAATGACTATATGGATTTTGAGTAAGACACTGAGAGAGTTCCATATGCTTGGAAGCCTGAACACAATCAAAAATTATGCAAGGAATCAAGCACTACTGGTTAAACTCCATTGAACCAGGTATGGTGAATATTGATGAGAATAACTAAGGTTGAGGGCGGAAACGTCCAACAGCCAAGAGGATGCAGGCTGCACAAACAGCAAGTTACAAAGCCAGGATGGATGTGCAAGAAAAGAAGGATGATTTTGTTACTCCCAGAAGAAGAAAGCCCACTAGGAATAAGAAAAAGTCTTCTTCCATAATGGAAACATGATTGTTGCTGCATGGAATATGAGGGGACTAACTATCCTACAAAACAACTAGATATTAGAGATTTTATTAATAAAAATAAACCTGATTTTTTGGCATGTTGAAGACAAGAATCAAAAAGGATAATTGCAACATTCTCGAACTTTTGTCTAGTAACTGGAAAATGTTGGGCAACTGTTCTTGTCATTTCAATAGGAGGATTCTGGCGTTGTACAATGAGGAAAGTCTGGAATTACAGGCATAAATAATCCATAAGAAGGTGATTCACATGAGAATCATGGAGCAGAAAACACAGAAGCCTTCAATCATAGGTTCCAAAGAAAAGAATTACCTACCATTGGGGGCTAATACCAGGAGACTTCAATTCTATTCTAAATCCTGAATAAGCAGCGGGGAACAACAGCCGGAGAAGTTATTGTGATGATTTCAAAAGATGTATAAAAGATATTGAAGAGGATCTACCCTATGGAGCAAATTTCTTCACCTGGTCAAATGAGCTAAAGGGGCATTGGAACATAAGGAAAAAGTTATATAGAAGCATGGCCAACCTTGAGTGGTTCCAAGAATTCACTGAAGCCTTGGCTACCTTTCCTAACCCAAGATGTTTTGATCATTCACCTATATTGGTAAACATATCCAGTTCAACTAGACCCAAAAGATCTCCTTTCTGTTTTAACAACTATCTATGCAACATAGCTAGTTTCGAAGAGGCTGTCAGGAAACGGACCAACAGCCAAGTGGTTGGCACTAAGCAACTCATGTGCACTAGGAAGACTCAAAGAATAAGGGGATGAACTTAAGATCCTTGTTAGAGAGAGCATTGGCAACATACATCATTCTTATGCAAGGCCAAGCAATTACAAAACAGGACACAAACAGATTGTTACCAAAACCCCTATAATCAAGGATTGCGGGGCTCGAAGAAACAAACTCTTCTGAATTAAACCCAAGCTCTAGCAAATGAAAGTTCCACTATGAAACAAAGATCCAAAGAGGTGTGGATAACGGAAGGGGACAGAAACTCTGTAGAAGGGTTATCTTAAGGAAGGCTTCTAACAGGATAATAACTCTCCACAGATCCCTAATATCCCAGGAAGAGAGAAAAGCTAAGGGGGAAGCTTATTTCAGCAAAACACTGGTAATTCTTTGATTGATAAATCAATAGAACAATTTATGATAGAAGTACTACAGGATCAATTATATCAGGAGGAAAGAGAAATACTATCCAAATCTATCTCAAGACAAGAAATGGTAGATGCCTTAAAAGCTCTTAATTCTATTAAAGCACCGGACCAGATGCGATGAACTTTTGGTTTTACCAGAAAACATGGAATCTGGCAGGCACAATGGTAACAGAAGCAGTGGAGTTCTTTAAAGAAAGAAAGCTGCTGGGAAAAATAAACAAAGCCTTCGTATGTTTAATCCCCAAGGGGAAAAAGCAGGAATCAATTAGAGACCACCAGCCCATAGCATGCTGTAATTTAATTTATAAGATTATCTCAAGAATTCTGGCTGGTAGAAATGAAGAGAATACTTCCAGCTCACATTATCTCACAAGAAGGAGCTTACATCTCTAGGAGACGAATCAGAGACAACGTCCACATTATTCAAGAACTTCCTAGAAGTTACTCGAGAAGTAGGAGGTATAAGAGTTGCACAATAAAGGTGGACTTCTAGAAGGACTATTGACTCAATAGACTAGAGTTTTATTATTAATTGCGTAGAATCTTATGGCTTTCCTTGCATATTTATTGACTGGATAGAGCAGTGTATTACAAGGGCCTCCTACAACATTCTGATCAAAATAAACAAAACCTTCATATGTTTAATCCCCAAGGGGAAAAAGCAGGAATCAATTAGGGACGACCAGCCCATAGCATGCTGTAATTTAATTTATAAGATTATCTCAAGAATTCTGGCTGGTAGAAATGAAGAGAATACTTCCAGCTCACATTATCTCACAAGAAGGAGCTTACATCTCTAGGAGACGAATCAGAGACAACGTCCACATTATTCAAGAACTTCCTAGAAGTTACTCGAGAAGTAGGAGGTATAAGAGTTGCACAATAAAGGTGGACTTCTAGAAGGACTATTGACTCAATAGACTAGAGTTTTATTATTAATTGCGTAGAATCTTATGGCTTTCCTTGCATATTTATTGACTGGATAGAGCAGTGTATTACAAGGGCCTCCTACAACATTCTGATCAATATGAACCTTCAAAAATTACCAAAAGGGACAAGTAGGAGTGGCCTAATTGGTTTCAACTCCTCACTTAAGACTAAAGAAATCTTGAGTTCAAGTCAGCAAAACAGCCGGAAGTCTATAAGGAAACAGTCTCTGTATCTCTAGGCAAAAGGCGTAAGACAAGGAGACCTCATCTCTCCATTTCTGTTTTCCATAGCCATAAAGGTATACAACAGATTATTGACAAGAGTGGTTGAAAGAAGACTACTCAAATATCACACCAGACGTAATAGGTGTGGAATATTAAGTCTTAATTTTACAGATGACCTTCTCTTCTCGAGGGCGGATCAGCATTCAGTCTCCATCCTCATGACTACCCTAAAGATCTTCAGCAAAATCTCAGGATTACATGTCAATAAGGAGAAGAGCGGAACCTCTCTCTCAACAAACGCTGATCACAATGCACAATGGTTCACAATAACAAGTATCAGAGTTCTGAAACTACCTTCTACCTATATGGAATCCCAGTCAACTCAATAAGGCCAAACTATTCAGATTTCAAGCCTTTTTTGAAAAAGATTAAAACAAGGATATGTTGCTGGAGCTCTAAATGTCTATCTATGGCTGGAAGGGCACAACTGATAACCTTAGTACTGGCCTCAATAAATGTACATTGGGTATCCGATTTGGTTCTACCATGTGTAGTTATCAAATCAGTAAACAAATTACTTAGGAAGTTTATGTGGAATGGAAGTCTTGAAGGATGGAAGGAGGTATGCGAACCTAAGAACCAGGGGGGCTTGGGATTCATTCCCATAAAGGTAGTAGCTATGGCAATGCTCACAGAGAGGATATAAGTCTAATCAAGGAAAGAAATTCTGTGGGTGAATTGGGTCAAAGAATTCTACATCAAAAATTCCAGCATATGGAACATAAAAGTCCAGAAAGAGCCTCTGCCACCATGAAAAAGCTAACACTAGAGATAAGGGACGGAGTTAAACAGGTGATCTATTACAAAATTGGAAATGGAAAAGGTGCATCCTTCTGGTATGATACATAGTCTACACTAAGAGTAATGAATGAACAACCAGAACTCCAGCTTTTAAACGATACTTTCTGGAGAGGGCTAAGGTTCAGTATGTGCTAGCTAACAAAGATCTGATAACCAGAAGGGTTCAAGACACTAATTGGCGAGCATACCTCACAAACTTGGATTCCAATCCTGGAGAGGAAGACAAGATGATGTGGACAAGTACAAAAAATGGGGAGTTCACAAACTACTCAGCTAGGAGACTGTATTGGAGCTCTGATTCCAGTGTAGGGTGGCACGGATTAGTGTGATAAGAAAATATTCTACCAAGAGCAGCAACTACACTCTGGCTCGCGATTCAAAGAAGGCTTCCTACCACAGATGGAACAAGCGCTTATGTGAACATTCCAAACAAATGCCACCAGAAGCGATCAGGAAAACCTGGATCATCTCCTGTTTAGATGTCCCTATATCAACAGAGCATGGAAAGAGATAACGCAAAGATGCGGGACATGCAATCCACCAAAAGCATGGTAGGAAATCATAGCATGGAGCATAAAGCTAATTCACAAATTTAACAAGACAGAAGGATGGATATTTAAAGTAGCGCTGTCTTACATAGTATTGGAGGTCTGGGAAGAGAGAAATAGGCGCGTCTTCGGAGATAAACCCAAAGATTATGAATTCTTCAGAGCAGATATCTTCAACCCCATCAGATTCCGGACACGACTGCATCTAAAGTGTACCTAATTGATGCCAGGACGAAGCTAAATGGGAAAATTGCCTGAGGCAATGCTAGGGTCAGGTGAGCAGAATCAATAGGCAGAGGACCTGACAATGGGGAGAGGAAGACACATGTGAACAATATCTCTATGCTTTAATGCCACGTGCCTCCATGCGTAACATCAGAACACATTGTTTAAAACAACTGAAGCTTCTAGGCTTCAAGTATGACATGTAAATATCTGAATAGTAAGCCCAAGAGCTAATGAATATCACACATTTTGATTCTAAGAAATTGTATTTTAAATTTTTGAAAAGTATCAGTAACAAAAGGACCTGTCATTTTGTTTTCTGATTTTCTCCAGTCCAGTCCAGTCCAGAAACAACTAATTATGTGCCGACTCCTCCATGGGCATGTCAAACGGCTACATCACCCAAAGAAAAACGACAGCATCAACGTAACATATCATAATTAATTTAATACGATCAAGTATAACACACCATCCCGCACTTGGTGCAAATTCAAAAGGCTTCAAGCTGCTTTCTTTGCACGTGAATTAGCTATTATGGTTTGCTTGTTGCAACTAGTTCTGGGTTATGTCAACACCTTGGATAATATATATAGGAAGAAGAAAGCATCTTTTGTTTCTAAGAATAGGAATAGCATATAAAAAAATCATTCATCTCCATTAATAACTTTTACTCTAATAAACATGAGAACAGCATTCCACCCTCATTTTTCCATTGGAGGAATGTGAGAGGAGGTCCTCATCCTCGATGCACCTATGAACTCTTCTTATTTGTGCAGTGTTTGGTTGTTGTCTCCAATTTTTTGTCCTCCGTCCCCCGGATGATAGACAAGCATTTTTGTTCCTCTGAAAATCGAAGGACAGAAATGCTTGTCTTGGTCTCCGAAACATAAACACAGGTGTTTTTACAAAATCAGTCCTCACTCGTCTCCTTCTCTTCTGTTCGTCTGGATCTGCAAAATATCGCCCCCCTTCTTCCTCACTAAATCAGTTTTCTCTGTCGACTGACAATCTCGCAGCTTCTCTCTCGCACGCTGCCCTTCTTCCCCAACACGTTCGTCTCTCCAACAAGTAAGTTTTTTATTTTACGCTGGAAAAATGTCGGTCTTCCTTGCTTGACATTTCTCTGGTTGCGCAAATGATATTGTACATTGTCATCTTCTTCTAACCTAGAATTGGTTGCTCTACTCTCTGTCCCTCTTAAATCTCATTTTTTGTTTGACCCAAAGACCCATTGTTCATTACCAGCAATGCATGCCCACTGGGTTTTTTAGTTTCCTTCATCTCTTGAGTTTCAAGTTTGTTGCTTTTACTTTCGGGAAGAAGGATTTTGGTTGGGAGATTTATTTAGTTTTCTATGTTTTGATGATGCACAAATTTCAGTGGATTTGTAGACTGATCTGTTTTGGAGATTTGGTTGTATGCAAACTAGGTGAGAAATTTGTTAGTTGCCAGCATCTGTTGTAGTTTTAGCTTCCATAATGTATATGCATTGTCCCATAAGTTAGCTGTTCAAATTCCCTAACCAGAGAAGAAGTGTTGAAGATGGTTAAATTGATATGGAAATTTGAACATGTTTGCATATAAATGACTTAGAAGATGATGCATGAGAGAGCTGCATATAACATGTTATGTTCCAAACTTCTTAATAGTATACGGTTCATTTATAAATTCATTACTTCTACAGAAATTGTGTTTGAGCAATATCAGTTTAGTTTATGGAATTGAA
>JAOSBN010000178.1:30116927-30153378 GCA_027563595.1 Erythroxylum suave
TTATTAATTTTTAATTGTCATTATTATTATTTGTTAACTTTTTTACTAATACAAATCATTCGTAATAAAATTATCAATGAATAACATTTTTTCAATCATATTATACTTTAGGGGCATTTTGGTCATTGACACTATTTTTTTGTTCTATCCACTGCAACCAAACACATTTCTGTCCTTGATATGGAGACAGTTTTTTCTGTTCTGTCCACCATAACAAACACCTCAATGTCTCCAATTTTTGTTTTGTTCCGTCTCCAAATTTCTGTCACGTTCCGTCTCTGCCCTCTAGAGACGGCAACCAAACGCAGCGTTGGGATCTCAGTGTACCAGATTCTTGAATGCAACGTTAGCTAAAAACCACCCCTTGCAGATTAGATTAAGGGCCAACTGAGTTCAAAAGCTACCTTCTAAATATTATTTACCCCTTCCCGTCCTACCTAGATAACAAAGAACAATAAACATTTCATCTGATGATGTGCAGTTCTAGCCTGAATTTACAAGGTGGGGTCACTTTATGGAGAAAAAAACTCCAGCTTTCAGATATCTTCTTCCCTCCCATCCCCATTTTCGTGACTAGAAATAGACTTCAGATGCTGTTGCAACCGTGCATAACACAATATCATAAAAGTTCTTCACATTTAGAAAGAAAATAATATAGTTTGATGATGATCGGCAAATTTCACATCAGAAAAAATTACGCATATTGAGCAACTCACTTGAGCATATTTTAGTCTTTTAACATTCAGTTCTTCAGTCAAATTGTTCATCCTGCAAAATTCAACATCCGCAAACAAGTATCATGGCAATAAAGGTTTTGGGGTAAAAGAAACCACAAGAGGACTCATCAAAGTAATTAACCTAGCTTGAAGCTTGGAGATCTTGATCAGAAAAAATCTCTGCCTCTCAAAAGTCATTACATCAACCTGTCAAATGAACATGTTCAAGTTGAAGAATCATTATCACATGTAAACTAGTCGGAATTAAAGATACACTTGTTCAGTAAATTATTTGAGGAACCTACATCCATGGAAAAAAAATCAAAATCTTGCAAAAGGGAAACCGTTGGTAGCTAATAAATAAAAAGAGTTTGGAGCCCCAGAAGGAACCTGATAAATCTGAAATCTATTTATAAAAGCTTGCATTCTAAAAGTAAACCACCAAAGCCTAAAATGTTGGGTGAGACTCATGAATTAATCAACTATAAAATTTAGACTACCAACTCACATAACACATGGACCAATCATAAATCCACTATCTACGAGAGTAATACAGTTTGAACTTGGAACGTCCTAGATATAAAAAGTTATGATCTCATGTCAAGAAATTTTAACCAGAAGTTTAAACTGTTTAGTGAGGCTAAGAATAGACCAAATTTTATTCAACATTCCCAATCGGACATATCAATTAATTAGTTTTATAAAATGAAGCTAAAAGCTATAATTTTCATAATTCAAAAAATGAGGCAAGGGGACCCATCATCTCCTTACTTGATTATGTTGTGTATGGAGGTTTTGTCAACTCTTCTTGGGAATTCCATACGGACACATCCAGAGTTCTAATTCCATGACAGATGTAAAGGTTTAAAGCTCACACACCTAACGTTTGCAGATGACCTCTTATTGTTTTGCAAGGTTGAGAAAAACTCAATCGGCATACTCATGCAAGCAATGAAGGAATTCCAAGAGATTTCAGGTTTAAGATGCAACCCTCTAAAGAGCTATTACTATTTTTCCTACTATTTTAAGATGAAAATTTCATTCGCTTGCCATTTATGGCTATATTTATTTTCGGTTCTTTGAAATAAGTCACAAGCAGAGTTCAGGTCTTCGAAATTGGCAAAACTTAACATCAAATGGGGCAAATGTTAAGAGTAATCGTCGACTAAATCTAAAGGTAGTAAATTCGGAAAGTCACAACCTTAACCATTCTCTTCTTTCTCCTTCTTCTTTGACCACATCCTTCTCATGGTATGTTATGTTTTTGTTCTCCTTCCATTTATATATTAACAGTTCATCTTGCTTACTTCATCATCATCATCATCATCATCATCACCTAGTCCGAAATCCTCCAATGAAACGGGGTCTGGGGAGGTCCGATAGTACATAGCCTTACTCCTACACAGTAAAGAGGTTGTTTTCGGTGGACCCACATGCGAATGATACAATATATGAATGATGCAGGTTACAGAGAAAAAAACTATGTAATTAAAAAAACTATGTAACTAAATTTTCAATAAATACATAAATAAATAGGATTAAAAGATTAAAAACATAAAAAACTATGCAAATGTGACAAGAATATTTTAGAAAATAAATAAAAAATAAAAATGTGATAAAAATAACTAGATACATAATAAATAAATAAATAGGATAAAATAATAATAAATACATAAAATATAATAATATCCCTACTAGAAAAGCTACCAAACTTCATTTAAGAGATGCAAGTTCAACAGACAAAATTAGTAAGAAAAAAAAAGGTAGGATAGATATACCTGACATGCTGCAAAATTTTTGCTTATACTTGATATGCTGCACAACTTTTTTCACCACTTCTTGAGATGTGCGTGTCATCCTTGAGTAAGGTCCTGCTGATGTGCTCTGTAGCATTCCAATTTTATTGATTGACTCCAAAGGGACAACCAATAGTAGTTGTATCTTAATAACTAAAGGTTAGTTTGCTACATTAACACAGAAAGGTCATCAATTAAGGAAAAAAAATCAGCTATGAAAGATCTGACGTATTTTCATAAAACAATGCAATGGATTTCTATGATCCAAAAAAAACTAACATATCTTCTTTGTAGGACATGAAAACTGAAACAGAACCACTCAAGTAGTAGCATAGTAAAAATTGAATTATGGGAAAAGGCATTCTAGTCATATGTAAAATTATTATTGTCTTCCTCACTTTACAAAACAAACGATAACAACTGTACTCGTTATAAAGCAACTGAAAAAAGTAAAAATGTCACATGAATATTATAGCCCACAGAGATGGAAGTTAAGACGATTAGGGGTTAAGTGAAAAATGCCACAGCAAAAGTGTGTGTTCAACCAAATTAGGCATTATTTGCCACAGCAAAAGTGTCTGTTCATCTTGCTTACTTGTTTATTATTATTTAGCCAGAATCTTATGAGACCTTGGTGCTCAAAATAGAGACATTCATCATTATCTAGGGTTTTGTAACATTGGGTACAGAGAAATTGGGGACCTTCTCTTCTTGATGGAGGGTTTGACCGTGGAGGCTCCCAAAGTCATCGCGAAGTAAGTCACAACCTTAACCATTTTCTTCTTTCTACTTCTTTGATGGCCCCATCCCTTATCATGATATGTTCTATTTCTTCCCTCCTTCCCGTTTATATATTAACATTTCATCTTGCTTACATGTTTATTATTATTTGGCATAATCTTATCAGACACTAATGCTCAAGATTTAAGTCCAGGTGATGGAATTCCCACTCCTAAGTGGGATGCCCTGGCTGACATTGATGTTATTGGAGGGTGATAAGACCTAATGTTGTACCACATATAGTAGACAAAGTATTTCAGGAGGCTTCAAATGATGATATTGAATGTAAAGTGTTCTTTTTCATTTTAGTTTCCATTTGTTTGAATATTTAGTACCAATTGCTTATTATCTCGGACGTCCCTCATAGATGTTGTTATTCGATATCCATCTGGAGAAACCGTTTGATTGATATTTGATTTTTCCCTTGTTTGATAAGGTTGTAAATATAGCTATTTGTGTTTTAACTGGTACAATATGTTATTTTCAGTAAGCTTGATGCCTCATATTAGACCCTTTCTAATTCTCGAACTAGTTCCTTTCATCTTGCAACTTTTCTCAGCATCTGGCAATTTTGTATATTGGCACTACATGTAGTTTGTTTCTCTTATAAATATTCATATAACTTGTAAGGCTCTTCTTTGTAACTATATTGTCTTTTACCTCGAAGTCCATGCACGGAGATTGCAAGCTTTGAAAGCTCTTACTTATACTCCTCAAACAGCATCGATATTACTTCTAGATTGTATGAGAACATTTTTGACATTCTTCATAAGGTGTTGCTATGAACATTGAAGAATAATACTGCATTTTCCTTTCTTCTTTTCATCCTTGTTAGAATGCTATACTTGATTTCCCTTAGATCTCCCCCATTTCAACTAAATGATGATATAATTGCATAGAATATCAAGTGCCTTTGTGATTTTTTATCATATAGCCTCCCAGATGGAAATTTGCATCTTTTTTTAAATTTTTCATCTCCTTAGTGATTTCTTTTATTGCTTTTAGTAAATGTATGTGGTTTTCCATCAAAGTTGTTACTTTAAAGTACTGTGGTTTGTAGATTTCTTTCGATTGGCAAATGTACAATGTCAATATCTGCTCCCTTTGAAGCTCAGGTTTTTTCATCCACTTCCATCTGCTGTGCCGCAAATGATTACTTCAAATGGTGAAATTGAAAATTGATGCAAAATTAATTTGAAACTTGTTAATATTTTGATCTACACTCTTAACTGTACCTGGAATTTTTGTATATTGACACTACATGTAGGTTGTTTCTCTTATAAATGTTCATGTAACTTGTAAGGCTCTTATAGTGGTTTGCGACTATATTGTCTTTTACCTTGAAAGTCTATGCATGAAAATTGCAAACTTTGAAAGCTCTTACTTATGCTCCTTCAAACAGCACCGATATTGCATCCAGATTGTATAAGAACATATTTGGCATTCTTCATAAGGTATTGCTATGAACATTGTAGAATAATTGAGTGAGAAGATGAGGTGAGAAAATGCAATGCTATAAATGACGATTCTTATAGCTGACATAAATGTTGAGAGTAATTAAGTTGAAAGATGTACTATAAATTACAATTTAAAGATGCAGTAGTATAAATGATATAGGTGATAAAGTAGACAATGAAGATTAGATTACTTGACACAAATGTTGAAACTAATTAAGTGAGAAATTGACTAAATCTAAATTCTGGTTGTGTGCATATTTGCTGAAGCAAAAATTTAAGTACACAAAATCCATGATATGATTATTTTGCATCCAACAAATACTTGCGCACATCATATCAAATCCCCTTCCCTCGCTCAATTCAATCATATTCTGGAAGAAAAAATCACAAAAATAAAACCACACAGTGAAAAGTTAATTAAACAGTCTCATCGATGCAATATAGTCTATTGCTAAAGTAAGTCCTTCATTTATCATGTTTATGTCCTCCATTTATCACATTTTCAATGGTTCTTGAGGAGAACAAATGGAAATGAAATGTTTAAGAAAATGAAAACTATGTTTGCTTAACAGAAAACCACTTAACCAAGAATCTTGATTAATCTTTGACTCTCATTCAGTTTCAAGTTTTAAGTATAAATGTACTCTTTCTTTATCTAGACAGTTATACCAAACACTTCGCAATTGATGCCTCCATTATTATTTATTTAAGGAACTTAACATTAATTTGAAATGAAATGAGTAATACCTTCCTAGATGAAACGAGATGCCATCTGTTCGGTCTTTGAAATTAACAATCCTTAACAAGTCTTAATCCCCTCACTTTTAAAATTGATTTAATTGGACTGCTTTTTCATCCAATCCTTTCAATGATCCACATACTTCTTCAACTCACAAGTATTATTAAGTACATACTATTGCATGCACGATTACGACTTGTTAACTCACAATAATTATTATTAATTAATTATCATTTGATTATTAATTATGATATTATTAATTACTATTATTATTTATTTTCAATTTATGTTATTATTAATTATAAATTATTAAATGTTTTTATTAATTCTTAGTTATTATTAATTAATAATTAATTTAGTACTATTTATGTCACTGTTAATTATTATTAATTAATTGTTAATTATGTATTTATTAATTTTTTATTATTATTAACTTTATACTATTGCATACAAGGTTGTGACCAAAAAAGTCACACAACCGTGCATGTTATTATTAATTGTTAATTATTAAATATTACTAATTAATTATTATTTAATTATTAAGTCTATGCTAACGACCAATCGGAGCTTCATCCTCCTCCTAATGTGTATTACATCTAACGGTCTCAATTCATTTAACCGCTCTAATTTATTCCATTAACCTTTAAATAGTGGAAACAAATTCGGAGTATCTTTCTTTCCGAATAAAAAAAACTGACACAAATCTTGAGTAATCAAGTGGTAGGCTAACCATATCTCAAACATAATAAATTTTGGTAGTTTCTGCAACATTAAATGAAACCTATCAACCGAATTAATAAATAAATCAATCTCTTTCGTCCTCCTTCTTGCTAGCTCTCCTAATGTCTCTTGCTCTCTAATCGACAGTATTACGTATAACAAATTTTAATATTTATAACCTTGATATTTTCGCAAGTGCACGGGTCGTTCGCGTAGTACCTAAGGTATGAATCCCACGAGGAGGGTTAATCTAATCCTAAAATCTAAGGCTAAATTAAATCGCAATAATTCAAAATAAATAACTCAGGGAAAAAGTTAATCAATCTCAATAATTAAAATTCAGAAATATAAACAGGATAGCAAATTGCACTATCTAATCACGAATCAACCTAAGAACTACCAATTGAGAGAAAGGGGGTTTTATTTATCCTTAACAAAAATCTACTTGATTATGAGAGTACTAAATTATCAGGTCTAAACGATCTTAGGGTGGATTACTCTCTCTCGAGTTATAATCTTTAATCCCAATGTATAATCCATGATTTAAATTATGGAATTGTAATCTCATTGATTCACAATTTACCCAAACCTAAATTAGTTCTGAAATTGTCTGAAAACCTATCGAAAACCTATGCACGATCTCTCGCTACACAAATTTAGCGGTTTGATTCAATTCTTTATCTATCAAACTACCTAACTCTCGTTAGCCCAATTTGATGATATTCACTCAATTCACCCTCTCAGTTTGTTACTGAATTATTAAGCATAGAAATTGAATCACAAATAAATAAACAATAAATAATAAATTGAATTTCATTAATATCAAAGACAAAAATCCCAAAGGTGGGTATAGATAAAAACTCAACATTTAACACAACCTATTCTCAACAACTATCTCAATTATATACATCAACAAAAATTGAAATAATCGAAAAATACGTCGAGAATAGAATAACGGAGGTAGCGATGGTAGGAAATCTCTTATTCCGGGAAGTACTTTGCGTCAAGCTTCTTCTCCATGTCCCTTTTCCTTCATCTCCTTCCTCAATCTCTCGATAAGCTCTCTAGGTTTTTGAAATTTGGCTGATAAAAAAAGCCCTTCCTTTGTTCTTTAATGTTCTATTTATACCTTGGAAGCCCAAGGGTTGATTCAAGGTCAAA
Source organism: Erythroxylum suave (assembly GCA_027563595.1). Classification (NCBI taxonomy): domain Eukaryota; kingdom Viridiplantae; phylum Streptophyta; class Magnoliopsida; order Malpighiales; family Erythroxylaceae; genus Erythroxylum; species Erythroxylum suave. The sequence continues at coordinate 30,124,297 of JAOSBN010000178.1, forward strand.
ACAGTTCGAAAAGTCCCATGACACTTGAAGTTTTCAGCTGTTTTGATGTATGCCCGATGTAGGCCAGATCGTACCCCTGCCTGCCACGATCGTGTCTAGCATCTTTATCAAGATTGTGGCCCAAAGTACACAATCATGACTTGATTTAGAGTTCTCAATCATGAATATGCCTAAAGTGCATGATAGTGGCCTGGGTCCTACTGACTCGCCTCTTTTTGTCCATGATTGTGAGCTATGGTTTTGACCCAAAACTCTTCGAGACTTCTCCATTTACCCTAAAACACTAACAAATACATCGAAGTACCTCAAAAATATAACATTTAAGCTCAAAGACTCATACTAACTCATAAAAATACTTAAACAAGTAAACTAACACAATGAAAATCTAAATACACACTAAACACTCAATTTAAATCTAAATATATAACGAATTCAACCCTAAAACATGATACATTTAACAACTATCAACATCTCCATAGTTAAACGCTTTCTTGTCCTCAAGAAAATAGAAAAAAATAAATAACAAACACACAACACACAACACACAACACACAAAGCACTAATAAGGCAATGGCTTCATGGAATAAATTTAATTTTAAACACAATCATTCAAGTTATAACAAACCATTGGCATGCAAAATCTGTGTCTAGGGGCTTTGAACTAAATATACAAATTAATCAAGCCCTAAATGTTAATTTATTTACCCTTTTCAATTGTAAACATACATTAATAATTCTTTGGTCTTTCAAACTTTTAACTATTCCTAAGTATATTCTCATGAAAAGTAAAGCTATTTACAAAGTCTGGTAGGTTGTATTAAGAAAGACTCTTTTTTTTATTGAACATGGACTTAGACTTTTTACACGGAGGCAAACATTAGTAATGAATGTCGATAGATGAGATCGTTCAGGATTATTACTCTCAGCAACCTCGTCAATGGCTTCAAGAGATCTTTCCATCTTTAATTCTATAACCAAAACATGGGACAAACTACATTAGGACAAAAGATAACCTTTATACTCAAGTATAAGTAGTAGCTAAGCGCTAATTAAACCAGAATCACCTAAACCATGTTTTGATACCAAACGATGTAACACCAAAATACCCCTAGAAGGATATGCGGATGTTACTTAAGATAGGACTTAAACATATCAAAACAATAAAAAAGCATTGCCAGAATTCAAAGAACCAATCATTACCTATCCATACATATTCAAACTTTAAGTAGAATTTAACCAGCACACTGAATTTATTCGCATACTTGCTTCAATTACTGAACCGTCCTGAATTAAAGTTATTACATTACAAACCCTTAAACAAAATAGTACATATCTTAAATTCAAATACACTTTGTATTACAATATTTACAAACTTTTAAGAAAATACATCATGTCACATATTATTACATACAACCCAAGTGTACATTCCCAAATCAAAAAACATTCTTTGTTAGCCACTGCGGATGTTATTGTCCCAGTCTTCAAACCCTCCTATCTGAACCTACATGGGGCAAAACTACCGTGCTAAGCATAAAGCTTAGTGGGAAATAAACTAAACAGGATATAAGCTGATAACTATTTCTAACAGCCATCCAAACATTCACATATTCAAAATTCACATCAAATTATAAGCAGTATTTACATATCCATTTTAACACCAAACCAAAATATCATGAATCTCATAACAAAACATAACATATCAGAACAGGTTTCACATTTTCTTCAGTGTAAAATTCACCAATTTCAAAATATATTATTATAATATCAGGAAAAAAACTTGTTTATAACAAAACAGAATCTGTTGATTTCATAACAGAGCTCAGATGTTTTCTATCAAAGCTTATTTATATCAAAACTGAGCATATAACAGAATACAAAACAAGTTAGTTTGTTAATCCTTTATACAGAAGTAGGTAACGGGACTAATAAAGGGGATACCGTGATTGGTATCACAGAACAAGAGAGACTTATGTCTCAATAACAGGAGACACCAAAGTGTCAAAGGAGCAGTTACTGACCCTTCTAGGCATGTTTATTTACCCACAACTAGGACTTAACAGTTTTAAAACAAAATAGGTTCATTTCAAAATGCTCATATGAGAAACATATTGCAATATATACCACTTTATTTCATTTTGATCATCTTGACATATTCACTGATTTTCAAACAAACTAACATGTCATACAATTACATGTATGTGTAATAATGCATCAATAAAGGTATTGAGTCATCACCAATTAGGTATCGTCACACAAATAGAAAGCACTTCCAACACAATACCAACTATCAAACTCCTCGGATAACTGTTGGTCCAGAATTGTCACAATACTATCGCAAAAATTCCCAATTCACAAACATCCATATCCAATTCATCAGACATAAGCCTTTAGAACTCATTTGTTCATGATCACGCCAAGCAATTCAACATTGTAAACCGTACATCCTTTACATTTTCATCTCAATTTATGATGCATAATTAAACTAATTAGTACTTAATTACAATGCAAGTTCAAACACACCTTAAACAAGTCCATTTAAGTTCTATTGTACCAAATAAATTAAATTAACCTTATACAGTTCATCAATTGCACAAAACCCCTAATCATTTCACACAATTATGGGATAAGTGACTCGAAACCTTCAAACAACTGTTTTCACAGGACAAATTTTTGGATCAATTTTGTATGACTATTCTAACCTAGAAAATGACATTTTTAGACAATATGTTTTTCTAAACAAATGTTCCTCTGTGTATTAAGTTTCAAAAGAAATAAAGTTCATTCAATTTGGTTTATTATTCCAAGACTTATACCCAAAATACTACAGACTGTTCTCAACTATAGACAACAACTAGAACTCAACTTCAAGCTTAATTTCAAAACCCTTAGTGATAGAATTCAAATTCGATTCCTCCATAAAAGTTGTAGATAAATGTATCTAGTCTAATCTGAATTTAAAATCATCCTATTTTGTTGTGTAAAGGTCAGGATATGGCTGAAAAATTGACGCCTATTTAGTGGAACCACTCCTTGTAATGAGTATCCAGCATGCATCAAGTTTCTAACCACAATCATTCATTAATTCAGTACACATTTTATCCACCTCAAACATTAAATAATACATGTTCCATCATGATACCAAGTTTAGTACTCCCTTAACTCTTTAACTGCAAATTCTTACTTCAAACAATCAGCTATTCCAGCCACTTCATGCAACCAACACACTTCTAAAATCAAGGTGAATGTAGGTTGATCTTAACACTAAGATGATAACATAGATGGTAGTATAAAGGAGTTGTCTTGATGCAGTATCATGAACAGATTCTTAAGCATTGATGACCCAAAATCAAACAAAATTCTAGAAGTAGTGAAGAGAGAGTTTCAGAGGAGAGCAAGGAAGAGAGAGGGCTGAAGCAATGAAGGATGATTCACCACCTTTGGATGCTAGGTGTCACTCCCAACATAAGGCATATGTCTCCTTTGCATTTCTCACATATGTCTTGCATTTAAGCTACCAATTGTCACACTTCCATTAAGCCATTTGTTACTTAATGAATGCTGCCAAATGGCACAATGTCAGCAACTAATGTTGCCAAATGTCAATGCATTAGCTATCCCAAATGTCAATAACTCATAGGCTTAGTCATTCTAGTTTTTCATGTACCAACTTAACTTGTCTCTTGAGCATTTTGCCTAGTCCAAATGTACATTTAAATACCTCAATTCTCTAATGGCTTGAATTAATTCCAATTCACTAACTATGATCTATCAATACCAAAATTCAAGTCACATGCCTTTCACTTTCAAATCATAGTACAATTTTAACTCTTATCATACATGTACTTTTATAAATATGTAACATTTTATCTAGGGTATATTTTAGGTACTTACATACCCAAAACCTAAATTAGTTCTGAAAATGTCTATAAACCTACTAGAAACTTTTGCATGATCTCTCAGTACATAAATTTAACGATTTGATTCAATTCTTTATCTATCAAACTACCTAACTCTCGTTAACCCAATTTGATGATATTCACTCGACCCTCTCAGCTTGTTACCGAATTATTAAGCATAGAAATTGAATCATAAATAACTCAATAAAAATATGATAAATCGAATTTTATTAATATCAAAGACAAAAATCCCATTGGTGAGTATAGACAAAAACTCAACCCAACATATTCTCAACAATTATCTCAATTCTATACATCAATAAAATTGAAATAATTGAAAAATATGTTGAGAATGGAATAGCAGAGGCAACAACGACGAGACACCTCTTATTCTGAGAAGTACTTCGCGTCAAGCTTCTTCTCCATATCCCTCTTCCTTCATCTCCTTCCTCAATCTCTCGATAAGCTCTTTAGGGTTTCGGAATTTAGCTGATGTAAAAATTCCTCTAATCTTTAATGTTCTATTTATACCTTGGAAGCCCTAAGGTTGATTCGAGGTTGAAACGGTCCAAAAGATCTCGCAAAACTTGATGTTTTCAATTGTTTTCGTATCTACCCGACATAGGCCCTACTTGCCACGATCGTGGCCAGTGTCTAACCCTCTCTGTCACGATCGTGGCCCAAAGTGCATGATCGTGGCCTGATTTAGAGTTCTTTGTCATGATCATGCCCAAAGTGCACAATCGTGGCTTAGGTCTTGCTGGCTCGCCTTTTTCTGTCACGATCATAGCCTATTGTGTCAAGATTGTGGGCCATGGTTTTGGCCTGAAACTCTTTGAAATTCTCCATCGTTTACCCTAAAACACTAAAAAACACATCAAGGTACCTCAAAAATATAACATTTAAGCTCAAAGACTCATACTAACTCATAAAAACACTTAAACATGTAAATTAACACAATTAAAGCCTAAATACATACTAAACACTCAATTTAATGCTAAATATATAACGAATTCAACCCTAAAACACGATACAATTAACAACTATCAATATCCTCACACTAAATGTTTTCTTGTCCTCAAGCAAACAGAAAAAGAATAAATAACAAACACACAACACACAAAGCACTAATAAGGCAATGGCTTCATGAAATAAATTTAATTTTAATCACAATCATTCGAGTTATAACAAACCATTAGCATGCAAAATTTGTGTCTAGGGGCTTTGAAGTAAATATACAAATTAATCAAGACCTAAATGTTAATTTATTTACCCTTTTCAATTGCACGCAGACGTTAACAATTCTTTGGTCCTTCAAACTCTGTAACTATTCCTAAGTATATTCTCATGAAAAGTCAAGCTACTTACAAGTCTGGTAGGTTTTATTAAGAAAAACACTTTATTTTATTGAACATGGTGTCTGGGGGCTTTGAACTAAATATATAAATTAATCAAGACCTAAATGTTAATTTATTTACCCTTTTCAATTGCACACAACATTAACAATTCTTTGGTCCTTCAAACTCTGTAACTATTCCTAAGTATATTCTCATCAAAAGTCAAGCTATTTACAAGTCTAGTAGGTTTTATTAAGAAAAAAACTTTTTTTTATTGAACATGGACTTAGTTTTTTTACGCGGAGGCAAACATTGGTAATGAATGTCAATTTGGTTACTCATAGCTTGGTTGAAATATCATTATAGCTTTTTGACGCGGAGGCACGCATTTGTTATATGTGTCGATCCAGTTACTTAGTTATTATCATGTTTTCAACTGGCTACTAGCTCTATTCATAATCCCAAGGTCAGTGGAATAATGATTTATCAATAAAAACAACTTCTTCTTTTTTTACCTACCTTGTTGTTTTCAGCAACTCGTTTCCATGAAAAATTCTAGTTAAGCTACTTAAGTTGACAAGGCATCAAATTATGAATGAATGTGACAATCTGGAGGGTGCTAAACTTACATTAAATCCTAATTGAACTGTATATTTATCCAAAGACCCTAATTCACTAATTTTACGAGCTAATAATTATTCACAACCTAATAGATTATATACAAAATTAAATAAATTTTCACTTCATCTAAGCCATTGACCCATTCAAACAGTTTACAATATGCACCCAAATAACTATGATAAAATATGCAAAATCACATTCAAAAATAAAACACATAATTCGTCCCCACTCTTGAACAACACACTGTCCTCAATGTGAGAGGGAAAAAAACAAGCACATAAAAGATAAGAAGATATAGAATTTAAAGGAAACAGAAATTAAATAAAAATAGACATAAAAATAAAAATAAAATAGAATTGAAGGCTAATTTGAATAAGAAAAATTGGTTAGACATGAATCTCACGGAGATGGAGGTGGTGATGGCCCTATTGTTGTCACCAGTTAATAACTCTTTTAACTCTTCCCAACAATTGATCTCAATCACGGAGTAAAGACAACAATAAATCCTCCTCCTCTCTTCTTGCTTCTCTTTCCAATCTCTCTGTCACCAATTAACAACTCTTCTCTCTCCCGTTCCTACTAATCTACTCATCTCTCACCAACAAAGCCCTTTCTATCTCCACCTCTCTCAAATTTCCACAAGATATTTTCTCTTTTATTCTTCATAAACAGCCCATAAAGTTAGAGATGGAGTAGGAAGGATGATCCAACGTTTAATCTTCCTATTACTCCATCTTTGGCATTCGCAAAGATGCCTATTAACCTAAAATCTGCACTTACCTAAAAAGAGAGAATCCATGTTATAATTTTTCTCTAACATATCATTATCTAGGGTTTTGTAAAATTGGGAATAGAGAAATTAGGACATTCTCTCTCCAATGTCTCTCCCTCTCATCTAGAAACATTGACCAACAGTTCTCTGTTTTTCAAATGGGGCAAGATGAAGAAATGGATTCAAAATCCAACACGGTAAGTGGAATCTCTTTATGATTCCTATTTCCTTTTGACGTATTTCTTATTCTAGATCAATCTAAAATGTCTCTTTCACCCAAACTATCATACATGTTATCAATAACAACAACCTCTCCCTTTTATGTTTGTTCAAGTAGAAAATGTGAGTCAGGTTTAAGATTAACCGTGTCTGTTTCTCAAGTAAAATGATCTAACACTTGTATGCTTTTTGAGGAAGAGAAAGTTTGTTACAGATGTTAATACATTTTGTTATAACAACTTGATGAATTTAATAGCAGACTTATAAGTTTTTTATTCCAAACATGGGAACTGCTTTTTCTGTTAAGGTGAATTTCATGCTTACTCATGTTTTAATTATTTAGGTTTTTTCAAAAAGGTTTATTATTTTTTAGTCAAAGGACACTTCAGAGACTGCAAGTTGATTGTTATTCGACTTTCAGAAAAATCTATGAATTAGGCTATTCAAATCTGGTTTATTTAATATTATGCCCTTGTATGGAACTCAAATTCTTCCTTTCATCTTCTCAGGATTTTCTTTGCTTTGGAAATTGTTCTTTTCTATCTCTTCTGGGTTTAGCTCCATATATCAAATTTGTTTATTGGTTTTTGGTTTGTTTATGTTCGGAAGGATGTGGTTGTGGACTTAGTTCATCCCTTAGTCTTCCTATTCACCTGTTAAAGGGTTTTATATATTAGGTGAAGTGGCCATAGTCTTTAAGCAATTATGAGCTCCCTATCTTAATTTGTTTTAGAAATAATTTATTTCCTTATTACTTTACATAAGCGTTGAAGATCAGTTGTATCTGATACTAATTATTCTTTGATGTAAATGGTCAAGGTAAAAGGAAGTTAGAATGGTTATAACTTGTCTCGAGAGTGAGCTAGAGGAGAAATTCTTACTAATAAACAAGGTGTGATAACATTAATATAATTACATATAGCCTTTTTTTGGCCTTTTTGTTCTTGTAATTGATCGAAAGTGATTTTTTTTATTTTTGGTTTTCCATATTTGAGATATAAATTATTTATCCAGGAAAGAAGTAGATGAAATTATAAATATGTGTGTTCATAAAGATCGTATTTTATCATGTAATGACACACAGAAAAGATATACCATTTCAGTTCCTCTCTTTACCAACTTTTGGATAATATGGTGTGATCTTTAAAATGTTAAAGGAGCTAGAACAAAGATCTTAACTTATAGACGATAAAAATTGAGAATGGTCTAATGCTTTTCCAAACTTTCACTTTGAAATTTAATCATTTTCCTTTTTTACATTTGAGTAATAACAATGGTTTTTTTATAACTAAAATCATAAATTACTTTAAAGTTGTATTGCGCTACCAAATATAAAGATATAATTAAATATTAATTTAAACTAAATATTTTAAGATCGTTTAGAATTGAATTGTGATTCAGTTAAAGGTTTAGAGATAAAAATATGCATCTAATGCTTAAAGTCAAACAAAAATAAAATGAAAAGAAGAAGAGCCTATATCTATACATGCTGTGGGCACATGGATCAAAAAGCTAAAACTCTCCATACAGAAAAATCCAACAAAATCATTAGAAGAAATCACAAATATGTACAAAATATATTTATGCTTCCAATTTCAACAGTCTTCAACTTGCTAACTGAACCTCCTATCTGTTTCCTCTTGGTTAAATCTAAAGTAGTTGACATTTACCAAGTTTACTATCGTGTTTATATGATAATTAAGGAATATTTCATACCCTGCCCAGGAGAACAAGTTTTGTTCTAGATTTACAAGTCACCTCCACTGTACTTATTCGTAATCGCAAGTCTTTAATTTGTTGAGACTATATCGTCTAATACATCTACAAGAGACAGATAGGCATGAGGAAATAGAGCCAGAGGAGATGAACGAAACAAAGACAACATGTCAAGTTCTATCTCTGTTTCTAATCCTGTGTTTAATACAAGGATAAACCATGTTTCCAATCTTATGTTTAATACAAGAATAAACCGAGTCTTATAGCTTCATCATTTGGATAAGAATCCAGGTGAACTCCTTACCTCAAGAAATTTGTTATAAAAAAAGCACCCTGAGCAAAGCTAAAATGAATTCGTTTCGTATTCTTTAAATCGACTAATACTTGATATCAATATTTCAATTCATTTGAACAAACCAGTAGCTACCATCCCTCTAACGACCATCCCATTTGCTCTTACTATATAATAATTAATTAATTAATTAATTAATAATTAATAATAACATGTAATTAATAATAATAATCAATAATTACTAATAACATGCATAGTTGTGACTTAACATGCACATAAAGTAAATTTTAATTAACAATACGAAAGTTAAAGTGAATTTAACTTTTAAATTTTTCTTGTCTTCTTGGATTATTAATTTTTGCTTTCTACTTTTATTAATCTAATTAAATATTCAGTTAATATTTTTACTTTTTTTTCCTCTTTTCACTTACAAAATTTTGTCCAAAATTATACACTTCTAATTTTTTTCTCAAAATTTTAACATTAACAATAACCATTTGTGGCAAAACCTATATATACATACTCTTTAATTCTAAGAAATTGCATTTGCGCATTAAACACAAACCAGTATATCTATCCAAAATTTCAAATCATTCTCAGTCGTCTTAAGCTCCTGCTAGTGGCTTTAGACAACAAGAACCCCGTGCTCAAACACACGACCCAAAACCCGACATCGACGGCCCATCTTATCAATTCCAAATCTTCCTCCATCATTTCCATGCATTCTTCCGTATCTCCCATTGTACAGCCATCAACAGCGACCGACTCCTCAAGGTCGTCGTTGTCCTCTGGAATCACCTCCAATACTCTACCAAAACCACATTTTCTCTTAACTACCATGGTCACTCCCACGTTCAACGCCATCTTCCCCTCCACCACCACACAAACATCCACCTTGCTGACGCCAACAACAATGCATTCTTTCTCAAGTCCACCGCTACAGTCCAACATCCACCTTTCTTTTTGGTCTTTTCTGCACATCCCTTTCAACAGTCTCTCTTGTCCCATGTAAACCGCAAACCTAAGCCCTTCGCTGCCACGAACTCGCTCTCTGGACATGAACGCAGCCTTTCCAATCTCTGTCTTTTCGCGATGGAGCAACGAAAAAGCTGCAGAATCGGGTCTGACTTTGGACCCATTGACCACGAGCTCGGATGCCCTAGTGCGAGGAAGATAGACGAGCGTGAGCGATTCAGGGAAAGTCTTGGGGGAATCAATAAAACCTGAAAGCCGGACAGAGAAAGCTCTGATATTCAAGGCTTTATGGTTCCCGGAATTGAAGCCATGAAACTCTGTTGTTCGACACATCTCTGCCGTAGGTGCCTATCTTATAGCGTTCGTTACACCGAGTCTCTGGTATTCTTTTAAATGTTTCTCTTTGTGCGGAAAAGGAGGGAGGATGGTTTTATATGACTTGGACCGAAGAAGTCTGGCTTTTCGCTGTCGGATTTGGAACGAGTGAAACAAGATGGGGTCTTTAAAACTGTGGGCCTTAAGTCTGGGATGGGCAATCATGGGGTGGTAATTCATTCGAGCGTTGGATTTCATGAAGAAATAGTACTATTCTGGGTGCTAAGAGAGTAGGAGCCCGCGGTTTACGTGGATGACGTTGACAAGAAGACAAAAAGGAGGCAAGGTTCCCTTACATCTTTGGGCGGGCTTACGTGGATGACGTTGACAAGAAGACAAAAAGGAGGCAAGGTTCCCTTACGTCTTTGGATTCCCCGCCTAAGATTTTGCTTTCCCGTGGGCTTCGCTTTCTGGGTGCTTTGCTGTTGCTTCTCTGGGAGTTGATGAGTTTGACTAGGGGTGGATTTGTTTTACGTTTTTTTTTTAATTTTTATCATTATTTTTAATTGCTTCAATAATAATTAGCAATTTCAATTTAGATATATTTTTATTATGAATGATAATTATATATTAAATAAAATTTAAATAAAATTTTTTAATTAATTAAATTTTATTTTAATTTTCATATAATATATATTAATAAATTGTCAATAAAAATATTTTATTTTATTAAAATAAATCATTTAAAAATTAAAATTTCTTTGAAATTTAATATTTATTTAAATATATTTTAATTACTAAATAAAAATTTTATTTAAATTTATATTTTTGAAAATATTTTAAATTTAATTATATTTATTAATAATTACTGAATTAATTCTATTTAATTTAATTAAAATTTTAATTATTATAATTTAATTAATTATTTATAATATTAAATTATTTATAATTTTATTAATAATTAATATATTAAATAATTAAATAGTATTTTTTGATAATATATCAAATTATGAAAAAAATAAATTTCTTTTATTTTTGTAAATTTTGAAAACTAAAAGAAATCATAACTAAAAACAGAAATCAAAAACTCAAATAAACACATTTTTCTACTAAATTTGAAAATAAAAATTGAAAACTAAAAGCATAAATGTAAAACAACATACTCTAAGTTTTGGTACGTTGTCATTGTAAAATGTTCGAGAAATTACAATTATATAATTAAACCAACGTAAATTTGTTTTGTTTGTATTTAAGTGTCCCACAAAATTGAACAAATATAGTTAGCAAACTTTAATGGGAAAAATGTTATCCTTGAAACATGAGTTATTCACAAAACAATTCCTGGGGATATGATGCCTAAATTGGATGATGTTTTTACGTAAACCCATCTTGCTTAAGAGCGTGGGGAGGACACAAAGGTGATGTTTCTAACCAGACGCTTTTAATGTGAGTATAGTGGATTTCGGACCACATGTTTATATCAATGTTGCCTCAACGTTATAAGAATATATTAGAGTTGAGAGACTTTAAACTAAGTATGACTAAAACTAAATGTTTAGAGTGTAACATTTTTAATCATATAGTGGCTATCGATATAAAAGTAAAGATTAATTTAGAAGTTATACTAAAAAAAGAGTATTTTAAATATCTAAGATCTATCATTCAAAACAATTGAAAATTTGATGAAGATATAGTTTCCTTTATTAAATTAAGATGACTTAAATAGAAAATTGTATCAACATTTTTATATAACAAGAAGATATCATTCAAACTCAAAGGTAAATTTTATTATTTGGCGATTAGGTCATTCATGCTCTATGAGACAAAGTATTAGCCGATCAAACAAACGAATAGTCATATGCTAATAGTGGTGGAGATGAAAATGTGTTTGTTAGATCTATAACTTTGCTAAAAGGGATATGGTTATGAATGTAATAGTAAGAGAAAAATTAAAGGTAGCTAATATTAATAAAAAATTAACAGAGACAATGCTTAGGTGGTTTAGGCATATTAAAAGGAGACACTCAGATGTTCTAGTGCGAATATGTCAGAAAATTGTAGCTAGAGACTGTAAGAAAAAAAAGGAAGGGTTAAGAAGAATTAAGGAGAGACGATCAAACATAACATGATTATGCTAAAACCTACTGAGGATATGACCCTTAATTAAAAACTTTAACGTATTATGAGATAGATAAAAGATCTCACATAGAGAGACCTACGTCATTCTTATAAGTTTTTTAAAATATTTTCATCTTGTGTTTCACTTAAACATGTAAATATGTATTTAGTTATTTAATTTAAACATTTCTTTACCTAGCCTAAATATTTTCTTGTAATGACTTATTTGATTTATTTATTTACTTGTCTTACTTAAATATTTTCTTATAATGATTTGTTTGATTTGTTTATTTTCTTGTTTTCTTTCTTAGGTATATATTCATTTACTTGCTTTATCTTTTTACTTTACTTTTTACCTTATTCAATTTATTGTATCATTTATTTTATCACTTATTTTTATATTTTTAATTATTTATATATCATCATCATCATCATCATCATCATCTTTTTTTATTTTATTTTTATTATTTTAATATGTGTGTGTGTGTATATATATATATATACACACACACATGCGCATATTATTTTTTCCTTTCTTCTTTATATGGGTGTATTAGAAAGTGTCTCTTTACTAATTAAAAATAAGACTGTGTATTATTGAATCTCCTCAAATTCTATATATCTGGGAGAATTTTACTAATTTTTTGTTGTCGTTTGATGATGTTCTTGCATTCACACCTTTTTAGCATTATCAAATAAATAAATGACATCATCTTTCTGTAAGTTTTAATGTCATCTTTAAACAAATTAATTGGCATTATTATTGGGTTTCAATTAGCATTGATACCAAATCTTGGTTAAAAAATATTTTTTGGAAAAAAAACTTACCCGTTAGTAAGTATTTAAATTTGTTTTATTTGTATTTAAGTGTCCCACAAAGTTGAACAAATATAGTTAGCAAACTTTAATGGGAAAAATATTAGCCTTGAAACATAAGTTATTCACAAAACAATTCAAGGAGGTACGATGCCTAAATTGAATGATGTTTTTATGCAAACCCGTCCTGCTTAAGAGTGTGCAAAGGACACAAAGGTGATGTTTCTAACCAGACACTATTAATGTGAGTATAGTGGATTTCGGAACACATGTTTATGTCAATGTTGCTATAACGTTATAGGAATATGTTAGAGTTGAAAGACTTTAAACTAAGCATGACTAAGACTAAATATATAGATTGTAACTTTTTAAATCATATAGTGGCTATCGATGTAAAAGTAAATATTAATTTAGAAGTTATACTAAACAAAGAGTATTTTAAATATCCAAGATCTATCATTCAAAACAATTGAAAATTTGATGAAGACATAGTTTACTTTATCAGATGAAGATGACTTAAATAGAAAAGTGTATCAATAGTTTTATATAACAAGAAGATATCTTTCAAACTCAAAGGTAAATTTTATTATTTAGCAATTAGGTAATTCATGCTCTATGAGACAAAGTATTAGCCCATCAAACAAACACATAGTCATACACTAATAGTGGTGGAGATGAGAATGTGTTTGTTAGATCTATAACTTTACTAAAGGAGATATGGTCATGAATGTAATAATAAGAGACAAATTAAAGGTAGCTAATATTAATAAAAAAATTAACAGAGACAACACTTAGGTGGTTCAAACATGTTAAAAGAAGACACCCAAATGTTCTAGTGAGAATATTGCAGAAAATTGTAGTTAGAGACTGTAAGAAAAAAAGGAAAGGTTAAGAAGAATTAAGGGGAGATGATAAAAAATAATATGATTATGCTAAAACTTATCGAGGGTATGACCCTTAATTAAAAACTTTAACGTATTATGAGATAGATAAAAGATCTCTCTCAAAGATCTCACATAGAGAGACCCATGTCATTCTTATAGGTTTTTTTTTTAAATATTTTCATCTTATGTTTCACTTAAACATTTAAATATGTATTTAGTTATTTAATTTAAACATTTCTTTACCTAACCTAAATATTTTCTTGTAATAACTTGTTGGATTTATTTATTTACTTGTCTTACTTAAATATTTTCTCATAATGATTTGTTTGATTTATTTATTTACTTGTTTTCTTTCTTAGGTATATATTCATTTACTTGTTTTATCTTTTATTTTTACTTTTTGCCTTATTCAATTTATTGTATCATTTATTTTATCACTTATTTTCATATTTTTATTTATTTACGTATTTATTTATTTTTATATCATCATCACCTTTTTGTCTATATATATATACGCACTCGTGTGCGTATTTTTTTTTCGTTTCTTCTTTATATGAGTCTATTAGAAAGTGTCTCTCTACTAATTAAAAGTAAGACTATATATTACTAAATCTCCTCAAACTCTATATATCTGAGAGACTTTTACTAATTTTTTGTTGTTTTTTGATGATGTTTAAAGGGCCTGCATTCACATCTTTTTAACGTTATCAGATAAGTAAATGACATCATCTTTCTTAAGAACTTGTAAGTTTTAATGTCATCTTTAAACAAATTCATTGGCATTATTATTGGGTTTCAATTAGCATTGATACCAAATCTGGGTAAAAATATATTTTTTGGAAAAAAAACTTACCCATTAGTAAGTATTGTAGTTTTTACTTCATATAGTTGCGTATAAATTATGATAATTGTTATTACACATTACAATATCCAATTTTCATTGTCTGAGTCTTCCTTTTAGGTTTGTCTGCTGTGATGGGGACATAAATTGGACTTATTGATTCTACAATGATTTTTTATTTGCTTTTATAAATTTGTAAAAAATATATTTATATGAGTTATTTGTTTCTATATTTTCTTTTAATTTTCATAACTTATGAAAATTATTTATTATGTATTATTTACTATTTATTTTTACTTTAATATTATAATATGATTTACTATTAATTGCATATATTATTTAATATTAATTATTTATAATTATTATGGCTAATATAATTTAGGTATTTGTTTTATTTTTATAATTAATTTAAATTTAATTTTTAAATAAACATATTTAAAATTTTATTATATTTTTAAAATTTTAAAATATCTTTAAAATAAATAAATTTTAAATAATGATTTTAGTAATTAAAATATATACTAACAAATAAACATTAAATTTATAAATTTAATTATTTTAATAAATGATTTTTTAATAATATTATTAACAAATATTGTATAAGAGATTAAAATAAATATATTTATTTATTTAATATTTGGTTACTGTCAATAATAATAGTATAATTATATGAAATTAGTAATTAAAAAAGTTTTTGATTTGTTTGAAAAATTAAATTTGAAATAACAAAAAATACAATAGAAAATTTTAATTAAAACCAAACAACTAAGTACCTTCAATAAGCCCCAAAATTAAAGAGCCCATAGAACAAAAATGATAACCTATTTAATTGCTTATATTGATACAATTAAACTTCTATTATTGATAGGAATTGAATATTAAAATAAAATATTAATTTTACTATTTTATTTAAAAATATTTAAATAAATTAAATAATTTTATTCATTAATTAATATCTAATTTAATTATTAAAACTAGTTTTTTACAAATAAACATTTGATATTGAAACATTTTTCATGAAAATAAATTTAAAACTTTGTCATTAATCATAAAAACTAAAATAAATTTAGTAATTAAATTATATTAGTCATCATTTTTATTAATAATTATAGTAAATACTTTAATAGTATATATTTCGTTAATGGTAAATTAAATTATGACAAAAATAAAAATAAAAAGTGGTCAATTTTTTTTAGTTTTAAGTTATGATAATTGAAAAGATAAATTACGCATGGATCATATTACAATTGAGATTCAAAGTATAAATTATGCTAGAATTTGCATCACAGTAAGTGTCTTGGCTAGTTTACCTTATGAAATTCTTATTATTAGGCTCAGTGAGTATATTGAGTTGAGGATATTGTCAAAGTCAACAATGCTTAGAAGCCTAGCATAAGAAAGAAGAAAATATGGAAGCCTATAGGTAGAATTTGATAGGAGAATACCCTGAGATAACACAAACCAACACAAAGGAAATCATTCATACTGATGTTCTCTCTAAATCATAGTCCCGGATGAAATTCCCATTATTAGGCTTAATGAGTCTATGGAAACCATTGAGGATATTGTTAAAGTCAATTATACTTGGAAGCCTAGCACAAAAAAGAAGAAAATATGAAAGCCTAATGGTAGAATTTGATGGGAGAATATCATGAGATAACAGAAACTAACAAAAAGAAAATCATTCATATTGATGTTCTTTCTAAATCACAGTCTTCCAGAAATGCTAAAGACATCCTGCATGAGGACAATTAAAAAGAAACACACAAGCAGTTAACATTTGACAATAAATCTGGTACTCCAAATAGAAGGGAGATAAGTCAAAAAGAGGCAATGAATGATAAAGTCACTTTTAACAATGAGCCTTACAAGATATAGATGAAGTGGTTGACTAAGAACTCGAATTTGAGCTTGTAAGTATAAGAAGATCCAACAAGAAAAAAAATCCCCATAAGGGGAATCCTCTAAATGATAATTCTAGCCTGGAATGTTAAAGGAGCTAATGCCCCTTATAAAAAACTTTTGATCAAGGATCAAATCTTGGAAAATAAAACAATTATTACTGGCATTTTAGAAACTTGTATGAAATATGAGAATTGTAATCTAATCAAACTACTTCCTAAAAATTGACAACAATTAACTAATCATATGTAACACCCCAATGGCAGAATTCTAGTATGCTTCGACAACTTCCTGATTCAATCATATGTAGAAATTGCTACTGATTAGGATGATAAGCATAGTGGTTTATATATCTTTCATTTATTCTCATAATACTATCTATCAAAGATATGCTCTATAGAACACTCTCAAAGAGTTATCAAAGAACATCTATAATCCCTAGTTGATTACAGGTGATTTTAACTCAATCATTAGGCTTAATGAAGCTAAAGGTGAGAAATCAGTAGGTATACCTTGTGCTGACCTTAGAAAGTGTTTGGAAGACATACAAGTTATGGATCTTCCTTCAGGTGAATGCTTTTTCACTTGTAAAAACAATTAAAATGATGGATTCTTTATTAGGAAAATGCTTGAAAGATGCATGGGGAATCAACTATGAATACAATCCTTTCCTTCTAGCTACACACTATTTAAAAATAGCAAGTTTTCAGATTATTATACTATTCTTACTCAAATAGACTTTGACGGTCTTAGAATGCGTTTCAAGTTCAACAATTTCTTGTTTGATTTAACGGATTTGCAATAAGTTTTATAGAATTGAATAAGCCTAAACATTAGAGGAATAAAAAATTCAACTTTGTAAGAAAGATCATATTGATTAACCAAGAAATAAAGAAATTGTTCTTGTGTAATGTGGGCAATACTTGTCATTTACTAAACATTGCTAACAAGAAGCTTGAGGAGATTTAGTCTAAGCTATACATTAATTCAACCTCTTTTACTCTTCAGGATATGGGGAAAGAAGCCACGAGTAACCTTGCTAAAGCTATTAGTTATGATTTCTCTATAATAAAGCAAAGATCTTGCATTAGATGGCTAAAAGCTAAAGCATAATATCTTTTGCCTTTTAAAATTCTAAAGGCATATATTTTGAAATTTAACGTTTACAAAATAATACTATTTTTTTAAATATTCAATTTAAATACTAACATATAAATTTAAATACTAACATTTTGAGGTGTTCAAATTGAATTCTAACATTTTCAAAATAACATAATAAGCTCTAAATTGACGAAAAATATTATGGTTAAATTTCGGTCAATTAAATGTCATGTCAACAAAACATTATTTTTATATTTTTTGAATAAAAGTTGCCCCACTATTACCGAATTATTTTTTAATTAATCAAAAAGTTGATCCCGCATCATATGATAGTGGGGGCCATTGTTTATACATTTTAAATAGTAAGTTCCAATTGTCACGTAGTAATGGGACATGTTTATATATTTTAGATAATGGGTCTTATTTGTCATTTGGCAGTGGGACTCATTTTTATTAAAAACATGACGTGATGCTTAACTAACGAAGAGTTAATCTTGTTAAATTTTCTATTCACTTAGGATCTATTTTGAATGTTTTGAAATCGTTGACGTTCAATTTAAACGCTTCAAAATGTTAAGATCTGTTTTATATTCTGTTATAAAATTTTAAATTTAAAATGCAATTTTAGCCAAATCCTAGATCATATGTTTGCTAATTTGAAAGAACTAAACAAGATCACATATTGAAAGTCGCGTATAACCTAAGTCATGGCCTATAGGTCGAGGTTGAACCATATATCCCAGCACTTAAGATCACATATTGAAAGTCCCACATAACCTAAGTCATGGCCTGTGGGTCGAGATTGAACCATATACCCTAGCATTTAAAAGCTTTGAAACTTATTCCCAAGTCAAACATATACTTAAACATTATGAAATAAGAATGAGATTCAATCTCGACTATAGCTGTTGGACCCCCCGCCCCTGAGAGACACATGTCCGACGTCCTAAATGACATCTAGACTCGCATTCCACAAGGATGGAGTGCCCTCACCAGGACAAATCCTTAAACTTGAAATTTCATCTTGACCTCATCAAACATTTTGTCCCTTGACTGCTTCTTGATCCTTGTTAATCATTTCTTGATCCTTGGTTAGTGAATTCTATGTTTAATTCCAACTAAGTGACTGTTCGAACATACAAGCTTAACTTCTTCTTTGTATCATCTATGGTTGGCCCATCGTTTGTGTTTGCTTATGGTCTGTGTTCTATTGTCTGGGTTCTATCGTTTGTAGTTGACTTTGTATCGTCTGGGTTGACCACCTATCGTCCGTCTTTCATTTGCGTCTATATTGTGATATGTCCTCGAAGACGATTCCTTGAGTCTGCTTTTCTTACATCTGTCTTTCATTTGCGTCTATGTATGACGTCATCACATATGATACTCTTCCTCTATATTTTTCCCTTGCATCTATGGGTGATGTCATCACAGATGATAAACTTCGTCTATGCTCGCCTTTGCGTCTATACACTGACGTCATCACAGATGATTCCTTTCGTCTGTGTTTTTCCTTAAGGCTGTGTTTTGTTCTTACCACCTACATTACTTAATGCAGACTTAAATCTTTCCAACCACCATTCATTCGATTCCAAAAACATAATACACCATAACGTAAGCATCAATTTCCTCCCAACACATCAACTCATTTGTTCAACACATGCAACGTGAAATCTTAACAGTGGTTATCATCAACCCAAAAGACATTTCATTCATGTCAATAAGCAGAAGTCATTACAAAGCTTTACTGAACATTTCAAGGTACAATACATCTATTGAGTTTAAGAACTAATATGCCAAATACACTTGAAATGTGGCTAAAGCCTTGAATTCACAAAAATCTAACTTAAGAATACAACAGAATTTAGCAGATGTGAGTGAGGCCTTGACTCTTAGCTTACTCACTTCCTTGCTCATCACCTGAATGAGATAGAATTTGGAGGGGGTGAGCTTAAAGCTCGTGGGTGACAATTTTATGAATGAGAAATAAGCAAAACAATTTTCAAAAACTCTTTGTCATTTTTCACTTGAAAACCGTAATGCTTTCTCATAAAAAACACAAACGCATAATTAAACAGTTCATGAGCACTTATAAATCATGCATGCATCAAACTTGTCACAATCATAAACACATAACCACAACATAAATGGTTTGGGTAAGTCCAAATTCTTGACGCACTACACATTTCCATATAATGGTCTTGTGTAGTCGTAAACTTGAGGGAGTCCTTGGAGGAGCTCCATGCCACTAGCGGGCAAGCGGGAGAAGCCAATTTCTTGGGTCAACGTGCACGTGACGGTTCTTGAGGGACTACCACAAACTCACATAACATGTCATTTGTGAATTTAAAATAGATTGCCTTAAATGGCCTCTAATTGAGAACTTGTTTTTCATGCACATTAGATGTTTTAGAGAAACATTCTTGAAAATCTGATTTCGAAATCTTGCATCTTTTCAAAAAGAAACATTTTCATAAATCATGCACATAATTCATATAGCAAATAAATGCAGCATTCATAATGCAATTAAAACCATTCAGCTTTCTTGATTTTAAAGAAAACAATGAGTGGCTCATTTACTCTATTATAAAACCGTACCCACCTTGAAATCCTTGCTTGTTTTAGTATTAGATTTAAAGATGGCTTCCCTCTTGCTCTTCTTGCCACTCTTGATTTCCTTTAACAAGGAAAACAATCCCCATTCAGTGAAATTTCATATTTGAGAACCCATAAGGCACATGCACTAAGATAGATCCTAGAACCCTTAAACCCATACATTTTTTAAGCTCTTTGAACCAGAACCCCTTCAAAACTTCAAAAAGTTAAAAACAATCTTACCTTGAATATTCGCCAAATAATGATATTCTTGGTTCTAATGAAAGCTCTTCCTTTCCTCTTTCTTTTTCCCTTCTTTAGTGACCTCAAACTCTCTCCTTAAGACTAGAAAAAATTGTGACCTAGTTCAAAGCTCTATTCTTTTTAACGTCACTGAAATCTCTTCTTCTTTCTCTCTTCCTTGTCTGATTTTCTCTCCTTCTTTCCTTCATCCACGTGTTTGGCCTTTTTATCTACAAGACAACCTTTTCCTTTTCCCTTCCTACCATCAATGGGTGAGGAAAGTCCACCTTACCCTTCCTTTAATGCCTTAGAACTCCTAACCTTAAGTGATCCACCCAAAATACCCTTATATATTCTTGATTCTTCAATGTCACCTATACCATGCTATACTCTAGCTTAATCTTAATTCTTCCCTTTAATACTCCAAAATTTCCATCCGTCAATGAAATAAATCCTCCTAAACTTGACATAACAAGTAAACTTCAATAACAATAAATAATAATAAAAAATATTATCCAACAAGATAAAAAAATCATTCAATGTATGCTTACTAAAATAATAAAGAAAAATTCAGGGTCCAACATTTCTCCCCCTCTTAAAAGAAATTTCGTCTTCAAAATTATTACCTGAGTCATCAATAGTTGTGGATATTTCTCCTTCAAGGCTTCCAATGCCTCCTACATGGCTTCTTCCACCGAATGGTTTCTCCACAGGACTTTTACTAGTTTCACAGTCTTATTCCTGAGGACCTTCTCCTTGGTATCTAAGATCTCCACTGGAATCTCCTCATAACTCATATCATCCCTCAATTGAACCTCATTGGTCTGAATGATGTGGGAGGGATCCGACCTATACCTCTTCATCATGGAAATATGAAAGACATTATGAATCTGTGACAACTATGGGGGTAATGCTGACCTATAAGCTAATGGTCCAATCCTCTCAAAAATTTCATAAGGACCCATATATCTTGGTGCCCTTATTGCCAAATCTCATGACTCCCTTCAATGGAGATGTCTTAAGGAAGACCTCCTCACCGACTTCATACTCTATCTCCTTTTGATGTGCATCAGTATAACTCTTCATTCCTTTGCTTAATCAAATTGACCTTGTCCATTGTCATCTGAACCAATTCTAGTCCTATTAGCTTCCTTTCTCCTTCCTCATCCTAACATATAGGAGTTCTACATCTCCTTCCATGTAGTGCTTCATAAGGAGCCATCTGAATGCTCGAATGGTATGAATTGTTGTAAGCAAATTCGACCAATGACAAATGCTCATCCCAAGCTCTTTTGAAGTCCATCACACACGCCCTAAGCATTCCCTTAAGTGCCCTAATGGTCCTCTCAAATTAACCATCTGTCTAAGGATGAAAAGTAGAACTGAACCTCAACTTGGTTCCCATACCCTTTTGCAGACTTCCCCAGAATCTTGAAGTAAATCAAGGATCTCTGTTGAAAACTATGGAATCTAGAATCCCATGCAGTTTCACTATCTCATCAATATACTTCTTTGCTAGCGCATATAGAGAATCAGTTTGCTTAATTGCCAGAAAATGGGTGGACTTCGTAAATAGATTGACTATAACCCATATGGCATCATGCTTCCTACTAGTCTTAGGCAAACCCATCAAAAAGTCCATAATCACCCTTTGCCACTTCCACTCAGGAATGGACAATGGCATTAACTTGCCTGAAGGTGCCTGGTGCTCAGCCTTGACTTGCTAACACACTAGACACTTACTTACATATTCTGCTACATCCTTCTTCATGCCTTTCCCCCAGAAATGCTCTTTCAAATTCCTGTACATCCTGGTGCTACCTGGGTGCATAGCATAAGGCGTATTGTGTGCCTGATCTAGAATCTTATCCTTTACCTCCTTGACATTAGGAATACAAAGCCTGTTTCCTACAATCGTGAGTCTATCATCCCTCACTATCACTTCAGATTTCTCACCATTTTGAATTTCTTCTCGAAGCTTACTTAATTCTACATCCTGTGCGTTGTAACTCCTTTACTTTCTCCTTGAGTATCGACCTTACTCTGAAATTTGCAGTAATACAATTTGGTTCCTCTTATTTCAAGCTTATCCTAAGCTTAGCCATCTTTTCCAATAATGGCAGATAAACTGTTTGAACATGTGTTACTGAGGATTTCCTACTTAAAGCATCTGCCACTACATTTGCCTTTCCTAGATGATACTCAATCAACAAGTCATAATACTTAAGCAACTCAATCCACCTTCTCTGTCTCAAATTTAGTTCCTTCTGACTTAGTAGGTACTTGAGACTTTTATGATCTGTAAAGATCCTCGTCTGAACTCCATATAGATAATGTCTCCAAATCTTCAAGGCAAAGATCACTCCTGCCAATTCAAATCATGTGTCGGATAATTTAATTCATAAGACTTTAGTTGCCTTTAAGTGTAAGCTATCATCCTGTCTCCCTGCATTAACACACAACCTAAACCCTTTCTTGAGGCATCACTGTACACCGTATAGCCCTCATCTCTAGTAGGCAACATCAATACTGGAGCACTTGTTAATCTCCTCTTGAGCTCATCAAAACTTTCTTGACATTCCTGACTCTATACAAATTTCTGATTCTTCCTCAATAACTTAGTCATCGAAGTCGCTATCATAGAAAATCCTTCAACAAATCTCCTATAATACCCTGCCAGACCCAGAAAACTTCTTACTTCTGTCATTGTCTTTGGTGCATGCCAATTTACCACTGCTGCAGTCTTCCTTGGATCCACTTGTACCCCATCTTTAGAAATCATATGTCCAAGGAATACTACCTCATGTAGTCAAAAGTCACACTTGTTAAGCTTAGCATACAGCTCCTTCTCCCTCAGTTTCTGCAACACTATCCTG
This sequence comes from Erythroxylum suave, assembly GCA_027563595.1. Taxonomy (NCBI): domain Eukaryota; kingdom Viridiplantae; phylum Streptophyta; class Magnoliopsida; order Malpighiales; family Erythroxylaceae; genus Erythroxylum; species Erythroxylum suave. The sequence continues at coordinate 30,147,813 of JAOSBN010000178.1, forward strand.
AGATGCTCCTCATGTTCTCCTTTACTCTTGGAATAGACTAGAATGTCATCTATAAACACTATGACAAATTGATCCAAATACTCCTTGAAGACCCTATTTATAAGATCCATGAATGTAGCTGGAGCATTGGTCAAACTAAATGGCATGACTAGGAACTCGTAATGTCTATACCAAGTCCAAAAAGCTGTTTTGCTTACATCAGACTCCTTGATTCTGAGCTGATGATAACCTGACTTGAGATCAATCTTAGAAAAGACCCTTGCTCCCTGCAGCTGGTCAAATAGATCATCTATTCATGGCAGAGGATACTTGTTCTTCATAATCACCTTGTTGAGTCTCCAATAATCAATACACATCCTCCATGTCCCATCCTTCTTCCTAACAAACAAAACCGGTGCTCCCCAAGGTGACGAACTTGGCCTTATATACCCCTTCTCTAACAGTTCCTCTAACTATTCCTTAAGCTCTCTTAATTCAGCTGGAGCCATTCTATACGGTGGTATAGAAATGGCTGTAGTTCCGGGAATCAAATCAATGGCAAACTCGATTTCCCTCACTGGTGGCAAACCTGGTAAGTCTTCTAAAAATACATTAGGAAATTCCCTCACTATCAGGAAATCCTCTATCCTCCTTTCATTCACATCTGCATCCACCACATGTGCCAAAAAGGCTTCACACCCTTTTTCCATCATTCTATCAGCTAACAAAGTAGAAATAATTCTTTGTACTTGTATTTTCCTATCTTCTCTGAAAATCACCTTCTCTTCGTTGCCCAAATCAAACTCCAGTTCCTTAAGGCCACAATCCAACTTCGCTTGATACTTCTCCATGACATCCATTCCAAGTATCACATCTAGGCCTTTGAGGTCTAGAGGCAGTAAGTCCACTACCAGTCTAGCACCCTCAATAAAGAGTTCACAACCTTTGTATACTCATCTTATTACCACGTTCCTCCCTAAAGGAGTACTAACTATCAAAGAGTTATCCAAAAGCACTGAATTCACATAATGTAATGTCATGCTTATAGAAACAAAAGAATGTGTGGAACCAGAATCAATCAATACATAAACTTGAGAATTGAATAGCTGAGCCATACCCGTGACAACTTTAAGTGCGGCTACAACTTCCTCTCTAGTCATAGCAAACACTCTTGTTTGGGCCTGAGCTTGACCTCTTGGCCTGCCTGGAGGTATAACCTTCTTTGCAGCTCCAGAACTGCCCATCTCTGTGACTGGCCTGGTTCCCACTATTTCTACTCTCCTTAGGGCTTGTGATTGTGACCCCTCATTTCCTGCTACTTGGGGACAATCCCTGATCATGTGTCCCCTTTTCCTGCATCGGAAACACGCTCCAAGTAACTTGAGACATTCTCCCTTGTGTAGTTTCCCACAATGCTCACAATGGGGATTTGTGAATCTACTCCTCCCCATCCTGATATTGCCTCCTGTTGTTGAGGTTGGTACTCCTGCTCTTACTGGCTTATCCTTACCAGAAATACTACTCCCCACCTTACTCTGTGTATGGAAGCTTTTCATACTCCTCTCAGACATTAGAGCACTCATCCCCTTCTTGGAAGACTGCTCCCTGTCCTTCCTCTTCCTGCTTACTTCATTCCTTATGTTCTCTAGTTTCTCAGCCTGGAGTACAGCATCTACCAACTGCTGGTAGTCACAGAAATTGTGGATCAAGACTTTCTCCTTGATTCCCAAGTGAAGACCCCCCTCAAACTTGCGGCACTTGTCTTCTTCATTAGCCACAACGTTTGCTGCATATCTTGAGAGTTGTGTGAACTTCAACTCATACACGCTCACACTCATGTCCCTTAGTGTGAGGTTCAGAAACTCCCTGGCTTTCTTTTAAATGTAAACTCTTGAGAAGTACTTCCTCCTGAAAGCCTCCAAAAAGTCTCTCCATGTCAACACTGGAGGCATATCTTGATTGTGGGGCACTGATTCCCACCAATGAAGTGCATCCCCTTGTAGCAAGCTCACTGTATAATCCAGCTTCTCCTCTTCCGAGCACTTCATTTGATTTAGGACCCTCTCGGTCCTCTTCAACCAAGCCTCAACCTCTTTGGGATTTATAGTCTCGTTGAAGTCTACAGCTCCATAGTTAAAAAGCTTATCATATTATTCAGTCCTCTCCACTGGAGCTTGCATAGGAATTTAAGACCCTTGGCCCATGGCGTATAAGAAAGCCTGAGCATAGGCCTGGAAAAACCTTGGCCTGGGGCATAGGAGGAGGCGGTGGAGGCTCCTCATCTTGCACACTAGGTGCCTTAGGATTAGGGACAGCATGTGCCCCCGCATCTTGTGGGACAAAAGACTCATCGGTGCTCTCTTAGCGAGAGCTAGCTCGAGTCAAAGCTCCTCGAGTTCTCCTTCGAGGCGACATATCACTCCTAATATATTAAACCAAATAAAATCTTTAGTTCTTACACGACAGTTCCAGTGTGTGCAAATAATTCAATTTGTATAAGTCAATTTCAAATCATGAACACAATTCAAACAATGCAAGTCGTTCATTTAAAACAATGCATGTACACTTTATGTTTCAACCTTCCCAATTCATACTTTGGATACTCCTAGACTTGGTCCTTCGCCTGGATCCCAATCTAGTTGCTTTGATACCATAAATGTTGGACCCCCTGCCCCTAAGAGACACGTGTCCGACGTCCTAAGTGACATCTGGACTCGCATCCCACAAGGGTGGAGTGCCCTCACTAGGACAAATCCTTAAACTTGAAATTTCATCTTGACCTCATCAAACATTTTGTCCCTTGACTGCTTCTTGATCCTTGTTAATCACTTCTTGATCCTTGGTTAGTGAATTCTGTGTTTAATTCCAACTAAGTGACTGTTCGAACATACTGGCTTAACTTCTTCTTTGTATCGTCTATGGTTGGCCCATCGTTTGTGTTTGCTTATGGTCTGTTTTCTATCGACTGGGTTCTATCGTCTATAGTTGACTTTGTCCCTTATACATTCTTGATTCTTCAATGTCACCTATATCGTGCTATACTCTAGCTTAATCTTAATTCTTCCCTTTAATTCTCCAAATTTTCCATCAGTTATGAAATAAATCCTCCTAAACTTGACATAACAAGTAAACTCCATTAACAATAAATAATAATAATAAAATATTATCCAACAAGATCAAAAAATTCATTCAATACATGCTTACTAAAATAATAAAGAAAAATTCAGGGTCCAACAATAGCAGAATAATTATGAAACTTTTTCGTAATTTAATGTATCAAAAACCAAGATCACTTTAATTATATAAAATGATTAACACATAAAACTTAACAAAGTATTAATCTTAATGCGTACCTTATTCTGAAGTTTAATATTTTTCTTGTTATATCCCTCGAATCATTTTTTAAACTAATTCGTCTCAACCACTGTAGTCGCACAAGTGTCCTGCCTCTAATGGTGTCTACAAAAATAAGTTGAGAGAATTATAAAACTCTTAAAAAGAGGGTAAAGTAAGAAATGCTAGCTCCATTAGAGTTTAAGCCTATTTATAATAAGTTATAAACATTTTAGTAATTTAATTAAAATTAAATTCTAATTTCAATTAAACTTTAATTAGAATTACAAATAAGTTCCAAAATCTCATATTGATCCTTATTTATTAAATATATCATATTTAATCTTAAAGTTTCTTAAACTTCATAATCAAGTCTAACTTGATTGAAATATCTTTGCTCTCGTTAACTCGTTCTTTATGTGAGACCCATTAGGTTTCTAAATATGTTGGCATTGATTATGAACTATAATTATGAATTAGAATTAGATAAATTAAAACTCATTTTAATTTATCTTTAATTCTCCAATTAAACAATTTGTAATTATATATCAATACGTTGCCAACTCTCATTGTACAATCCTACGAATATCACTCAGTTTCTCAATATGTAGCAAGATAACAAATAAAATTACCAATAATCAAAGACAGCTTCATTCAATTCAATGAAATAGGAGTTTTACAAAATAGTTCAAAAGCAATCCTTACTATGAAATCAGCCTAACATGGTCTCCGTAACATCATCAACAATCAAATAAACCATTTTTACAAAGAATTAAAGAGATTAAAATGACAGAAAATTGAATAGGAAGACTCCTTTTCTTTTCCAAAATCTTGAATTTTGGTGTTGATATGCTATTTTTCCCAATCTTATTGATAATCCTTGTCTTTACCCTTAATGCTCCAAACATGAGTTCTTCACTTAAGGATGATGTTTCTATAGGTGGGTGTCGTCTCTCTTAAAGATGGAGGCTTCATTCTCTTTAAATAGTCCAAAAACCCTAGGTTTAATGAAGCCTTGCAAATTGTCTCAGATTACAATTCCCACGTCCTTGGGAATTTGCATGATTTCCAGGAGCGTGGGAATTGATCACAGACACTTCTCATTTCTTCTATAATTCCCACGTCTGTTGGGAATTTGCATGATTCCCACGAACATAGGAATTGGGCATAGAACCACTCTTCTTGTCTTCTCTTCTTTGATCTTTTGTTCAACCTCTAAGTTTCTCCCTCCTCTTTCCTACATAAAAAGGTCAATTCTTACCCTCAATTAGCATTAAACACAAAAGAACAACAATGGAAATCAAACTTAATGAAAACATACAAAATAAATCCTAAACTAGAACAATAAACAACAATTATACTAGAAAACACATGCCAAATTCCTATAAAAGCGTAACCTAATGCACACCTATCAGTATTCATTGTGATTGATTTCTAAGATTGCATAATTGTGTAATAGATTGAGAAGTTGAATCGAATGAAAAATAATTAAATTGGTCTAACGAGAGTTAGGTGATTTAATAAGAACAAGAAATTAATCAAATCGGTAATTATGTGAAGAGACATCATACATAGGGTCCGAGTAGTCTATTAGAAAACTTCAGATCTAATTTCGGTTTGGATAGATTGTTAATTAGGAAATTGCAATTTTCCATATTCTGATTAGGGTTTATAATTTAGGGTTAATGGTTATAACTTCAGAGAGAGTAATCAACCCTAGGATTTTCTAGGACCAATGATCCAAAAATTCATAATCGATTAGGTTAGTGTTAAAGATAGGAAAAAATTCCCCTTTCTCTCAATTGGTAGTTCTTTAGATAGATTCTTGAATGTGTGCATTGTAATTGCTAATTTTTTAATATTTCATGATTAATTCTTAAATTGAATTACTCGATTAAATTGCATTCCTATTTTACTTTTGTTACATTTTGAATATTGCACATTTTTTTGGCCTTAGACTTTAGGATTAGATTAACCATCCTCGAGAGATTGACACCTTAGGTACTACATGAATGACTCATACGCTTGTAGATTTATTGAGGTTAAATATTAAAACTCACACATATCCGAAAACTACAATCAATGCACCCTAAGTAGGTTTGGATCAACAATAACAGGGCCAATTCTGGCAGGGTATAGATGAAATGATTCAACAGATCCATACAAGTAAGAAAGTTTGACGAGTTGTATAATCATTGGAATTTTGATAATAACCAAAAAAATAAAAACCTATGTAATGAGTTTATAACTAGAG